>OX031064.1:36904360-37529360 GCA_943736015.1 Tridacna crocea | reverse complement strand
TCAAAATGCGGCCTCTAGAGCGTACACAAGGTTTTTCTAAGATTTGACCTAGTGACCTAGTTTTTGACCCCACATGACCCATTTTCGAACTCGTCCGAGATTTCATCGAGACAAACATCCTGACCAACTTTCATGAGTATCCGACCAAAACTGTGGCCTGTAGAGCGTACACAAGGTAAAAAGTTGACGACGGACGACGCACGACGGACGACGGACACAGCACGATCACAATAGCTCACCATGAGCACTTCGTGCTCAGGTGAGCTAAAAATGTATACAAAAAGTGTCATGGTATTGAAGTTTTTGAAGTTAATTGACATAATATTTAGTAGATTCATTCAATTTAGCTGGCAAGTATCTCGCAAAATTGATACCTGCTTTTGTAGAGAAAAGGGTTAAACATTAATATTGAAAAAAAAAAACCTAAATGAATGTGCATGCAAAACCGAACAAAAGAAAGCTTTTGAAAACATTGTGGGAAAAGGAGAAAATGCTGGTAACCAATGTTTTCTTCTTTTCCCATAATGTGTTCTTATCCTTTACTGACAAATCTTATTACTTGTGCCACATTTACTATGTCTCTTGGAATTTCTTTCAATTTTGATCGGTCTGAATTTTGTTGTGTGGTAAAGAGTCAAATCTGATATAAAAGGTTTTTTGAAAATTGTGTTTGCATAGGTAAAAAGGCAGTACAGTATGTGTGCTTAACCCATTACCACACAGTCCCTACTTTTGACGCCTCTGAGAAAGAAGCCTTTTGAAAACACTGTAGGAAAAGGAGAAAATGCTGGTAACCAGCGTTTCCTCCTTTTCCCACAGGGTTTTCTACCCTTCCAAGAACAAGTTTCAATTTTTCAGTCACCTTTATTTTGTCGTCTGCAAAATTTAATGCTTTAGATTTGAACAAGTCTGAAATTTTGTCATTTGGAAATGAGTTAACTCTTTCCCAAACAACAAAATTTAAGAATGGTCCAAATTGAAAGCCATGCTGATGTCATAATAAATGTGGCTCAAAAATTGAAATTTGTTTAGGGAAGAATAGAAAACATTGTGAGAAAAGGAGATAATGATGGTTAGCCACACTTTCTACTTTTCCTACAATATTTTCAAAAGGCTTCTTTCTCAGGATCGTTAAAAGTCAGGATTGTTTGGTAGTCTTAAGAGTTTAAGGTAACCAGTGGCACTGTTGATTTGATGCAGAATGCAAACCATTTTAGATACATGTATGTCTGTTCGGACCACTTTAGCTTTTAACAATTGCCACAGTCAGGGAGATTTGTCTCAAATGATTATGATCCTTGATTGAACATTAAAACCAATATTTTATCATCTACAAAAGATGTGAAGCATTCTTTAACCTTTTACCACTCAGTGATGAGTTTTTAAAGAAGCCTCCTTTTCACACAATATTTTCTACTATGTCATAGGAACAATTGCAGCATTTGATTCAGATAATGAGATTGAAATTGTTGTCTGCAACTGCTTTCAATTTGGACAAGGCTAGAATGTTGTCAATGGGTAAAGGGGTTAGACCTGGTTTGTATGTGTTAGCATGATGCTTTCAAGTGGGATAAAGCAGTTAAGCTAAAGAAATGCGGGCTGAGCTTAACGGGAAGCCTTAACCCCTATCTTGCCTATTGCAACATTGGTCATATTTGCTAATAGTGTAGACCAATGATCAACCTCAGCCATTCAGTCTGATGTTGGTCTGCACTGTTGGCAAATTTTACAGTGACTGAAATTCGAAAGCAAATCTGGAATAGTCTATTCTGGGAAATCAGCAGCACAAGAGGTAAAATTGACCCTTGAAAAGATTTTTGAAAAACATTTTTGTTAAAGAAAAAATTGCTCAACAGTAAGGTGGGTAATTTTAGACAATCAAGGCCCTCTTCAATTCTTTGGACAATAACTTGATGTTGCATCAATCTACAATATGCATCTTTGATAAAAGAAGAATGTTAAGTTAAATACTGTTCAGATTTTTGTATGGCTATCATTTGGTTATATTTCTTTGTATCTGTTTTAGGAAGAGATTGTGAAGATTGTGCAGGTCAGAGGGACAGACGTCCAGGTCAAGACAGTTAAGATCTCAAGATGGCACAGATGACTTAAAGGTGTCACTCTGGAGGGAGTGGAGGGAGATGAGTTCAAAGAACCTAATGGGTCAATACATACAGCTAACAATTGTTGTTGTCAATACATACAGAGACGAGATGTCAGTGTCAACCAAAACAAAGACTGAAAATAAGGTATTAAATCCACTCTAGTCTTCCCAGGTTATCCCTAGTGCTCATGGTGAACAGTTGTGATGGGTTGGTATTTTAACTATTGTGTGTCTGTTCACCATTACCACAAGCACATTTACATGTTGCTCCTGAAGTTCTATTTGACAAAGCCCAGAAAAGCAATGTCACAAACTGGCTTTCAGTATCTTTAACAGAATCACCAAGATGTAAAAGGATAATTAAACTTTCGACAGTATTGTCCTCAAGTTAACCCATTACCACGCAATCCCTACTTTTGACGACCTTTGGAAACAAGCCTTTTGAAAACATTGTGGGAAAAGGAGAAAATGCTGGTAAGTCGCATTTTCTCCTTTTCCCACAATATTTTCTACCCCTCAAAAAACAAAGTTCAAATTTTCATTCACTTTTATCTTTGGTCTGCAAATGCTTTCAAATTGGACAAGCCTAAAATATTGTCATTTGGGTAATGAGTTAATCTCTTTCAGACCTTTGAAAAATTTCTTCTCTCATATATACTATTCATTTTGATTTCATTGTTGTATTGGAGGTTAGTTCCTATGCTGGTAAGTCTTTACCATACAGTCCTGACTTTTAACGACCCTAAAGAAGAAGTCTTTAGAAAACACTCTTGGAAAAGGAGAAAATGCTGGTAATCAGCATTTTCTCTTTTTACCTCAGTGTTTTCTACTCTATCAAGGAGAGAAATCATTATTTCATCAATGTTTAATTTGTTGTCTGCAAATGCTTTCAGTTTGGTCACATCCCAAATTTTGTTGTTTGGTAAAGAGTTAAAGATGGTTGCTTTACATAATCTATAATCCTTTTCATATAAAACAAGAGAACCTCTGCACTTTGATTAGTTCTGGTAAAGGTTTATTGACCTACTGGTGACCTAGTACAAATAATTTGTACTGACAAAAATATATGATGACATTGAAAGTACAAAAAGCATCTGCAAAGGAGTGAAATTGACAACAAACAACAGTTAAGAATGTAGTTTCAAAATAACTCAACAGATTATATATTGAAAAACTAATTGGTAATATCACTTCCAGATTTGATGAAAACTCCATAAAAAATCTCCAACTCTTGAACAAAGTCCTCAATCCAGCTGAAATACCAAAGAATATAAACAGCCTTGAAGAATATGGTGAAGAAGAACTCAGGCAGCTAACTTACCTGTATGGAGAAGAAAATGGAGTGTTGGATGCAAATAAAGCAAAAGAAGACTACTACCAACTGAAAGTTATTTTGAAATCACTTAATTGTTCACTACCAGAAGCCTGCAGTATCATTATGAAAAACTACAATTGTGCTGACTTCACCACTCACTTCCATCGCATGTGAAAGAGGGTTTAGTGTTCACAACAAGATCAAAACAAAAGGAAGAGCTCGCCTTAAGCATGATACTGTCACTAAACTCATGGGAGTGAAAGAAGAGGGTCCCTCCTTAGAAGATTTTGGCCCACAACCAGCAGTCAGAAGATTCTTAGCAAAGAGAATAAGACGAAAGTGATAAAATGTGTATGAACAGTGAGAGTAAACAACTTAATGATTTTGCTTAACTTTCACCACAGTCTGTCAGTCCCTCAGCTTATAATACCTTATAATACTCTAAGAAATAAGGCATTTGAAAACATTGTGGAAAAATGGTAAAATGCTGGCCACCAGTATTTTTTCCTTTTCCCACAATATTTTCTACCTTTCCCAAAATAAATTTTAATTTGCTGAGTTACATGTAATTTGTCATGTTTTAAATTTGGACAAGTCTAAAATTTTGTCAATTATTCCTGTTCATCAAATTGAAGTAAATAGCATTTATGATGAGCTTTTGTAGATTTGAAGCAAAGCCAGGGCACTTTTTATAAATGTAGATTTGTCATGAAAAGAAGGAGAGAGATTGAATTTTCATTTGATTTTCATTTCATTTGACTTTCATTGTGTACTTAATTACAAGTTGAGAACATTTTGAAAGCCAAAATGAATTGTTCAATCCATGATTATGTTATCTGCAAATTTATGCAAGCTTTAAATTTGGACAGGTCTAAAGTATTGTCAAGGAAAATGTAGACATCATAATCCATATTGACAAAAATTAAATTGGAATAAGAACTGAATTTACAAAATTTTGTCACAAAGGATCTACAACTATTGCCACATGTACTTGTATTATTATCACAAATGTTTGAAATATGCATTATCATGTTGAATTATTCACATAGTCTAAATTAAAGATCAAGTGAAAAGTTATTAAACTTCTTTATTTCTTTGAGCTATTACAATAAAATCTTACATACTAAGTAATTTCCTTTGTAAATCTAGACTTGTGTATTACAGACATTATGTCTCCATGATGCACAAATCTAAAATTTACAGTTTTGAGATGTTGATAACTTGCACGTGAAAATTCTTCCGAACTAATTTGGAATCCAACTTTTTCAGGCTGGAATCCAACTTTTCAGTTTGGAATCCAACTTTTTCTTGACTTGGATTCCTGGAATCCAACTTTTAAAATCCTAGTGAGAACACTGTGTAACAAAGAGGGACAGGGCTTTACTGTTGTGATAAGGCATTTTGTTATCCAATCAAACTGATCCCTGACAAAGAAGACTTTAGAAAACATTGTGGGAAAAGGAGAAAATGCTGGTAACCTTTTCCCACAATGTTATCTACCCTTCACAAAACAACTTTTAAATTTTCAGTCACTTATTTTTTCATCTACAAAATGCTTTCCATTTTGACAACCCTAAAATGTTGTCATTTGGTAATGAGTTAACTATAACCAGAAGACAAAATTTTTATAATTGGCCATAATTGAAAGATGTTGCAGACAACATAATAAATCTTCAAATTAGTAAAACTAGTATCAAAAAGGGTAGAAATGATTGTGTAAAACTAAGAAATTGCAGGTTACTTTTATTTTCTTCTTTTCTCACGTTTTCATAGCTTTTTTTCTTTTAAAGTGACCTAAAATGCAGGAATGAATGGTAATTGTTAAAAACTTCTCTTCACCGTCGCAGAAAAATCAGGCCTGTGGAGCGATACAGGCGCTCAAGCGCCTCTAGTTTATAGACTTGAGGTAGAATGCTTTTGGAAACATTTTGGGTATACGAGAAAGTGCTTGTAATGCGTATTTACTCCATCGGTCACCATGTTTTCTTTCTTCAAAAGGCTACTGCACACTTTGAGCAAAAGTTCATTTCTTGTTTGCAAATCTTTTCAAGACTAAATTTTTTTTTATGTACATAGAGTGATAGATTGATATTTTACATGCACATCGTCTGGCTAGTCAGGTTTTTGTGTATATATTTTCACTTGATTACTTTTTGGTACATGTTCATAATATTTTTGCCACTACCTTTATGTTTACATGCTGTATCTTACTATATTTGCCTGTTCTTTAACCAATTAACCCTTTACCAAATCATCCCTGGTTTTCACTACCCTGAGATAGAAGGCTTTTGAGAACATTGTTGGAAAAGGAGAAAATGCTGGTTGCCAGTAATTTCTCCTTTTTCCACAGCGTTTTCTGTCTTGCCTGGAAGAAAACTTTAATTTTTGAGTTGACTTTATTTTGTTGTCTGCAAGTGCTTTCAATTTAGACCAGTCTAAAATTTTGCTGTTTAATAAATAGTTACTAGCAGACAAAAATTAAATTGTCCCAGATTTCAGCAGACAATTTCAAAAAACGGCCAAAAAAGTGGAAAAGGTACTGAAAGGATAAATATAAACATTATTGGAAAGAGACACTATTTGGATTATATGAAGAAAGCATTGTGTTGCAATGTACCAGTGTTTATCTGTAGATTCCTTTGACATAGTGTGCAAGTTGTTGGCTAAATACATGTACTCATGTTTTCTTTTTAAAAATCATCATCAATTATAAGATTTTGAGCTTTTTTAACTTTCATTTATTTGCAACTCAAAGCATCAGCAGAGATGAAAATGCTTGTTGCAAGCATTTTTACCTTTGGACACAGAGTTTTCAAAAATATACCGAACAACTTTAAAAATCGGGCTAGTTGGCTATGGGTTAAGTTTTGATTCAAGGGCCATTTATTTCTCTTTATACAAGTTGTATGGTCCCTAAATTTGTCTTAGAAGTATTCTCTCTGCATTAAACAAATTTAACAGTATGAGAATATACTCTAGCTGAAGTATTAAAATATACTTTCAATGTTCATCATACTACAAGGGCATACAATTAAAAAAAATATCAGAAAGATCTTTACAAGCTATTATTACTTATTTTGATGTTTCGAAAATATAAGAAAAATATGAGATTTTTGTTTTGGTCCCTTGAAATATTATGCAATAAAAGCCACATTTTCTTTTTTATGCAGTTCAAAGTTAAACTTCCTAGTCTTTTTGCGAGCCTTTTTGACAGGTCTGAATTGAGACAAAGCACTGGGATAAGAATGTAACACTTAGTATTCAATTGTTTTTTACTTTTGCCACAATATTTTCAAGCTGCTTCTCTCCAAGAGTAGTCAAAAGTCGTCATTGTGTGCGAAAGGGTATTGACATGTCCTGCTTGAGATTGAGGTGTTTATTCACAAATATACTGCTCACTTGTTTCAACTACCTTTACATAATATTCATTTTGTTGTGGTACTCGATTCATGTTACTAGAAGATGATACTTCTCTCAAATTAAATTGAAAAAAAAAGAAGCTTTGTTTCTGTTCTTCTTTTTGTTTAACTGTTTCACCTTAAATAGTATTGAGTTTTGTTGACTATTTCACTCTGCACATGATGAGAAACTTTTGGTCACATCCAAATTGAACGCACCTTCAGACCAGGGGGAACGATTTCTTCATTCACTCAATCTAATTCTAAAATCGACTTCCATGAGTACTTTCAGTACTTTGATTTTACTTTACATGTGGTATATATATAGCCCTACTTTTGAAACCCCCCCCCCCCCCCGAGAAAGAAGCCTTTAGAAAACATTGTGGGAAAAGGAGAAAATGCTGGTAACCAGCACTTTCTCCTTTTTCCCACAATGTTTTCTACCCTTCACAAAACAAATTTCAAATTTCCAGTTACTTTAATTTTGTCGTCTACAAATGCTTTCAATTTGGACAAGTCTAAAATATTTTCGTTTGGTAAAGACTTAAATGATAGTGCTCTATGTGCCGTTCTCTCTGGGCTATTGCGAGTTCAAACTTCTTAACACTTTTTTGGTTCATCTTTCGACCAATAGCATGTTTCATCTCTCCAACAGTACTGTCGTGGCTTCAGGCAACTTTTGGGAGTAAAAATTCTCATTGATGGTTTGAACAGACCTAGATAGGAATGCATATCCTTATGTTTTGTTCTAGATCTGTTCCATTTTAGAAATAAGATAAAACTATGGGAAAATCCCATAATGGTTAGCTGAATATAAATTGTCTTTCAAGTGTCTCTACAAGAAAAAGTATAAAGAACTAAGGTCAGGGGAATAAGGGGGCCAAACATTGTCAGTCTTGAAGGAGACGACTTTTTTCCCTAAAAGTTGCCTGAAGCCATGACAATACTGAATGTGCAGTATGGGGTGCTGCTCTATCCTGTAAGAACAAAATGTCTTTAACCTCATTTTCTGCGTAAAGCTGGCAAACACTTGTTTGTCAGCAAGGTCAGGTAACGTTCGCTGCTTACCGTCTGCATATCTCCATCTTGTTTAAAACCTTGAAAAGAAAAAATTAAATGGTGATCTAATACAATAGCTCTCAAGCAGACGAAAAGAAATTTAGATTTATGAAATCTCAAAGCTCCGGAAAATAAACTGTGGTTTAAATGACGGATTTACATTTCCGAAATGAGATAAAATTGTGGGAAAATCCCGTAATGTTTCAAAAGACCTTCTTTTTCGGATGTCTGAAAGGTTGTGTGCCGAAGGGTTAACCCTTTGACTGCTAATAGCGACTCAGAGACCTTTTGCAGGCAGTGCTGATCAAGATCAGACTGCACAAAACGTGCAGTCTGATCTTGGATCTACACTATCTGATAAGGAGATAGCCTGCTTTTCTTCCCTCCAAAAATAACTGAACGAACAACATTTTTTTTCTATCGATCTGATGTTGTCATTTTAACTATACAGTAGGATAAGGGCTAAAACGATGAAAACTGAAGTTATTTATGAGATCAAGTCACAAATGTCGGGATGTCTATAAAAGATAACGTCGGTTTACTTCATAATCTCGTAACTACAGCTTGTAACAAGCTGTAGTTACGAGGTTTTGGAAGTAAACTGACGGTAATAAAGCGTCCTACACGTGACTCGGTGATATAGTGACCTACTAATAGGGTCAATCCGGGTAAATACGGACAGAGGTATAAATACGGACATGCACCATATTTTTGGAAAATACCAGAGCGTATTTCAACTCCCAATATCCATGCCACAATCTATATATAGCACTCCCATCTTATTTCTGTGTCAGTGCTCTATTTTTGATGACGATTAAGTTTATGTGATGATACAAGCACATTTAGTGTCAAACTTGATCCGCCCTTTCTCAACTATGCTTAAATTTAAAGATTTGTGCTACAACTCTGACAGGTACTTGAACGCTTTCTTAAGTTAAAGACCTTTTTCACTAAGCCGTAATGGTGTTTAGAACTATGACAAATGATTGAAGAAAAGTAATAAATCATCAAAATAATGGCAAAATACACATTAGCAGAAATAAAGAAGAAAAAGACAACTGTCCGTACTAAACCAGTCGTTTGAATACACTGTAAAATTACGGACACTTACACAAAATACCTACCAAATTCATGTTTATCAAATATTTGAAAAAGACGATACCTAGAAGTTAATTTATAGCTCGAGCCGCACAAGTACAATCCAATACTTTTCAGAAATTAGACGCATTAAATAAAATTAAGCCACAGATGTACGGGCTACCGGAATGATTTTTCATTTCACTGCATTTTGTAACTTGTCCTGCCTAATGTGCAGGTTGTGCTAGATCAATTGCTATTATTGTCCATTTAGGCCACAAACAATCCATTGTTTTATTAGGTTTTGGCAGTATTGTTCTTTTGAAAACATAGTAGGGAAAGGAAAAATAACTTGTGCTAAGCAATACCGTATTTAACCCATTTAAAGTGGGGTGTCCGTAATTTTCCAGTCTGTGTCCGTACTTCACCCCTCATGTCCGTATTTACCCGGATTCGACTATGTAACTTCAACTGCATTTTCGCAGTATCTCGGGCGGAGTAAACTATACAATATAGCGAAAATATCAAAGGGGAAGGTCTTAAAATGTTAACTCATAGGTTATAGGGGTCATGGCTTTCACATAGTAACAGTGGTTGACTGGCGAAGTGAGCTGTGTAAAAATCGTCCGTATTTACCCGGATTGACCCTATGTTGCAGTTTCTATTGATTGGTCGTCCGCAAATGCGTTCAAATACATGTAGGTCACGTCCTATTTTTGAGTCGCCTTTTTGCTACGCAAAAGGCTCTCATTGTTATCGTCCTGATCTATGGGGTGGCGTAAGCATACCTCCGGCCTTGTACTGCTTCCTGTCCCAAGTTCCGGTTTTACGAGATAAAACAGTTTTCTAATAATTCGGTGAACAACCCATTTTTTTTCTGTTTTAAATAATTTACAATTGTGCCTTTGTGATAATGAATATGTCTATAAAGACTGAGCTGTTTAACGGTTCAAACCTTTGAAACAATCATTTCGTCAACAAGGCTACACATTAGCAAGACATTATCTCTAAAAATAGCGCATTACGTATATAATTATGTAAAAATAGCTGCCGCGAACTAAACAAGTCTGCGGAAACGCTGAGAAAACTTCAAACACAAGCATCTTTTCTGCTTCTACTTGCGGACAATTCTGAGTGAAAATTGTTTGATAATTACCTATTAGAAGTGCACTCTAACTCTTGCAATCTTGCAATCCTAACTGCAAGCCTTATTTCAATTCAACGCTCAACCTATGATCGGACAGAGAAAGCCGATGCCGAGTTGACATATTGCTTTTTTTCTCAACGGTAGGCTATTTTTTTTTTAACGAATTTATAACGACATGGAATGGTTGCATTGCCTTCTTAGACATTCTTACACCTTGCTTCTACCTAGCTTTTTAATCTAGACTTTAGATACTTGGCACACCCATATTCTAGGTGCAGCAGAGATCGTACATAGCGTATGCATAGTACACGGTTCTAGGCTGTACCAAGTTATCGCTTTGCAGGTGTTTTCTGGAATGTAGCTTTGCGACAAATATAGATCTTGTAATCACGTGACGTATAAACGTCATTTGCACCACGGAAATCTTTATGAATTTACATATTCATGAATCAGTCGCTGAACCGGCCTTTACTTTCAGCGTGCACTGACCTATGTAGAGAGAGTGCTTTGAAGTTTACTATATTTAATTGGTTTTCGTTCATAAAGACGGCCAAATTTGTTAAAGTGTGCTGTTTTTTTTTTCAATGAGCGATTAACTTAGATCTAGTATTTATTAAACAACAATTTATTAGTGCGGGTGTTAGAACGCAAGGTGCTTTTGTAACTGCGAAAATCTGAATTTACACTACGCAGTTCTAACAACCAGCAATCTGAGAAATTCGACTTTTTACTCCGCTTTAATTCAAATATAATAGAACAGATCAGTGTTTACCCGCTCGAACAAGTTCTTTTATTGGAGTGTTTGTAATCTTGTGAAGGGTTTTTGTAAAGGGTAATACAGCGAATCGCAAACATTTAATTTACACCAAAGCAATATACATGTAGACAATTTTCGATTGGTGTGGAAGCATTATAAGCCCTGGGACGTTACAAAACGCAGACAAATATTAAAGGCTGATGATCATACTGTTGGGTTATAGATTTGATTGAGTTGTAGCAGCCACATTCATAGAGTCCATTGCTGGTCAAAACCTCAACCTGGACAACAACAAAAACAAATTATTTCCAAAGGACAGGTAGATCACCGAGTCAAATATTTGTTTGTGCTCCAAAGGCTACAGTTCAGTCCAATGATCATGAAATTGCCCGGCTGTTTGTCTCAATAATTTCTTTGACAAAACTGAATATAGGTCAACTGGGGATAAAAGAAAAAGCCTAAAGGTTGTCATTATGTCAAATCAGACAAAACCGTAATAAAGCTGTAGAATCCATTTATGTTCAGTGCAATACTTATGAAACTGTGTCAGACTGCTAAGAGTAGATATGAGCGAGTTGCAAAAGGGCATTTTTATGCTCCCCGAAGGGCGAGCATATAGTCGGCGCTTCGTCCGTCCGTCCGTCCGTCCGTCTGTCCTTCCGTCCGTCCGTCCTTCCGTCCGAAGCAATTTCTCCACAACCCTTGGACCAAATTGGATAAAACTACATTTATATATATATGAACTCCTTAGGGTAAGGCGCCGATATAGTTTTCCCGGATTTTCAATTTGACCCCGTGTCATGGAAAAAGGGGGCTCAATGCAAAATTGCAATTTTTACCAATATCTCATTCAGTTTTTGTCAGAATATCATGAAACTTCATGGTTATATTGTTTATGGAAAGTTTTAGCATGTGCCCTTGCTATTTTTAATCTGGGCATTTTTTTAAGTTGACGTTCTGTCATGGAAAAAGGGGGCTTCTTGCAAAATTCCAATTTTTATTAATATTTCATTCAGTTTTGGTCAAAATTTCATTAAACTTCATGGTTATATTGTTTTTTCAAAGTTTCACCATGTGCTCTTGTTACTTTATCTATGTGTTTTTCAATTTGACCCTCTGTCATTGGAAAAAAGGGCTTTCTTGTAAAATGAAAAAGGGGCCCTAATGCAAAATTGCAATTTTTATTAATATCTTGTTCAGTTTTTGTCAACATTTTATGGTTATATCTTGTTTTACAAGTTTCAACATGTGCCCTTTGTTTTTGCAATCTATGAATTATTAATGCGCAAATACGTCTTTCCTGGTTTCTCAAATTAAGGCTGCATCACGGAAAAAGGGGACTTCATGGAAAGAATTGTTTTTCACTAGGTTCTCCTTTATCAGTGCTCAAAACTTTGTGAAATTTCAAATCTGAACCTGTTGGAACGTTGCCTAGGTACCTCTCTTCCTTTTTCTCAATTTCAGGCTGCGTCTCGGAAAAAGGGGGCTTCATGTAAAAAATTGTTTTATGTAATATTTAATACATGACTGCTCAAAATTTTTATGAAATTTCGAATTTTGAATTACTGTATTATTCAAAAATGCCACAAACCACACACCCGTTGTATTTATTGCAATGATCCAATATTGTCTTATGGGAAAAGGGGGCTTAAAGGGGGCTTATTGGGCTTATTGTCATGTACAAGTTTGTGTTGGCTATCTCTAAGATAGTAATTGCCTTTTCACTTCAGATTTTGGGGGGCATGAACAGGTTCTTCTAGGAGAAAAGAAGTGAATTTATATCGATTTCTTATATTTTATGACAAGCACTTGTTCGGGGAGCATAACCCGTCTCTGACGGCTCTTGTTTGTCACTAGATCCTATACCAGAAGATAATCTGGTCTTTATTTGTAAAGGGTTGTTGTCTGTGAGTAAAAAACGTTGAACTTATTAAAGCTGGTCCTGGTGCCTAAATCTTAATTTCCACCACATTTTTTAAAATATAAATTTTAATACGGATATTTTGAATTTTAGGATGACAACTCAGAAATATGCTTGCATATAATACTGTCTTGTGGTTAAGTTATTTTGTATCTTGAATGCTTTTAATAGATTTCAACAAAAAGGGTGAAAACTTCTAACCCATTACCCTACAGGCGACTCTCAGGACTATCAGTCCTTTGATTTGGGTCTTGTAAAGGATTTTAAATGAAAATTTTCCAGCTTATCTTAACCCATTACCACACGGCACAATTTCAGACCTATCCAAATTGAAAGCATTTGCAAACGACAGTTTCAAAGTGGCTCAACTGGTGCAATTTTGCTTTGGTAGGGTAGAAAACTTTGTGGGAAAAGGAGAAAATGCTGGTTACGCCATCATTTTCTCTTTTTTCTCTTAATTCTTTCTCAGGGTCATCAAAAGTAGGGATTGTGTGGTAATAGGTTAATGACTGCTCTTTTCAAACGTAATATCTTGCCGTAACAGACAGTGGAGATCCAAGATCAGCAGGGCCAGTATTCACCGATAACTGTGGAGAATATTCTTTTGTCCTAGTTCTATATTCCAAGGTTTTCTAAATTTGTAAGTAAGTAAAATTGTAAGTAGCCCAACCGAATGGTTTAGCCAATCAGAAGTTGTGTTAATTACAAGTGGTTGGAGAATACGAGCCATAATCCTAATCAAGATCGTCCGCAAAAGTGCACCGAGTGTCGTTTAGCATCCTTACCCTTGAAGTGTTTACCCGGTAAAATATCAACTGACGTTTCAGTTTCGCTTTCCTAACATAACGAAGCAATCTCCAAGCAGAGTTGTCGTTCGTTACTCTCACCATACATCTCTGCGATGGGCTAAATGACAAAAGTCTTGTCAAACCGAGGAAAAGATGTTTTGTTACTGTTAACTGTTTCATGTGTAAAATTATAAGGTAGATAAATGAAATATAATTCTGGATACATTATAGGTGCGTCCAAACTGATGGGTTTACGTGTATACAATGGAACTATTTTTTTCGAGCCTCTTTACCAATCAGACTCCTACGCCAATTTTAACAAAAATGGTTGCGCCCGTTACCCTTTACCAAACAATCCCTGTTTATTATCCCCTGCCGTAGGCGGAGGGATATAGTTTTAGCGTTGTCCGTCCTTCCGTTCGTCCGTCCGTCCGTCCTTCCGTCCGTGCGTCCGTCCCGGCAAATATCTCCAATACCATTGGACGGGATTTCATGAAATTTTATACACATGTACAATGACCCATTCTCCCGAGACACTTTTTTTTTTTGATTCGATGCAAAATGGCCGCCTGAGAGCGATTTTTAAGTTTCACTTAAGTTACACTAAAGTACAATTTTGATGTTTGGACTCTTCTCTTCGAAACTATACAAAGTTTTTACATTGAACTTGTCACATCTGTCAACCTCCATTAAGAAATGCAGGAAAAAAAGTTTCACCTACATAGACCGTGCAACACCACAGTTATTTGCCCTTGTTTTTGTAAATAAGGTGTCATGGAAAAAGGGGGTTTCATGTTATACTTCATTCCATTTCTTGTGAAGGCAACCTCTTCCACATTTCTCAACGGAATTGAATAGAATTTTGACCGAATACTTCTTGTCATGTGACCTATTGCATATTGTCAACATTTTGCGATTTGTAGCTGCGTCATGAAAAAAGGGGGCTTCATGTTTTATTTCATTCTATTTCCTGTGAAGGCAATTCCTCTCACATTTCTTGGCAAATTTGAATGGAATTTTTACATTATCATGTGACCTAACACAATGCCTCCCACATTTCTTGGCAGATTTGGATGGAATTTTCACATGATCATGTGACCTATCATGGCATATTGTCAAGGTATAGGAATTTGTAGCTGCATCATGGAATAAGGGGGCTTCATGTTATAATTTCATTTTTCACCTGTATCTCTTTAATTACTGGACATATCTCAACAGATCTGGACGAGATTTTCACAGATCCTGCGACTTAGCACATGTTGTCAGGGTTTTGCAATTTATCACTGTATCATGGAAAAAGGGGACTTCATGTCAGATTTAATGTTTTATCAGTGTATCTCCAACTTTTGCACATATTTTCATAGAACTTCATATTTTTATTGGTTGATCAAAGCCAGTGACCAATGAGTCAATTGCGCATTCGTCTCTCCATGCATCTGTCTGTTCGTAAACCTTTTATCACAAATAATACCATATATATATCCATTCAGCTACCCAGGCAAGTGCTACAAATTTCAACACTTTAGTCTCTAGCTACCTCCTTGAAATGGCAGCAGTATGGCGGCTTATATTGTGAGAGGGATATCTTCTAAACTCCTTGACAAAAATTGATGAAACTTCATGCATGTTTTCCATAGGATAGTCCGTTGATACATTTTTTTTCACCACATATATGAAATCCTGAAATGAAAACAAATAAAGGAAATATACAACATAAAACCCCCTTTTTCCATGACATGTCATTATATATAAAATGTCATGGAAAAAGGGGTTTTATATATATTTCCTTTATTTGTTTTCATTTTATGAAATGCCAAGTTCTGCAAAAAGGGTACTTAATGTATAATTCTGTTATGGACCTCTTTTATATTTTTTTTATGGAATGAAATCCTGTGCCATGGAACAAGGGAGCTTAATGTATAATTTCATCATGGACCAATAACAAAAAGGCGACGTGTACATGCAAAACACAATAATACCTCTTATACGGTTGTATCAAAAAAGGTCTTTTTCGGCGGGGGATATCATTTCAACGAAATTGCTTGTTACCATCCTGAGATAGAAGCCTTTTGAAAACATTGTGGGAAAAGGAGAAAATGCTGGTAAATGCTGGTAACCAGCATTTTCTCCTTTTCCCTCAATGTTTTCTACCCTGCTGGAAAGAAATTTCAATTTTTGAGTAACACTTATTTTGTCGTCTGTAAGTACTTTCAATTTGGACTAGTCTAATTTTTTTTCGTTTGGTAATGAGTTACGCCATAATTGATCGTCTGCAAATACTTTCGATGTACAGAGACGAATCTAATTATTTAAACCACGCTTAGTTTGCCATTTGCAAATCTTTTTAACATGGACAGGTATAAACTTTTGTCGTTTGTGAAACGGACAGAGCCACTTAACCTCGCCCTCTCATTCTAATTTCTAACTTCTTATTTTCTTTCCGTGTTCTCTCTGGGTCAAGGTCCTCACTGTCTTTTGTTTCTATGATTGATGTTGAAAGCCATTTTCAACATTTCTGCTGTGATAGCACTGCGGCCTGTGCATATACTTATGGTCCGGGGTTTCTTTTCTAAGTACTTTTAAAACTTTATTTCTGAATAAGTTTGCTATTTCCTCCCATAAACTAAGTCGAATTGCTGTTCAGCGGTGAGGACAATCAGTCTTGGTGCAATACACATCATAAATTCAAAGTTTTAAAAAAGAAATCCAGCTAAGTATCGAACCAGCATTTTCTCTTTTCCAGAAAATGTTTTCTGTTCAAAGATGTCGAATTGCATTTTTCAAGTAAAATTTCATTTGTCGTCTGCAAATGGTTTCAATCTGGAAAAGGCTAGACTTTTGTTGTCTGGTAATGGAGAAACACTTTTGCCAGAGATTTCTCATAGACCTTGAAATAGACTAAACCGCGATATTAAGGAGTGTATATAAACGATTAGTACCGTCCGGATAGAGGCAAAGATCAAGAGACCTGTATTCAATCTTTTATCACATAATGCCGACTTTTGACGACCCTGAAAAAGAAACCTTTTGAAAACATTGTTACCAGCATTTTCTCCTTTTCACACAATGTTTTCTCTCCTCTTCTACACAAATTTCAAATTTATGTTATTTTGACGTCTGCAAACGGTTCCAATTTGGACCAGTCTAAAATTTTGTCGGTTGGTAATGAGTTAATAACAACGTTTAAATTGCAGAAGATGAATATTTAGGCGTCTGTCAATTGGTAAAGATCTCTGCATACGACAAAATCCAAGATTACATAGATAGCTTCAAATTATGTGGTTGAATTCTTTCCGTGTTGCGCATGAAAAGCACATTATCTTCTCTTTTTTTCATGGAAATCAAAAAAAGTAGTCTAGTTTTGGTTTGGTTTCCGGGAAACGTTTTTTTTTTTTTTAATCAAGAAGCAAGACGGGAGAAACAAATTTTCTGATTCCCAAACACTCGCCCCAGGTCGTTTCGCAAACACTCTTTAAAATTATTTCCGAAGAATTCTGGCAGCTTTTCAAAACATTGTCGGAAGAGAAGGAAAAGGAGAAAACGGCTTAGAAGGTTTTTTTTTTTAACCTTCCACAACTGACTCATCATTTAACTCAAACCAAACGACAAAATTTTAGAACATCACGAATTTAAAACATTTGCAGACGACAAAATAAACTCCTAAGAAAAACTGAAATTTGTTCGGGGAAGGGTTAAAACATTTTGGAAATGTTTTCAAAAGACTTTTGTCTTAGGGTAGTTTGGGACTGTTTGGAAAAGAGTTAACCCATTACCACACAATCCCTACTTTTGACGCCCCTGAGAAAGAAGCCTTTTGAAAACACTGTGGGAAAAGGAGAAAATGCTGGTAACCAGCATTTTCTCCTTTTTCCACAGTGTTTTCTACCCTTCCCAGAACAAATTTCAAGTTTTCAGTCACGTTTATTTTGTCGTCTGCCAATGCTTTCAATTTGAACCAGTCTAACATTTTGTCATGTGGTAAAGAGTTAAGACATATTATATTTGTAGTCGTCTGATGTTTTTGGTTTGAACTTAACCCTTGCCGTAAATTCCATCATTTTTATGAACTCAACAAAATGGGCTCTTGAAAGCAAGGAGGAAAAGAAAAAAGGAGAAAATGTGTCTGCAAAAAGCTGTTCAAACCAGTTACACTAGGACGTGATATCCAAAGAAATTCTTGACGACTCATCTTCGATGCCTCACCCCGACACATACTTGACATGTCCCCATGATCAATAGCATACTAGCTTAGGTCCCAGTCCGATCATTCTTTCCTTTTTATGTATGCAAATTCGGACGTTTTACTTTCAGGTCCAAAAAAAGAGCACTGCATACGATGAAATCTTGGAATACATAAAAAGTTTCAAATTTCGTGACTGACCTCTTTCCGTGTTGCACTTACCACTTATCCCGCTACATAAAAAGCAATGAAACACTGAAGTCGATAGTAAAATCCAAATTATTGCTGTTTTAAGGTATTTTTGGAGATGTGTGTATATCCTTATCGAAAAGTGCAGATCAAAGATCAGACTTTCTATGCAGTCTGATCTTGATCTGCACTATCCGCAAAAGGTCAGTCAGTCGCGCCTAGCAGCTTAGGGGTAAAGAGTGCAATATTGATTTTTCGTGGAAATCAAAAAAAGTAAAGGACTAGTTATGGTTTCCCGAAATTGCTTTATATCAAGATGATGGAGCGAGACATAAATATTCTAATTATGATGCTCTCGCCCACTTTCGTTCCAGGAACACCCTTCAGCCCTTGCCCGGCAAGCTAGATAAGTTTAAAAAAAAAAAAACTAGAGCTGTCACTGAATGTGACCCCCCCGCCAGCGCTTTGACAGTATTTTGTACACACGGACGGACACACAGACGGACACACGCACAGACAGGCTGATTCCAGTGTTCCCCCCCGGAAACATTCGTTTTGCGGGGGTATAATTAAGTCGACATTATATAAACCCGAATAATTTATTTTATGGAGAAAGATACCTCTGTACAGGAGAGTGTACATGTAGATCCAATATCTATGCAGTCCGATCTTGATCCACAGTGTCCTTTAACCCTCTCCCAAACAATCCCTGGTTTTTACGGGTCTGGAATGGTAGCCTTTTGAAAACATTGTAGGAAAAGGAGAAAATGCTGGTAACTAGCAATTTCTCCTTTTCCCGCAATGTTTTCTACCCTATCATAGATAGAAATGATCTTTTCAGCAAGAATTGAATTGATGTCTGCTAATGCTTTCAATTTGGTCTAGTCCAAAATTTTGTCGTTTGGGAAAGGTCAAAGGACAGTGAGCCGCGCATCACAACTAAAGGTTTAAATTCCGAAACGATGTCCAGTTTCTACACTGAAGAAGTCAGCTTTAGAAACCAATGTGGAACAAGGAGAAAATGCTGGTAGCGACTTTTTCTCTTTCCCACATTGTTTTCAACCCTTTCAGAGACAAATCCAACAAGAGGGCCATGTTAGCCCTGTACAACTCCAATGGTTTCGTAAAACAAGAGGGCCATGATGGCTCTGTATCGCTCCACTGACTAATAAGTAAAAACACTGCAAGCCAAACATTTCAATATTTGGCTAATTAATTTCGAACTTGAGGACATACAAATTTTTTTCAAACTTGACCCCAAGGCTATAATTTGGGCCCTGCTGGTAGAGGCCCAAAAGACAAAAATACAGGAAAAATTTGGTAGCCCTTAGGTACAGGTAGATTTAAAAAAAAATAAAAAATTCCCAATATGAACCCATTTGAATCTTGTGACCCCCAGGACAGGGCAAAATGAAATCCCAGGGCTATAAATTGTGCACCTTTGGTAGACAACCACTTGAAAAAGCTAGATGCAAAATTGAGTAGCCCTGGGCCTTATGGCTTGGTACCAGAAGATTTTTACATTTTCCCTATATACGCCCATATAAAACTTGTGACCCCTGGGCCGGGCCAAATTTGACCCTTGGACTATCATTTGGGCACTCTTGTTAGACAATTACTTGATAAAGATACATGCCAAATGTGGTAACCCTAAGCCCTATGGCTAGGTGCTAGAAGGATTTTAAAGTTTTCCCGATATAAGCCCATATAAAACTTGTGACCCCAAAGGCGGGGCCAATTTTGAACCCAGGGCTATTTTATTTGAAGGAATTTGGTAGAGGTCCACTAGATAAAGCTACATGCCAAATTTAGTAGCTCTAGGCCTTATGGTTTCAGAGAAGATTTCTAAAAAATTTCAATATTTTTCAGTTTTTGAAGGAATAAAATTCTTTCAAGGAATTCTGAAGAGGACAATGGAAGGGTCATTTCTCTGAAGTTTCATCAAAATTGGGTGAGTAGTTTCAGAGAAGAAGATGTTTGAAATAAAGGTTAACGCATGCACGGATGCAAGCATGGACGGATGCATGATGGACACCGAGCCCGCATGACATAAGCTCGCTGGCCTTTGGCCAGTGGAGCTAAAAATGGTTCACATGCCAAATGGCACTTACAGAGACATCAATCATAAGAAGTCTGTTTGGCAATAATCTTTTTCGGGGAAAAGAGCCATCACCTCTGGCTATTTTTTTTTTATTTCATAGAATACAAGCAGGTCTATTCAAGTATTGCTCATACTGAACATCAGTGAACTCAAATAAAGAGATTCTTTAACATGATTTCTTAAAGCTGAAAATTGGACATTTGCCATCTAAAAAACTTGAAAACCCAACACCAATCATGTAAGAGTACAGTTTAATGCTCATAGGAAATGGTAGGATAATGTAATATTATCAATTAGTCCTTATATGAAGCATATTTCACTGAATGCAATAAAAAAGGTAATAACAAGTCAAATACATGTGGAATTTGTTCACTGATACATCACAGGTCTGCGTTCAACTCATAAAAGATAACATTATGATAACAGTACAAATTATCTCAAAATGTCTAAAACAAGCCTTCAAGACCAATTTATCCGAGAGAAGAAATCATCAAAAAGTAATAAACTCAAACATTTGCTTTATTGCAAGATTAACTGGAGGCGCTTGAGCGCCTGTATCGCTCCACAGGCCTGATTTTTCTGTAAAGGTGAAGAGAAGTTTTTAACAATTACCATTCATTCCTGCATTTTAACCCTTTCCCAAACAATCCCTGCTTTTTACAGGTCTGGAATTGTAGCCTTTTGAAAACATTGTGGGAAAAGAAGAAAATGCTGGGTGACCAGCATTTTCTCCTTTTCCCACAATCTTTTCCCACAATGTTTTCTACCCTATCATAGACAGCAATCATATTTTCAGCAAGAGTTGGATTGTTGTCTGCAAATGCTTCCAATTTGATCTAGTCCAAAAGTTTGTCGTTTGGGAAAGGGTTAAGTCACTAAAGAAAAATAGCTGAGGAAAACATTGTGAGAAAAGAAGAAAATAATAGTAACCTGCATTTTCTTAGTTTTACACAATAATTTCTACCCTTTTTGATGCAAGTTTTACTAATTTGAAGATTTATTATGTTATCTGCAACATCTTTCAATTATGACCAGTTATATAACAAGAGCAGCAAATTGTCGCAAGATACGCCCGTCTTACCCCAAATTGTAAAGCTGGGGCATGCACCGGACAAAATTCAAGTATGAAAAACAACAAAGGCCAATAACTCAAATATTAAGCAAGCAAGAGTTGTGATTCCTGTGCACTGCACTCCCCATCGATGAGATCTACATGTATCCACCCATGAAATTTCATAACCCTAGGTAGTATAGTTTTGGAGATATGCTTCGGACAAAATTCAAGTATGAAAAACAACAAAGGGCAATAACTAAAAAATTAAGCAAGCAAGAGTTATGATTCCGGTGCACTGCACTCCCCATCGATAAGATCTATCCACCCATGAAATTTCATAACCCTAGCTAGTATAGTTTTGGAGATACGCTTCGTACAAAAATGAAGTATGAAAACGACAAAGGGCAATAACTCAAAAATTAAGCAAGCAAGAGTTATGATTCCTGTGCACTGCACTCCCCCTCGATAAGATCTATCCACCCATGAAATTTCATAACCCTAGCTAGTATAGTTTTGGAGATATGCTCCAGACAAAATTCAAGTATGAAAAACAACAAAGGGCAATAACTCAAAAATTAAGCAAGCAAGAGTTATGATTCCTGTGCACTGCACTCCCCCTCGATAAGATCTATCCACCCATGAAATTTCATAACCCTAGCTAGTATAGTTTTGTAGATATGCTCCGGACAAAGAACTGGACGCCCGCCCGCCCGCCCGCCCGGACGCCCGCCCGCCCGGACGCCCGCCCGCCACGGGTGATCCCATAATACGTCCCCGTCTTCTACGGGCGTATAAAAATATTGTCTTCTGGTTATAGTTAAAGAGGATCTTGTAACAAACCATTTTGGGTGGGGAAACATCAAAATATAGAAAATATGTATTGTGGCAATTGCTTTATTGAAGTTGCAGGATCAGTTTGATTGGATAACAAAATGCCTTATCACAACAGTAAAGCCCTGTCCCTCTGTGTACTAGGTCACCAGTAGGTCAACAAACCTTTACCAGAACTAATAAAAGTGCAGAGGTTCTCTAGTTTTATATAAAAAGGATTATAGATTATGTAAAGCAACCATCTTTAACACTTACCCAAACAACAAAATTTGGGGTGTGACCAAATTGAAAGTATTTGCAGACAACAAATTAAACATTGATGAAATGATGATTTCTCTCTTTGATAGCGTAGAAAACACGGAGGGAAAAGGAGAAGACTTCTTCTTTAGGGTCGTTAAAAGTCAGAATTGTATGGTAAAGACTTACCACCATAGGAACTAACCTGCAATACAGCAATGAAATCCAATGAATAGTTTGAGAGAAGAGATTTTTCAAAGATTTTGCTTTTTACCTTAAAGGTGGGTATTTAGAATTTTTACATCTCACCAAATTAAAAAATATATATATCATTGAAATTCATATGAAAAAATAATACAAATCATCAATAATTAAGATTCATAAAATTACAAAAATAAAATTTTTTATGGTATTCCCTTAAAAGGCTACATAGCCTCTTAAGGTATTTTTAGATTTCGCGCCAAAAATCAATAAAGCATTTCGGGAATGCCTAGTGACTGGCACGTGACTCATGACGCTTAAATTCCCTAACATAACAAACATGAAATAATTATTTTCCATATTGTCTTCTTCGGACGCTATGTTTGAAACTTCGTCTGTGTATTCCTGTATGTAAATGAGCGAATTGATCAACTAAAAATAGAACACGTCTCCCCTCGGTGTCGACCTGGGCTGTAGTAAATCTCTAATTTCTCGTGTTGTTGGACGGTGTTCGACTACTGGGATTTTATGAATGAAAATTAAAAGGCTTTGGGAGTATAAGGATGATTTTTTTTGCATTTTTGTACAATTTTCGTCCCAAAATCTGAAGGGCCACCTTTAAAAGGAAAATGTCAGTCTCCCATAAAAGCCATTTTTTTGATGGATCTTAATTTTTAAGGAATTATGTAGACCTCTATCTAAGAAACATTCCTGCAAAATAATAATGCTATCTAATTGACAGTTTTGGGAAGAGAAGATTTTTAAAGGTTTTTTACTTTGGTTGCCATGGCAACCACAGTTATTCATGGAACACAATTCTTTTTTAAGGAATTTGAAAGAGGACCACCTAATGAACATTCCTGTAAAATTTGGTAAAAATCCAGTCAATAGTTTCAGAGGAGAAGTTTTTTAAAGATAAAGTTTACGGACGCACGCACGGACGAACGGAGAGACGGACGACGGACATTGATCGATCACAATAGCTCACCTTGAGCACTTCGTGCTCAGGTGAGCTAAAAAGCTAATTGTAATGTAATGTAATGAGTTACCTCCCTTTCAATGTTACATATATCTTAACATGTATCAACTCATTACCAAAATTTTAGGCTTGTCCAAATTGAAAGCATCTGCAGACAACAAAATAAAAGTGACTGAAAATTTGAAATTTGTTTTGGGAAGGGTAGAAAACATTGTGGGAAAAGGAGAAAATGTTGGCAGCATTTTCTCCTTTTTCCACAACGTTTTCCAAAGGTTTCTTTCTCAGGGTCGTCAAAAGTATGGATTGTGTGGTAATGGGTTAATAGAACAAATTAACATGAAATGAATGACCTCTTCTACCATATATTTTGTGCTTGAATAATTGTTCAAACTTAGCTTCGGTTAGTCTCAACTGCATGTAGAACTAAATAAATGTTTTTCAACTCTTTGTGCAGCTAATATATTAAGGGTGTCTTTAACGAATACTTAAAAATAAACATGATTTTGTTGGTTTAAATTGATAATATATGGTGGGTGACTTAGATGTAAGATGCACTTTCTGAACAGTCTGATCTTCATCTATGTAATTAGCGAATGCCACGAATTTGACTGTGGTACAAGTAAGGGTCAAACTTGATATTTACCATACACAGAATTTCCATCCATATTGTCTGATTATATCCGATGATACAAATATTCACTCTTTAACCCTTTACCACACAAAGACGAGTTTTAATGACCCTGAAAGAGAAGCTTTTGGAAAAGCATTGTAGGAAAAAGGAGAAAATGGTAACAGCATTTTCTCCTTTTCCTACAATGTTTTCTTACCTTTCAGAGACAGTTCCAATCATTCCATTGCCATGTAATAAGCCGCTGAAAATATTCATAATTGGGGAAAGTCTAAAATTTTGCCATGTGGTAAAGGGTGAATTATTCTTTGCCTAAAGGTCAATTTCAGGTCAAGACATACTGAATATTATGGATCCCCAATTCTGTAATGTAATGCATAGTGTGATGCATCATCACACAGAGATACATTAGGTCCCTGTTTGCCAGAACATGGCTCAATTATGTCAATGACCTTGTGAAATCTTTAACCCTTTACCTCACAATGCTGACTTTTAAAGACCCTGAGAGAGAAGCCCTTTGAAAACATTGTGAGAAAAGGAGAAAAATCCTGGTTCTCCTTTGTTTCGTAACTTATCAGAGAGAAATATTGCACCATTTAAAACCCATTTAACCTTTTCCCAAACAATCCCTGGTTTTTACGACCCTGAGATAGAAGCCTTTTGAAAACCTTGTGGGAAAAGGAGAAAATGCTGGTAACCAGCATTTTCTCCTTTTCCAACAATGTTTTCTGCCCTGCTGGAAACAAACTTCAATTTTTGAGGTATGTTTATTATGTCGTCTGCAAGTGCTTTGAATTTGGACCAGTCCAAAATTTTGTTATTTGAAAAAGGGTTAAATTGTCATCTGCGATGTTTGAATTTGGATAAGGTTAAAATATTGTTGTCTGGTAAAAAAGGATGATGCATGTCCAAGAATACTGGTCCCCCTTCATGCTCATACATTGAAATCTTTCCCAGCTTTAGGACTGAGTGTATACATATAATAATTTGTCATCATGAAATTATTGTCATTGTATATAATGCTAATGTGAATCATGTGTACTAAAAACAAGAGTGTCATTGTCACAATATACGCCACCTCTAATGAATGAATAGCGTTCTAAGGCCCATTGACAACTTAGGTCATATTGGGCACACTTACTTACTTAGTAAACAAGCAATTTCGTTGAAATGATATCCCCCGCCGAAAAAGACCTTTTTTGATACAAACGTATAAGAGGTATTGTGTTTTGCATGTTCATGTGGCCTTTTTGTTACTGGTCCATGATGAAATTATACATTAAGCTGCCTTGTTCCATGGCACAGGATTTCATTACATATAAAAAAAAAAATATAAAAGAGTTCCATAATAGGATTATATATTAAGTACCCATTTCAGGATTTGATATATGTGGGAGAAAAAAAAATGTATCTACGGACTATCCGATGGAAAACATGCATGAAGTTTCATCAATTTTTGTCAAGGACTTCAGAAGATATCCCTCTCACAATATAAGCCGCCACACTGCTGCCATTTCAAGCAGGTAGCTAGAGACTAAAGTGTTGAAATTTGTAGCACCTGCCTGGGTAGCTGAATGGATATATGGTATTACTTGCGATCTAAAAGGTTTACAAACAGACTGATGCATGGAGAGACGAATGCACAATTGACTCATTGGTCAATGGCTTTGATCAAGCAATAAAAATATGAAGTTCTATGAAAATATGTGCAAAAGTTGGAGATACACCGATAAAAATTAAATTTGACATGAAGTCCCCTTTTTCCACGATACAGTGATAAATTGCAAAACCCTGACAATATGTACTAGGTCGCATGATCTGTGAAAATCTCATCCAAATCTATTGAGATATGTCCAGTAATTGAAGAGATTCTGGTGAAAAATGAAATTATAACATGAAGCCCCCATATTTCATGATGCAGCTACAAGTCCCAAAATCTTGACAATATGCCGTAGGTCACACGATCATGTGAAAATTCCATCCAAATCTGCCAAGATATGTGGGAGGCATTGTATTAGGTCACATGATAATGTGAAAATTCCATTCAAATCTGTCAAGAAATATGGGACGAGTTGCATTCACAAGAAATAAAATGAAATAAAACATAAAGCCCCCCTTTTTTCATGACGCAGCTACAAATCGAAAAATGTTGACAGTATGCAATGGATCACATGACAAGAAATATTCTGTCAAAATTCTATTCAATTCCGTCAAGAAATGTGGAAGGAGCTGCCTTCACAAATGGAAATGAAAAATAACATGAAACCCCCTTTTTCCATGACACCTTATTACAAAAATTAGGGCAAAAAACTAGCACTTGTCCCAGAACAGGATAAATTCATCACAGGGTAATCAGTCAAAAAAAGCCTGTGAATCTAAATGGAAATGTGCGAACAAAAATCCAAAGTAAAAATTCACAAAGGGCAATAACTCCAAAAATACTGAAGATAGAGTTATGGTTCTTGTGCACTGCACTTCTCCTTAATTAGTTCTATATGTGTGTGAAGTTTCAAGTTCCTAGCTTTTATACTTTTGGAGATATACACCAGACAGAAATCCAAAGTAAAAATTAACAAAGGGCAATAACTCAAAAATTACTGAAGACAGAGTTCTGGTTTTTGTAAAGTGTACTTCTACTTAATGAATTTTATAGCTGTATATAGTTTGAAGTTCCTAGTCTTTGTACTTTTGGAGATATGCTCCAGACAAAATTTCAAAGTTAAAATTTACAAAGAGCAATAACTCAACAATTACTGAAGACAGAATTATGATTCTTTAGCACTGAACTTCTCCTTAATTAGTTCTATATGCGTGTGATGTTTCAAGTTCCTAGCTTTTATCATTTCGAGATATGCTCCGGTCAAAAATCCAAAGTTAAAATTTACAAAGGGCAATAACTCCAACAATACTGAAGATAGAGTTATGGTTGTTGTGCACTGCACTTCTCCTTAATGAGATCTATCCACTTGTGAAGTTTGAAGTTGGTATCTCAAATACTTTTGGAGATATGCTCCGGACAAAAATCCAAAGTTAAAATTTACAAAGGGGAATAACTCCAAAAATACTGAAGACAGAATAATGGATCTTTCCCACTGCACGCCTCCTCAATGAGTTCTATATATGTGTGAAGTTTCAAGTTCCTAGCTTTTATACTTTTGGAGATATGCTCTGGACAAAAATTCAAAGTAAAAATGTACAAAGGGCAATAACTCCAAAAAAACTGAAGACAGAGTAATGGATCTTTCGTACTGCACGCCTCCTCAATGAGTTCTATATGTGTGTGAAGTTTCAAGTTCCTAGCTTTCATACTTTTGGAGATATGCTCCGGACAAAAATTCCAGAAAAAAAATGTACAAAGGGCAATAACTCCAAAAATACTGAAGATAGAGTAATGGTTCTTGTACACTGCATGCCTCCTTAATGAGATCTATCCACTTGTGAAGTTTGAAGATGATATCTCAAATATTTTTGGAGATATGCTCCGGACAAAAATGTGGGACGGAAGGACGGACAGACGGAATGACGGAAGGATGGACGGAGACTATTACCATATTCCCCACCGCCTTTTGGCGGGGGATAACAATAATGCGAGGTTAAAATAACATGCATGTGCAACAACGTAAGACAAACATGTTAAATGAGCAAAATGATGCCCCTTTTGTTGCCTTTTACGACATGCATGCTGTCACGTTTGTTCCGCCTGATGAAATGGCTGATGTGACTATCACGGGACTGCAGTGGTTTATTCTTATACCCTGGATTAAACCACATGGGGTCCCACAGGCCAATTGATTCCCATTCCAAAACCCTATTTACATCGAGAAAAAAATACAGGATTTGGAACAAGAGACTGTGAGAGAAATGCCCTTTGAAAACATTGTGAGAAAAGGAGAAAATCTTGGTTTCCTTTGTTTCCTAACTTATCAGAGAAATATTGCACCATTTGAACCCGTTTGAAATTGTCATCTGCAATGTTTGAATTTGGATAAGGTTAAAATGATGTCGTCTGGTAAAAGGACAATGCATGTCCATGGATAATGGTCCCCCTTAATGCTCATACACATTAACCCATTACCACACAATCCCTACTTTTGATGCCCCTGAGAAAGAAGCCTTCAGAAAACTTTGTGGGAAAAGGAGAAAATGCAGGTAACCAGCATTTTCTCCTTTTCCAACAATGTTTTCTACCCTTTCCAAATCAAATTTCAGTTTTTGAGTCAAGTTTATTTTGTCATCTGCAAATGCTTTCAATTTGGACCAGGCCAAAATTTTGTTATTTGGTAAAGGGTTAAATTGTCATCTGCAATGTTTGAATTTGGATAAAGTTAAAATATTGTCGTCTGGTAAAAGGATGATGCATGTCCACGGATACTGGTCCCCCTTCATGCTCATACATTGAAAACTTTTCATGTAAAATATCAATGTATGGTCACAATGTATTATTATCTGTATAAATATTGCAGGGGTGTCATTGGATACCATCCAACTCATTGTAGCCAGCTTTAGGACAGTGTGTACATACAGTAATTTGTCATCATGAAATTATTGTCATTGTATATAATGCTAATGTGAATCATGTTTACTAAAACAAGAGTGCCACTGTCACAATACATACCACCACATCACAAAATCCTGACAATACACAATTTGATCACATGATGAGAAACAGTCCGTTAAAATTTCATCCAAATCTGTCAAGAAACGTGGGAGGAGCTGAATCCACAAGAAATAGACATACACTTACAGATGGACGAAGGGACGGAAAAATGGATGGATGTATGGATGCAGAAGATGGTGCCAATATACTTCTCCACTAACTGCGTATATGTACATGTATTTGTATGCCAGTAATACTTTAATGCACATAATGTATGGTAAAACTATGTATTGATTGAAAGAATGGTGTTTCATGCCGCTTTCAACATTACTTTAGTCATATCATGGCAACAGCTCATATAATAATTCATATTTTCCTGGTTTTCACCAGTATTAAGCTTAAGGGCTCTGAAGTGGTAAAACTATGTAAAAAAAAACTACAATCAGTGAAACTATGTTAAAATTCAATTAATAAATGAATAAAATAGGACTGATACCATCTAGAATCCATGGAAAGGAACAGTATAAGCTTATGCTTTTGTTCCAATCCATTTTGTAGCATATTCTAAGTATACTTTGTAATTATCTTATTATATTTTGTATGTAAAATGTTGCAAATAAAATATGTTTAAACTAAACTATGTTAAAGAATTATAAAAAGAAAAAAGCATGATAATCTGAGGCCTCAGGATGATGAAAAAAAATCTTATCATTGTAATGTTTAGACAATCCATACAGTAATGTATAAAAGATATTTGTTTAATTGCATTGTTGGAAAGTTAATGTGCTGTTATTTGTAATCTGTCATTTGTTTATAAAGGAAAGCACCTACAGGATCTAGAATGAATAGAGTGTTTAAAAATGAATTCTTATGTGCAATCTGTCATTTGCTAATGAGGGAAAGTTGCTGGCATGTTTAGAAAGAGTACAGTGCCTAAAAATTATTATAATTTGCAGTATGTCATTTGTTTATGAAGGAAAGCAGCTAGCAGGTTTAGAAAGAAAGTAGTCCTAAAAAATACAAGGTGGCAGACTGGAGAAAACATCATCTGCTACCAAATAAACATCACTGGAACAAGAAAATTAGTTTCCAATAAAATTCTGCCTTCACTCTGCATATCATTTCATGTCGGATAATTAATGAGAGATGTCTGTGAAACATTTTCACTGTTGGAAAAGGGGTTCAAGAAATATTATTGTAGTGAATGTTAGCTTTAAAAACAAACTTTAGCTTGTGATACCCTGCTTTGTATGTAGTCACATCTAGGGAAACATGTATGAATTATCTTATAAAGTAAAGGAACAAGTGACATGGAGTGCACAGAAAAACCACAGTGAGACAGATAGACAGACAGACGTAAGAAGCATCTCAAATGGACTTTGAGGGCCTCCATGAAAAATGCTGGTTTTGGTATTTACCATTATGTTAATTAATATAATTTTATAATCTCTAAGTACAATTTGGACTGGTCTAAAATTTTCATTATTTTGTTAAAAGTTAACTCTTTACCAACCGACAAAAAAGTTGTCTTTTATAAATTGAAGGCATTTGCAGACAACAATACAGTGTGGGTCAAATGATGGAATTTCTCCTTGTAAGGGGAGAAAACATTGTGGTAAAAGGAGAAAATGCTGGTTACCAGGATTTTCTCCTTTTCCCTCAATGTTTTCAAAAGGCCTATTTTGTTAGGGTCATTGAAAGTCGGGATTGTGTGGTAAAGGGTTAAACATTGACTTCATATAGCTCGATTCCAATAAAATTTTAAGTCAGCATCTCACAATAAAAGCCTCTGGTGGATTTCATCAAAGTTATAGTCTTATATTTAATAAATTTTGGCAAAATTTCAAATCAAAGTAAGACTGTATGAATGACACAAAAATATTCCAAAAATGAATTGCTCAGACTTTTTTTACCTGAATGGGTAGTTTCCTTGCACTGTTTAGTATCCAGGAAATTAAGGTGGTGTTGTAGACATTGGTAGGCGAGAACTAAGCAAAAAAAAACACTGGCTTTGGTTAAGGCAACATTCTCTTGTAACATAGACAAAGTACAACTTTAATTCTCCCATTTTTAAGTTATAGCATAGCCTAATTCTGAAAGGGGTCAAGGTTTTTATCTATAAATCTTTGAGGGTGTTTATATTCCCTTCCATGTAAGTCATGTTTAGACAACTGTAGCATCATTTTATGCAAGCTACCGGTAATTACAGGTATGGGTCCAGGCAAACATGCATCATAATGTCCTTTATTTCTGGTATGGATCCAGCACCATAATGAGCTATGCTATACTTCTGACAAACTTGGGTTAAGCTTTTTTGTCAGATTGTTAAATGCTACATCAATGAACTTATTTTTACCTCTCAACAAGAAAAGGCAACATAAAGTAGCTTTTATATACCATTTCAAGCATAATAAGTAGTTTTCATTGACTTTGCATATTAAAAACAGCTGCCCCTGAATAGATCGACAACTTTTCTAGCTTGCCTTGATCCGTCATTGGTGACAGCATAAACTCTTTATTTGTAGACTACTTTCAACCTGAAATTTACCTGGATTTCAGCTAGTCCTAGGGTAGCTTGTATAAAATATCTTGACTACAGTTATTCTAACTATTGACTCACATTGGTGAGAATCTTAATCTTCCAAAAAATTCATGGATAGAGAAACAAAAAGCCAAAAGTACACTTCTGGTATGAATTCTTAATCAAATGTATATTTCATGTATACTTACAAGTGCAGCAAAATCACCCATTTGGCCATGACAACTTGTCTGAGCAATTCATTTCAAAGACACTTTATTGCAATAAGGTCTTTCCCATATTTTCTAATCTTATCAACCAACCGTCATTTTAACAACCCTGGGAAAGAAGCTTTTTGGAAACATTGTAGGAATAGGAGAAAATGCTGGTAACATTTTCTCCTTTAACCATAATGTTTTCTACCCTTCCCAGGACAAATTTCACCATTCGAGCTATGTATATTTTGTGGTCTGCATTTGCTTTCAATTTTGACTTGTGTACAATTTTGTTGATTGGTAAAGATGTGAATGATGTTACTAAAGGAATAGAATCTAATCTATACAAGTGAAGCTTTACTTAAGCTATGTATGTGCGTGTCACATGTAAAGAAGAGCCAGAAGTCTTTTACGTAGTTTTAATTACATTACAACTGTATTTCAGCTACATGTAGAAATTAGCTAGAAGTTTTTTGTGTAGTTATAGTTACCATATAATACAATTATGATTTTCATTTCAACTAGATACTTGTCTGAATAAAATCTTCCATCAGTATGATGATAAAGGATGATTTCATGTTTTTTGAGACCTCTGTGTCATCTGATTATAGTAGACATTTGTATGATTTTTTTTTTATGATTTGGTAAGCAGTAGAACAGTTGAAGAGATTATGGAGGGTAAACAAAAATTATGACCAAGGACAGACAGACAGCAATATAGTCAAAGTCAAAGCGATCAACATGTCTTTCCAAAATAAATTCATGGGAGACATAGCTACATGTATGTAACTAACTTGTCATTGGAACAAATGCCTCTGGAAACAATACTGGTTCATATATTGAGTACTAGTATGAGCTAGTCTACTTCAGCTAAATAATGTCAACATAGTTATAAAATGATGGTCTATTTCCATGATATAATATTTGATACAATCTTTAATATACAATGTAGATCTAACATTATCTTATGCAGACTTTACCATCTTAGTATGCGAGGCCTTACCAGGGTTCAGACTTTGGCTATGGGTCAAATTGTGGTAGTCTTCCTCATGATTCATCTGGTATTTAGACAAACTATGTGACGGCTTTGTGTGTAATGCATCACAATGTTGAATTAAGCCCCCTTTCCCAAGAGTGCTGCTTACATTATAAATATCTATTCAGTACAAGTGCCTGTTTGTGAAGTTTTATAAGCAGTGTAGGAACTGATGACATGCTGAGTGTGACTGATCTTCAGAATTGGATAAAGTTCAAAAGATATTAATCTGCATCACTTTCTGTGTTTTCAAACTGCCGCTTTGACTTCAACCTTACAAACAGGTATGCAAAACTTTAACTCTACATGCCATCAAGAATCAAGAGTGGTATGTGTGGAATACTATTAAGACTAGGCAAAGGGTTCAAAAGGTATGAGAGCAGACCTTTATCTCCTGGCAGACTTGACACTGACATGCAGATTTGATGCAGGACAACAGTATGATGCTATGTACATGTAGCATATATCTATACATCAGACTTTATGGTCTTAAGAGAGATGCTTCTTTTAGAATGGTTACTTACGTCACTTTCTGTAAAATGTTTGTACCCATACGTTTCTTTCTGCAAATATGTGTACCTGGGGCAGGACCAGCTTTGACCCAAAGTGCATAATTTGAACAACTTTGACTAGGGAATCCATTATGATACTCCCGTATTTATCATGCTTTAGGCTCCATGGTCTCAGACAAGGACAAAAATAATTCTGTAACAGATTCCTACAGAACACAAAGGAAAACAGGTGACCCGTGGCTCATAGTTCAAGAGAAGGAAAGTAAAAAAGAATATGAAATTGAAACTCTGCAAAATAACTGACACAGGTCCTGTTTTAATGTTTACTTTATTTATACTAGACCATGTGATGCCACATGACACACCAGGCCTAATGGCTTCAGAGGAGGTTTTAGTTTCTTGTATAATATGTGTAACTATTTTTTTTTTTTGGAAATATGGTTACTCTTGGCATGGCCAACTTTTATAGCATATGACCAATCTTTATAATTTTAATGACTATCCATTGATGCAACGTACAAAATTTTGGTGCTCTTGGCTGCTTGAGGGAAAAAATTATTAAAACATATAGAATGCCCTGTTATACATTAAGCCCCCTTCTTCTATGACATGACATTTTATTAGATCCGAATAAATAGTGGTTGTCTTATGCTTATGATAAACAATAAAAACATGAAGGATCATAAAATCTTGTGCTGTAGGAAGAGTCATTGGAGCATAATGGAAATGTACATCAAGGCCCCTTCTTCCATGACAGGGCATTTAATGGCAAACTATGAAAAGGATCTCATATATCTCTTTTCAGTAATTTTTGTCAGTGGATATAGAAGATCTGATATCTGTCAGGATGGATGGACAGTTTAATTGTATAATATTGGTATAAGATGCAGTTTTCATCAATACATTTATGTCAGTTATATAGCTTCTGCCAAGCACCTATCCATGGTTTCATGTACTCTGCACAATATTTTTCAAAGCCTCTGGCTGCTTTGCAACATAACCATTATTGAAACAATGATAAGCGGTGAATGAGGAATGAATCAGTAACAATGATTATCATCAATCCTCAGAAAAATTGGCAGAGCTGGGGATCAATGCAGCAACCCATTATTCTTGATTCCTGTATGCAAATAGGGCTCAGCGGATAGATGGCCATACAGACCATGCAAAAACTATTTAAAACTTACAGAACTACATGTACATACACAATGACAGACATTTGGATCGGGGCCATCTTTGACCAAGGATGCAAGACTTGCACAAATTTTAGATGAATACTGATCTTTAGATGCTATACACTAGATGTTCAGGCTTTGGCCTAACATCTCCACAGTTCAGCAAAGAAGATTGAAAAAACAAAAACCAACCATTTAGGACTACATGTACAACAATAGGCCTTCAGAACAGTGTCATTTCTGACACTTGGTGCAGGACTTGAACAACTAAATAATAATGAATAATTTATTTTTGATGCTACATACTTAATATTCAGAGCTTTTCCCCACACATCACCATAGTTTTAAAAAAGACAAAAGATATATAAACCCAAATACAAAAATAGACTTTAGGGATGGGACATCTTTGACCCTATGTGCAGGACTAGAACACTTTGATAAGTATCTTTTGATGCTTTATGCTGAATACTCAGTCTTTGACATATCATTCCAGTTTCAGCAAAAAAGATTCAAAAGTAATGATAGAACCCCCAATGTACATGCATGAAAACAGACCTTGAGAATCTTCGACCCCATGTGCAGGACTTGAACAACTCTTAGAATAATTATCTTTCCATTTTATATACTAGGTATTCAGACTCTTCTGTGTAATATCTCCATAGTTTCAGCCAAAAACATGAACAACAAAAATGTCATCATCACAATAAACGCCGTCGCATCACAAAAAAAAAAACCTCACAATATGTGATAAGGTGACATGATAAGAAACATTGTAAAAATTTCAGAAATCCAAATTTCCAAATCCGTCTAGAAGTATTGGAGAAGTTGCGTTGGAAAGAAATAGACTTATGTTAGGACAAACAAAGGGACGGACAGATGGAAGGACTGACAGAAGATGACACCAATATACATTGCCTCTGATAACATATAAAAAAACCTCATTGAACCCAAAGTACAACAACAGACATTGGACACTAGAGCTGTCACTGAATATGACTTTATACCCCCGCCAGCATTTTGACAATATTTTGGACACAGACACATGGACTGACACACAGATAGCCACACAGATGGACGGATGGACATATGCAGGGACAGACACACGGACAGACACGCTGATTCCAGTATAATCCCCCTCCCCCCCCAAAAAAACATTCTTTTTTGTGGGGGTATAAAAACAGGGCAATCTCTAAACTTGTTTGAACAACTTAGGTTAATAGTTATCTTTTTATTTTATATACTAGATATTCAGAATATTAGGTCTATAATCTCAATAATGTTAGCTAAACAGATTTTAAACAAGAGCGGCAAATTGTCGCAAGATACGCCCGTCTTACCCCAAGTTGTAAAGGTGGGGCATGCACCGGACAAAATTCAAGTATGAAAAACAACAAAGGGCAATAACTCAAAAATAAAGCAAGCAAGAGTTGTGATTCCTGTGCACTGCACTCCCCATGGATGAGATCTATCCACCCATGAAATTTCATAACCCTAGCTACTATAATTTTGGAGATATGCTCCGTACAAAAATCAAGTATGAAAAACGACAAAGGGCAATAACTCAAAAATTAAGCAAGCAAGAGTTATGATTCTTATGCACTGCACACACCCTCGGTAAGATCTATCCAGCCATGAAATTTCATGACCCTAGCTACTATAGTTTTGGAGATATGCTCCAGACAAAATTCAAGTATGAAAAACAACAATGGGCAATAACTCAAAAATAAGCGAGCAAGAGTTATGATTCCTGTGCACTGCACTCTCCCTCGATGAGATCTATCCACCCATAAAATTTCATAACCCTAGCTAGTATAGTTTTGGAGATATGCTCCGGACAAAATTCAAGTATGAAAAACGACAAAGGGCAATAACTCAAAAATTAAGCAAGCAAGAGTTATGATTCCTGTGCACTGCACTCCCCCTCGGTGAGATCTATCCAGCCATGAAATTTTATAACCCTAGCTACTATAGTTTTGAAGATTTGCTCCGGACAAAATTCAAGTATGAAAAACAACAAAGGGCAATAACTCAAAAATTAAGCAAGCAAGAGTTATGATTCTTGTGCACTGCACTCCCCGTCAATGAGATCTATCAACCCATGAAATTTCATAACCCTAGCTAGTATAGTTTTGGAGATATGCTCCGGACAAAATTCAAGTATGAAAAACAACAAAGGGCAATAACTCAAAAATTAAGCAAGCAAGAGTTATGATTCTTGTGCACTGCACTCCCCGTCAATGAGATCTTTCCACCCATGAAAATTCATAACCCTAGCTAGTATAGTTTTGGAGATATGCTCCGGACAAAATTCAAGTATGAAAAACAACAAAGGGCAATAACTCAAAAATTAAGCAAGCAAGAGTTATGATTCTTGTGCACTGCACTCCCCCTTGATGAGATCTATCCACCCATGAAATTTCATAACCCTAGCTAGTATAGTTTTGGAGATATGCTCCGGACAAAATTCAAGTATGAAAAACAACAAAGGGCAATAACTCAAAAATTAAGCGAGCAAGAGTTATGATTCTTGTGCACTGCACTCCCCCTCGATGAGATGTATCCACCCATGAAATTTCATAACCCTAGCTAGTATAGTTTTGGAGATATGCTCCGGACAAAGAACTGGACGCCGCCCGGACGCCCGCCCGCCCGCCCGCCCGCCCGCCCGGACGCCCGCCCGCCCGGACGCCCGCCCGCCACGGGTGATCCCATAATACGTCCCGTCTTCGACGGGCGTATAAAAATCATAGACCCTCAAGTACAACAACAGACCTTGGGAACAGGGCCATCTTTGACCCCAGGTGCAGGACTTGAACAACTGCCATGATTAATGATGTTTTGATGCTAAAAACTTATTATCTAGACTCTTTAGACTAACATCTTCATAGTTTCGGCCAAAAAAATAAAAACTTACACAACAACAACAGGCAACAGACTTTGGGAACAGGGCCATCTTTGACCCCATGTTCAGGACTTAAATAACTTCTATGAATAATAATTTTTTGATGCTAAAAACTTATATCTAGATTCTTCGGACCAACATCTTCATAGTTTCAGCCAAAAAAAAGAAAAAACTTGCAGAACAACGACAGACAACAGATCTTGGCCATAGGGCCATCTTTGACCCCATGTGCAAGACTTACACATTTAAGGTTGAAAATGATTATATGTGGCTTTATACTTACCCAAATCTCCCAACACATAATACATTGGTTCCAGACAGTATTCCACTAAAAATTCCTGAAAATTCCTTCATTTATAATACATTATGTCACTCCCAATACAGATATATTGGTTCTACACAGCATTCCACTGAAAAATCCTGAGAATATTCTCAATTATGTGTTACTTCAAACACTGATAAATTGGCTCCAGACAGTATTCTAATAAAGAAACCCTATAAGTATCTCATTCATATGCTATTTCAAACAGTTATACATTGCTTCCAGACAATATTCTATTTAAAAAAAATCCAAGAAATACCCTCATATATGCACTATTTCCAACACACACACATTGAATCTGGACAGTTTTCCATTGAAAAATCCTAAAAAATACCCCCATTCATATCATACTTCAATCATTGAACCATAGGGTTCAGAAAGTATTCTTATAAACATTCTAAAAATACCCCAATCATATGCTTCTGTTTTAGACAGTATTCTATCAAAAAAATCCAACAAATTCCTTCATTTGTATGTTACTTTCAGACAGTATTCCAGTAAAAATTTCTGAAAATTTCTTCATTTATATGTTACTTCCAACAGAGATACTTCTGTTCTGAACAGTATTCTATTAAAAAAATCCTAAAAAATTCCCTCATTCATCACTGATACTTAGGGTTTGGAAAGTATACTTATAAAACATTCTAAAAATAGCCCATTCATATGCTACTGCAAACACAGATACATAGTTCCAAACAGTATTCCATTGAAAGAATCCTAAAAGTTTCGTCATTAATTTTGTTTCTTCAAATGCTGGTATATTGTTCTGGATAGTTTTCATATAAAAATCCTTAAATACTCTCACTCATGTGTTACTTCAAACACTGATACATTGGTTCCAGATAGTTTTCTTATAAAATTAAAAAAAAAAACTACTCTCACTCATGTTACTTCCAACACAGACACATCGGTTCAGACAGCACTCTATAAAAAATGCTAAAAATACTCCTAATATGCACTACTTCTAATATAGACACTTGGGTACCAAACAGAAATCTTTTAAAAAATCCTAAAAATACTCTCATTTACATGTTACTTCCAACAATGATATTTCTGTTTTAAACAGTATTCTATTAAAAATTCACTCATTCATATGTTACTTCAAACACACGTTACATTGGTTCAAGACAGTATGCCAATAAAAAATCCTGAAAATTCCTTCATTCCTGTGTTACTTCAAACATGGATACTTCTGTTTTAAAGAGTATTCTGTTTTAAAAAACCCTAGAAATTCATTCATATGCTACTATCAACTCGTGATACATTGGTTCCGAACAGTATTCCACTAAAAGATCCCGAAAATTCCTTCATTCATACTTTACTTTCAACACAGATACTTTTGTTTTAAACACTATTCTATTATAAAATTATAAAAATTCCATCAACTATACATTATTTTCAACACATGATACATTAGTTCCAAATAGTATTCTACTAAAAAATCCCGAAATTTCCTTCATTCATAGGTTACTTCAAACACATATACTTCTGATCTAAATAGTTGTTTATTAAAAAATCCTAAAAATTCCTTCATTCATACATATCCATTACTTCCAACACATGATACATCGGTTCCAGACAGCATGTCATTAAAAAATCCTGAATTTTATTTTCATTATTATGTTACTTCCAACACAGATACCTCTGTTCTAAACAGTATTCTATTTAAAAAAAATCCTAGAAATTCCCTCATTCACATGTTACTTCCAACACATGATACATCAGTAACAGACAGTTTTCCACCAAAAAATCCTGAAAATTCCTTCATTCATTATAACTTCCATTACCGATACATCGGTTCTAGACAGCATTCCACTGAAAAATTCTATGAAATGTTTCAATTCAATGATACTTCAAACACTGACAGACTGGCTTCAGACAGTATTCTTATTAAAAAAAAAATAAGCCCAAAATACCCTCACATACCATACTACAAACAGTGATACATTGGTTCCAGACAATATTCTATTTTAAAAAAAAAAATCCTAAAAATACCCTCATTCATGTACTTTTTCCAACACAGATACATTGATGCTGGACAGTATTTCATTAAAAAATCCTAAAAATACCCTCATTCATATGTTACTTCAATCACCGATACATAGGGTTTGGAAAGTATTCTTATAAAACATTCTTAGAGTACTCCATTTATATGCTACTTCAAAAACAGATACATGTACATTGTTCCAGAAAGTATTGCATTAAAAAATCCTTAAAGTACCCTCATTCATTTCGTTTCTTCAAACACTGATACTTCGTTTCTGGCCAGTTTTCTTCTAAAAAATCCTAAAACTACCCTCAATCATACACTACTTCAAACAGTGTTACATTGGTTGAGAACAATATTCAATTGAAAAAAAAAACAGAAAATTACTCTCACTAATACTCTACTTCAAACAGTGGTACATCGGTTCCAAACAATATTCTATTGAAAAATCAGAGTTACCCTAATAATATACAGATCAAATTCCTTATCAAAGATGCAATATTGGTGTTATAATTCTTAACTCTTTACCACACAATCCTGACTTTTTACGACCCTGAGAAAGAAGCGTTTTAGAAAACATTGTAGGAAAAGGAGAAAATGCTGGTAACCAGCATTATCTCCTTTTCCCACAATGTTTCTACCATGCTGGAAACCAATCTCAATTTTTGAGTTATATTTATTTTGTCATCTGCAAGTGCTTTCAATTTGGACCAGTCTAAAATTTTGTTGTTTGGTAAAGGGTTAAGGGTTTTCCCGAAACATTCAAAAATGTTCTGTTTTTCTAAGAAATTAGTAGATTTGGTGTCCAACATTGTTTATATGTATTATTTTTTTCATGACAGTCTGACTCCAAAATCACAATATGGTATGGGCTCTTCAAACAGAGAAAGTAGAGCTATCACTATGAAACTTTTTTCAACAGATGAGACAGAAAAGGAATCCATGTAAAACAATTCAACCAGGGACAAGGACTTTACTTAGAACTTTAACACCTTGCTGTGACCTTAACCTTGTGTGTAGTGGTATATAAACCCTCAGTCTTGCATGCTTGTGTATTAAGGCTGTTATTTAAGTGACATATATGCAAAATTTAGGTTATATATCTGGGACTTCGAAGCATGCACAAAAAATGTGATGGGCGCTCTCGCTGACAAATAAACAACTCTACCAAAGAAGAGCTGGTGAAGGGTGATGCTTCGTATTAGTCTCCACTGTTTTTGGGGACTTCTACCACCCATATGCCACAGACGTGAAGGCAGCCACATATTTCTAAGGCCCCGAGTGACAGGAGCCCAGCATGGAAACAAACTTAGAAACTAAAATTTAAGGGCCCTGACTGAAAAAAAAATGATCAAACCAAAACAATGTAAATGTCATTCTTTCCACAAACTTTTTTTTCTAAACAGCTCTGAAATAGAATTAGAAATTCAGCTATAACAACGAACATTTTAATGTCATGCTTTGTAATTTAACTGAAAATAATGGCTGATTATATGTAATGCTAATTCATGGTTACAACCAGTCGCGCTACCCACCTACATGTATGTACTACCCCTCAAAACCCCAAACCCATCCATTCCCGCCCCTACTGGAACCCTCAAAAATTAAATTTCACATACACAGCGCAATAGAGTAAAATGACATGTGGTTCCAGTATTCTTTAGATTTAATTAATCAGGCTCAGGTGCAGAAATCAAAACCAGGGTTCTACAATTTCCAGAATCCCTTTCTTATAAACAAGTCCCACATTCAGCCTGAAGAAAAGCAAAGAATAATAACAGAATGTAAAGCAATAATGAGAAAAAAAGGACTACTTAACAATGGCCTGTGGTTCCAGTGAACTGCCTTTAGAATCACTGATTGATTTTGAAAAAAGTTGGTATGACTAAAAATTTTCTTTTTCTCTTCTTTCCATTTTTATTATCATTTATTAATTAATTTAATTATTTCTCATTTTTTTCCCCCCTTGCTTTTTTCCTTTTTTGTTTTTTTTTTTTTCCTTTTTTTTTTTTCAATTCTTTTTTCTTTTATGTAAAATATTTCAATCTTTTTGGACTTTTCCGTGTATTTATTTTATAGTTTTTTTTTGTCTTTTTTTATAGCAAGGAGTATGAAAAAATATATATGAGGTCCATAATGGGATTGTACATTGAGATTCTTTTTCCAAAACATGGCATTTCATTAAATGAAAACAAAGAGAGTATACATCAAACCCCCTTGTTTTATGACACATCACAAAACAGGTCTTTATCACAGAAAGCTGAACGGTAAAGTACAAAAGTAAGAGTTGAAAAAGTTCAAGGGAAGATAATTCCACAACAAATTGCTCCAGGGTCACCAAAATTACACATGCACAACTTCAGATCGACAGACAGAAGGACAGACAGCCATGGCCAGTACAAATGGATGAATACAAACTTTCGGTTACATTAAATTCATAATGTTCTCTAGTCACTTCACATACACAAACAATCACATCTTAGTATACATACGAACATTTTTGTAAATGCATACATTTACATGTAAATACAAACATTTTCTAAACAAATATGTTTTCTTCCCATGAAATATATCATTTTCTTTTTCTCCTTTTGCCAATTTTTTTACAATATTATTATAATTATTATTACCATTATTTCTATATTTTTTTTTACCTTTTTTTTTCTTTTGTGTAAAATATTTCAATCTTTTTTTTTACTTTTCTCCAATATTTTATTTTTTTTTCCAACTTTGCTGGTTTTTTTGTCTTTTTTATAGCAAGCAGTATGATAAAAAAATATATATATAATAAGTTCAATAATGGGATTGTACAGTAAGTCTCCTTTTTCTGTTACATGGCCATTTCATCAAATAAAAACTAAGCAAATATGCATCAAAGCCCCTTTTTCCACAACATGTCATTGTACAAATAGAATAGTATCAATCTATCCAATGAATGACATGCATAGTTTCATTAATTTTCGTCAAGGACTTTAAAAGATATCGCTCGGGGCAGACAGATGGGCAGACTATTATTGGACCATCATGATCATACCCCCACCAGCTAAATTTCACAAAGCAGGTCTTTGTCATGTAAAGCAGAATGGTTTAGTACAAAAGTAGGAGTTGAAAAAAGTTCAAGGGAAGATAATTCTGCAGCAAATTGCACTAGGTATGTAAATTTGAGTTCAGTGCCTGAAAAACTGTCAGAGTATTTCACCAGACAAGTTTGTGTCTATTGACAGAAGGACAGACGGATACCAGGACAGACAGATGGACAGACAGCCATCGCAAGCACAAATGGATAACACAACTTTTTTTAACATAAAATTCATAGTGTTCTCTAGTCACTTCACACACACATAAACTATCACATCATAATATATACACATAAATCCGTTATTCGTTTGTTTTCTTTTCCCATGAACTGTATCTTTTTTTTTTCTCTTTTTTTTCCATTTTTTTATTATAACAATAAGTTTGGTTTTTTTTTGATACATAAAATATTTCAATCTTTTTTTTTCCTTTATTCGCTTTTTTCCCATAAAATATATCTTTTTTTTTTTCTTTTTTTCTATTATTATTAGATCTATTCTTATTTTTTATTATTTTTTTTAATTCATAAAATATTTCAATATTTTTGGACTCTTTTTTACTCATTTTATAGTTTTTTTTCTTTTTTTTTTCAACTTTGCTGTTTTTTTTGTCTTTTTATATAGCAATCATATTGATGAAATGAAAAGTCATTATATAAAGAGAAAAAAATAGTATCAACAACTATCCAATGGAAGACATGCATGAAGTTTCATAAAGTCTCAAGTAGGACTTTACAAGATATCAGTTCGGGCAGACAGATGGGCAAACAGACCATTACTGGTCCAATGTGAAATTATAAATTTGGCCCCCTCTTTTCATGACATGGCATTTCATTAAAAAAAAACTATTGTCTGTGTCTTATGATAAACAACATAAAAATAAAGTTTTACAACATTTTGTCCTGTAGTTAATGAGATATTGTCCATAACAAAATATGCATCAAGCTCCCTTTTCGCCGTGACATAACATTCAATGAAAAAGGCTGAAATAATAATATTGGTGGATTATCATAAGGAAACCATATGAAGTTTCATAAATGTTCATGTAGAATTCTGAGTTAAAGGGGTATCCCATTTTTCTATGACACAATATTGAATATCAAAACAGCAAAATAACTCTGCAGACATCATAAGAAACAAGTGAATGAATTTCCATTGTTTTTTTTCCAATGGATTTCAGAAGATATCTGCCTGGAAAGACATACAGCCAGATGGTCATTGGTCCATCATGCAATGAAACATTCAGCCCCCTTCCTTCACAATGTGGTATTTGATGAACTAATCATTTTCTGTGGCTTGCTATAAACAACTCAAAAATGAAGTTTTGCACCATTTTGTTATGGTAAGAGATATTGGTCCCTTTTGGGAGGTATTTATTAAGCCCCTTAATTTTCTATGACACAGCACTACAAAAAACAAGAGCATATATACATGTATATATCTGTGGTGTTGCTTGGTTTATCTGGGGGAACTTTGTTCCCTACATTTCCTTATGGAAGTTGACAGATGTGACAAGTTCAATGTACACAATCTGTAAAACAGTTCTTAAGATAAGACTCAAAACATCAAAAATACATCTTGACCGTTTTACTTAAAATCCCTCCCAGGCTGGGAATTTGCATGGAATCAAGGAAAGAAAACACTAAGTTTTGGTGGAATGGGTTAGTGTACACATGTCAACAAATTGCACCAGGGTCATGAAAATTATACACGCACAATTTCATATAGATATGAACACTATGAATATTCTGGCAGGCAAATTTGTGCCTACGGATGGACAGTCATGGTGATTCCAGTTTAACCACCACACCGCCCACTTTGTTTAGAGAGGTGCCCTGATAGACAGATAATTCTACCAAAGAAGAGGTGGTGGAGAAGGGTGATGCTCCATATCGGTCTCCTCTGTTTCTGGGGACTCTTACCACCCATATGCCACAGAGGCGAAGGCAGCCACTTATTTCTAGGGCCCCGAGTGGCGGGGGCCCAGCATGGAAACAAACTTAGAAACCATAAAATTTAAGGGCAACGACTGAGAAAAAAATGATCAAACCAAAACATTGTCAGTGGTATTCTTCTTAGAAGCTTTTTCCAAAAAGCTCTGAAATAAAATTAGACATTCATTATGACAACGAAAAGTTTTTGTCATGCTTTTTTTTAATTAAAACTCTGCAAAATTCTGCAGATGGACAGACGGACGGACAGCCATGGCAATTCCAGTAAACCCCCATTAATTTTGTGATGGAGGTAAAAATAAAGGTAATCTCTAATTTAATCTTGGTCCAGAACGAAGCAACAGACAGCATGGATTTAAGATCAGACTGCACTTTTCACATAAATAGAATTGTGCTCAATTTGAACAAACAACAGTGATCAGGCTGAAAGCCTTTTTTCTTGCTTGAAAGCCCTGTATGTATAGATAATGAGCATTCTAATAGTATTGTATAGCAATACCCAGTCCCCTACTGGCCGTATGTATCGCTGGTATGTGTCATGGTTTCTTTATAAGAGTTTTTTTCATAATTCCTTTTTTCCCAATAAAATATATCATTTTCTTTTTCTCTTCTTTCCTTTTTTTATAATCATTTATTTATTACTCTTATTATTTCTCTCTTTTTTCTTGCTCTTTTTTTTAAATTCTTTTTTCCTTTTTTTTTTTTTTTTTTTAAATTCTATTTTTCTTTTCTTTTAGGTAAAATATTTCAATCTTTTTGGACTTTTTCATACACATTTTATAGATTTTTTTTTTGGGGGGGTCTTTTTTTTTTTATAGCAAGCAGTATGAAAAAACATATGAGGTCCATAATGGGATTGTACAATGGGTCTCTTTTTTCCAAAACCTGGCATTTCATTAAATGAAAACAAAGAGAGTATACATCAAACCCCCTTGTTTCATGACACATCACAAAACAGGTCTTTGTCACAGAAAGCTGAATGGTAAAGTACAAAAGTAAGACTTGAAAAAGTTCAAGGGAAGATAATTCATATAGATAGGAACCCTATGTGTAAATATGAATTCACTACCTGAACAAGAGCGGCAAATTGTCGCAAGATACGCCCGTCTTACCCCAAGTTGTAAAGCTGGGGCATGCACTGGACAAAATTCAAGTATGAAAAACAAAAATTAAGCGAGCAAGAGTTATGATTCCTGTGCACTGCACTCCCCCTTGATGAGATCTATCCACCTATGAAATTTCATAACCCTAGCTAGTATAGTTTTGGAGATATGCTCCAGACAAAATTCAAGTATGAAAAACAACAAAGGGCAATAACTCAAAAATTAGGCAAGCAAGGATTATGATTCCTGTGCACTGCACTGCCCCTATGTGAGATCTATCCACCCATGAAATTTCATAACCCTAGGTAGTATAGTTTTGGAGATATGCTCCGGACAAAATTCAAGTATGAAAAACAACAAAGGGCAATAACTCAAAAATTAAGCAAGCTAGAGTTATGATTCCTGCACATTGCACTCCCCCTCGATAAGATCTATCCACCCATGAAATTTCATAACCCTAGGTAGTATACTTTTGGAGATATGCTCCGGACAAAATTCAAGTATGGAAAACGACAAAGGGCAATAACTCAAAAATTAAGCTAGCAAGAGTTATGATTCCTGCGCACTGCACTCCCCCTCGGTGAGATCTATCCACCCATGAAATTTCATAACCCTAGCTAGTATAGTTTTGGAGATATGCTCCGGACAAAATTCAAGTATGGAAAACGACAAAGGGCAATAACTCAAAAATTAAGTGAGCAAGAGTTATGATTCCTGCGCACTGCACTCCCCCTCGATGAGATCTATCCACCCATGAAATTTCATAACCCTAGGTAGTATAGTTTTGGAGATATGCTCCGGACAAAATTCAAGTATGAAAAACAACAAAGGGCAATAACTCAAAAATTAAGCAAGCAAGAGTTATGATTCCTGTGCACTGCACTCCCCCTCGATGAGATCTATCCACCCATGAAATTTCATAACCCTAGCTAGAATAGTTTTGGAGATATGCTCCGGACAAAGAACTGGACGCCGCCCGCCCGCCCGGACGCCCGCCCGGACGCCCGCCCGCCACGGGTGATCCCATAATACGTCCCGTCTTCGACGGGCGTATAAAAACTGTCAGAGTATTTTGGCAGGCAAATTTGTGTCTACGGACGGACAGTATTAGCAGTGTTGCATCCAGGATGACCTCAGAGAGGGGGAGATCCCCCATCATATTATAAAAATGGGGGAGTGAACAATTCTAGTGCACCACAGATAAAAACTTATCTAAATTAACTTTATTTTGCATGAATATAACTTTGAGATTATGTAGCATATTTACCTTTGAAAAAAGAAAATATCAATACCGTCTTGAAAAAGTCCGTAATGCGTTTAGGTGGCATAATCCAGGAGAACTGATGAATTTAAATATATTCCGCGTTCAAATTTGGTACACAATTTAATCCTACACGTGTTGAAATTACTACCGGGGTATTCCTCAATAGGACATATCCCAACACAAGTCAATTACGTAATCCGAAGAATTGAACAATGCCATGTATCCCTCTTGTCGATTACGTCATACGGGTATTTCCCCAAAATGTTATCGGTTAACTGGTGTAAGTGAAATTGTAGACTCTTATGGTTACGACCTTATTTCGCTACAAAACTGATATGCGGGTTATTATTTTTGGCAGGAATCGAGTACACTGAGCGTTTTCCATACATGAATTTTGTTGTGCACTGACTATTACAGAGCGGGGGATTATATCCGTTTCTGCGGGAGTTGCCACCCGTGAAAATCTAAAATTGCGGGATTTAAAGTAAAAAAAGCAGGATTTGCGCGATCGCGCGCCCTGGATGCAATACTGTAATGGTGATTCCAGTAGAACCCTCCCCCCACTTTGTTTGGACAGGTGCCCTGATAGATAGATAACTCTACCAAAGAAGAGCTGGTGGAGAAGGGTGATGCTCCATATCGGTCTCCTCCGTTTCTGGGGACTCTTACCACCCATATGCCACAGAGGCAAAGGCAGCCACTTATTTCTAGGGCCCCGAGTGGCGGGGGCCCAGCATGGAAAAAAACTTAGAAACCATAAAATTTAAGGGCAACGACAGAAAAAAATGATCAAACCAAAACATTGTCAGTGTTATTCTTCTGAGAAGCTTTTTCCAAAAAGCTCTGAAATAAAATAAGACATTCAACTATGACAACGAAAAGTCTTATGTCATGCTTTTTTTAATTAGAACTCTGCAAAATTCTGCAGATGGACAGACTGACGGACAGCCATGGCAATTCCAGTATACCCCCATCAATTTTGTGATGGAGGTAAAAATAAAGGTAATCTCTAATTTAATCTTGGTCCAGAACGAAGCAACACACAGCATGGATTTAAGATCAGACTGCACTTTTCACGTAAATAGAATTGTGCACAATCTCAACGAACAACAGTGATCAGGCTGAAAGCCCTGAATGTATAAATAACGAACATTCTAATAGTATTGCATAGCAATACCCAGTCCCCTACCCGCCGTATGTATCGCTGGTATGTGTCATGGTTTCTTGAAAGAGTTGTAAAAGTATTGACTGTGAGATTTTAAGCTTGACTTTCAATCAAGATTAAATTGTAAAAGTTTAAAGATGGGGCTCTGGATTTAATTTCTATTGGAGAAGAATTTAATAAGCTTTCAGCTTTCGTTCTAATCCATTTCATACATTTGATTTTGCATGCCTCATTAAATTGTAATAATTATTTGATTGTGAATAAAATATTATTAAAGTATTGACTAAATGAAAATATGTTTCTCATTTCATAACATTTGATACAAGGGCTATATTGCAGTCCTTCCTAAAGCAGGATTTCTTTCAAACAACAGCTATAATTTCAACAATCCTGGTAGAAAGGTTCATCAAATGTTACTGCATACAAAATATAACAAGTATGGTCTCACACAAGAACATCCGACAAAGTCTAAACCATTTAATCATTTCTTTTTTCATTTCTGAATTATGGACTTCTAACAAAAACATTGTGTTACATTTGGATATTAGAAATTGAGCTTTCCTTCTTTAACAATCTACAAAAGTCTCTTAGGACTTTTTTACTTATATATTTCTGGAACAAAACTCCTGACCATCTGCCATTGCATGACATGATGATTACTCTTCATGTTTTGGTTTCAGATCTGAAACATGAATGATTTGGATGTGAAGGGCCTGAAATCTCCTAGACTAGGGATAAGCATAATTAATTTTTTTGTAAAATTAAATCCATAATGGTCTCTAGTTACTTCACACACACAAAACACACAAACTATCACATCTTCATATATACACTTTTTTTCATAATCCTTATTTCATATAAAATGTATCACTTTCTTTTTCTCTTCTTTCTTTTTTTATAATCATTTATTTATTACTCTTATTATTTCTCTCTTTTTTCTTGCTTTTTTTTTTAAATTCTTTTTTCCGTTTTTTTTTTTTTTTAATTCTTTTTTTCTTTTATGTAAAATATTTCAATCTTTTTGGACTTTTTCAAGTATATTTTATATATTTTTTTTTTCATTTTTTTTTTTTTTGTCTTTTTTTTTTATAGCAAGCAGTATGAAAAAATATATGAGGTCCATAATGGGATTGTACATTGCGTCTCTTTTTTCCGAAACCTGGCATTTCATTAAATGAAAACAAAGAGAGTAAACATCAAACCCCCTTGTTTCATGACACATCACAAAACAGGTCTTTGTCACAGAAAGTTGAATGGTAAAGTACAAAAGTAAGACTTGAAAAAGTTCAAGGGAATATAATTCATATAGATAGGAACCCTATGTGTAAATATGAATTCAGTACCTGAAAAACTGTCAGTATTTTGGCAGGCAAATTTGTGTCTACGGATGGACAGTAATGGTGATTTCAGTAGAACCCTCCCCCCACTTTGTTTAGACAGGTGCCCTGATAGACAGATAACTCTACCAAAGAAGAGCTGGTGGAGAAAGGTGATGCTCCATATCAGTCTCCTCTGTTTCTGGGGACTCTTACCACCCATATGCCACAGAGGCGAAGGCAGCCACTTATTTCAAAGGCCCCGTATGGCGGGGGCCCAGCATGGAAAAAAACTTAGAAACCATAAAATTTAAGGGCAACGACTGAGAAAAAATGATCAAACCAAAACATTGTCAGTGTTATTCTTCTTAGAATCTTTTTCCAAAAAGCTCTGAAATAAAATTAGACATTCAACTATGACAACGAAAAGTTTTATGTCATGCTTTTTTTTTTGTGATGGAGGTAAAAATAAAGGTAATCTCTAATTTAATCTTGGTCCAGAACGAAGCAACAGACAGCATGGATTTAAGATCAGACTGCACTTTTCAAATAAATAGAATTGTGCACAATTTGAACGAACAACAGTGATCAGGCTGAAAGCCTTTTTTCTTGCTTGAAAACCCTGAATGTATAGATAACGAGCATTCTAATAGTATTGTATAGCAATACCCAGTCCCCTACTGGCCGTATGTATCGCTGGTATGTGTCATGGTTTCTTGATAGAGTTTTTTTCATAAATCCTTTTTTCCCCATAAAATGTATCATTTTCTTTTTCTCTTCTTTCCTTTTTTATAATCATTTATTTATTACTCTAATTATTTCTCTCTTTTTTCTTGCTCTTTTTTTTAAATTCATTTTTCTTTTTTTTTTTTTTTAATTCTATTTTTCTTTTCTTTTATGTAAAATATTTCAATCTTTTTGGACTTTTTCATATACATTTTATAGATTTTTTTTTTTTTGTCTTTTTTTTTTATAGCAAGCAGTATGAAAAAATATATGAGGTCCATAATGGGATTGTACATTGAGTCTCTTTTTTCCAATACCTGGCATTTCATTAAATGAAAACAAAGAGAGTATACATCAAAACCCCTTGTTTCATGACACATCACAAAACAGGTCTTTGTCACAGAAAGCTGAATGGTAAAGTACAAAAGTAAGACTTGAAAAAGTTCAAGGGAATATAATTCATATAGATAGGAACCCTATGTGTAAATATGAATTCAGTACCTGAAAAACTGTCAGACTATTTTGGCAGGCAAATTTGTGTCTACGGACGGACAGTAATGGTGATTCCAGTAGAACCCTCCCCCCACTTTGTTTAGACAGGTGCCCTGATAGACAGATAACTCTACCAAAGAAGAGCTGGTGGAGAAGGGTGATGCTCCATATCGGTCTCCTCTGTTTCTGGGGACTCTTACCACCCATATGCCACAGAGGCGAAGGCAACCAATTATTTCTAGGGCCCCGTATGGCGGGGGCCCAGCATGGAAAAAAACTTAAGAAACCATAAAATTTAAGGGCAACGACTGAGAAAAAATGATCAAACCAAAACATTGTCAGTGTTATTCTTCTTAGAATCTTTTTCCAAAAAGCTCTGAAATAAAATTAGACATTCAACTATGACAATGAAAAGTTTTATGTCATGCTTTTTTTAATTAAAATTTCGCAAATTTCCGCAGATGGACAGACGGACGGACAGCCATGGCAATTCCAGTATACCCCCATCAATTTTGTGATGGAGGTAAAAATAAAGGTAATCTCTAATTTAATCTTGGTCCAGAACGAAGCAACAGACAGCATGGATTTAAGATCAGACTGCACTTTTCACAAATAGAATTTTGCACAATTTGAACGAACAACAGTGATCAGGCTTTAAACCCCTGAATGTATAGATAACAAGCATTCTAATAGTATTGCATAGCAATACCCAGTCCCCTACCGGCCGTACGTATCGGTGGTATGTATAGTTAGTGAAACTCTGTGGAGGCGAAAAAATATATTTGACCCCCTTTCAGAATTATAAGCATTGTGCCAGCCTTTGTATGCAATGCTTTAGTGGAAGCCAGATATAAAAACACTTTTCCTTGTTAAAGTTCATAGAACTTTTACTTGGACAAGATATGTTTGTGAAACACAAATGCCCCTATAAAGGCAAATCTTTGGAAAAATTATCTTTATCTTGTGAGATGACCTTGACCTTAGCATCAGCAGGTGTGTACCAGCTTAACAAGCATATATAACTTAAGTACTTTGAATATACAGAGAAATTACTCTGAAAAGTTTTGAGGACAAGTTTTCATAATAAGGGTTAAATTCTTTTTAGCTTGACCTCGGACATAGAACCCACAGAAGTATGTCATGGTGGATGACTGACACAGGAAAAACTAGAGCTGTCACTGAATGTGACTTTAATTCTAACACCAGTGCTTTGACATTAAAAAAATATCAAGTTCAAGGGGAGATAATTCCTCAACCTGGGGAAGTTGCACTTAAAATTGCTTCTTGGAAATCTTCAATATATGATCAGTATATGTGCAAAGTTCCAATACAATTTAAGAAAAACTGTGGGAGGACTTCGTGACACAAAATTGCTAGTATTTTGTACACAGATGGGCACATGGACCGACACACAGACGGATGGACAGACAGGCTGATTCCAGTATACCATGAAAAACTGTTATGCAGGGGTATAATGAAGTGAATATGTACCCAGCGTTTAGAAAAAAAGTGTGGAAAACTGTTTAATCAGTGAAAATTCTAAGTCAAATGCCTGTAAATCCGAGAAAAAGCAGTGGAGTGGAACAAAACTGGGAGTTGATCTGTAAGTCATGGTGGTTGACTTAGACACCAAAAATGAAGTGAATATGTACCAGGGTTTAGAAAAAAAGGGTGGAAGTGTTTTATCAGTGAAAATTTTAAAGTCGAAGGCCCGTAAAACTATGAAAAATCAGTGGTGCGGAACGAATGTTGAATTCGATCTGTAAGTGATAGTGGTTGACCTACAGAATCAGGTCAATATCCACCATCAGTTTGGAAACAAGAGCGACAAATTGTCACAAGATACGCCAGTCACACTGCCAGTTGTCAAGGGGGAATACTAATCGTAAAGGGCAGGTAGAGGAAAATAGCAGTGCAGCAGATTTTGATTCTTATGCACTGTATTACATAATTTTTCAACAATCATGCATAACAATTTGAAGATGTTTAGACTGAAAATAAAAAAGTTACATTCCGGACAAGCAGAAATGCTGTGAAAATGACGATCAAAGGGAAATAACTCAAAGACAGCATGAGGTAGAGTTACAGTTCTTTCGCACTGCTCTATGCATTATTGCAACAAACATATAAATGCCAAGTTTCAAGTCAATTGGACTAGAAATGACAAAGGTATGCACCAGACATGCAGAAAATGCTGTTAAAATGACAGTCAAAGGGAAATAACTCAAAAACTGCATGTGGTAGAGTTACGGTTCTTTTGCAGTGCACTCCCTATTATTGCAACAAACACAATTGCCAAGTTTCAAGTCAATCGGACTTCAGATGACAAAGTTATGCTGTGGACAAACAGAAAATGCTATTAAAATAAAGATCAAAGGGAAATAACTCAAAAACAGCACAATGTAGAGTTATGGTTCTTTTGCACTGCACTCCGTATTACTGCAAGAAACACAATTGCCAAGTTTCAAGTCAATCAGACCAGAGATGACAAAGTTATGCTCCGGACAAACAGAAAATGCTGTTAAAATGATGATCAAAGGGAAATAACTCAAAGACAACACAAGGTAGAGTAACGGTTCTTTCGCACTGCACTCCGTATTATTGCAACAAACACAATTGCCAAGTTTCAAGTCAATTGGATCAGAGATGACAGTTATGCTCCAGACAAGCAGAAAATGCTATTAAAATGACGATCAAAGGGAAATAACTTGGACACTACGAGGTAGAGTTACGGTTCTTTCACACTGCACGTATTATTGCAACAAACAAAAAAAAAATTTCAAGTCAATCGGACCAGAGTTGACAAAGTTATGCTCCGGAAAAAGATGGGGACGCCGCCCGCCCGGATGCTAAGGCTATCCCATAATACGTCCCGTCTTAGAAGGACGTATAAGAAGTCTGGAAAACTGTTTTTTCCATGAAAATTTCTAAGTCCAAGGCCTGTAATTTCGTTAAAAATCTGTAGACCGGAACGAAACTCAAATTTGATCTGTAAGTCATGGTGGTTGATTTACCCACCAAAAATCAGCTTAATATCTGCCAGCGTTTAGAAAAAAAGTCCGGAACACTGATTTGCTGGACTGATGGACAGACAGACTGACAGAGTGCAAACCTAAAGTCCCGTCCCACTTCGTCGGCAGGGGACTAAAAAATTTGAATTTTTCACTGATTGGGCAGAAAACATCGTTGGAAATTTGAGAAAATGCTGGTTTTTCCTTTTTCCATGGTGTTTTCATAAACCCTGTCTCAGGGAAAACAGGATTGAAAGGTAAAGGATAAACCAAGGCCAGCCACATCAGGAGAATATTTCAAGTGGCATAATCTCTAATGTACAATATATTTTGTGATGTATTCTTGTGAGAATAGCCTTGAAGTTGCATTATCTATCAGGACCAAAATCACTATAAACCTTGGTGATTTGGCAGCAAGTTCAATCACCTCTAGGAACATACCCTGTGTTGGTAACCTGTTGATGACAGCATGACATTGGCATGTCACTATCACACAAGTGGGGTGTGATGAGGCAATTCTGGCAATCTTCAGAACGTCACTGACGACAAGCCGTTGGTATTCCATCCCAAAGTGGGGCCTAACCTCGACAGTCCGTGGTCACAACACACAATACATCTTCTTGTCCAGGATAAAACCAAGGAAACATCAGGTGTATGAGAATGTTAACCCATTTTTAGGGTGAAAACACCTTCTGATTACCAGCTACACTTCACCAGGAGGAACCCAGCAAACACTGTGATGACTGTGAGGGTGGGGGCTTTAACAAGAGACTTAGGCAGATCTTACTTAAAGTAGATTCTAAATTTGTATTATTTGACCTTTCTTAAATTGCATAAAAGAGACTGGTTGCTAAAAATCATGAGCCAACTACAACTTAAAGTTCATTTTGCAGATATGGTAGATCAAGTTCAGACTGCACAGAGCATGCAGTATCATCTGTGATGTGCAATGCCTGACGGTTTGTTCGGTGTTCTGGTGAAATCAACCTTGAAATTACACAATCTATGTCTGTTCTATTAATATTAATGGTCCTTTTCTTATTTGGCAGGCACTTTCAAGGGTCAAGCTTATACCATTATCCCCCACCCCCTTTAGAAAATTTCAACTACTCTAACTTCTACACTGCTACAGAAATTAAGATAAAACTTGCATATGTTATGCATTATCCTGCTATATAACTAATTGAACTTTCCAGTCGATAATAAAAACCCAAATTGTGATTTTTCAAAGTTAATTTCTTGGTGAAACACTGTATCGTTTTCGGACAGTATGGATCAAAGATTTGACTGCACGTTCTAATGCAGTCTGATCTTGATCTACACTTTCCCAAAAAGGTCAGTGAGTCACAATCAGCAGCCTAAGGGTTAACTCTTTACCAAATGACAAAATTTAGACTGGTTCAAATTGAAAGCATTTGCAGACGACAAAATAAAGGTGACTGAAAAGTTGAAATTTGTTCTGGGAAGGGTAGAAAACACTGTGGGAAAAGGAGACAATGCTGATTATCTCCCTTTCCTACTTTGTTTTCAAAAGGCTTCTTTCTCAGGGGCGTCAAAAGTATGGATTGTGTGGTAATGGGTTAAATATAGAGAGACTTATACATACAAATAATGTTCAACAAATGGAACAAGAGGCCAGTGAGGGCCTAAATCGCTCTACCAGCAATTACTGACCAGCTAAATTTGCTAAACTTTCCAACAGTATCATCAGCTTAACCCTTTCCCAAACGGCAAATTTTGGACCAGACAAAAATGAAAGTATTTTGCAGATGACAAATTAACGGTTGCTAAAAAGATTTTCCTATATAACAGGGTAGAAAACATTGTGGGAAAAGGAGAAAATGCTGGTTTCTCCTTTTCCCACAATGTTTTCTAAAGGCTTCTATTCCTGACCCGTAAAAACCAGGGATTGTTTGGGAAAAGGGTTAAAGGCATATTTCAGGAAATTTCTGCCATTTTTTAACATCCATTAGTCACCAATGCCAAAATACAAAAAAAAAAATGCATGCTAGTCGGAGTAACAGGATAAAATCGGCCTAAAACGTATCTTGCAAGGGACACATAAGGCAATAATCTAAGAAAATCCTCAAATCTTTCAAAATCAGTCAAAATTCAACAGGGTTTTATTAATCACTGTAACACACAATAGCATCAAGCTTTAAACAATGTGCGACAAATAATTTGGACTACTATTTTGTACACAAGATTCAGTCAGCAAATACAGTAGCCATTAAATATCGAGGGAAAAAAGGAACATGATTGGAAACATTTTTACAACATTTTATCCCAATTTTAAAGATAATTTTCACTATTAGAGCCATGCTCAAATTGTTTTCTAAAGATCCTTTAAATTTGATTGTGTCTAAAAATCATGTTGTTTGGTAAAGAGTAAATACAAATAATCTGAGCAAGTTGCAGAAATATCCAAAAAAAAAATCCAAAAAATGTAGACCTTATTGTGTGAAAAAATCAAACTTTTCATACATGTTAGATTTTCTAGTTCAAAGGGTTTCACTCTCTGGATTAATTGAGTAATGTGCATATTTTATTAGAAAGATTGAACTACAAATGTAGACTATATCACAAAATTTAAAATAATGTATATCAATGGACAGATGGATGGATAGATGACAGAAACCTTGCCTTGGCACCGGCTCTTCTGGCCTTAGGCCTGTAGAGCTAAACAATCCACTCCTTGAATTTTTTTTCTCATAATAACTCTCTAAATACAAATTTGAAAATAATTTCAATTAAGTGCAGTTATAAATGAATTTTGTAAATAAACCCTTATGATTGTATGGTGTTTGATGCCACTTTTCTTTCAGTTATATTGCTGCTGCTAGAGTACCTGGGTATTTCTACAGAAAATGGGCAAATTGAGTCCCTCGGATAAAAACACATATATTTATTTTACTAAAAAAGATATCAAAGTGAAATTTGCGTTATCTGAATCTTTATTTTATTCTGCATAAGTCAGTATAAGAGTTATTCGGGTTTGTTTTCATTTCTTAATCTTTTTTCATCCTAAAATGTTGCCACCTGGTATATTTTGCCTTGTCCCATACCTCTGTTATCCCCAAGAAGATAACTTTTTTTAAATCACTAAAAACACTTACAAGTAAAATGGTTACATAATTGCAATTTACATGCAACATAGAGTGAATAAAGATCTTTTCCATAAGTATATTCTTAACTTGTTCAAAAATATTGGCGTCTGAAGAATGTCCATGTATTTTAAGTTCACTACCGTCACAGTCATCTATTTCGTTTATGAATTGGGTGTGACTTACATTTTGGCGAATCACATGGTATGTAATGACGTCATTTTTATCGAGTTTTCAAGGCGGGAAGTTTAAGGTGAAGATGCAGCACAGAAAACGCGGGAAAAGCAGATAAAGGTAAGTAATTTTGCCCCGTACACTTTTGATAGTTCACTACCGAACGCTATATAAGTTATTTATACATGTATATATTAACCTCATTTCAATACAACTGAATTTTGTAAGAGGAAGAGATATTAATATGTTGATTTATGCGTATTTGTTTATTATCAGACTTTTCCAAACGCTTAACTTAAGAAGAAAACTCACTACCGTAACGATTCACTACCGCAACAGTCATTTTCGTGTCGGTAGTGAAGGATTCGTAACGGTAGTGAAAAAATGCTTAAAATCTTACAGTTTAAGGAAGGAAAAGATATTGATTATCAAGATTCTAATGAAACAATAAAGTCTACATTTATTGATTAGATCAAGAGAAAAAATAATTAAATAGATCTTGATCTATATGGATCATGCTCTGAAAAATGGGGGTCTATGTATCTCCGTGGTGCATTAGAATAATAGATCTCAAAGTCCTCAGACTCCTCACATGATTGTGGATCCATAAAATCCTGTTTGCCTGAAAGCAAGGGGTCCAGAGTGGTTCAGTGGTACAGTGCCAGACTCGTAACCTGGAGGCCCCGGATTTGAGCTGCACTCGATCCTCTGGGTTTTTTGGGGGGTGTCCTTGGGCAAGGCACCTCAGAGCATGAATATGTGAGCTGTTGCCATGATATGACTGAAATAATATTGAAAGCGCCATAAAACACCATTTTATAAATACTGCCTGAAAGCTAAGAAAATCATGAGGTAGACCGGACCTTTGGCATGTAGAAAATTGACCAATGGCAAACTGATTTGACCAATGTTAACTGCACAGTCTACTGATCCAGATCCATACTTTTTCCAGATTCATTAAGCCCCCTTTATACAGAGCATGTCTCATATATAAATGGGAGTTTTGACTGAGTGAAATACAATAAACGCTCTGTTATTAAAGTCTAGCGACTATATTTTAAAAATTGTTTCTTGTTTTTCCCAAGCTTCTCACATAGCCACTGCCTACTAGTAGGCCTATCGTACGTAGTGAAAGACATTGAATCAGGTCGTAATAGCTGCAAAAAAAAAATGGAGAACTCGCATTTCTAAATTACAAGCCGGAGTTTAGAATCTGGGTCTAAAAACATTTTTAAAGAGCTTAGTTTTAACGTTACCAGTCTAAATTTAGAGCATTAAGAAAGTTTTATCAGTTACAAACAAAAATGTAAAATCGATGACCTAAGTTTTCGTGATGTAATATTTAAATTCATTGTCAACGAAATAATCCAATTTTGCCTATAGGTGTCATGTGGCAATGTTCGAAAACAAGAAAATGCTGGTTACCAGCATCTTCTCCTTTTCCTTCAATGTTTTCAAAAAGGCTTCTTTTTAGGGTCATTAAAGTCAGCAGTGTATGATAAAGGGTTAAGCAGCATTTATATATTTATTATATGAAGGTCTGTCATGTGCCAGGTTTATTTACAATCGGCTGCTTTAAACGTATTGTACTGGTGGTAAAGATTTTTGTTTTTCTCTTTTTTGAAAGGACCAGATCAATTTGATGCCTCATAGACTGGTTTTGCGTAGTCACATATGACAGGATGCCCTACCCAGGCATTATCAGACATAGACATAGACGAAGAGGAGATAGAGGTCAATGTTATTCACAATATAGGGCCGAACTGTTTCTTCTTTATGGCCTCATATGCAAGATGTATTGTGGTATTTCCATGATAAATTTGTCACTCTAATTCCGCCTCCAGCCAAGGTTGGGTCACGCCACTACCAGATTCAACCAAAGCTTTGGGAGATCATTGAGGATGTGCTTGATCTATGAATTTTGCTTCACTTTCTCTTTATGCATTGTTCTGCATAGTTTATTTGTTTTGTTGTTTTAGATCTAAATGAAGTTCGAATGAATAAAACATGTTTGAAATTATCACATTTATTATTGTTCCTTTCCAGCTATTTCACTACCGTAACATATTCTCTACCGTAACACTGACTTCACTACCATAACAGCCACTAAATAAGTAATTTAATTGTAAACTATCATTTGAATGTCGCTCTTGTCAAGCTGATAGAATACTTTCAATGATGACCCATCATACATTGTGAAAATTATTACCATTTAAAGACGATTAAGTTTTTTAGCGCTATGTTAAAGACCAATAATATGTAAAAATTTCATTCTGTCACATTGTTTGTGAAATTAATTCAAATGCAGGCGAGATCTGTCAGATCTGCATCATAAAAAACTATTTTTCAAACTGAACTTTTATTATAACCGCAAACTTCCATGTCGTACAGTTAATATTAAGCACGATTTTCACCTTTTAAACATTTGTTACGGTAGTGAAAAAAATAGCACCCTTTAAAAGTTTCAAGCCATACAATGCTATGGTATGTTGTCCGGTAGCGTATATTACATATTGATTCTAGAGTGTTCAACGTTGACACCAAGAAACATTTTATGCAAATTGCGAAAAGTCCGATATTAAAAATTTTCCTGGCTCAATCTGGACAGTTTTTGTAGAATTACCCACCTATCAATGCTTTCCTGGAGTCTCTTTTTACCAGTAATTCGCACAATCTTCTTTCCAAGCCACTGGCTGCTTTCACACACAATCATCTTTGAAAAAAATAGTCAGCTGTGAGAGAGGAATGAATCCTCAGAAAGAAATTTGCTGAGCCGGGTGTGGGGTCGTAAAGTTGTAAAAAATCTTAAAAGTATGTTGTAAACGGAACAAAAGGTAGACAAATTTTTATCAATTTCACAAAAACTTTCCAAAACTCTCATTTGCTCTATTTAATATCAGGGAAATTCCAGTCAGAAAAAATGCTGAGTTAATTACCTAACGGCTGACAGAATAGTGGAAGTCTTATGTCTTCCGTGAAAAGACCAAGATTTTCGGTTTTTCCGAACAAATGAGGAGATTACTGCCTCAAAAGTTGGTTCAAAACAAACCGGAATGGTTACTGATCTTTCATGGGCAGATCGTTGTAAAAAAAATCATCCTTTCAAGCTTTATCTTCTCTATCAGAGACATCAAAGCTCCTAATACATTGTCTCCAGCCATGTAGTTTAAAAAGAAATTATTTGAGGGTTAGAATCCAAACAGTAAGTGCTATAGCCAAGTAAAAATATGCAAGCTATATACCGATTTGGATATGGGAAAAACTCTTCATGTAAGATGTATTTGAACTTGGTAGGAGTATTAGGGAGACCCCAGGGTATCCGAGGATGGGTTATAACAAGGGCCAATGTCAGCTACTCTAATACTGTTAAGAGTCTAGGTCCTATCCATACAGTTAAGGAAGAGTTAAAGTTACGCCATTTTAAGTCCTGGTTTGGAAAATTTTAGGCAAGATTTGTCACACAAGCTAGTTACTTTTCAAGGTTCAGGACAAAGATCCCCTGAAAAATATATTTGGTTATAACTAGCCAAGTACTGGTCTTTACACAGTTTTCGCATTCTAGTCTTGATCTCTGTGATATGTTAAATTTATCTAAACCTTTGATTAGAGGGTGAAAAGAATCCACTGATGTGGTCTGTAAAAATGGTCTGCCCCATGGGTGATTTACTTTTCTTCATTTTGAGGAAATACCTCAGATGTGTAAGATTGACTGTACACTGGAATATAGCTGCCCCTGAATAGACCGACAACTTTTCTAGCTTGCCTTGATCCGTCTTTGGTGACAGCATCCTCACCCCATCTGTGGGCAGTTGCAATCTACCATTGTCCTGGACTTCAGCCAGTGCTAGTCTAACTTGTATGAAATATCTTGCTAACTGTACAAACCTTGACTTGTTCTGGTGAAAATCTTACCCTCCCAAAAATTTATGGATAGAGAAAGATAAGGGCTGTTGTAATGAATTCTCTAAAATTATCTGCATTGAATAGAGACAAATAAATCATGCTGGGATTACTTTCCTACAATTATCTGCCCCTTAATAGGTCAACAAGCTTTCTGGTGTGCCTTGATCCATCATTGGTGACAGTCTATTTCAACTTTTCTGTTCACAGTATGAAAATCCTATGGATTTATGTAGATATAACTCGCTAGTTTGACTTTGGCGGCATTAAAAAGAAAATGAAATGTATATTTGTATTTTTTCATGACACTGTCAAGTTTTTTATAAACAAGACAAATAATAAACTCAACCTAAGCTGGAATATAAGTTAGTTGATTTGAGTACAAAAAGAGACCTTAATTTTTGCATGAAACTGGGCCCCGTTTCACACAAAAACTTAAGTCTCTGTTGAAGGAGCCAATTTCCAGCTTATGGTAAGTCTGTTACTTGAGAGTGGAGATCTATCCATTTTACTCATATTAACGACCTTTAGACACAATCTAAAATCCTAAGTTGACACAACATTTTTCAGTCAATTTCAGCAAAATAATGGAATCAAGCCTGTTAAAATGACTTAGGTCAACTATCTTGACAACCAGAGTCTGAAACCTAGAGTCAACTTACGATTGGAGAATATTTCTAAAGCCAGCAAATTTAAAGAAATTTGACTGAAATGACCAATTCAACAGAAATCAGAAACTGAGTCTGTTAGTGGACTAGAGCAAAATAAGAGTTTAGGTTTTTGTGAAACTGGGCCAAGGTTTTTGCAATTTTAGCACCAGAATCATCTTGGTTTTTGCCCTGAATAAGAATAACTTGTTATAATTTACCTTTGAGTTTTAACACTACTTTCATTTGGTTCATTTGTTTCTAAAGTTAGGCAATTTATGTAACTAAGGGTGGACAAATGCAATGACTACAAGCAATCACATTTGACAACAGAGAGAAGTTTCCATTGGCTGTCTCTGCCATTACAAAAGGAAACACTTCTAGGCGAATATTTTTTCCATTTTTGCCTGCATGTATTTTTATTTATAATAATGTCTTCATTTTAGGTAAAACAGATACAAACTTACTCTGCATTTCTCTGGCAGAATAAAAATCAGAGTACACAAAAAAATTGTGGTGATAATGGTATAAGGTTGACCTCCTTACTCTTAATCCTTTACTAAATAAAACTTTGAAGAAACTGTGAGAAAAGAAAATGCTGGTTACCATTGCAAAGAAAAATCCATCAAAATTTCAATTTGTCTGTGAACAGATCTAGTTTTTTTTTCATTTGGTTGTGAGTTAACCCTTTACAGAATAATTTTTCATTTTAAAATCCTAAGTAAGGAGGTTGAGGACACTAGAGGCCCTTGAGGGCCTGAACTGCTCTACTGGCTGTAAGCTTTGCTTGCAAGTATTTTCCAGCATACAATCATTGATGTTAAAAGAAAAAAGACAAAAACACCAACAAAACATGATGGGAAAGGGGGCGGGGCTGTAATTGGGCTTGAAGCCACTAATACAGCACGATAAGTAGGCATGAAGAATTGAACAATTAGTGAAATAATCCAAGTAAAATTTGTTGAAACCACTTTTTTGGAAATCCAACAAGGATTTCATACTTGTTAGACTGCTGCTTATTACGACAAAAGTTTTGCATTTCATGCAGTTTACATGAACCAAAAATGTGGACTTTGTTAAATAAACAAGACTTAGTCACAAAATGGCTGCTTTACCTTAAATGATGCTGGATTTTCTTCATATTCGAAAGCATAAAATTCCTTGATGATTATACAAGTTATTTGTAAGTTTTAAAAACCTGGATCAAAATTGCCTACTGAATCAAGTAAACAAGAAGTGAAACTAAAAATGGGTACTTTTCCTAATAGGGTTTGGATTGATGATAATAAATAACCTTTGCAAGTTTCAAGAAAAAATGACAACAAAATTGATGTGGTCTTAAATTGTGTAGGAAAGAAAGATGATGTTAAACTATAAATGGCTACCTTTCCCTTCCTAATGGTCACATTTTTTTCCAAATCAATATTGTTAAAGCGATCGATATTACAACTGATCTGTGAAAGTTATACAAAAATCTGACCCCAAAGGCAGACTTTATTGTGAAAACAAGAAAAGCAAATGTACTACCTCAAATGGCTAATTTACCCTCCTTCATCATCAGGTTTTTGTTTTCCCCAAACTCAACAGGGTTCAAGCTAATGATAATATAAAGAAACTGTGCACATTTCACAAAAATCCAGCTTCAATATGTGCACCTGATTCCATCAACAAGAATTCTAAGTTTGCAACTTTTTATGGCTACTTTTCCGTAATTGGGATATTTGTTTTCAAAATCAATAGCGTTTAGGCTGTTGACTGTAGCAAGAAACTGTATAATTTCCATGAAAATCTGTTATGATTAATGAAAAAGAATTACAAATGAATGGACAGAATGACCAAGAAAACCACGCCATGATATAATTAGCTCTACTAGCCTTTGACCGACAGAGCTAAAAATTGACAGTAGACAGTGTTTTATTTGCTTATGTTTTGTTTTCTTCCTTTTGAAAGACAAGCTTATCAATGGAATCACCAGGATTTTTATATTTACAAATACTTTCACTTTTGATGATGGAATTGTTTGAAAAGAGTTAAAATGCCTGCCAAATATGAAAAGGACATCTTAAACCAAATTTTTAGACAAGACACAGATATTGCAACTTCAAGGTTTCTTTCACCATCATTCTTCACAAACTGTCAAACAGTGTACATCAAAAATGGGACTGCATGTTCTGTACAGTCTGATCTTAATCTACACTCTGCAATAGGAACTAAAAGTTGTACTTGACTCTAAAAAATTCAAAATCTACTTTACTAAAGATCATCCTAAGTCACCAATTAAATCCCATTCTAACACTCATGGGTCATGATAATGGTCTGAATTCCTGATAGTGAAGGGTAGCACATATACCAGGGGCATTTCCCCCCCAAAAAATGGGGTAACATTCTCATAGACCCAATGTTACCTGGTTTTGTCCCAGTTCAAGAAGCTGGATTGCATGTTGTGGCCAAAGACTGCCAAGGTTCAGCCCTAGTTTGTGACAGACTACCGCAGGTTTGCCGCCGGTGATGTTCCAAAGATTGACAGAGTCGTCCCATCTCACCACACTGGTGTGTGGGTGCCACACCGTTGACTTGCTGGCATTTACAGGTGATCAAAACAGACTGTGCCCCTGGAGATGATTCAATTTATTTCCAAATTACCAAGGTGTATCTCCTTTTTGGCCCCAATAAAAGACTGCTTTCACCAGAGAAGGGTTTAAGTGCCTGCTATATAAATAAAATGACAAGAAGAAAAACATGGTTGTCAAACATCGCTCACCTACTTAATAAGAGCTAAAACTGCATGACAAAAGGTAAGACTCACATTAGCTCAGTGTTTGAATCTTGATTGTTCTATCTTTGTTTAAGAAATAGCAAAATGAGATTTAAATGAATAGCACTGTTATAATCTACCTGCTAAAACCTATTGCCAACTCGAATTCTACAAACATAGCACAAACAGTGTTAAAGAAACTGCAGGTTTCACTCTTCCTGTTCATAGTAACAATGTGAGTGCACATGACAAAGTTTTACGTCAATGAAGGTGTGCACATCAGCTGCATATAAAGATCTATATCACAGTGAAGTTTAACAGACATAAGTCATAGAATGTTAAAAACTACCGGACCAAAGGAAGAATTTTGAAGTTCTTCCAACAGAACACGATGTAAAACATGAGACCCCTGGGACAGGACAATCTTTAACATCTTTGGGTACATTCTGAACAACTTTGAGAATGGATCAACCTATGTAGTAGACACATACCAAACATCAACATTCTATGCTTTTGGGTATCAAGCAAGATTTTTTCCTACCGTTTTCCTCTTGTTACTGACCTGTGACCAATATGGCTAGACATTAATTTACAACATGGACATATAATGAAGAACTTTGACTAACAACCATCCTATCATGCTTAATATCAAGTATCAACATTCCAGGTTTTGTGGTCTTAGAAAAGAAAACCTTCAAAGTTTTTTATACATATGTAGCACAGGACGTAGAATCCCACAAAAAAGAACTATCATCATACAGCACAGTTTGCCTGTATAAGTTAATTTATCATGGGAAGGGGGGGGGGGGGGGGGGGGGGCAGTGCCCTAAAACAGCTACAGGGTCCCAGCCTAGGAAAGAAAACCCAAGACTAACTCATTAGCAAGGGTAAGAATAATATCAATCACCAAACTAAATATGTAAGAAGTTAAACATTTAATTTTGAGAAAATAAAGGCTCTAAAACAACTAAACCCTTTACTCCAAAGATACTCATTTCTACACATTGCTTGTAGGAGCCTTTGGAAAACTTTGTGGCAAAAGGTGAAATTGCTCGTGACGAGCAATTTCACCTTTTGTCACAATGTTTTCTATGCTATCAAAAGGTGTCACATAAGAAACGGCTTCATCCTTGCTGTTATTTAGGGTCAGTTAGAGATGCCATAGAAATGCCTTATGGGGTAAAGGGTTAAACATGAAATTTAAAAATTGTCCATGACCTAGACTTTAAAATCATAGGTGTGGGGAGGGGTATATTGCTGAAAGAAACTTTGGATCTCTATCACAAATATGAACCAAAGTCATCATACAGTTTTGAGGATGTGGGTTCTTCAAAAAATTTAAAGTAAACTATGAATGACCAATATGAAATTCAAAAGTCAGTTGGAAATGATTAGCATGTGAAGACCTTTACAAAACTACTCAAAATTTACAAAGTTAAGAATGGGTATGACAAAAATAAACATAAAGCTCAACCCAACAATGTAGAGTTAACAAACCTATGGAATGATTGAAAAGGAAACTTCAACACTAAATTTCAAAACTGGTGATTTTGACTTCAAGATAGTGTGTATGGGGATAGCTTGGGAATGGCTCAATAGAACTTTGGACCTATATCTGTTACCAAGCCATATTTGAAGCTAATCCATCATTCATTTTGGAAAATACGAGTTCTAACAGAAATTATAACTTTGATATACAGTGTTAAAGTCTACAACCTGGGCACTGCACTGCCAACAGAAACTTTGAACCTACCAGTATATCTATCATCGTAACAAATATGAACCAACCCATATGGTTTGGAAAGTGTAAGCTCTTAAACATGTGAAAAAAAAATGTAAATGTAAATGCTGCCTTCAACACAGATGCCAACACCATGAGTAGTAAATTGTTCACATCATTAAAATCATTTTGAATCAACTTTTGATTGACATGTCAAGAGGAGTTTGGACATTATATTCAATTCAATTTTCTTTCATCCATATATGTCGAGGGGGGGGGGGGGAGATTTTTAAATTGTGGTTGAACAGATATACTGTTGTTGGACAATTGGACAATAAGCAATCACAATGGCCCACATGAAGCACTTCATGCTCAGGTGAGTTTATTGGTAGAGAAGGTATAATTAAAGCAGTTTCAAGGCTGCTCTCACCAGAAAACCTCACAAAATATAAAAGCGTACATCAGAGTTGGGACTGCATCCCTGTGCAGCCTGATCTTCGTCTACGAGGGCTGTCCCATTAAATCATAGACAATGGGAGTAACAATGATACTGAGGGGTACAGTTTTAAAGAGATTCTATTCATCATTTTATTAAACTAAGCTTACTATTTGCTGAAAACATCATTAAGATATAAAGTATAGTCATTAACTTAAACAATTCTGAAATCTATCACAAATTGCCCACCACTGCAAATTGTGAAGTTAACAAATGCATGTAACTGTAAGTTTATGTTCTTTAAAACAGCACATCACTGCTGTAAAATATAGCGCATCACTGCTCTACAATATATATACTTGTAAAATTATTGCAGACATTACGAAATCTTTTTATATCAAATGTCTATGATTCAATGGGACAACCCTTGCACACTGTGTGACTATAGGAATACAGTTACTTTAGGAGTAACAACAGATGGTTTTAATGGAGTAACAAATATACATCTCAAACCTTTCTGTGGACCACTTACTCTTATCAAATTACGAATATCACATCCTATCAAAATTTATAATTCTAGCACTGAAATATACACATTAGCATTGGTCACAGCCAGTCATTGTTTTTGTCTGTATAGCATGCATGGGAACCACATAATCACAACTCCTAAAAGTCATGTTTTCTTTTTGTACATGCAAGCACTGTAATCTCACATGTAATTTCACATATTCTCACTGTCATATAACATATACCTTTGTTACTTCATGGGCAATTATGGTTGACAAAAGTTTTCTTTGTTGAGTGTGAACATTAAGACCTCACATTATTATACAATTGCACATATGCTGGGTGACAGATAACATTCCTGTGTCTCACACAGGCAAGTATGGATAACCAAGGTTTGAGAAGATACCTTTAGCCAGATGACATGGACAGGCTAGGGCTGGATGTTACAGACAGGCCCAAACCCTTCAAGTCAGGTAGAGTTGTCCTTTATCATATCTCATTCTTACAAGTAATGGAAGCAATCCACAGTTTATGATATGTGATAGCAACATGTAAAAATTTTACAAACTTGTTATAATGATCACATAAATATGTAAATACATAACCTGAAATTCCGCGCTGATAAAGCTAAGTAAGGGATGACAAACTCAAAGTTCAACTTTGATTTTCTAATCCTCTGTTTTAACCACTCAACATTCAGTTTGAAGTGAGTAATCAAAGGCACAAAACTACCAAAATGGGTACAAAATTAACTGTGGGGAAAACATGACAGGAATGATAATTACCCCCTTACCTAAAAAACCGAAGATGTATTAAACCTACAGAAGAAGACTAAAAAAATTGTGGAAATAAAAGAGAAAAAAATGCTCACAGCCAACATTTCCTCCTTTTACAATGTGACCCTTCCATCATCTGAGTACCATTTATTTTTGTACTCTGCAAATGCTTTCTATTTTGGTCAAGTCTTTATTGTTACTAAATCAACTTGACTACATGTATAGGAAATGACCTAGGAATGATAGGAATGAAGTCTAATAAAAAAAAAGACCGAAATGGAACAACCTAACTATGCAATAACTTTGAAACCTTCTCATGGTGTCTGTCTACAATTGGATTAAAGCAAATTTCCCCGACTTTTTCCCTGACTAAAACCAAATTACCTTATTTTTTGTATTTTGCAATGACATCTGTTGGCCTCCTCCTTTCCCATTGCCAACCATTTATACTGTAACATGTTGGATGAGTGCTTAAAATCATATATGTCATAATTCAGGGAAATATAATGGCCTCCTCCTCCCCTACAGCCAAACCCTTACCACCTTTTTTCACTATTAATTGTCATTGTACATGTATTACTACTTGTTTTTTTTTTTTATATATATATTATGTATTACTACTTGTTTCTTTTTTATATATATATTATGTATTACTACGTGTTTTTTTTTTATATATTTTGGCTCTATTTTCTTGTCATAATGCAGGGATACACACTTGCCTCCTCCTCCCCTACAGCCAAACCTTACCACCTTTTTTCACTATTAATTGTCATTGTACATGTATTACTACTTGTTTTTTTATATATATATCATGTATTACTACTTGTTTCTTTTTTATATATATATATTATGTATGACAACTTGGTTTTTTTTTTTTATATATTTTGGCTCTATTTTCTTGTCATAATGGTATGACAATGCAGGGATACACACTTGCCTCCTCCTTCCCTACAGCCAAACCCTTATCATCTTTTTTCCACTACCAACTGTCTTTGTATTACTCTTTGTATTTAAAATTTTGTTGTTTTTTTTGTCATAATTCAGGAAAATATTATGGCCTCCTCCTCCCCTACACCCAAACCCTTACCACCTTTTTTCCCCTACCAAATGTCATTTGTTTATTATTTGTATTTTAAGTTTTGTTGTTTAATTGTTTTTCTCGTCATAATTCGTGAAAATATTATGTCCTCCTCCTCCCCTACAGCCAAACCCTCACCACCTTTTTATTTATGGATAAAACCTACAACATCAACAATATTAGGGTAGCTGACAGTGCCCCTTGTATTAACATTACACTTGCCTTTATGACTGCAAGTTAAATAATTACAAGTGACCTTTCCCCATAGTTGCAACTTCCACTACTTAGTACATGCTGTATCAAGAATTTTTCCTTGACCCAAACAAGTAAGTAGCTCACCTAATAAAAATCTTGGTATTAATTGTTCTAACAATGAACAACTTGTAAACTCATGGGAATCTAACCTTTACAAAGATTAATGAATAAAATATTGACCCTTACAAGTATTACGGTAGCTGAAACTGGCCTTTATTATAACCCAGTACTTGTCACCATGGTTCTGAATATACCAATTTATGTAAAACATGTGCTCTTCGAAGAATCTACTTGACCCAAACGAGTAAGTCTCACATATAAAATGCTTGCAATTGTTCTAGACATGACCCATACTAGTGAGAATCCAACCTTTTCAAAATTTACAGATAAAACCTAGACCATAAATAGTATTAGGATAGCTGACATTGGCCCTCATTATTACCTTACACTTGCCTCAACTCTTCCAAATATACATGTATAAAACATTAACTCTAGCAACTATTAGGGTATCTCATATCTATTCTCTTAATATCCATACACTTATTTCAATTGGTTGCAAATCCTACCTTTTACTGTAAAAAGCACATGATCTATGAGGGTCTGTTCAAGGTTTGAAACCAGTGACATCTTGCTTGTAAGTGTTACTGTTCTAGCCATGACCTATACCAGTGAGAATTGAACCTTCCAAAAATTTCTGGATAAAACTGAACCTTTTTCAATACATTGGTAGTGGACATTGGCCCTAGTAATAAACATAGTTGTCTCCATGGTTGCAATCTCTACCGTTTAATGTAAAACACATGCTTTACAAAGAAATTTTCCGAGATCAAGACTAGTGAACAGCTCATATAGATAAAAACTTGGATTTAACTGTTGTAACCATGACCTATGATAATGAGAATCCAGCCTTTTTCCCAATATTTACGGATAAAACCTTTACCATGACCAGTATTAGAGTAGCTGACATTGGCCCTTGTTCAGAACCTAATACTTGTACTCATGGTTGCAAGTTCTACCATTTAATGTAAAGCACAATGTCATGTCCTTTCTGAAGAATTTTTCCAACACCTAAACCAGTAGTAGCACATAAAATACTTTGCTTTTTTATCGTTCTAACCATGAAAGGCAGATATACTAGTGCTAATCTAACCTTTTCAAAGATTATTGACTTGAGCAAAGTTGTGAGAAAAAAAAAAAACTGAAAAATCAAATGTAGCATAGAAAGGGCCATAACTCTGCAAATATTCATTACAAAGGGATATACTGACATTATTCACAATTAGTTATCGTCTGTGAACTCCTGTAAAATTTTACTGAAAATGGGCAAGGAATTTAAGAAGAGAGGAGCAGCAAATCGAAAGTAACATTTTATATATGGAGGACTATACACTGCAAAACTCATTGCATAGGGACAGGCCGACTCTATGCACAACTACATATTGATTATGTGAAAAAGCATCAACGGTGTGATGAAATATATCTTAAAAAAAACAAGACAAAGTTACTGATCTCAACATAACTAGGGGTTTGAATATTGGCTTTGTTGGCATCAATAAATATCTCTTTGTTGGCATCAATAAATATCTCTGAGTGTATGCAGTTATGGATATTTTAATTATTTAAAGTGATAGTAGTATACCATTATAAATGAATGTGTTCAGTGATATTTTAATTATTAACAGGAGAGGCAATAGTATAAAAATATCAATAAGTGAGTTCATTCATGGATATTTTAATTGTTGAAAGAAGCAATAGTTAATAATTATCATTGAGTGGGTTGAAATGTTTTTATCCATGAGGTGATTCAGTTATGTACATTTAATTGTGATAAGAAGCTACATGTATAATATTTATATCTTATCATCCATGAGTGGGTTCAGTTTTAGACACTTTTATTATATGGAGAAGCTATCGTAAAAATATGTGTAATTATCCATAAGTGGGATCAGTTATAGACATTTTAAAAGTATTAAAAGAGGCAAAAGTATCTACATGTAATTATAAGTATTTTCCATTACAGATATTTTGACGCAAATTTTAATGATTAACCCTTTACTCCATAGATACTCATTTCTACGCATTGCTTGTAGGAGCAATTTCACCTTTTGCCACAATGTTTTCTATGCTATCAAAAGGTGTCATATACACATAAGAAACAGCTTCATCCTTGCTGTTATTTAGGGTCAATTAGAGATACCACAGAAATGCCTTAGGGGGTAAAGGGTTAACGGAGTTAGGGTATATACATGTAATAATCAGTGAGTGGCTTGAATTATAGACATTTTAATCATTAAAAAAAGGCTATAGTATATACATAAGACATACAGAATCTTTTCCATAAAATCCTACGAGAAAGTTATGACCCCAGGGAGAGCCATTTTTGACCACAATGGTACTATTGACTCGTGGTGGGGCTCCACAAGATGAATGAATGAATAGCGTTATAAGGCCGTCGACAACTTAGGTCATATTGGGCGCATTTCCTCAGTAAACAATAATGCGAGGTGAAAACAACATACATGTGCAACAATGTAAGACAAACATGATAAATGAGGAATGGACAAAACACAAAATGATGCCCCTTTTGTCGCCTTTTACGACATGCATACTGTCATGTTTGTTCCGACAGATGAAATGGCAGATGTGACGATCGCGGGACTGCAGTGGTTTATTCTTATACCCCCGATTAAACCACACGGGGTCCCACAGGCCAATTGATTTCCATTCCAAACCCTATTTACATGGAGAAAAAAATATAGGATTTGGAACAAGAACTGCCCAGCCTGCTGCATTCCTAAAAATTATGAGGAAAGCAGCCGTTGGTCTCTTATTCTAGTCGCCTTCTATGACATGCCATAGAGAAAGGCCGAGGTCCTATTCTATACTGTTAAAAAAAAAAACGGGACCCCATGGGGACCACAAGATGAAATCCCATACCAAATAATACAGGTTCAGAAGGTGTGGTTATAAACAAAAAGGCCCTAAAAAATAAAATCCCTACAACAGGGCTAATTAAGCAGTCCTAGGTCTTATGGTTAGTCACAAGATTTGTAGAGTTTTCGCTATAAAAGCCAACATAAAGCTTGTGACCCCCTAGGGTGGGGCCAAACTTGAACCCAAGATCATAATTGTAGCAGTCTTGGTTGAGGCCAACTAGATAAAGCTACATGCAAAATTTGGTAGCCCAAGGCCCTATAGCTAGGTACCAAAAGAATTTTTAAGTTTTCTCTATTTAAGCCCATGTAAACATTGTGATCCCCAAGCCAACTTTGACCACAGGGCTATAATTTGACAAAAACTTAATATAGGTCCACTAGGTAAAGCTACATGCAAAATTTGGAAGCCCTTGGCCTTATGTCTAGGTACAAAAATATTTTTAAAGTTTCTTTATATAAGCCCATGTAAAACTTGTGACCCCGGGACAGGGCCAAATTTGACCCTAGGGCTATAATTTTGGACACTCTAGGTAGATGCCCTCTTGACAAAGCTACATGGCCAAGTTAGTAGCCCTAGGCCCTTTTAGGAGGGACCAGAAGATTTTAAGATTTTCACTTTCAATCCATGCATATATGGCAGAATTTTAAGTACACTTCTTATTGCTCATTTAGAATATAAAAACTTCAGAGTTAAATATAATCATCAGATATTTTTTTTCTCTCATGTTTGAAAGCTGAAAGGCAAGTTTTTGGTGCCATTCTTTTGAACACAGAGACAGAACGTTATTTCTGTTATGTAAATATTTACAGAGTGATAATTATCATCTTTTCTAATACTGAATAAAGAATCCTAGAAAATTAATCTTTGATAGAATTATAATGCATCACAATATTGCACCTTCCATAGTAATGGCATTTTCATAGTGGTTGTCCTGATAGAACAGCATGAAAAAAATTATGTCTACCCTTAATAGTCGGCCCTAATCAATCTCTACCACCATGATTAACTCAACTGACACTTTTCAGTCTAGAAGAGACACATAATTTGACTTTCAATAATATTTTTACCACAAAAATCTCAGAAAAGTGGATGAGGCCAGCATTTTCTACTTTTCCTGCAATGTTTTTTTATCCTATCAAAGACTGAAATCATTGTTTGAGCTAGATTTGACTTTTTGTCTTCAGATGCCTTTCATTTAGTCCAGGTAAAAAAAAAAATTATAATCTAGAGGCATAACCCTGTAATAGAAAGCTTAGGAAAACATTGTGATAAAAGATAAAATGCTGGTAACCAGCATTTTCTCCTTCTCAAACAATCTTTTCCAGCCTGTTCATGCATGATTTTTAGCTTGGCTGTATTCACAGAAAATGACGATCTATTGTCATTGTCCTGGCACCATCCGCATCACCATTTTGTGAAAACTTTGACATTTTGTATCTCTGTAATTACTGAAGATATCTACTTCATACTTGAACAAATAAATCTAAATACAAATTATCTTTTATGTGTAAAAAAATATGTATTTGAGTTTAATGAGTTGTAACAGCATAGCTTTTCCCTCAATGTTTTCAACCCTATCAAAGACAGAAATTGTCACTGGACCTAGCTTTGATTTTTTGCCTTCAATTGCCTTAAATTTGGTCGAGGAAAAAATCTTTCTACAAAGAAAAAATTAAGTACAATTCAAACTGTTGACCATCAATAATATACTTGACTCCATGAAAATCCAGCCACAAATTTATCTACCAAGTGTACTGGTGAGACAAATACTACGTTTTTACCTCCCTTTTTATATAGCTTAGATCATATCACGGCAGTCAGTGCACCTTAACAACACATACATGTGTTTCCTAGTTTTATTATATACCTAACGGTGAAATGAATAATAATGAATAGCGTTTTAAGTAGAGCTGTAACGATACACTCGAATATTCGGTGCACCGAATATTTTTTTCCCGGCGAATACGTATCGTATTCGTCTGTCCGAGAACCGAATATTGGCGAATACAACAAACATAAATAATACGGAATGCTTACAGCTCGGTCAAATTCAACAAAATTTTGCCCGAAGAACTAATCTCGGCAATTTTACGTAGATGTAAACAATGATTGAAAGCGAAACAACTCTGAGAGGTCTGTATGACGCTTTGTGGCACAATATGTCGTAAACTAAACGAAGTGGAATTAACAATTGAAAATAGGTTTTTTATTCTAAATATTAATTATAAGAATTTAAGAAATAAAAGTTTTTTTTCTATCGTCATTGTGTACAGGTTTAACATTTAATATAGCGACATGCTGTAAAGGAGTCGCTCGTATTTCCCGCAAAATGTCAGACGTGATTGTTAGTCCACCGGCAAAATTTAAGTTCCCCGTTTGGAAATATTTCGGGTTTCCACGAGCAAAGGAGGGGGACAAGGTCATAAAAATAGAAATCTCTATGCAGTCATGAAATAAAGTATATCAAGCTAAATATCAATCAATTTTAATAGGTCAAACTGGCCAAATATGAAGTTGGCCCCTAGTCAAAACGGCCTCGGTCTGTCAAACGTACGTGACAAGAAGTCAAATCGGCACCATTCTTAAATGAAAAATATAACCGGTCAAGCCCAGAAATGGGCAATTTGGCCCTGTTTTAGTATACTTTTTCAAATATATGAACTTATAAAGATATTTCTTTGATATTTATTTATATTTTTTCTGAGACTAATTTGGAGGCCAGTTTGTATGAAGATGACAAATGATTGGTATATCAATGTTTAGGTTTACAGATTTAAATGATTAAGAGTGTGCATGAAGTATATGTGAGATGTTTCCTACAATTTTAAAAAATTTCATAGTATCAAGCAGTAGAGTTGATTAACCCATTACCCAATGACAAAATTTTACACTTGTCCAAATTGAAAGCATTTGCAGAAGACAAAATGAATGTTGCTAAATTGATGATTTATGTCTTTGATAGAGCAGAAAATATTGTGGGTAAAGAAAAAAATGCTGGTTACCAGCAAATTGTCCTTTTCCCACAGTGTTTTCTACCCATTTGAAGAACTTTCTGCCATTTATATCAAATTTGAAATTGTCTTCTGCAAAATCTTTCAGTTTGGAAGAGTCTAAAATCTGTCCTTTGGGAAAGGGTTAAATCAATATTTAAGCCAGGTAGGCTTTTTTCATTACTTTATTAATATTGATATGACTTTTTTTTAAATCCAAAGTATTGAAAAAATAATTCATTTTGTGCCTGGAAAAAATTTATATTCATGAATAAATATTCGTATTCGTGCCCCTGTATCGTGATGTGTATTCGTATTCGTGACCTCCTGTATCGTTACAGCCCTAGTTTTAAGGCCCATCGACAACTTAGGTCATATTGGGCGCACTTACTAAGTAAACAATTGTGTATGGTGAAAACAACATACATGTGCAACAACATAAGACAAACATGATAAATGAGGAATGGACAAAACACAAAATGATGCTCCTTTTTGTCGCCTTTTACGACATGCATGCTGTCATGTTTGTTCAGTCACATGAAATGGCAGATGTGAAGATCGCGGGACTGCAGTAGTTTATTCTTATACCCCTGATTAACCCACACCGGGTCCCACAGGCCAATTGATTCCCATTCCAAACCCTGTTTACATCAAGAAAAAAATATAGGATTTAGAATAAGAACTACCCAGCCTGCTGCAATCCTACGAATTATGAGGAAAGCAGCCGTTTGTCTCTAATTTTAGTTGCCTTCTACGACATGCCATACAGAAAGGCCGAGGTCCTATTCTATACAGTAAAAAAAACCCGGGACCCCATAGGGAACCTAGCATTGAAATCCCAGTGTAATACATTTTGATATCATCACTTGTGATGATATCAACTTTTGCTTTCACTTCCTGCCGTAATTTAGGAACTACTTTTTTTTGACTACATTTTTTTCACCCGACTTTCAAACGAAAAATTAAAAACAATAATATTAATAAGGTATGTAATAAATAGAATAATCAACTAGTTATTTTTGATATGAAAAATATCTCACTCGGATATGTCATAAGGCGTTGAAAAAACTCGTGCTGGGCACTAGTTTTTTCAACGCCTAACAACGCATCCTCGCGAGATATTTTTCATATCAAAAATAACCAGTTGATTATCCTCTGTTTCTCACACCAGTGCTGATCCAATTTATTTTCCAAGCTACTGACTATTTTTCTCACATGCAGCAGAGATAACAGGTGAAAAATTGGCGGAGAGAAAATTTGTCTCAACCATGTAACAAACCTGCAATCAATAATTCATTAGTCAGATATACTAACTACTGAACTAACTGGCTGGGCATAAAAAAATAAATGTAATTATATACACTGAGAGATGGACAACGGGCATGCTATCATTGAAGGGAGTAAGGGGTAATGAGTCAACACTTTACCAAACATCCTGAGTTCTAACAACTCTTAGTAAGACAGCTTTTGAAAACCTTGTAGGAAACGGAGGCAAAGTATTTTTTAATTTTCCCTCATGAGCATCTTCTCCTTTTCCTACAATATTCTCTACCCTTTAAAAGAAAAGTTCAACCAAATGAGCCACAGTTTTGACAAAACCTAAGTTTTAATGTCTGGTAAAGAGTCAACAATGCTAAAAAATGAAACTCACCCAATTCATACGACATTGTAAAATTTTACTCTGTTATCTGGAAAAATAAATAAAATATACCTATGAGAAAAGGTTAAGCATATTCCATTTCGTTCAGTTAAAACAATTCTTTTACCCAAATGTATCAATAACCAATTACCACACAATCCCTACTTTTGAAGCCCCTGAGAAAGAAACCTTTTGAAAACACTGTGGGAAAAGGAGAAAATGCTGGTAACCAGCATTTCAATTTTTCAGTCACCTTTATTTTGTCATCTGTAAATGCTCTCAATTTGAACGAGTCTAAAATATGGTCGTGTGATAAAGAGTTAACTTTTCAGTAATATGTATGTTTAGCATTTTTTTACCCTTTCCCAAAAAATCAGCCCAGTGATTTAGAAGGAGGAGATATTTAAAGAAATTGTTGATGACTCACGACAGACACACCGTGATCCTAAAAGCTCCCCCTGGGCAAGTTGTGCTCAGGTAAGCTAAAAAGGTATCCAAAATTATCAGAGCATTGAGACTAGGAAGACGCTTCAAATGTTGCTGCCCATCAACTACATGGTATACCATTTTTTCAACCCTTTCCCTAATGACAGATTTTGGACTCTTCCAAACCAAAAGTGTTTGCAGACGACAATTTAACATTTGGAGAAAAGGCCAGAAAGTTCTCAAGAAGCTCATTATGAGCAATTTCTCCTTTTCCCACAGTGTTTTCGAAAGACTTTTACTGCAGACGCGTAAAAACCAGAGCTTGTTTGGGAAAGGGTTAAGATAACAAATGATATAAGCCACACCCTGACAAAAAAGGAGACTTAATGCAATGCGGAAAAATATTGGCGCCGACATGAGTCAAAATTATCATAGGTCATTTTTCTGCATGTCAGAGGACCATCCTTTCACACAATTAAGTTGTATGTTTAACCCTTTGTCACACAATCCCGACTTTTAACAACCCTGAGAAAGAAAACTTTTGAAAACATTGTGGGAAAAGGAGAAAATGCTGGTAACCAGCATTTTCTCCTTTTCCAACAATGTTTTCTGCCCTTCCCGAATCAAATTTCAATTTTTGATTCACATTAATATTGTCGTCTGCGAATGCTTTCAATTTGGACTAGTCTAAAATTTTGCTGTTCGGTATAGTTTAGAGTTAATTAAACGGATTTTGTGGATCCACAATTCTGTGTTGAATTGCTTGGTAGAGAGTCTGACAGAAAAGGAAGGACCGACAACGCTAAAACTATATCCCTCCACCTTCGGCAAGGGATAATAAAAAGTATTTCATGAAAACTTTGATTAGCTGAACCATTTGGTTTTCGCCAATCAGAAACTACACTACTTTGAAATTTTCAAAACTTCTTGAGAATTAGACAAGGGGTGTCGATAAGAATGGCTGATAAATATGGGTTCAGATCAGTGTCCTGTCGATTTTGAAATGTAGTGAACTATGTAAATCCAAGATCAAATTGCACAAAAAGTGTAGTCTGATCTTGATCTTTGCTGTCTGTAAAAGCTACTACAGTTTGTTTCTTGCTTCCACTCTTAAAGTTTTTGAATTATTTATTTATAATAGTGTGTGAAATTTGGGTACTTACATTTAAACTGTATCTGAAGATACTGAAATATTTCAGCCATCTCAGGAAAACAGGAAGTGGAACGAGGTTCACCAGTAAACCACTAAACACCTGAAATATACAAATATCAAATTTGTAGTAAAAGAATTTGAAGATAAATGTACTTAAACTAATGACCTTTAACCCTTACTAAACAACCTTGAGTTCTAAAAACATTGTTAGAAAAGGAGGAAATACGAGAAATCAGTATTTTCCATAATGTTTTCTACCCATCCTTTTGGACAAATTTCACATCTTAAACTGTATTTATTTGGCGTTTACAAAAAGCTTTCAAGTTGAACCTGAGTAAAATTCTGTCGTTTAGTAAACAGTCAACCTGAAAAATGAATTAAACTGAAAATTTCACCTGAAAGTAATAAAAAACACAATATCTACCCTAATTTCGGAAGGTATTTTTGCCTGGAAAAATCCTGCCATTTCAGAAAGGATGCCAGATCAAAGATCACACTACACATCGATACGTGAGTGCAACATTATTTTAAGTGCCTGTACAATGTACAGGCATTTAGAATAGTGTTGCACTCACCTATCGACATTCTGCGCAACAAGATTTCGATACACACGTCTGTAAATGAGTATTCATTCCCACTTTCCAGCCTAAGTAACTATTTTAAGTAAGTATCTAGTTGAAAGATGTATGTATTAGGTACCATGTTGGAGGATCACCATGATCCTCAGTCATTTCAGCAAAATTTATATAGCGATCTCACAATGGCGTTTTTTTTTTATTCTGTACATTTTTTACCAAACATCAAAAAATCCATTTACTACAGAGAAGTTCTTAATCTTGCCTGCATTTGGCTTGTTTCATGAGTAAATGAATTACAAGGTTAATTCTAAAATCAAATTATCTTTCACAACTATAGTTACTTTTGTATTAAGTATGGATCAAGATAAGCTACACAAACAATGCAGTCGGATCTTTGATCTACGCTGTTGGCTTTGCAGAGAGACAGTCTAGAACAGAAAAATACTGAAATTACAGTTATCCGAGTTTTATTTTTGACTGAAAATGTCTATTGGATTTATTTGGTGCTCTAAAGTTTTAACTGAATTTTTAGGAAAATTATACATTCATGTGCTCTAGAATATGAACAAGAGCGGCAAATTGTCGCAAGATACGCCCGTCTTACCCCAAGTTGTAAAGCTGGGGCATGCACCTGACAAAATTCAAGTATGAAAAACGACAAAGGGCAATAACTAAAAAATTAAGCAAGCAAGAGTTATGGTTTCTGTGCACTGCACTCCCCCTTGATGAGATCTATCCACCCATGAAATTTCATAACCCTAGCTAGTATAGTTTTGGAGATGTGCTCCGGACAAAATTCAAGTATGAAAAACGACAAAGGGCAATAACTCAAAAATTAAGCGAGCAAGAGTTATGGTTTCTGTGCACTGCACTCCCCCTTGATGAGATCTATCCACCCATGAAATTTCATAACCCTAGCTAGAATAGTTTTGGAGATATGCACGGGACAAAGAACTGGATGCTGCCCGCCCGCCACGGGTGATCCCATAATACGTCCCGTCTTTGACGGGCGTATAAAAATAAAGTAGATAAACCTCTCACTCACCAGCATGATAACATAGCACATGGCAATAAGCAGGCTGGCAATAGAAAATATTCTAATGATGACGCTCAGCAGGAATGAAAGGGCCAAAGCAGATAGGGACACCAGGAAAAGGGACAGGAAATACAGCAGGAATCTGTCACACTTAGATCTGTACCCTGTAAACAGATTTCATTTTTCACTAGATCGCTGCTATTCATCTTTTTAAAGACCCCAAGAAAGAAGGCATTTGAAAAATGGTGTATATCCCATTACCACACAATCGCAACTTGTGACGCCCCTGAGAAAGAAGCCTTTAGAAAACATTGTGGGAAAAGGAGAAAATGCTGGTAACCAGCATTTTCTCCTTTTCCCACAATGTTTTCTACCCTTCACAAAACAAATTTCAAATTTTCAGTCACTTTTATTTTGTCGTCTGCAAATGCTTTCAATTTGGACACGTCTATAATATAGTCATTTGGTAATGAGATATAGGAGAATATGCTTGAATATGCATTTCCCATCTTTTTTTTTTTCTCAAAAAATTTCTACCCTAGCTTTTTGAGCCACATTCACTAGTTGCCTGTGAAATTTCCATGATAGATTTTTCTAAAAATTATGTTTTCTTTTTTAGAGCAAATCTTGATACATATTGATTATCTATATACTTCAAGGACACTCAACAGATGACAAAATTTTGGACTTGTCCAAACTGAAAGTGTTTACTGATGACAAATCGAACGTACAACGCATCTTGATATTTTTCCGTCACAGGGTAGGAAATATTGTGGGAAAAGGAGGAAATACTGGTCACCAACATTTTCTCCTTTTCTTCAGGCTGTTTATTTTGTGTAGCATGATCTTGGAACTCCCTTATCTGAAAAGGGAACTGTATATCATATCATGTCATAAGCTACCATACTCTAAAAGCTATGGTATTCAGTAGACTATGGTATTTAACTTGGGATAGTTATGGAACCTTACCCAACATAGAGTAGATCGCAGCTGAGAAGCAGACCATAGGTAGGAATCTCATTGGTATAATGTCACAGACCACAATGGAGATGAAATAGGAGGACATTCCATAGAAACCACTCACATTCTCATTTCTGAAAAAGAGCACAGTCTTGCTAATGTCTGTTCTTTATTTATTATTTTCATTAAAAAAAAACCTTTGTGACAATATTTGTGACAACATTTATCATTGTAGCCAGTGTAGATCAAGATCAAACTGCACAAAATGTGCAGTCTGATCTTTGATCTATACTGTCTGCTTCCAGAAACACTTTAGACAAGAAACTTTCAAAAATCTTTCATGATTTTGTAACTATTTTGTTCTTATTTGTAAACATAACCCTTAAAGGCTTGAACCCAATACCACACAATCTCAACTTTTGACACCCCTGAGAAAGAAGCCTTTTGAAAAAACTGTAGGAAAAGGAGAAAATATTGGTAACCAGCATTTTCTCCTTTTCCCACGATGTTTTCCACCCTTCCCAGAACAAATTTCAATTTTTCAGTCATCTTTATTTTGTCGTCTGTAAATGCTTTCAATTTGGACCAGTCTAAAATTTTGTCATTTGGTAATGAGTTAACAAACACAGTTGCCTTTGCAGCTAGTGAAGATTAATATCATAATGTACAAAATGTGCAGTCTGATCTTCGATCTACAGTCTGCCTTCCTGAAACACTATAGACAAAAGCAGTCATAATTTTGTAAGTATTTTGCTCTAATTTGTACACTTAACCCTTTCCCACACAATCCCTGGTTTTTATGGGTCTGGAATAGTAGCTTTTTGAAAACATTGTGGGAAAAGGAGAAAATACTGCTAACCAGCATTTTCTCCTTTTCCCACAATGTTTTATACCCCATCATAGACAGAAATCATCTTTCCAGCAAGAGTTTGTCGTCTGCAAATGCTTTCAGTTTGGCCTTGTCCAAAAGTTTGTCATTTGGGAAAGGGTTAACCCTTAGATTCTTTAACAACTATAGTTACCTTTGAAAACAGTGTAGATCAAGATCAGGCTGAACAAAACACCTGCTTTGGTGAAGCTCTATAGAAGAAACCAACTGCAAAACTGTCATTATTTGGGTTGTGTTTCTTAGATGAAAAGGTCTGTTTATTGGGCGCCCTAAGGTTAACAAGTCTGTTAGATTCATTTGGCACGGTAAGGTTTAATTTTTAAAAGTATGGTGCTCTAAGGATTAATGCTCTTTAAAGAATGCAATGAAGTAAGAGAAAGGCAATGCATTTCTTGACTCTGAAAACACTGTACTTACAAGAAAACTGCTCTGTTCTTAAACACTTCCATAGCTGACAAATTGCAAAATACCATGTTCACTATGATGAAGAAAGTTCCAACCCTGAAATCAAAAAGTTTCTTGATTGATTGATTGAATGGTATTTCTCACCACTTTCAACATAATTTCAGACAGATCACTGAAACTGCTCACTTATCCATGTATGTCCTGGGTTCCACCAGTACAAGACTATGGCTCTTGACAGTTTTTTCTGAGAAAAGCCCATAGCTTCAAGTAAGGTTACAGCTAGACTGGTGTCAGTCTGTTAAATAGAGCCTTTTCATTAAAACAAAATCATCCAGTAAAACTGCCAAATGAAAAACATTGTTCTCAATGTTCTGATACCTGATTTAACCTGTATTTCAGAAGAAAGGCAAATAACAACACATATTTCTGTGACTTTGCTATAGTTGTGAACCTTTTTTATTAGAATGACTTAAATGCAGGGCCTGTATGCCAGGCTAGGTTACAGTTTGATAATTCTGTAACTTAAAACTAAGCTACAGAGGACCCTCCTCAACCAATCAGTAAATAATATGTTTTTGTATTTTACAAATGTTTCACTACTTCTGGGTTTTCCAAATCTTTCTCTTCATCCAATTCATTTTGTGAAAATCTGCTCTGGGTTCTTTAACCCTTTACCACACAATCTCATGTTTTAACATCCCTGAAAAGAGAAGGTACTGGAAAAGGTTTTGGGAATACGAAGACCTACTGTTAACCAACATTTTCTCCAGCTGTGTTCTCTACTCTTTCACATAAAAACTCTAGAATTTGGGTCACATTTAAAATGTTATCTGCAAAGGCTCTCAGTTCACACAGGTCTAAAATTTTGTCATTCTGTAAAGAGTTCTGTGAAAAATTCAATAACTTATCCCATTACCACACAATCCCTACTTTTGACGCCCCTAAGAAAGAAGCCTTTTGAAAACACAGTGAGAAAAGGAGAAAATGCTGGTAACCAGCATTTTCTCCTTTTCCCACAGTGCTTTCTACCCTTCCTAGAACAAATTTCAATTTTTCAGTCACCTTTATTTTGTCGTCTGCAAATGCTTTCAATTTGGACCAGTCTAAAATTTTATCATGTGGTAAAGAGTTAAGATATTGTAAATGAAGTAACATACTCTAGGCACAACCTGATCGTGGCAATATCATCATGGCTGATAAGAAGCGTACAAATACATGTACTGACCTGCTCTGAGGTCCGGAGGGACTGTAGTCATCAATCTGCCAGTAGATGGCACCAACAACAACACCAAATATAATCATAGTCAACACCTAGATGAAACAATAGTTGTTAGTAATATATCATGAAAGGTAAAACCCTTTATGCAACAATCCAGAATTTCAACAACCCAGAGGTAAAGGACTTTTGAAAACATTGTGGGTAAAGGACAAAATCCAGGTATCCAGCATTTTCTCCTTTTACCAATGTTTTCTTCCCTTTCAAAGACTCACTCCTTTATATGTGTAAAATTCAATTGTTTGTCTGCAAATACTTTCAATTAGCCATGTGGCCAGGAACAATAGGATTAAATTCAGACAGAAAAGAATTGTCAAAATGTATTCATTTATCATACTTGGGTAAAAGAGCTCATTTACTCTGTAACATAATAGGATTTGAAATGGATTTGAATCCCGCTCAGTTCTGCCATTGTCTTTTCACACATGATAGGTATTGCAGTAAGATACAGTTTTCTCTCGCCACTGATGGTTGTTACCATGCTAGTGATGTGGGAAAGCAGTCAGTGACTTTGAAAGAATACCGTGTTCAAACTGCAATAAGGCATAAATAGTTACATCGGCTGCCATGATTTCACTTATTTACTGTAACAATAAAATGATTATGGATCTTACCTGTAAATTTGATACAGCTGGATTTCTGACCAAATTTTTTCTCAGTTCTCAAATTGCAGTACACAATCTGAAAAAGAACAAAGGAGGATATACATTGTTGCATCTTTGCAACAGATCATGAAACACCTTGTACATACTGTCAGTTTTGTTTGACTGTTTTAGAAAAATAATCAGTAGTGGTATTTGATAAAGTCGGGTTTGTGAGGTAAAGAGTTATAGCATAAACAAGGTTTTTGAAAGATCTAGCCAAGTGACCTAGTTATTGACCAGACATGACCCATTTATAATCCAAGATGTTATCAAGAAAAAACATCTTGACCAACTTTCATAAATACAGTAAAACCTCTCCTCCCGACCACCCCGACAGTACGAGCAACCCGCTATTAAGAACGATTTTTGCCAGAACGGAATTTTTCCTTCTTCAAGATCAATGATCATAACCCCGGAAATACGAAAACCCGCTATTCCGAAATTACGACCACCGTTTTCAGTACCAATATGAATTTACCTGTGGATTTTCACCCCGAGAAAAACGACCGCTCGATTTCCATAACATCTTTACAAGCAGCTAATTTTCACGCGTCCGTAATCGCGAACCATAGACTGTGCCACATGTACGAATATTCTTGGGTCCGATGGAAATGACGATCAATTATCGGTCTGTTGTATGTCCACTGACATTTGATTGTAACGTGATTGTGTTAATTAATCAGGATGTTATGTAACATAATCAAATGACCTGTGAATGGGTATGTTTAAATCATCGATTTGGTTTTACACGGCTATCAAGCGTTTATCACACGTCTCTGACCCGGATAACAAACATGTCTACATCCGGGTGACCAGGTTTATTGTTTATAGAGCAAGGTACCCTATTATCGACACGTTAAGCACTCCAACGTGAATTTCGGCACACAATACGTTTTTCTGATCGGAAAACAACCTTGTTTATAAAGCAAGATTTCATTGGATATTTCATGCCATGACAAGAATACGAAGAAAACTCATCCAATGAAATGCCTTGAAACAGCTACACTCAATTTTAAGGAATTCAAAAAAGGTTCCTATCATCGACACCATTTAACTCCTATTATCGACACCCACAAGAATTCTTTACAAAACAGTTTAAACCCTTTCCATCATCATTTATTTCATGATTTTGTAGCCTACAAATGCTTTCAAGTCAGTCTAGTCCAAAATTTTGCCGTCAGGTAAAGAGCTTGATCAGTAATTTACGTTAATTCCAAAACAAAGTTCAATTGTATTTAAACAGCCGTTCTACCTCATTGAAACATCTTCTAACAAAAATGTTTCCTGCCAGGGCCCAGTTTAATTAATAAAATTACGTACAAATTTGCGCAACTACAGTCTGGCTACACATTTCTGTCACAAGATACGAGACAACTATCATGCTTAGCCTACTTTTGAAAACTATTGTGACAAATCAAAGTTTCCTGAAAGTTTGACCTACATAAGATGAATAGATACAATTTCCAGGAAACTTTGATTTGTCGCAGTAGTTTTCTTTAAATAATCATGATACATGTAGTTATCTCCTGGTGCTGCTCAGATTGATACCAGTGCTATGATATGCTTACATAAAACTTAGACAAATTTTGTTCGTAACTACCGTAGTAAAATGAGGCCTAGCTGAAGCAAGGTAATACTTTACACTTTTGATGGGAAGAAATCTCCACTGATATTCAAATCAGTGACACATTGGACAGACAAATTCACATTTTTCCCTTTTATCCTCGTATGGTAGCTCGTATTCTGGGCGATGTGGGCACATGAAACGCCACCGTGTATCGCATATTTCACATATAACCCAACAGGATGGATACCGGTCTCCCTTGCACCATACTGGACACATGTCACAGAGGGGTGTCGATAATAGGAAAGTGATGTTAATACCATAACCTATTATCAACACCCTCAATATTTGCCAAACAGAGCGTGGTTATAATTAAAACAAGTGGACAGAGGTATAACAGGACATTTACATCCCAAAAAATTCAATAATGCATGTTTTACAGCTTGATTTACAACATGGTGTACCTATAAAAAATCATGTCACCTTAGCCAGGTATGTAAGAACGCCGACAAAAACGCAAAATTTTTCTTTTCTTGTTTATACACATTCCAAAATGGCACCGACGAAGTAAAACATGTGTGACATCATTATTAAACTTCCCGATGTAATTAGATGACATAATATGTAAACAGAGAAAGGCTGCAGTGTCGATGATAGGAGAGGGTCGAAGTTAGGAGACATTGCTCTAGCTGACTGATGTAATTTACGAAATTTGGGTTTAGCGGTGATCGAGATGGGATTATCATTTTGAATTTGGAACTTTACATACTGTAATTATACCGTAACGAATATGCGATTGTTAACAGGTGAACACGAAAACAGTAAGAGCGACGATTAGCAAGCCTGTTCGAATTTTCAATTCGGATGAAAAAATAGAGGGGCGGGGAGTCCGTATACGTTAATCGTTCAAAGATCGGCCCGTATTCGAAAATCTTTGTTTTAGAATGAAATTCGGCAGTTGGAGTATGAGTTTTTAAGACTACACGAGGTGAAAAAGCATAAATTCTATCAGAACTAACATAAGATCCTTTAGTCTTCAGATGCATTTAGTTAATGTACATACCTGGTTTTGATTGTTTTAAATAGGCAATTATGAATTGACAGGCTTTTACAGGTGGATTTATTTCACAAATTTAAGGAAAAATAATACTTTTCAGTGAACATGAAAATGCTGTTGTCATTTTCATTTGTATACTTCCCTATGTCAAATGCATTTACTACTCGCGTCATTTAGCCTGCACAAGTCTACTCAGAGCCTGGGTTTATATCAAAATGTAGGCGTGTGAAACCCGGAAATCAGACCACCCCACTAATAAGACCAAATTTAAAAGTACCGTGAGTGGTCTTAATAGAGGAGTTTTACTGTATTGGACTGGTAATGTTGCATCTAGAGCATAAACAAGTTTTTTCACACACAGTTCCAAGTGGCCTTGTTTTTGCCCTGATGTGACCCATTTTCAAACTCATCCAAGACATCATCAAAACAATAATTCTGACCAACTTTAATAAGTATTTGACTGACAATGCAGCCTAAAGAGTACACAAGGTTTTTCTAAAATTTGATCTTCTGACCTAGTTTTCGTCGGAACATAACCCACATTTTCACCTCATTCTTGACCTGACATAATTTATTTTCAAACTAATCTGAGATATTATTAACCCTTTCCCAAACGACAAACTTTTGGACTAGACCAAATTGAAAGCATTTTGCAGACGACAATTCAACTCTTGCTGAAAGGATGATTTCTGTCTATGATAGGGTAGAAAACATTGTGGGAAAAGGAGAAAATGCTGGTTTACCAGCATTTTCTCCTTTTCCCACAATGTTTTCAAAAGGCTACGTTTCCAGATCCGTAAAAACCAGGGATTGTTTGGGAAAGGGTTAAGGCAAGTATACTGCCCAACTTTCAAAAACACCTAACTGAAAATGTGGAATATACACAATGTTTTTCTAAGCTCTGACCTAGCATCCATTTTTAACCCAACATAACCAATTTTCAAGCTGGTCTTAGACAACCATAAGGAACACATGTATTATTAAGTTTCATCCAGTTTTCATAAGGGTTCTGAGAAGAGATATTTACCGGAAAACTTACCAATAGAGAGATTGACAGAAAATGCCAGTATTATTAAACCCCCCCCCCCCACCCTATGGTGGTGGTGGATGGTGGATAATAATTACCCAATTACCGAACCTGTGCAGTCTGATCTTTTCTTCCATACAAAGCTATCCAAAGTTATGCCTTGTATTTTAACTTTTTACCAAACGACAAAACTTTAGACTGGTCCAAATTGAAAGCATTTGCAGACAACAAATGAATGTGAATCAAAAATTGAAAATTTGATATGGAAAGGGTACAAAACATTGTGGGAAAAGGAGAAAATGCTGCTCCCCAGAATTTTCTCCTTTTCCCACAATGTTTTCAAAACTTTCTTTCTCTGGGTCATTGAAAGTTGGGATTGTGTAGTAAAGAGTTACAGGTGAAATTATATGAATAGTTTTTAATATGCTAAACATTTTTTTTTTTAACCCTTTACTCCATAGATACTCATTTCTACACATTGCTTGTAGGAACCTTTGGAAAACATTGTGGCAAAAGGTGAAATTGCTAGTGACGAGCAATTTCACCTTTTGCCACAATGTTTTCTATGCTATCAAAAGGTGTCCTATACACATAAAAAACAGCTTCATCCTTGCTGATATTTAGGGTCAATTAGAGATGCCATAGAACTGCCGTATAGGGTAAAGAGTTTAATGCAGAAATTACAAGATGTCATCCATGTGGTGGACAATCAAAGTCTTCTAAGATCAAGACATTTCCAAAAGACTATTCTAGATCTATGGAGTCAGCAAAAACTTTTGTTAACCCTTATCCTACTGGATAACTAAACTGAAATTTTCAATTCCATAGTAAAAACCCGAAGATTGCTATTTCAAAGTTATGTTCAGGGGAATGTTATCTACTTATCGGACAGTCTAGATCAAAGATCAGACTACACTATCCACAAAAGGTCAGTGAGTTGCGCTTAGCAGCCTAGGTGTTAACTGTTCATAAAAATAATGGGCTTACCTTCTGCATGTATCAGCTTTCTCCAGCTTCTCATATGTCTGCCCCGGACCACAATATTTCCAGTGGTGTTATCAAAATGTGACCGAATTCGCTGTCTCACTTCTGATTAAAGTTATCCTCTACTTCAGTGGATTCTGCACAAAAACGGACAAAAACAAATAATTATAATACTCATATAATCCTTTACCACACAATCCAGATTTTTAATAAACCCCAAGAAATAATGTTTTTTATAAGTATTGCGGGCAGTGCTGGTAACCAACATTTTCTCCTTTGTAACCAACATTTTCTCCTTTTCTCATAATGTTTTCTACTTGTATGAAAGCAAAGCAGATCATTTGAATAGAATTAACTCTTTACCACATGCCAAAATTTTAGATGGATTTCAATTGAAAGCATTTGCAGGCCACAAAATAAAGGTGACTGAAAAATTGAAATTTGTTCCGGGAAGGATAGAAAACACTGTGGGAAAAGGAGAAAATGCTGGTTACCAGCATTTTCTCCTTTTTCCACAATGTTTTCTTCCCTTCCTAAAACAAATTTTGATTATTTAGTCACATTCATTTTGTCATCTGCAAATACTTTTATTTGGACCAGTCTAAAATTTTGTCGTTTGGTAAAGGGTTAAATGAGTTCCCATTTCGATAAACAATTTTTTCAAGTTTGAAGTAAATATCTTCAAAAGTAATGGAGATATTACAAAATGTCAAAGAAAGTTTTGGCAGGATGGTAACAATGATGAGGAAGACACCAGGGCCAAGACATTAATTCTGTGTTCTCATCTAAAACAGTAGAGAAAATAGATGTTTAAAGAAATTGTGGACGATTGACAACAGACGAAGCACTACAGACATTTTGGTGATAACAAAAGCTCACCTTAAGCACTTTGTGCTCAGGCAAGCTCAAAAAATACAATGAAAAATCCTAGTGATTCACTGATGTAAAAATGATATCGCCAATTTCATTTTTTTTACAAATAATTATTTCTTTAACCCTTTACCCCATAAGGCATTTCTTTGGTATCTCTAATTGACCCTAGTAAACAGCGAGGATGAAGCTGTTTCTGATATTTATATGACACCTTTTGATAGCATTGAAAACATTGTGACAAAAGGTGAAATTGCTTGTCACGAGCAATTTCACCTTTTGCCACAATGTTTTCCAAAGGTTCCTACAAGCAATGCGTAGAAATGAGTATCTATGGAGTAAAGGGTTAACTGATCACAAATCTTAGAATTCAGACTTGTCCAAATTGATAGCATTTCTAGACAACAACTGAAATGTGGCTCAAAATGTGGCATTGTCTATGATAGGTCAGAAAACATTGTGGGAAAATGAGAAAAAAAAAAAGGTGATAACAGGCATTTTCTTTTCTACCCGCAATGTTTTCTTAAGAAATTTTACTCAGTGTAGTCTATTTAAAAGTTGGGATTGTTGGAAAAGGTAAAAAAAAGAAACTCGGTTTTTTTTCTTAAAATTTCTCGGAGCTGGATAATACATGTATGTGGAATCTGAAGTTGAAATGTAACTGTGATCTCCAGTGTGGAATGATGCACTGATCGGACAGCTTTATCTTCAGTCTTACGGGTTGCTCCCATGTTACTTTTGTAATTGGGTCTCCGTAGAGAAACAATCATAAGAATAACATCGGAGCTAGTCCCCGAATTAGGGGGTAGGATATCTCGTGCCACGTGTCGCGCCAGACGCCATTTTTTTTTTTTATTAGAAGCATCGGCACTCATTTTTATTTAATATCGTTGCATGTGTGTAACATTATGAGGTCTTCACACATGCCCATATAAGGTTAAAAACATGCAACAATATTAAGCTATGACCGAGCGCTAGTGGTTGGATGCAGTTACGGAATCGAACTAGGCATTGTATAGCAGGTAAATCTCGGTTCGCACAATGCTGTTTAACAGACTGAAGTAATCGAGTGCCTTTCAGTTACAAAGGAATAACAAAACTCAGACAGTGCTCACAGAAGAATGCCAAACTCGCAGTAGGTCTATGTGAATCGCTGTAGTTCCTGTCCTGTCACTTCAGCGAAGAGGTTTTCAATCAGTTGAGCGAAATGTTACGTTAGTCGTGTTGTACCGGTAAGTGAGTTGATGTTAAACACTTTTTCTACCGCTGACGTCACAGCTCCGAAGAGACCTACAGATTCACTCGTCGCTAATCGGTCGATTTCGTAACGTTATCTAATGTGTTTACCGAGTTTTGCCGAATGTCGAGGAAATTTTTAGCTCCTCCCCAAGGCTTTTACATAGGGTTTATACACGCGGCATGGGAAGGTATGGTGGACCCACGGGTGTCAACACATTGACCTCTCTTAAGAAAACAACTTGGTTAAATAGTTATCACATAATACCGAGTTCAAAACAAACCTTTTTTTTTTTCCACATTCAACTCGTCGTCCCCAAATGCTGTCAATATGGAGCAGTTGAATATTTTAGTGTGTTAAAGACTTACAGGAGATCTAGATCTACATGGCTTGTGGTTTGGATTTTTCCTTTGCCAAAATGTTTTTTCTTTCTTAAATTATAAATAGACCTATAAACCCTTATCCGTAAAGAGGCCTTTAAAACAGCCTTTTCTCCTTTTGCAACCATATTTTACCCGTCACCAATGATCCCATCAATGCAGCCAAGTCGGGTAGCTGAGCGATTTGAGTATCTGACTCATGAACGAAAGTATCTATATATCTATATATACACAGTTGAGGAAAACTTCATTTCCGGTAACTTTTAGCCCCTCATCTCTGATGCATGTGAGAAAAGTAGTCGGCGGCTTGGGGGATGGGAGAAGGGGGGGGGGGGAGGGTTTGGGGAGAGAAAGTTATGAGTTATGTCAATCTACCGGTATGAGGAAGCCAGGAAACACGTCCGTAGTTTAAACATATTTTATTGCCAAGTATTTTACAAGAATATAATTTACAACATAGAACAATATACACAATCAAAGGACAAGGCAAAAGGGTCTGACCACAAGTTCTCTCAACTTAGATTCGGTCATTCCCTTAATGAAATTACATTTTTTTAGAGTCGCCCGTTTTTGCTTTTGGCTTTTTAATATGCATTAAGTTTTCATTTGATTTTTGACGACAATTTTGTTCCAGTTACGCACTAACATCGTAATGGCAATTGATAAATTGATAAATCGAATTGGAAAAGAAATTAGGACATTTTTAAATAAAAGAAAATGAAGGAAAAAAAAAAAACACTCAGATTTTAGACTTTAACTAAATGATTACTGTAGATTAATCGTAAGTCAGTGGGGTCCCAAGATCCGGGCGAATTGGTCAAATAAATTATCGATTGCTGCTTCAGGATTACTTGAATCGTCCTGTATCTTTTATATAAGTTTGTACAGTCCTAAATATCAATGAGTTGTCATCGAAACTGAGAGTATCAGATCCATACAATAGAATGTTGATATATAATGGATGAAATCGACGTAAAGTTTGAAAGAGATTATTTCTCTGTATTGCGTATTGCGTACATCTGAAGAAATAATGTTCAGCATCTTCTTGATCGTAACCGCACCTACAGCTTGCATTTTGAGATATATAATTCGAGAAAAGGTCATAGTTCAGATTGCTGCACCTGTTACGAATTCTTGTATGTACAACAGAGAGATGGCGTTTACCGACGAAAAAGTGTTTAGGAACATCAGAAACATGAAAGGTCTGTAGGATACGAGATTTAAATTGCGACAAAGATTGCAAGGATTTAATATCGTCGGAGAGTTCGTTCCATAGAGTAACTGCAGATGGAATAAAAGACTTCGTCATCAATTCGGTTCGACAAGCAACTAAATCGATATTGTTAGCATTGCGGAGTAAATAATTTGTTCTTGCGTTAACATTTAAAGGAAAGATATCGTTTAAGTATTGCGGAGTCTGACCGTTGACTATTTTATAAATAAGTACAAGTTTCTGATATTTACGCCTATTATCTAACGTTAACCAACCGATTTCTTTGTATAAGTCAAGAGTAGAAGCTGATCTTGTAATACCGGTTACTATTCTTGCGGCCTCAATTTGAATTTTTTCCAAACGATCCTTTTCCGACATAGTACAGTTATCCCAGACTACTGAGGAGTATTCGAGAAGTGGTCGCAAAAAAGATATATATATTTGGTTGAGAGAATCTCTCTTTAGCCTAAATTTTAAAGATCTCATAATTCCCAGGATCTTGTTTGAAGACTGGGTTATATTATTAATATGTTCACGCCATTTACCATTACTACTTAGAGTTAGTCCAAGGTGCTTATGATTCGTGACAAACTGAATCGGAACATTGTTAAATAATAAATCTGGTGGCGGAACAAATCTGTTATTTAATGGCGTTATACCCCTAACACAACTTAAGCTCCTGTGGATATATCGAGTCCTGCAAACGTTTTCAACCAGAGCAAGTCTAGATATTTGTCTTCTGGTAAAGGGTTATGATGTATGTGTGAAAGAAATAATGTTTTTAACCCTTTCCCAAATGACAAACTTTTAGACTAGCACAAAATTGTAAGCATTTGCACACGAAAAAATTAATGTTACTCAAAAAGCAAAATTTGTTCCAGCAGGCAAGAAAACATTGTGGGAAAAGGAGGAAATGCTGGTTACTAGCATTTTCTCCTTTTCCCACGATGTTTTCAAAAGGCTTCTCTTAAAAGGTTTCTTTTTTGTGAAAACTGGAAAGGGTCTAGACTCAGGGCTGGGTAGATAAAAGCTATCAATGTTGTGTATATAAGAATTACACTGTATGTTAGTCTCCAAATTTTGGCCATGATTAGTGATCGACCTAATTTTTTTATCAATCAGAGAGGAGTATTTGTGGAAATTTTCTACCTCTTAAAAGTCCATAAAATTTTATCTGCTTGAAATAAAGACAGCCGTTCCGCACGTATGAATTCTACTGGCTCCTCCCACATCTACGTAAAATTAATTCAAACTCCTCTCAACCATTTAAAGAACGATTTGAAATTAGTTTACAACACAACCTAAACCCTTTACCAAGTAATCCTGTATGTTATCTGTGAAAGTTTGATTTTAGAAAATATTGCAGATAAAGGGGAAATTGCAATAAAGCAATTGAGAAACAAAACAAAATCTGATTTTTCTTCTCTATATTTTTACCCCCAATAAATTTTACACCCAAATGGACGACCCAGGTAGCTTTTGCGTACTTTAACGATCAATCTGCAGAGAACGTGTAGTCTGATCATGAATTGAAACATTGTGCTAAACAGCGCAATGTTAAAATTTATGGACTGATTGCACGTTGTTCGTTCTGTATCATGAAAAATATTTGACAACAAAGAAATGACATTTGAAAATCTCGAAAGTAAAAAAGATTATCTACAGCAAGAGCCAACTGATTAGTTTTTAGAAAAGTTCAAGTTGTCCTTTTGTTTTCTTTTAAAAATAACCCTCAAAAAGATAGTATTTAGCAAGTACAGGTATAAAGGAAAGTCCGAAAATGCTTGCCATGCACTCTTTACAAGATGCCAAAACTTTAGGCTCCAGCATATTAAAAGCAGCCCAGCCACGTATGGTTAGTGTATCTGACTCGTAACCTGGAGGTTACGGGTTCGATACCTGGTTGCGGCGAACTCTCTTTCCGGTAAACTTTTGCATCTCACTTCTGATGCATGTGAGAAAATTAGTCAGTGGCTTTGGAAAGAAAGTTGTGTCAGTACTGGTGTGAAAAAGGCAGGAAACAGAAGCGGTGTAAAATAACAATCATCTATAAATTAACCAATTATTCAATCTCTTAAAATGTCGACCTCATTTGATAACAATTGATAAGGAGGAACAACAACAATTGAGATGGTAGATGGTTTACAAATTTCATACCTAGATTATCGTATATATCCAAGGACAACGCATTTATAAATGAAAAGTGGATACATTTGTGACACCTAAAATGTTGACATTTAAAAATCAATATATACTATAATTCATAGTGTTTTGCATGTACCTTAAAGAACGAAATCTATTGATAAACATGTGAACTTGTATTTTTTGAAAAAAAAAAGAATGCAATCATAAATCATATCAGTTACCTGTTTTTACATGTTCTTGTGTGGGCAATTGCAACAATTGCAAACATGATATATCATCCTTGAAAATTTCGTCGAAGTCATTTCCTAAGAAAAGGTCAAAATTTGGTTTGACTTCCGCCATTGTAAAGACAGCAATGCCATGCACTTTTTTTTTCGCAAAATTTGGGCTTGGAGACACGCATAACATGAGGGTAGTGTGCATGAGGAAATCCACGTGATAGTGTTGTTTTCTCGTGTTTCGGGCGTGTCTTGACAATAATACAAAACAATGAAATTTGATGAAAGTCATGTTTCTTGATATACTTATGTCATGTGGGCGTGTTTATAGGGTCATTAGGTAATGGACGCATGTCTTTGCATAACATCTAGGACAAACTTTATAGAGAATGCAGTCTTTATAAAATGTTTTATATAAAAACCCAGTCGATCACTAAGTAATGGTTAGAACACAAAAAAGATAATTCTTCGAGAAAATAAAAGCTACGGCGCAGAGCGCCTTCGCTTTTATTTTCTCGAAGAATTCTCTTTTTTGTGCTCTATCCCTTACTTAGACCCTCATGTTATGCAAAACTGTTTCGGACAGTAATCGTAGTTCACGTGCATGTGTACGTAAGCTCACCAAATGAATTTTCTAATCATTCTTATTTAGAAATAAGCATAAAGTCAGTTAAACGCAATAAGCCAAATATACATTACAAAAAAAAAAAATAATAAAAACTGTAGATTATTCTCAGACCGTTTTTGGCTTAAATGCGAAAAAACAAAAATATTATTGTCAATCACTGAATAAAAAGCCTTGGTTTAACCAAACATGTTAAGAAGCCAGGCGCAAATTCACTTTGGCCAGAAATCGCTTTTTGAGAAATAAAGCCGACGATAACGTTACTTTACGTAGTGCGTATCTAGAAGCAAAGAAGCATTATAATACAACTCAAAATTCTGCGCAGTAAGACAAATTTTAATTCGAACTTTGGCAAAACAATACTTTGTCGCCATTAATCTGACCCCACATTATTTTGTTGCGAAATCAAAAACCAATGTAAATGTAATCGCGATTATGTAGAAAACCTCGAAATTGATGAATTGTATGAACATTTTATGTCTCTCTGTAGTGTAGAATATGATTCACATTATCTACGAATTATCACAATATCACTAATCACAACAATTCTGAAAATGCAGAATCTCGGTGGGGAAATTAATATGTCAGAAGTAGAAAATCTGTTGATTTATACATGTGAAATAGGGCGAACTGTCCCCGATTTTCTTAACAAAAGAAAAACAGTGCTTGGACAATTTCGTTAATATATGTCCAGAAAAAAACCCTTAAAGGTGGCCCTTCAGATTTTGGGACGAAAATTCTACAAAAATGCAAAAAAATCATCCTTATACTCCCATAGCCTTTTAATTTGCATTCATAAAACCCCAGTAGACGAAAACCATCCGATAACACGAGAAATTAGAGATTTATTACGGACCAGGTTGACACCAACGGGAGACACGTTCTATTTTTAGATTATCAATTCTCTCATTTAAATACAAGAAAACACAGACAAAGTTTCAAACATCCGTCCGAAGAAGACATTATGGAAAATAATTATTACATGTTTGTTATGTAATAGAATTTAAGCGTTATTAGTCACGTGCCAGTCACCTGACATTCCCAAAATGCTTTAATGATTTTTGGCGCGAAATCTATAAATAGCTTAAGAGGCTACGTAGCCTTTTAAGGGAATATCACCAAAAATTTTTTTTTGTAATTTTATGATTCTTAATAATTGACGATTTGTATTGTTTTTTCATATAAATTTCAATGATATATATATATTTTTTTAATTTGGTGTGATGTGAAAATTCTTAATACCCACCTTTAAAATTATTATTGGCTCACACAGTTGTAAAGACCATTTCTCTTTTTTCATAGCCTTTGCTTTCTATCGTCCATCATTGAAACAGTGATCAGTGCAGAACCAGGAATAAATTTTGTCGCAATGACTTGATCTAGATCTATCATAATCTTAGGAAAGAAATTTGCCGAGTTATCGGATAGGTATCCAACTTAAAAAAAAAATCTGCTTAACTTTTCTAAGATCTATCAACAATCTTTTGTATCATGAACAAAAATTATTTCATGCTTTCCGGTAGGATATCGAGAAATATTAGTGAAAATGTTTTCGATCTTACACTAGTACGACCAGTGAAAATATCGATTTTCACGTTCTTGTTGCCTAGGTAAATTGCGCGTGCCTAACAACCAGATGGGAAATATGACGTCATATACCTTACATTTCTCGCGCTTGACGTAACGTTGCTATGCGGGAGGGGTACGCCACGGGGAAAGGGAAAAGAACTGTACTGAATTTTGATAAAGCTCCTCACAGAAAGGGTTAACAGAATGCGCCACTCGTGAAAATATTCCCGATGGTGTCCACTCGATGAAATAAATTTCGATCTTTCACCGAAAAAAACAAATATCCTCTATATATTTGAGCCATGTTGCGGTAAAATAGGGTTTAACCCTTTCCCAAACAACAAAATTTTAGACTTTTCCAAATTGAAAGCATTTGCAGATGACAAAATAAACCCGACTCAAAAATTGAAATTTGACTTTGGAAGAGTAGAAAACATTGAGGGAAAAGGAGAAAATGCTGGTTACCAGCATTTTCTCCTTTTCCCACAATGTTTTCAGAAGGCTTCTTCTCCTAGGTCGTAAAAACCAGGGATTGTTTGGTAAATGGTTTTGTGCATCCCCGTGATGTATGATACCAAGCAAGTCATCTTATTAATTATGCATCCATATTTCATGCTTTCCGGTAGGATATCGAGAAATAGCAGTGAAAATAGTTTTCGATCTTGCACAAGTACCACCAGTGAAAATACAGATTTTCACGTTCTTGTTGCCTAGGTAAATTGCGCGTGCCTCACAACCAGATAGGAAATATGACGTCATATACCTTGCATTTCTCGCGCTTGACGTAACGTTGCTATGCGGGAGGGATACTCCACCGGGGGAATAAGGGAAAAGAACTGTACCGAATTTTGATAAAGCTCCACCCAGAAAGGGTAAAAAGCATGAAATAAATAGAATACTGTGGATTCATATAATTTCGTTGGTATGAAATTTCGTGGATTTTTCAAATTCGGCATTTTCGTTGGACCGTAAATTCGTTGATTTTCCATTTCCAAAAGAAATTTTTTTTAGAGAAATAAAAAATAAATCTAAACTGTTCATTAATAAAGTGTGTCAAAGAAAAAAAGATAACATAAGACGGGACTCGATCGATGACAAGTATACAGGTATCGTATCGGGTGTAAAGGGTGTAAAGTTTATGACACTTATCTGATAATCTGATCGCCGGTCTCAAGTCTATCAATTAAGATATTCGTAATTATTTACAATTTACATGGTTATTATTTAATCCTGTAGTCACAGTTTACAATCAAATTTTAACCCGTAAAAGATACGACGACATTTTCAGAATCGTCTGCTTTGAAACTGCTGACTTTCGAAGCTATCCTTCCCACATGTCGGGGTCACTTAGAAAAACAAGACTGCTTACGGCATATTCGCCGATATATTGTGACAGAAGGAAAGAGATCTTTTGTTTAGAGCTAGAGTCGTTTATCATTACTGAAATGATACATTTTACCTTGTTCTCCAAAAGTGTGTCCGAAATAGGGTGTAAGTGTAAACTGCGACAAATTTGCATATAGATCTATATTTAGAACAAGCGTGAAGGGTCAAAATTGTAGGAGACCTAAGTTTCGGCTTCCATTCAATCTTGCGCGACTTCCAAAAGTTGCTTTCTAATACAAGCTAAGCCATTGTTCAACTGGATGGGATAGATCGACGATCAGACTGCAAGTTCTGTTTAGTCTGACACCGTCCAACAACACGTTGAAATCCGCCATCTTGTCATCACCAAATTCAATATTAGAACGACCCAAATATGAAACAAGCCGTCCGTCAACATGATTTTATGCCAGTTGCAGGTACACACGCCCTTGCAGTAAAATGTTGATTTGGGGTAGATCTATGACGTAATGTGAAGGTCATTCGAGCAAGAGGGTTGTAAAACAAACGTTTGTTGTACTAATTTACGACTTTTTTACCCCACGAAATCGTTTCGAAATGGCTGTTTCAAAAACACCTGGGCAGTCGTGTCACATGTTTTGTGTAGTCGGCAGAAAATTGCTTTGGCTGTATGAAAAAAAATCCTCGCAGCCGCAATGCAACAGTAAAAGATAAACATGGATTACTTGATCCGATGCGTGTAGGTAATTTTTCAACAGTATTTATGCCGTCGTCGCCGGGATAACAGAAAAAGAAATGAAGTTAAGGCAATGAAAAATCACTATTTTTAATCGGTAATTGTTAAGTCTCAAAGAAGTCTTTGTAGGAACAAATAATCTAAGGTGTAAATAACTTTCTGTTCGATAGCGTCTACATTTTAACGTTGGCGTCGTCACGTTCGTTATTGATCAATGAAGCCGAACCCAACTTGGTTGAAGATGGTAAAGGACCTATCTTTCGTCGGGAACTTGAATTCGTGGACTAACCTACCCACGAAATCAACGAAAATTAGTTCTCAACGAATATTAATGGTTTCACAGTATTTTGTATTTTTCGATGAAAGATCAAAATTTATTTCATCTCGTGAACGCCATCGGTAATATTTTCATTCGTGGCTGCGCCACTCGTGAAAATATTACCGATGGTGTTCACTCGATGAAATAAATTTCGATCTTTCACCGAAAAATACAAATATCCTCTATATATTTCATGCTTTCCGGTAGGATATCGAGAAATAGCAGTGAAAATATTTTTCGATCTTGCACTAGTACCACCAGTGAAAATACCGATTTTCACGTTCTTGTTGCCTAGGTAAATTGCGCGTGCCTCACAACCAGATGGGAAATATGACGTCATATCCCTTAAATTTCTCGCGCTTGACGTAGATCTTATATTGTAATGCGTTGCTATGCGGGAGGGGTACGCCACGGGGAATAACGGAAAAGAACTTTACTGGATTTTGATTTAGCTCCTCCCAGAAAGGGTTAAAGGCATGAAATAAATAGAATATTTGTTGTTTTCGGTGAAAGATCGAAATTAATTTCATCTCGTGAACACCATCGGTTATATTTTCACTCATGGCTGCGCCATTCGTGAAAATATTACCGATGGTGTTCACTCGATGAAATAAATTTCGATCTTTTACCGGGAAAAAAAAAACTGACTGAATCAAAAGGATGCATACTGGTCCTTTGACATGCAGAACGTTGAAAAATAGTTGAAAAAAATAGATCTAGTTGCAGAACGTTTTGATTCAGGTTAGCTTTCGCGGCCGGGTGGATAGTGTTTGCAGATGCATTAAGCCCCCCAATTTACAGATCATAAATACAGCTTATTCTGAAAATGGTATTTGGAAACGGTCAAAAAACTAGTTTAGTCATGATTTATCATGACACAATGTTTTCCGCGAAAACACGGCTCATCCATGACGTAAGAATAGTATGCGGATTAATGGCTCAGTTTTTAGTCATCGCTGTTTAGACTAACGTAAAAGAACATTAAGTCGTCAATTTTCGGTATAAATGAAGAGCTGAAAGAGAATCCTAGGGTTTTGTGGAGTTGTATCGTGTCCCAAAATATTCTTTAGCCCTTTGGACGTCTTTAAAGATCTTTCTTACATTGATATAATGCTCAAAAGGGTGTTTGATAGTGTCCTAAAATCACCTGGTTACGACTGCCGACTTACTGTTACTTGGTACGTTGAGTCGTCACCACTAGTAATGTTAAGTCGTCATTTCAACATTTTTCTAAAAAGCCAACAACTATTAGTAAAAAAGTACAGTTTTTAATCTGTAATGATCGATACTACTGATTAAAACAATGATCATTAATGGTAAACGAGCAAGTAAGTCGTCATTTTTATTTGACTTTTATTTCTTTGCTTTCAAAGGCTCTGTCTTACCAAACAGATGTAAATCATGCAAGAATAAAAATTCTAAAGCATCAATACGTGGTTCTTACATCACACATGCGTCTAAAAACTTTACTGCGAGCTTTCGCACGAGACAGCTGAAACAGAAACTAGTCGTCGCCCAAGCCGACCGACTGATAGCAATTTTAGCGTTTTTTTCAGTGGCTAAAAAGTCCAACACAAAGTAGTGTATGAAAATTGTACCTTAATAAGAGAAAAGAACGTTTATGTATCTTTCAAAAAATGTGTGCCGGTAAACTTTTAGATGACTTCATCGAAGAAGAGATAGCAAAAACAAAAAGTGACGAGTTAATGTGCCTGTCGAGTTAATGTTCTTTTACGTTAGATCTTTATAAAACATCCGAACGAAGTCGGAATTTTATCTTTAAAAATCTAGAGGGGTGTTTCCGAATAACGAGTATTGCTCATTACGGCTTTCGGCCGTAACTCGCTGTCGCTCGTTATTAAAAATTCAAGAAAACTTTTAACATATAGTTCATTTAAACACAATTTCGATATGGAAATGTAGCTTCGCTAGATAATTCCTTTCCGTGTTTAGCCATGATTTTAACGGGTTTAAATTTGACCGCTCAGAAACTTCTAGAAAGGAAATCTTACGACACCATATACACAATCTCAAGGGTAACAACCTACGTCACAGGAAGTGATATCGGACCTGCGCATTTTCATAACTTATGCCCGCCCTATTGAAAAGTAAGTACGATATGAAGATAGAATGAGGCTAGCTTGGGTGGATACAAACGGACTACAAAGACTCTCATGTATTTATCAAAGACATTAGATGAATACATTTAATATTCTGATGTTTTAGACAGGAAGCAGATGTCTATATGCACAAACACTTTGTCTAAATATCAAAAAGTGATTGGGTTTTAACAATTGGTCGAAGTCTATTCCATTATTATAAGTAGTTAAGAAAAGCTTTGACAAAAAACAAAGTCCCTAGGCATTGTACGATTTGGAGGTCTAAAAACTTTTTCAGATCATTTAAAGGAACGATTACAAAAAACAGTCTTACCAAACACGCACACTGACTTTATAACAATACAAGGGTCCGATATCACTACCTGTGACGTCACACTGACGCACGTTGTGAGGGGTGAATCTACTAAAAATAGATCATATACGCCAGATAAACATGTGTCACTCCTCACAACGAACGTCAGTGTGACGTCACAGGTAGTGATATCGGACCCTTGTTATAAAGTCAGTGTGCGTGTTTGGTAAGACAGTTTTTTGTAATCGTTCCTTTAAATGATCTGGAAAAAGTCTTTAGACCTCCAAAGCGTACAATACCTAGGGACTTTGTTTTTTGTCAAAGCTTTTGTTAACTACTTATAATAATGGAATAGACTTTGACCAACTATAAAAACCCAATCACTTTAAATATTTGGTCAAAGTGTTTGTGCATATAGACATCTGCTTCCTGTCTAAAACATCAGAATATTAAATGTATTCATCTAATGTCTTTGATAAATACATGAGAGTCTTTGTAGTCCGTTTGTATCCACCCAAGCTAGCCTCATTCTATCTTCATATCGTACTTACTTTTCAATATGTCGGACATAAGTTATGAAAATGCCCAGGTCCGATATCACTTCCTGTGACGTAGGTTGTTACCCTTTGTGTGTATAACCTCGTACTTAGTAGCTTGACCAGGAAAACATTGATCGATAACTTTACGTTTTTGCACCCAAGGGTGTATTGACAGTGACGCCATTAAACTAGAGGCGCTTAAGCGCCTGTATGGCTCCACAGGCCTGATTTTTCTGTAACGGTGAAGAGAAGTTTTTAACAATTACCATTCATTCCTGCATTTTTGGTCACTAAAGAAAAAAAGCTATGAAAAACATTGTGAGAAAAGAAGAAAATAATAGTAACCTACATTTTCTTAGTTTTACACAATAATATCTACTCTTTTTGATAAATCTTTTACTAATTTGAAGATTTATTATGTTGTCTGCAACATCTTTCAATTATGACCAGTTATAAATTTTTTTTCTTCTGGTTATAGTTAAAGAGGGTCTTGTAACAAACCATTTTGGGTGGGGAAACATGAAAATGTAGAAAAAAAATATGCATTGTGGCAATTGTTTTATTGAAGTTGCAGGATCAGTTTGATTGGATAACAAAATGCCTTATCACAACAGTAAAGCCCTGTCCCTCTTTGTACTAGGTCACCAGTAGGTCAACAAACCTTTACTAGAACTAATAGAAGTGCAGAGGTTCTCTTGTTTTATATGAAAGGGATTATAGATTATGTAAAGCAACCGTCTTTAACTCTTTACCAAACAACAAAATTTGGGATGTGACCAAACTGAAAGCATTTGCAGACAACAAATTAAACATTGATGAAATGATGATTTCTCTCTTTGATGAAAACACTGAGAGAAAAGGAGAATTACCAGCATTTTCTCCTTTTCCAAGAGTGTTTTCCAAAGACTTCTTCTTTAGGGATGTTAAAAGTCAGGATTGTATGGTAAAGACTTACTACCATAGGAACTATCCTGCAATACAACAATGAAATCCAACGAACAGTTTGACAGAAGAAATTTTTCAAAGATTGTACTTTATACCATAAAAGGAAAATGAGTCTCCCATAAAAGTCATGTTTTTTTATGGATCCTTTTTTTAAAAATTCTGTAGACCTCTACCTAAGGAACATTCCTGCAAAATAATAATGCTATCCAATAAGCGGTTTGGGAGGAGAAGATTTTTAAAGGTTTTTTACTTTGGTTGCCATGGCAACCAGAATTATTCATGGAACACAATTACTTGAAGGAATTTGAAAGCAGACCACCTAAGGAACATTCCTGTGAAATTTGGTAAAAATCCAGTGAATAGTTTCTGAGGAGAAGTTTTTTGAAGAAAAAATTTACGGATGCACGGACTGACGCACGACAGACACAATGCCATGACAATAGCTCGCTGGCCTTCGGCCAGTGGAGCTAAAAAGCAGTTCTGTTACCAGCCGTATTTGGATAAGAAAAGCAAAAATGAAATGGCTGAAATCCTTTTCATGTCGTACGCTATGTTCTAATAAGTAAGAAGTTGAATCTGGTTCCATTTTTAATATTCCAAGAGAGGAAATAATTCGCAAACTATGTAATTCAGGCTTTATTGAAAATGAATTAACTTTCTACAATATTGCCTGAGATATAATGAATTAACTCTTTACCACAAAATACCTACTTTTAACGACCCTAAGAAAAAAAGCCTTTGAAAACATTGTAAGAAAAGGAGAAAATGCTGGTAACCAGCATTTTCTCCTTTTCCCACAATGTTTTCTACCCTTCCCAAATCAAATTTAAACTTTTAAGGCACATTAATTTTGTCGTCTGCAAATACTTTCAATTTGGGCCAGTCTATATAAAATTTGTCATTTGGTAAAGAATTAAGAAGGAAGTTTTTGTCAGAAGTTCAGCTTGGCCAAATGTTCACAAGTTCAACTTCCTGATGTCTACCTTTTCCAAGACAATTTTTATTTACGAGCCACATTTATTTTGTCGTCTGCAAATCCTTAAAATTTGGACAAGTCTAACATGTTGACATTTGAGAAAGACTTAACACACCAATAGTGAATTCAATCCTTAACTCATTACCAAACGACAAAATTTTAGGTTTGTCCAAATTGAAAGCATTTGCAGGCAACAAAATAAAAGTGACTGAAAATTTGAAATTTGTTTTGTAAAGGGTAGAAAACATTGTGGGAAAAGGAGAAAATGCTGGGTCGTCAAAAGTAGGGATTGTGTGGTAATGGGTTAGCCAGTATTGCTTCATACCTGAACAATCTCTCATTCTATTGTTACTATTTCAAGCAGCAACTCTGCTGTCATGGGAACACACACCGGGACAATTCTGGTAACTCCCAGTTACTAGTTGATCTCCCTTATTATTTGACACACTCAGGAATAGGAGCAGTAGCATAACCTGGCCAGGTAGCTCAGTGGCATCCGACTTGTGGTCTGGTGCTCACCAGTTTGATACATTTACCCAGTTGCGGCAAACTTTCTTCTAATATTTGATCAATGTGTGACAAGTGGTCAGTGACTTGGGATAAAACGAGGCTCCTGAAAGTTGGCACTGGGGCAATTCAGTCTAGTAAGTTGCATTGTAGCTCAAGAGACATACATATTGATATCTTCTAACATATGAAAAACTAGAAAACTAGTTGCAACTTGTCACAAGTTTTCATTTTGAAATGAAGATCCTCAGTAGCAAATGTCCTGGTACGAGATAAGTTCAAATCATTTTCTGCATCACAACAATTATGAAAACCCAAAAATTTCTACCAAGAAAAGCCTTTTTTCACACAAATATGAGGTTTTCATTTTGACAAGAAACTTGTCCACTGTAATCAGTCTCTTTTCTTTGAATATTTATAAATAGAATATAACAACAAATATCCAATCTTCGTTATTCACTTATCGGTTTCTGTAGTGCTATAATTCTAAACACAAGCTTTATAGTTTTCACATGTTACTCTTGGTCTCCCATCTCTGCTTGTGCTCAAATCTGCAGGAAAAAGAGAAGAAACTGAAGTCACTGCACCTTGATAGCATGGTATAAGTAGATATTTATCATTAACCCTTTACCAGACAACAAAATTTTAGCCCTGTCCAAACTGAAAGCATTTGCAGACGACAATTTCAATGTGGCTGAAATGGTGCAGTTGTTTATTGATAAGGTAGAAAACATTGTGGGAAAATGAGAAAATGCTGGTTTCCATTATTTTCTCCTTTTCCCACATTTTTTTCAAAAAGGCTTCTATCTCAGGGTCATAAAAACCAGGGATTGTTGGGTAAAGGATTAATAAGAGCCAATAACTTAGTCTCTTGGGTTTCCAGCCATACACCCATAGGCATGGAAACTCCTTTGAGAATATATTTTTGAATATATTTTTGAAAAGTCAGACAGAGAAAGACAGATAGCATGGGACAAGAATTGCATCAAAGAAAATAAATGGCAATTAATTTTCCTTCCATAAAGATTCTAGCCCCTTCCACAACTCCAAGGAAGTACCTAACAAACCCCACACCCATTCTAATGCAGCATGCTGTAATAGTTACTAAGAAATGCCCTTGGTTATTCTCTACTGGTTATAGAGTTCTTCATACAATACTGAAGTTGAACTATAATTTGGTTCCTGAGATAAGGGCAGTAAAACTTGAATGCAATTGTAAGGATCTAAATTTGCAAACAAAACAAAAAGAAAAAAGGTATTTCTAAGTTGTTGATAAATTTTTCTTCTTCCTCGTTTTCTGTTAATATTACGACAAACCCATCCTCAGTGACCCAGTTTCGATTTATTCGGTAACTGCCCCCGAGTAATTTCTCTGGTATTTCCTCCTTCTCGTGAATTATTCATGAAACATTTTGGTTGGTGATCTCAGTTTTTCAATGAGAAAATTTAAACAATTTTTACCACAACTATGCCGTCATTTCTATTAATGGACCATATAAATATACATAAGAAAGACAATTTGCTACTCAATTTTCCCAGGATGATTCATGGAGAGTAAAATAATACTTCAAAACCTGGGTTCTGAGGATACTGCAAACCTTAAATGTGAAAAGTGTAAGACAGGGATTAATTTGCATTAAGTTTCTCCTTATAATGAAACAGTATACATATAAGTTGAAATCAAATTCTACAGAAAGATACTGGCCATCTGATTGGCTTTACCCTTCACCACACAACCCCGTCTTTTAACTACCTGATAAGACTTTTAAAGAAATTGTGGGAAAAGAAGAAAATGCTGATGACTGATATTTTCTCCTTTTTTCCACAATGATTTCAACCATATTACAGACAAATTCAAATTCTCAACGAACATTTTATATTGTTGTCCGCAAATACTATCAATTTGGTCCAGGCCAGAATTTTGTTGTTTGGTAAAAGACTTATTTAAGTAAAAAGGAAGAAACAATATATGCCAGTTATCATGCAACATACATGTACACACAGTTATCATACAACATGTAATCCCTGGCTTTCCTTCACTAAAAAACTCTTAACTTTGATAGTACATTCAGTTTAACTGAAATTAACAAAGTAAGACTCAATAGTTTACCCCCATGCCAACTTCTTCTTTTTCTTTACTTTAATGCTATCTTCTTCCTCCTGTGAAAGGCATAAAATGTAAAACGCAAGGAGAAATTCTTTTAATACACTGTTTAAAAGGTTTTTTTTTTTACATTCATGAACAATTCTTTTCCAATGGCGAACAAAATCAGCATGCCAGGACTTAACCCTTTCGCAAACACCAAAATATTCAACTTGCACAAATTGAAAGCTTTTGTTGAATGTAACATAAAAATAAAAATTTGCTAGTGGTTACCAGTATTTTCTCCTTTTCCCACTGTCTTTTCTAAAAATTTTTTCATTAGGGCTGTTAAAACCTGGCACTAAGTAGCTAAGGGTTAACCGTTTACTATTAATGCAGAAGCAATTCTTGATAAACTCAGTGTTGAATCACAAAATCACTTCCCCTTTTTACCTTCATGTTACTCTTTACCACACAAATCCGACATTTAACACCCCTGGGAAAGAGACCTTTTGAAAACATTGTGAGAAAAAGAGAATATGCTGGTAACTAGCATATTCTCCTTTACCCACGATATTTTCTCACCTTTCCAAGCAAAATTGCATCATTTCAGCCACAATGAAATTGTTGTATGCAAATGCTTTCAATTTTGACTAGGCTAAAATTTTGTTGTCTGGTAAAGAATTAGTCTCCTCTTTAACTCTACCACACAATCCCGATTTTTAACAACCCTGAGAAAGAAAGCTTTTGAAAACATTGTAGGAAAAGGAGAAAATGCTGGTAACCAGCATTTTCTCCTTTTCCCACAATGTTTTCTACCCTTTCCAAATCAGATTTCAAATTTTGATACACATCTATGTCGTCGTCTGCAAATGCTTTCAATTTGGACTAGTCCAAAATTCTGTCGTTTGGTAAAGAGTTAAATTTCTCAATAAACTTCAAAATTTTTAGATGTATCTGCTTTCAAGGTTTTGCAACAATAATAAAGAAGATTGCTCAAAGGTTGAAATCTGTCTTTAAAAGGATAAGAAACACATTGTGGGAAATGAAGAAAATGTTGGTTACTAACCCTATTTTTCCTTTCCTAAATTCTTTTCAAGAGCCTTTTTACCCTTTACCAAACAAAAATAGTTTAGCCTTGTCCAAATTGAAAGCATTTGCGAACAATTTCAATGTGGCTCAAATGGAACAATTTTTCCTTGATAGGGAAGAAAACATTGTAGAAGAGGAGACATTGCTGGTCACCAGCATTTTCTCCTTTTCCCACAATGTTTTCAAAGGGCTTCTTTTTCAGGGTCATTGAAAGTCGTCATTGTGTGGTACGGGGTTGATTGAAATAAAACAAAACACTGGAATATGGGGCAAAGTGTTAAATCTAAGAAAGGTTCATCTTCACAAGCCAAGTTTTCGATCACTACATGGATCTTACCTTGACGGATCAAGCCCGATTTCGAGATTCCTGCAATACGTACCCTAGTGAATGCTGCTTATTATCTTCCTTTACATCATATTTCTTATAGCCAATGAAATATTGTTTCAGAAACCGCTTACGAATACAAAAATTCAACATGAAGCAATAACCACAAATATACTTCAACATTCTGTAAATATTGTTCGTCTACTTTTTTTTTTCAGTAATAAATCATTACAGATCCTACACACATCCACGAAGGTAATCCTGTTTACCTTCTTTTTTTATCTGAAAGGTTGCATTCTTGCTCTATTTTTATCAAAGATGAAATGCTACAAGCGATTTGATTCATGCAGTTAGAACTAGCTAGCTGCAACCAATGAAAACGCGTATCAGGGGAATGTTGAAATCAAGGTCGATCTGCCGAGGGTAGAGTAGCGTAGTGGATCGTCACCCTTGGCTTGCAAAGATGAGAACAGTTTTATTGAAATAAAGAATCACATACATGATGGGTTTTATGTATGAAAGGGTTGAAAACCATAATGGGAAAAAACAAATGTTGGATATTGATATTTTCTCAATTTTCAAACAATGATTCCAAACCACCTTTTTGAAATCTTCTGTCTTCATTAGTAAGAGGTAAAAGTTTGTATACAGATGTAATCAATAGATAATACCTTTTTCCTTTTCAAATATTCCTTTGCTGCAAAGGCCTCTGTTATTTTGACACCATACTACAAAACACAATATAAGATGTATGTAGATTATTCAAGTCACTGCTGAAGAAGCTACTGAAAACAGTGCAAGGAAAGAAGGAAATGCTTGTGGGTGGGATTTTCTACAATATTTAACAATATATTCTACACTTTTAACTTATTACCACACGAGAAAATTTTGGACTGGTCCAAATTGAAAGCATTTGCAGACGATAAAATAAAGGTGATTGAAAAAATGGAATTTGTTCTGGAAAGGGTAGAAAACACTGTGGGAAAAGGAGAAAATGCTGGTTACCAGCATTTTCTCCTTTTCCCACAGTGTTTTCAAAAGGCTTCTTTCTCAGGGGCGTCAAAAGTAGGGATTGTGTGGTAATGGGTTAAAGATAAGTAACATCATTCAATTTTTACCACACACAATCCCGAATCTTTAACAACCTAAACTTAAACTTTTAAAAACACTGTGGGAAAAGGAGAAAATGGTGGTAACCAGCACTTTCTTCTTTTCCAACAATGTTTTCTACATTTTCACAACCTGAGAGCAAAATTTCAGCCACACTTCAATTGCTAAGAGTTGAGCAACATCTTGTTGGAAAATGATTTGCCCTGCACCAGTAAATAAACTTTTTTATTTCATGCTTTCCGGTAGGATATCAAGAAATAGCAGTGAAAATATTTTTCGATCTTACACTGGTACCACCAGTGAAAATACCGATTTTCACGTTCTTATTGCCTAGGTAAATTGCACGTGCCTAACAACCAGATGGGAAATATGACGTCATATACCTTACATTTCTCGTGCTTGACGTAACGTTGCTATGCGGGAGGGGTACGCCACGGGGAATAAGGGAAAGGAACTGTACTGAATTTTGATAAAGCTCCTCCCAGAAAGGGTAAAAAGCATGAAATAAATAGAATATTTGTATTTTTCGTTGAAAGATCGAAATTTATTTCATCTCGTGAACACCATCGGTAATATTTTCATAAGTGGCACAGCCACTTGTGAAAATATTACCGATGGTGTCCACTCGATGAAATAAATTTCGATCTTTCACTGAAAAATACAAATATCCTCTATAGATATGTCCACTTGAAAACATTTTGAAATTTTTAAGTAAATATCTTCAGTAAAATGGTGAATCTTTTTTTATTTAATTTAAACCCTTTACTAACAATCCCTGTTTTTTATGATCCAAAGGAAAAAGCCTTCTGGAAACACTGTGGGAAAAGGAGAAAATGCTGGTAACAATGTTTTCAAAAGGCAACTATTCCAGACCCATAAAAAGCAGGGATTGTTTGGAAAGGGTTAAAGACATACAAATTAAAAATGCTGTTTGCCAGCATTCACTTTGCAGACAATATCTAGAAAAGCCGCTTTTTCTTAAGGACTGTTTAAATTGGGAATTGTGTGGTAGAGGGTTACATTTATACTCACATCTCTGGCTGCCAACTGGTCACTTAATTGTTCAGCTGCCACAATATTGCCGCTAGCAACAGCCCTATCTATCTGCTTTTCCAATCCTGACTTAGCATAGTGTCTGCTTGAGTCCGCTTTCACTAGGTGGTCATTTATACCCATATACGTGTTCAGCTCATCCAACTGTTCATCCCTAAGCAAACAAGAGATATTACTAAGCATGATTATACCACCAGCTGCTCCTTGTCACAAAACAGGTCTTTTTTCACAGAATGCATGATGGTTTAGTACAAAAGCAAAAGTTGGAAAAAAGTTCAAGGAAAGATAATTCCTCAATAAATTGCAGCAGGGTTTGGGAAATTGCCCATGGACAACTTCACATAAAAGAAGACTGTGCGTAAATCACCTTCAACACCTGAAAAACTGTCAGACTTTTCTGCAGGACAAACTTGTGTCTTAGACAGACAGATAGTCATAGTGATTCCAGTATACCCCCCTCCAATTTCTTGTAGGGGGTAGAAAAATATGAATCACGGTCGGTGTCCGTGGTTGAGAGGTAGAGCGTCAGCCTCATAACCTAAAGGTCCTGAGTTTGATGCCAGGGAGTGGGTGTCAACTTTGGGATTTTTCATTGGCCCACACATTCAGCGCCAGTGCTAGTGTAGTTCCCAGGAAGCAGAATCGAGAGAGATTAGTATAAGTTGTAAGAACTTGTTTCTCAATCGTAAAATAAATATGTTTAAACTAAATATGAATCAGAAATCCTTAAGTTGATTATGTCTCACTTTTTCATATACCCTTTACTTCATACCTGTACTTCTAGACTTCATTTTGAAGACATTGTTGGGTCAGGAGCAAATGCATGCAACAGGAAATTCCTCTTTTTTTCTGAATGTTTTCAGTATGATGAAAAAAGGCAGTTTCCATGGCCTTCAATTTAATTCTTTACCACACACTCCTGACTTTTAACCACCCTGAGAGAAATGCTCTCAGAAAACATTTAGGAAAAAGGAGGAAATGCTGGTAAGCTATCAAGAGTTTCAACAGCTCTTAACTCATTACCAAACAACAATATTTTAGGCTTGTCCAAATCCAAAGCATTTGCAGACGATAAAATAAAAGTGACTGAAAATTTGAAATTTGTTTTGTGAAGGGTAGAAAACATTGTGGGAAAAGGAGAAAATACTGGTTACTAGCATTTTCTCCTTTTCCTACAATGTTTTCTAAAGGCTCCTTTCTCAGGGGCGTCAAAAGTAGGGATTGTGTGGTAATGGGTTAAGGAGAAAGATTTTGAAAAACAAAGTGGAAAATGGTGAAAATGTTGGTAAACAGCATTTGTTACAATCATTTTCTATAATTATTTCCCATGTTTTCTACCTTATCAAAGACAATTAATTTGATTTTAGTCGCAATTGGTGTGTTATCAACATGCTTTCAATTGGATGGATCTAAAATATTGTCCAATGGCAGAGAGGTACATGTAAATGAACCTGAGAATGAGAGCCTTAATCCTTTACCAAATAATCCCTGGTTTTTACAACCCAGAGATAGAAGCCTTTCAAAAACATTGTGGGAAAAAGAGGAAAATGCTGGTAACCAGCATTTTCTCCTTTTCCCACAATGTTTTCTACACTTTTCAAATTAAATTTCAAATTTTTGTTCACATTTATGTTGTCCTCTGCTTATGCTTTTAATTTGGACCAGTCCATAATTTTGCCGTTTGGTAAAGAGTTAAGAAAATTAAACGATCTGCAGAGTGTTTATAGTGATTTATTCACTTCTTCAACCCTTAACCAAACAATCCCCAGTTTTAACATATTGAAAGTTGACATCTCTTTGAAACATCATGGGAAAAGGAGAAAATGCTTGTTATAAGCATTTTCTCCTCTTTCCATTATGTTTTTTACTTTTCAAATATGCCGTCTGCAGAAAGTTTAATTTAGAAAAATCAAAACAGCAGATAATGGACTGTTGTCCACTAAAGAATAATGAAATGGTATTTGTACCAAAAAAATATCAGAATACTAACGTTTCTTTTCCCGTTGAGTCAGTGTTCTCTCTAGTCTCTCTCTGAGCAACATCCCCTTTTTCTAACGGAGTCAATGAAGAATCTAAGACAACATTGTGTTTCTGCAGAATTTCTTTTTCTTCAGCTGTCTTTAACTGGTCATGAACTGAAAATGAATGGCACCATGTATTCTTACTCAACCTTTTACCAGACGATAAAATTTTAGCCTTGTCCAAATTGAAAGCATTTACAGGCAACGACTTCAATGTGGCTAAAATGTGGCTGCAGCTCAGTGTGGCTAAAATAGTGCAAATTTACTTTGATTGGGTAGAAAACATTGTGGGAAAAGGAGAAAATGGTGGTTACCAGTGTTTTCTTTTTTTTTCCACATTGTTTTCAATAGGCTTCTTTTGTGACCCCCTGGGGCCGGGCCAGTTTTGACCCCAGGGGCATCATATGAACAATCTTAGTCGAGGTCCACAAGGAGATGCTACATACCAAATATCAAAGCTCTGCACCTTCTAGTTTCAGAGAAGAAGAATTTTAAAGTTTTCCTTCTATGTTCCCATGTTTCAAACTTGTGAACCCTGGGGCAGGGCCAGTTTTGACACCAGGGGCATCATATGAACAATCTTGGTAGAGGTTCACTAGCAGATGCTACATACCAATTATCAAAGCTCTGCACCCTCTAGTTTAAGAGAAGAAGAATTTTAAAAAATTTTCCTTGTTTCAAACTTGTGACCCCCGGGGTGGGGCCAGTTTTGACCCCAGGGGCATCATATGAACAATCTGGGTAGAAGTCCACTAGGAGATGCTACATACCAAATATCAAAGCTCTACACCTTCTAGTTTCAGAGAAGAAGATTTTCAAAGATTTTGCTATTTTTTTCCTTTTGGTTGCCATGGCAACCAGAGTTATGCCTGGAATTCAATCTCTTGAACAGCTTTGGTAGAGCTTCACCCAAGGAACATCCCTGCCAAGTTTCATCAAGATTGGCCCAGTGGTTTAGGAGGAGAACATACATGTATTTAAAGAAATTGTGGACGACCGACAACACATGACAGACATTGGGCGATCACAAAAGCTCACCATGAGCACTTTGTGCTCAGGTGAGCTAAAAATCAGCCCTTTGTTCTTTCATAGAAGTATATGAGCCATGCTCTAGTAAAAGGGGTCTAAATGCATCTCCCTAATGCATGATACCAATCAAGTCATCACATAGTTATGGATCCACAACAGCCACATTTTTCAAACAACCAACTTAATCTTGAGGTAGACCGGTCCTTTGACATACAAAAAATTGACCGATAGCAAAAAGTTTCCGCCAAGGTCAGCCTGTGCAGTCTGCGAAGGCTGTCCTGGGTCAAAATTTTTCGCAGATGCATTAAGCCCCCTTTTCAGAGCATACCGTAATATGTATTTGACCTACCTGTATCTAACACTGACTTCTGGATCTTCTGTATTCGCCTTAGCGTTGATCGCTGTGTTACCTCATCTGTTTTTCTGCTTATAGTTTGAAATCTCTGTAAAGTGTGATAAAAACCGATATATCAGATCCTCTGATTCTTGAAACCAAGCCTGATGACCAAAAGATAATTTTAGGAACTTGATAGCCAGGTCTTATGAAGTTAAATAGAAATTAAAAACTTGGGAAACATCAAAATAAGTTTCAGTTAACCCTTTACCACACAATACCGACTTTTGACACTCCTAGAAAAGGAGCCTTTTGAAAACATAGCGGGAAAAGCAGAAAATGCTGGTAACCAGCATTTTCTCCTTTTCCCACTATGTTTTCTACCCTATCAAAGAAAAGTTGCACCATTTGAGCCATATTGAAATTGTCATCTGCAAATGCTCTCAAATTGGACAAGGTTAAAATTTTGTCATCTGATAATGGGTTAATGTAAGAGGAGAGCTGTCAACAATGTGCCTTTTATTACAAATTAAAGACCCAGTAAAGTCCAAAACTAAGTATTTTTATAGTTTTTAACTAAAATATATATATATATTAGAAAACTCATCACAACACACATATGTAAGATTAGAGAAAACTCGAACAAACTTTTCTATAAGCTTCTTGTTCAGGGTTGTTAAAGGTTGGGATTGTGTGGGAAAGAGTTATGCCAGCTAGAGGAGTCTATGGTAAGCTAGTGCAATTTTCTCGGGCCGGGAGCGGGGTGGGGGGGTTTGGAGCTTAAATTTTTGCCATTTAGGGGGAGCAAACAGTCGTCTTTAAATCCTTTCAATTTGGTCAATTCTACAATTTTCATTTTATTATTTTATTTGGTAACATCACAGGAATTTGACATTCTATAACCAAAACAAATGACAAAATATGAAAAAAAAAATCTTCCCTATATAATATAAACACAAGGAATGCAACAACTTCTTAATTGCAAGCGCCAGCACAAGACAGCCTTTCCCACCCAAAATCACCCACGAAACAAATATTGGTCATAATTTCCTTTAGCCTAGCGATAGAAAACACAAAAATGTACCTGCGACATTCAGTGATTCTTCAGTAGACACCTTTTAACCGGAGATATCCATCATGTTTTACAATTTTTTTTTACAATTTCTATCCGTCGAGGAGGCCATTCACCGACGTCACGGGAATAGCCAGGAAGCGTATTTTCGGATTTCTATGCATTACTATTATTTTTTCTTTTTTAAGATTATAAATTTATGGATATCACATGATACTTAAGGTTTTCCTTGAAGTAACTAACAGAAGTATTTGAATGTATTCTCTTTTAAAGAAAAGATATTTGACTCCAATATGTATATACGTAATCCGAAAATACACTTCCTGGCCCTTCCTGGGAATCCCATGACTTCAGCGAATGACCTCGACGGATAGAAATTGTCAAAAAAATATGTAAAACATGATGGAAATCTCTGGTTTAAAGGTGTCTACTGATGAATCGCCGAATGTAGCAGGTACATTTTGCAGGTACATTTTTGTGTTTTCTATCGCTAGACGAAAGGAAATTATGATCAATGTTTGTTTCGAGGGTGATTTTGGGTGGGAAAGGCCTTATTGTGCTGGTGCTGGCAATCAAGATGTTGCATTCCTTGTGTTTATATTATATAGGGGAGATTTTTTTTTTTCATATCTTATCATTTATTTTGATTATAGAATGTCAAATTCCTGTGGTAACATCCTTTAGATACTGTAGTTGTGTCAGGCCAGATTGACTTATTGTTCTTGAGACAGTTGTTAATGGTCATAACAGAGAAAATCATTAAAATGTAGTTTGTTCTTGATAACAACCCTCTATAGTCATTAATACAAAGCTCAGCCTCAGGTGAATCTAACCTCCCACAACCTGGATGAAACATTCTTTGGTTTAGTCTTCAGACTTGATTTATCAGTCGCCGACGAAATCAACGACACATCTCTTTCGACCTCTCTTTCATCTGGATCATGATTCATTCTGAATATGTCAGTACTTCAACGGCGACGTCGTCCAACATTCATTATTGCAGAGTAATATTTTCAAGCGCATCATTATATTTTCCTACCATTTGATCAGTCGAAATTCATCAGACGCTCTCATATCGATGATTAAGCGTCTGGATGAATTATGGACATTTCGTACCATGACCATTTCGTACAAGTCATTTCGTACCGGTCCAAATACAAAGCACTTGCAGATGACAAAATAAATGGAGCTAAAACACTGAAAATTGTTTCCAGCAGAATATTAAACATTGTGGGAAAAGGAGAAAATGCTGGTTACCAGCATTTTCTCCTTTTCCCACAATGTTATCAAAAGTCTATCTCAGGGTCGTAAAAAACAGGAATTGTTTGGTAAAGGGTAAAGGACATGAAACTCAGGACTATTTCAAGGACATTAAACTCAGGACTATTTCATAAAGAGTTAATTGAAGTCACTGCCGAGACAAGTTTGACAACTCTATGGGCTCTCAGAAATGCATGAGAAAATTTGAAAGCTTTCCACAGTTTTATTGTGAAGCATGTGATGTGACACAAATATAAGAGACAATAACCAATTACCCACAGTGCATTACCAGCCGATATAGCTCAGTAGGTAGAGTATAGGATCATGAACACAATGTTTCGGGTCACTACAGGTGAAATTACTAATAGTCTTTCGGATGAGACATTAAACTGAGGTCCCATGTGACGGTGATATACGCCGAGCATGTTACAGAACCAGGCGAAGCTCTCAGTAGTTTCGACTTGTATCCTTGCACTATCCCCGGCAAAAATTAATCGTCTTCTAGGGGCGTCACTCAGATGGGCAACCGGTAGTGACGATAAATAAATGTAAATAAGCAAACCAACCCACAGTGCATTTCATGAGAATCTTTTGATGGAGAAAGATCAGTAATACATGTCGGTTGCCTTTTTCAAAAGACTGCAGAGGCTTTATTCATTAATCATTCTTAACCCTTTACCACACAATCCCGACTTTTAACAACCTTGAGAAAGAAGCCTTTTGAAAATATTGTGGGAAAAGGAGAAAATGTTGGAAACCAGCATTTTCTCCTTTTCACACAATATTTTCTTCCTTTCCATAACCAAATTTCATTTTTTCAGTCACACTGATTTTGTTGTCTGAGAGTGCTTTCAATTTGGACCAGACTGTAACTTTTTCGTTCAGTAAAAAGTTTATTGAATTCTTACTCTAATTCTAAATTTAGAAAGTACAACACTTTCTTGGCCAGAATTCACCAACAATTTTTATGAACATTCTTTGTCTTATTCCCCAAGATTTTCTAAATCTGAGAGTAACACCATCTCTAATTGGCTAAACCATTTTGTTCAGCCAATCGTAACTCATGTTCCTTCTGTTCCACATTTAGGAAATTCTGGAGCATAAGATTATGAGCATTCTTAAGAATGGTTTGTGAATACAGACCCTGATTGGCTAAAATGGCAATAGCCAATATATTAGCCATTTTGTTTAGCCAATCAAAAATTATGCTACCATCAACTGAGAAAATTAGACTAAGAATGTTACTAATGAACTGTTGATGAACTCTGACTCCAATTCGTAATATGACATACCAAACAACCAAATTTTAGCTTTGTCCATTTTGTGAGCATTTGCTGACAACAAAATAAGTATTATTTCAGTTTTAGTGATGGGATTTGTCTTTCAAGGTGTAGAAATCATATGAAAAGGAGAAAATGATGATACCAGAATTTTCTCTTCCTACCACGGTGTTTTCAACAAAACCTTTACTCCTCAAAATCTTTCAAACACTAGACTGTTGGCAATGGTGTGAATTACTTGATTAAAAATGTAAAAAGAAAAAAAAAAATATCTCACAATGTATAAAGATCAATAGAAATTACCAACTGTTAAAAATCAAATGCTAAGCCCAAATGCCAAGACCAATTTCCATGTGTGTATAAATACTTGCACATCTACCAATATTGGACAGTTTTCAGGCATAGATAGAACAAAACCTTCCTTAGGTCAGCTGCAAATGCTTTCAGGTGAAAATTCCACATAAGAAAAGGGGCATAAGTCATTCAAAAATGTTTTGAAGGATACTTGTTCTTCTACATTATGCTCCCCTTATAATTGTTAATTACTACCTCAAGTTTTAGGTAAATAACTTTATTAACAGTTTACCACACAACCATGACCCTGAGAAAGAAGCCTTTTGAAAACATTGTGGTAAAAGAAGAAAATGCTGGTAACCAGCATTTTCTCCATTTACCACAATGTTTTCTATCCTTCCCTTACCAAATTTCATTTTTTTCAGTCACATTCATTTTGTCATCAGCAACTGCTGTCAATTTGGACCAGTCTATAATTTTGTCATTTGGTTAAGAGTTTTAATAAAAGAGATACAAGAAAATGTCAAAGAATTTTTCACAACAATGACAAAGCAAGCAGGGCTATAAAAAAACTATGTTGTTTTCTTTGGAAACTGCCCAAGTAAAACTTCTTTCAACATTTCATTCTATCAAATAAAAGCAAAATACAAAGAAAAAAAAAGCATATTGAAATGAACACATGAATAATTCCAATTTATGGACAAAAGCTCATAGGGAAATCTATGACTTGCATTAGATAGGTCATCAATCAAGTAATTAAGATCTTTAGAACAAAATCCTAACCCTTTACAAAACTATCCCTGAGATAGAAACCTTTTACGAAAAATTGTGAAAACAGGAGAAAATGCTGGTAATCAACATTTTCTCCTTTTCCCCGCATGTTTTCTACCCTTCAGAAAACAAATTTCAAGTTTTGAGTTACTTTTATTTTGTCGTCTGCAAACACTTTCAATTTGGAGGTTTCTAAAATGTTGTTGTTTGATAAAGAAATAAGAAGGAGGCTTTTGAAAACAGTTTGGGGAAAAGGGAGAAAAAATGGAAACAGCATGTTTTCTTCTCCCACAATGTTTCTTACATTTTGAAAAATAGTTTTTACCATTTGAGCCATACTCGTCACATACAAATGCTCTGGGCATTAAACAAGTCCAATTTTTTCTTATTTGGTACAGATCTAACTTGTTACCACACAATCCCAAGTTTTATTGACCATGTACAAAAGGGCTTTTGAAAACAATGTGGGAAAAAAAGAAAATGCTGGTTACCAGCATTTTCTTCTTTTCCCACAATATTTTCTACCCTATTCAAGACAGAAATCATCATTTTAGTTTCATTTAGTTTGTCATCTGCAATTGCTTTTGTCCCATCCAAAATCTTGTCCTGTTAACCCATTACCACAAGAGAAAATTTAGACTGGTCCAAATTGAAAGCATTTGCAGACGACGAAATGAAGGTGACTGAAAAATTGAAATTAGTTCTGGGAAGGGTAGAAAACACTGTGGGAAAAGGAGAAAATGCTGGTTACCAGCATTTTCTCCTTTTCCCACAGTGTTTTCAAAAGGCTTCTTTCTCAGAGGCGTCAAAAGTAGGGATTGTGTGGTAATGGGTTAAACAAACAAGAGGGCCAAGATGGCCCTGGATCGCTCACCTGAATTTTTGAGAGGACCACAGCCTTTTTTTTTTTGAAGGTATTGAAACACTGGAAACAAAATCATTATTTTGCCAAGCAATTTTTAAAAGGTCTCCTGTAAAAGTCCTCTCAAAATCTGACCAGCAGTTTCAAAAAAGAAGAATTTTTAGGAGTTTCTTAATTTCATTACAGTGCAAGTAGCCCCCATTCACTAGAGCCATGTTTCTTGACCTATCAAAATTTCGCGAACAAATTTTGAAAAAGGCCATTCAAGAAATATTTCCGTGAAACAATTTTCAAATCTGACCAGCCGTTTCAGAGAAGAAGAATTTTCAAGAATTTCTTCATTTCCATATAGTGCAAGTAGCCTCCATTCACCAGAGCAATGTTTCTTGACGAATCAAACTTTCATGAACAATTTTCGAAAAGGGTCACCCACGGAATATCTCTATGAAAATTTTCCAAAATCTGACCAGCCATTTCAGAGAAGAAGAATCTTAAAGAATTTCTTCATTGCCCTATAGTGCAAGTAGCCCCCATTCACCAGAGCAATGGTTCTTGATGAATCAAAATTTCGCGAACAATTTTTGAAAAAGGTCACACAAGGTACATCTCTGTGAAATTATTTTAAAATCTGGCCAGCGGTTTCTGAGAAGAAGAATTTTTAAGAATTTCTTCATTTCTGTATAGTGCAAGAAACCCCCATTCACCAGAGCCATGTTTCTCGACAGATCAAAATTTCGCGAACAATTTTTGAAAAGGGTCACCCAAGGAACATTACTGTGAAATTATTTTAAAATCTGGCCAGCGGTTTCAGAGAAAAAGAATTTTTAAGAATTTCTTCATTTCTGTATAGTGCAAGAAGCCCCCATTCACCACAGCCATGTTTCTTGACGGATCAAAATTTCGCGAACAATTTTTGAAAAGGGTCACCCAAGGAACATCTGTGTGAAATTATTTTAAAATCTGGCCAGCGGTTTCAGAGAAGAATTTCTAAGAATTTCATCATTTCTGTATAGTGCAAGAAGCCCCCATTCACCAGAGCCATGTTTCTTGACGGATCAAAATTTTGCCAACAAGTTTTGAAAAGGGTCACCCAAGGAACATCTGTGTGAAATTATTTTAAAATCTGGCCAGCGGTTTCAGAGGAGAAGATTTTTAAAGAATTTCCTAAAAAATTCTATTTCGTTGCCATGGCAACCAGAGTTTTTGACGGAATCAAATTCTGTGAACAATTGTTAAAGAGGATCTCCCAAGGAACATTCCAGCCAAGTTTGGTCCAAATCCGCCCAGCGGTTTAGGAGGAGTTGATGTTTAAAGAGTTGTTGACGACGCATGATGCACTGACGCACAACGCACGACGGACACCGGGTGATCCTAAAAGCTCCCCTTGAGCACGTTGTGCTCAGGTGAGCTAAAAACAAGAACATCCAACTGGGTTCATATGCACTGCTGAAGCTTTTATGAAGAAATTCTTTGTGCAAAAAGGGAAATACCATACATGTAACTACATGAAGGGTTACCAGCCCCTTCACAATTAGTTTAGTTTTCAATAAAAAGTAGCTTGGGCTTCAGTGATGACTGAAATAAGAAACAAGAGGGCCAAGATGGCCCTGGATCGCTCACCTGAATTTTTGAGATGACCATAGCCTATTTTTAGGCCAGAGAATCCCTCTCAAGGGATTCCCTTGCCTATAGGGATCGTAAGCTGCCTTTTCCGGACTACTTTCAGACAAAATGTTGAACGGTGTGTCCACTCTATATCGCTGAGTCCGCCAAAACAACTAGTTTCCCTCAAAGCTTTCATCTGCAAAATGCCATGGAATTGCAAGGGTATTACGATCTTTTAATAACTGACGAGTGTGTATTTTAACCTGTTTTCGTCATTAACATTGACCTAATAAAGAGGTAATCTAATAAACTTAGCTTTATCCGGCAGTTGTGTATTCCTACGCACTATATACGGTTAATATCTATAACGTTGTGTTGACTTTTCAACATAATTATGTGTCATCAAACACATCTCCGCTAAAATGCGATTGTAAATAAAGCAAACTACATATAGAATATTGGCCCATGTTACGTTTATCACTTTTTCTTATGTATATCGACTAAATCTAGGGTACTTTGTGCTGCTTTCTACACCGATAAAAATCAACATTTGCCCACGAGTGTGTCCCCCTCTCTGCATAATACACGCTGTTGTGATAGCAATTTACAAATGCTGGAGAAATCGGCCCCTGTAGAAATCGTCCCCAAAGTGCTTGGGGACGATTTCTCCGGAGAAATCTCGTGAAATCGTCCCCAAATAAAATTTTAGAGAAATTGACCCCAACATCAAATTTCATCCATATCGTTATTCAAGTTGTCTATAAAAAATATTTTTGAAAGTTCATTGTGTTAAGTATGTACATTATGTGTATTAGTTACCTTTATCCAAGAGTTATTTGGTAGTTTTACCCTTGTTTATACTGCCTATTTCACACTGATAGGATGTATTTCACACCTTTTACACCTGTCACAAATACATTACACCTGTGTGGCTCTTAAAGTACGTCTTTGATTGACTTTGATATGAAGATCTTTTTTTTTCATTCTCTCTCTCTCTCTCGTATATTTTCCTGTCCTTTCCTAGTGTACATTTTCCATCACCCAATACGAGATTCATGTCCAGCCGTCGATCATGAAGTCACTAGTTCGATCCCAAGATCCCTGGGTTACTGTATGTTGAAACCCTTTCAACAAAAGTATTTCCTCCTTTTCCCACAATATTTTCTAGCATTTGAAAGACGAATGTTACTTTTGTATTGACATTTGATTTGTCTTCTGCAACTACTTTCAACTTTCCAGGAAAAAAAGTCTTTTGGTTAAGGAACATTTTTGAAAAAAATAAAATATTACAGAGATTCAAAGGACTTAGATTTCAGAAACCTGTATGTTTAGTCTATGATGAGAGAGAATTGTACCCTATCACAATACCTCTCATCAATCCTCAGAAGGAAATTGACCGAGCTTGTAGACTCTTAACCCTTTACCAAACAATCCCTGGTTTTTACGACTCTCCTATAGAAGCCTGTTGAAAACATTGTGGGAAAAATAGAAAATGCTGGTGACCAGCATTTTCTCCTTTTCCCAAAATGTTTTCAATCCTGCTGGAAACAGATTTCAATGTTTGAGTTACGTTTATTTTGTCGTCTGCAAGTGCTCTCAATTTGGTTCAGTCTAAATATTTGTCGTTTGGTAAAGGGTTAAAGTGTACTTCGCTACCAACTGAACTATATTCCACTGATAAAACCATCATTTTAGCAACATTTCAGTTGTCTGCAAGATGCTTTCAATGTTGATAATTCTGAAAATCTGGGGATTGGAGGCATACTGACTAGTGCAAGCTACCAATATCTTTCAAATAGCCTAATTTCTCTCTCTCTCTCAAAATTAAGTTACACCAGCCAGGCTGATTTAAATAGTGTGTTGTCCACTGAGCATTCTGATTTTGAGACAAAACCACAATGTTTTTCAAGGCTCTTTCGGCTAACATCATGTTAAATTTTGCTTCTGACGAAGCACCTTTATTTATCATCTGTAACAGTTGCTTATCTCAGTTTTTAATTGTAATTATACGTTGGTCCTATAATCTCTCATGAAATAATTACTAATTTTGACTTGTAATTTTGACTTGGGACTGTTTACAAGCACGACAAATTACTAAGTATTCTAAACATTATCATGCACCCCATAACTGTGAGCACATGCCTAGTTCTGGCTTAATTAGTTTCTGGCTGGTGCTTTTTTGTATCAGTTCAAAATTTCCTGTTAAAACCAAGAATTCCAGGGGCTTAGTGGAATCCGCTTGTATCTTTGTCTGTCTACCTGTTTGTATTAGTTAAAATTGACCTCTTGTGTTGTTTCTTATCCTCAATTTCCTGGCCTTCAGTACTATCAGTACTTTGATTTTTTGAGGTATTGAAACATTGGAACCAAATTTATAATTTTGCTAAGCAATTTTCAAAAGGTCACCTGTAAAATTAATTTCGAAATCTGACCATCAGTTTCAAAAAGAAGAATTTTTAAGAATTCTTCATTTCTGTATAAGAGCAAGTATCCCCCATCCACGAGAGCCATGTTTCTTGATGGATCAAAATTTACGAACAAGTTTTGAAAAGGGTCACCCAAGGAACATTTTGGAAAATTTCTTTTAAAATCTGACCAGGGGTTTCAGAGAAAGAGAATTTTCAAGAATTTCTTCATTTCCATATAGTGCAAGTAGCCCCCATTCACAAGAGCAAGGATCACCAAGGAACATCTCTGTCAAATTATTTTAAAATCTGACTAGGGGTTTCAGAGAAGAAGAATTTTCAAGAATTTCTTCATTTCCATATAGTGCAAGTAGCCCCCATTCACAAGAGCCATGTTTCTTGATGGACCAAAATTTTGTGAACAATTTTTGAAAAGGGTCACGCAAGGATCATCTCTGTGAAATCATTTCAAAATCTGTCCAGCCGTTTCAGAGAAGAAGAATTTTTAAGAATTTCTTCATTTCCCTATAGTGCAAGTAGCCCCCATTCACCAGAGCCATGTTTCTTGACCAATCAAAATTTCGCAAACACTTTTTGAAAAGGGTCACCCAAGGAACATCCCTGAGAAATTATTTCAAAATCTGACCAGCGGTTTCAGAGAAGAAAAATTTTTAAGAATTTCCTCATTTCCCTATAGTGCAAGTAGCCCCCATTCATGTTTCTTGACCAATCAACATTTCGCGAACAATTTTTGAAAAGGGTCACCCAAGGAACACATCTGTGAAATTATTTCAAAATCTGACCAGCGGTTTCAGGGAAGAAGATTTTTTAAGAATTCCTTCATTTCTGTATAGTGCAAGTAGCCCCCATTCACCAGAGCCACATTTTTTGACGGAAAAGGGTTACCCAAGGAACATATCTGTGAAATTATTTCAAAATCCGACCAGCGGTTTCAGAGGAGAAGGTTTTTAAAGAATTCCTTGATTTCTGTATAGTGCAAGTAGCCCCCATTCACCAGAGCCACAATTTTTGACCGATCAATATTTCACGATCAATTTTTGAAAAGGGTCACCCAAGGAACATATCTGTGAAATAATTTCAAAATCCGACCAGCGGTTTCAGAGGAGAAGATTTTTAAAGAATTTGCTAAAAAATTCCATTTGGTTGCCATGGCAACCAGAGTTTTTGACGGAATCAAATTCTGTGAACAATTTTTAAAGAGGACCTCCCAAGGAACATTCCTGCCAAGTTTCGTCCAAATTGGCTCAGCGGTTTAGGAGGAGTTGATGTTTAAAGAATTGTTGACGACGCACGACGGACACCCAGTGACCCTAAAAGCTCCCCTTGAGCACGTTGTGCTCAGGTGAGCTAAAAAGACGCAGACAAGTTTTCCATCAGATAATGCAGATGCAAAGAATGACATGGTTATGACAATACTGCTACAATTTCTTCAAAAGAACCCAAGAAAAATTCTTTCAAAAATTCTTTTTTATCCCCAAAAATAAAACCACAATATAAACAACAACAGACTAGGTACATGGAAATGAATACATGCAGTTTAAATCAATGAAAAAAAATAAATGAAGTTTTTCACTCATACAGGTAGATTATTTGCAAAATTAAGAATAATAAAATACTGCAACTGTATTCTGTGAAGTATATCTGTATTAACTCTTTACCAAACGACAAAATTTTAGAATTGTCCAAATTGAAAGCATTTGTAGACAACAAAATAAAAGTGAATGAAAATTTGAAATTTGTTTTGTAAAGGGTAGAAAATATTGTGGGAAAAGAAGAAAATGCTGGTTACCAGCATTTTCTCCTTTTCCCACAATGTTTTCTACCCTTCACAAAGCAAATTACAAATTATCAGTGACTTTTATTTTGTCATCTGCAAATGCTTTTGATTTGGACACAGCTAAAATTTTGCCATGTGATAATGAGTTAAACCATATAAGACATTGACTAAAATCTTACTTCAAAATAAAATCTAAAAACATCAAACTGACATGGTACTTCAGGTTTAGTGCCAATATTAGGATTATTTTTTCTGTTCTGCTGTAGTGACAATCTGATTTTCATTGCTTCAGACAAGCAAATAAAATATTTTGAGAGTTATCAGTACCTGTTCTATAGGTAGGGAACCTTCTTTTATGAATCAACAATTTGTCTAAGATTGAAATAAATATCTTCATGTAACGACAGAGATAAAGGAAAAAAAGACACTTGATGATGCAGAAGACAGAGCAATGAGAGCTACATATGTATATGTCTGAAAAAACTCACAGTTTTATTTAAAAAAAGAACACTTCAGGTAATACAGAAAAAGGACCAAACAGGGAACACCTCTGGTAACATGCAATTATTGACTGTTAAAAAGTGACTGATTTGACTAAAGGGCAAAATTAAAAATGGTTATGACAGATTTTAAACGTTTACCAAAAAATCCCTGGTTTTAACGCCCCAGAAGACGCAGCTTTCTGAGAACAGTGTAGGAAAAGCAGAAAATGCTGGTAACCTGCACTTTCTCCTTTTCCCACAATGTTTTCTTTCTTTGGAAAGGAGTTAATCTGTTTTCAAGTGACTATTTTCTGTAGACATTTCATTGTCTACTTCTTTTGATCTATAACTCATGGGGTCATCTATTTCTGCCCATGCTAGCAATTCTGGACTAGATATATTTGTTTTACTTCTATGACTTATGTTTACAAAAAATCTTTCAGACTTTGGAAATGCTGCATTTTCTTTATCAGATTTAGTAATGAAGACAGTTTCTTGAATGGGAAATCCCTCTTCTGTTCCATTTTTATTAATATTTATGGTCTCTACTGGATCATCTACTTTAACAGAATCATTCAATTCAGTATCACTTATAGACTCTCTCAGATTGGATTTGATTAGAGAAGGGTCTTTTGAACACTCTATTACATCTATGTTTGATATCATGGTCAATTCTGTATAGGAATCAGCTAACAGGATTTCACTGAAATTCCCTCCAACTTTTCCATCACATGATGCACTTCTTTCATGTTTCACAAACTTCTCTACAGGCTCTTTCTCTTCAAGGTCTATTTTATCAGAATTTAATTCTTCAGTTTGAATTTCTGTTACATTGTTACTTGATGAACTACGACAATGTTCATTGACTGTTTCTTTATTGTTGTCATCCTGATTGGCTTGGCAAAAATCTGAGTCCTGATTGGTTGTTTCTGTATATTCTGCTCCATGATTGTTGGACTCAGTTTGTTCTTTATCATAATCTTCTATGATTTTATAGGAATGTCCAAGCAAAATAATGCTATTTAGTACTTTGAATGTTGTGAGACTGTAAATATGAAAAAAGAAAAATTGTACAAAAGAAAAAAAGACATATGTAATAACTAAGGAAAATCTGTGGCAACATTCTCTGGCAATTCTGTTTCTAAATCTGAGAAGAAGTCATCTGATTGGCTAACATGCTCTGTTTTAGCTAATCCAGTCGCTAGTCTTGGAATTCATAAATGAAATAAGCCTTGCTGATGAACAAAACTGCAATTGTCCAGTTAAAATAATTACTGTTTATCTTACATCAAACAAGAAAGTCTGAAGGCTTTTGCAGACAGCAACTCTTTACCAAACATCATAATTTTAGACAACAAAAATTAAGGTGACTCAAAAATTGAAATTTCTTATGGGTTAAGCACATTGTGGGAAAGGAGAAAATGCTAGTTACCAACATTTTCTCCTTTTCCCACAAGGTTTAACTCTTTACCAAACAACAAAATTTTAGACTGGTCCAAATTGAAAGCATATGCAGGCAATAAAATAAAAGTGACTGGAAATTTTACATTTCTGTTGGGACGGGAAGAAAACATTGTGGGAATAGGAGAAAATGCTGGTCACCAGTATTTTCTTGTTTTCCCACAATGTTTTCAGAAGGCTTCTCTCTCAGGATCATTAAAAGTCAGGATTGTGTGGTAATGGGTTAAAGCATTAAGGGGGAAAAGGAGAAAATGCTGATTAGCAGGATTTTCTCTTTTTCCAACAAATTGTTAAATAGCCTACTATCTTCAGGTCCATTAAAACAGAAGACTGTTTGGCAAAGGGTAAAAAGAAGGTTGTTCATTTATCCACATCTTTTCCTCACTCATCACTTTTGTATTTTGTTGATATTCTCCTCAACCTTATCACACAAGCGTGAGTTTTAACCCTTTCCCAAACGGCAAGTTTTGGACCAGACCAAATTAATAGCATTTTGCAGACTACAAAATAACAGTTGCTAAAATGATGATTTTTTTTCTATATAATAGGACAAAAAACATTGTGGGAAAAGGAGAAAATGCTGGTTACTAGCATTTTCTCCTTTTCCTACAATGTTTTCAAAAGGCTTCTATTCCTGACCTGTAAAAACAAGGGATTGTTTGGGAAAGGATTAAAGACCCCAAGAAAGACAGCATCTGAAAACTTTGAGGGGAAAAACAAAAAAAAAAAAAGGCTGGAAACAAGCATTTTCTCTTAGTTCAACAGTGTTTTGTACCTTTCTAAAAACAACTACCACTTTTTGATTCACTTTTTTTTTTATCTGGAATGCTTTCAGTTTGTACAATCATAAAATTTTGTTGTTGAGTATCCAGCATTTTCTCCTTTTCCTGCTTTGTTTTCTGCTGTTTGAAGCAAAATCTTATCACTTGGAGCCTATCTAATCCGTCATCTGTGAATACTTTCAATTTGGTCAGGCCCAACAAAATTTTTGTTTGATTGAAGGTTTGGGCAAAACTTTGTCATGTGCACAGTATAAATTATACACTGAAGCTCTAGGAAGGCAGCACTGGGTGACCATTATTGAACTTAGTGGTAGCTCACCAAACAGTCACAGCAAACCCCCTCCTCTAATCGGATTCAAGGCTTCAAGCAGTGTTTCCATCTGTAAATTCCTTGATAGATTGATTTCATAGTGTTTCTTGCTGCTTTCAGTTAAATACCTGTTATTTCACTGTGGCAGCTCACTTTATTTATTTGTTTGTCCATGGCCTAGCTAGTACTATGCAAGGGCTCTAAAGGTTCTTGCCCAAGGTCATTCAAACAAAGACCTGAGGCTCTGCCTGAGTATCAAGCTTGGAGCATCAGGTTTTGAATCCTAAATCGTAATAAGTGATTCATGCAAGACCCCACAAAATTTCTTAACCCTGAACCAACAACCTCACACTTTAAGCACTCTGCAAATGGTTTTTGAAAAGATTGTGGAAAAAAGAGAAAATGCTGGTAGAGGGTATTAACTCCTTTTCCCATAAAGTATTCTACCCTTCAAAAGACAATTCATTTTACTTTTTAAATATGTACTTTTATTTTCTTGTGTGCAAACACTTTTAATATGGACAAGTGTAGACAGTTGTAATTTGGTATAGAGTTAACCACTAGCCTACTCACCAAATAAAGATAACAAACAGGATGGTATAACTCATGTATGTTGTCAGTTTAATACTTTTTGTCAGGATTCTAAAGATGAGACAGGCTAGAGGTATAGGGGTCAATCCCATCCTTCTAGATACCAGGTCAGAGTGGTCTGTAAAAGCCTGTAATAGAGTTAACATATTTGTGACTCATCGGGCAAAAAGGGACCATCTCGGAATTCTGTACATCAATTAACTCATTACCAAACGACAATATTTTAGGCTTGTCCAAATCAAAAGCATCTGCAGACAACAAAATAAAAGTGACTGAAAATTTGAAATTTGTTTTGTGAAGGGTAGAAAACATTGTGGGAAGAGGAGAAAATGCTGGTTACCAGCATTTTCTCCTTTTCCCACAATGTTTTCTACAGGCTTCTTTCTCAGGGGCGTCAAAAGTAGGGATTGTGTGGTAATGGGTTAAATGAAAACAGATCAACAATTGTGGGTAAGTGCTAGTCAGTTTAAGTTGATAATTCAAAAATGATTGTATAACAAGGTACAATGACCACTACAGAAAATGTCATTAACTCATTACCAAACGGCAATATTTTAGACTAGTCCAAATTGAAAGGATTTGCAGACGACAAAATAAATGTGAGTGAAAATTTGAAAATTGATTTGTGAAGGGTAGAAAACATTGTGGGAAAAGGGGAAAATGCTGGTTACCAGCATTTTCTCCTTTTCCCACAACATTTTCTAAACGCTTCTTTCTCAGGGGCATGAAAAGTAGGGATTGTGTGGTAATGGGTTAAAGCAAAGAGTGTCAACCCTATGCAATTCACACAGTCTGACCAGAGTTGACACTTTGAGCAGTTCCCAGAAGGTCCCTTTTTGCAAAATAGATCACATTTAGATAAACTCTCTTTTGATCAACCCTTTTCCGAACAATCTAAAAGGCTTCTTTCTAAGGTTTATGAAAACTAAGAATTGTACAGTAAAATGTATAACTCGTATCAGACAACAGAACTTCAGTCTTGTCCAATTTGAAATCATTTGAAGACGATAATTTCAATGTGGCTCAAATGGTGCTATTTTTCTCTGATAGGGTAGAAAACCCTGTGGGTAAAGAAGGAGATGCTAGTTACCAGCATTTTCTCCCTTTCCCACAATGGTTTGAAAGGCTTTTTTCCAGGGTTGTCAAAAGTCTGCATTGTGTGATAAAGGGTTAAAAACTATAGAAACAAACATAAAGATCTGCATTTCAAAGGTTTCACTAAGCTACAAAAGTCATCCCTTATTTATTAACCACCCTTGATTTATTAACCCTTTACTCCATAGATACTCATTTCTACGCATTGCTTGTCGGAACCTTTGGAAAACATTGTGGCAAAAGGTGAAATTGCTCGTGACGAGCAATTTCACCTTTTGCCACAATGTTTTTCATGCTATCAAAAGGTGTCATAAACGCATAAGAAACAGCTTCATCCTTGCTGTTATTTAGGGTCAGTTAAAGATACCATAGAAATGCCTTATGGGGTAAAGGGTTAAATGAATTATGTTAAATCTGTCAGTTATATTGTGGTGGCCAGTTCGAGTATGCATGATTTCCTACAATTTCTTTTTATACTACCAATTCCCTAGCTGAGAATCAAACCAGTGAACACCAGGTCTCTCTCCCTCCGTCCCCCACACCTCCCTCCAAAATCTAAAGTCCTGCATGCATCTGACTGTACTGCCTACAGTTAAATTCAAAATTTTGTTCCAAATTCAGTTGGTTGTCTGCAAATTCTATAAATGAGACAAAAATTTAAAAATTTGCTTTGCAAGTATAAAGTGAATAACTATTGTGTGTGAGTACACTGTGGCAAAAGAAGAACACCTTTCTATCAGAGATGTCTACTGAAGGAGACACAGAGGAGATAACAAGACTTAGTGGTGATATGTTACATTAATAAAAGAAATTAACCCATATCCTGCTTAACAAGTTAAATTCTCAAACCCCTAACACTTCAGACTTAGTTTTTGCAGAAAGATATCTCCCTCCCTGACAATGTAGATCCAGGATCAGACCATTCTGTGTAGTCTGATCTTAATCTGTCTTGCCTGCAAAAGGTCAGTGGGTTAGTCACGCTTAACAGCATAAGAATTTAGTAAAAGAATAAAAAGCATACTTGACTTTGTCGACTTGCTGCCATGTCTAATGCAAGTTTTACTTTATATTCTCTGTATACCTGTGAAAAAATAAACATTTTACCACACAAACCTGACCCTGAGGAAGAAACTTTTTGAAAACATAGTGGAAAAAGGAGAAAATGCTGCTAGCTAGCATTCTTTCCTATTCTTCCAATGTCTTGAACCATTCTAATTTAAGATTGTCGTCAGCAAATGCTTTCAAATCAAGCCATTTTATATTTTTGTCATGAAGTAATAGGTAATCAAGAACAAAGCTGCCATTGTTGCTATTTCAGTGATGATTTTAAGCAGAAAAAGGGCACTACGACTGTTTACCAAACAATCCTTGGTTTTCATGACCCTGAGATGGAAGTTTATTGAAAACATCGTGGGAAACAGAGAAAATGTTGGTAACCAGCATTTTCTCCTTTTTGCACAAATTTTTCTAAATTTTTCTACCCTGCTGAAAACAAATTTCAGTTTTTGAGTTATGTATGACCCTTTTGAAAACATAGTCAGAAAAGGAGTAAATGCTGGGTTTTTCTGCATTTTCTCCTTTTCCTACAATTCTTTCTACCCTGCTGAATACATTTTCAATTTTTGAGTAATGTTTATTTTGATGTCTGCAGGTGCTTACAATTTGGACCAGTCTAAAATTTTGTTGTTTTGTAAAGAGTTAAAGAGTCCAAGTAGGCTGAAATGGGCTGAAACTGTTTACTGTTGGTAAATTTTCTGCATGTAAAAGGGTCATTCTATCTCTAGACCATGTTGACTTTAAGAGGAATTGGGTATATGGATCTGTAATTATGTAATGCCATACTTAGTATAAGGCATCAGATCGGATGCACTAAATCCCGTTTTCCCTGTTTACCATGTTCATTTTTCGAAGGTCACCTCTGTTAACTCTTTAAACCATACAAAAGGATTTTAGACCCGTCCAAATTGAAAGCATTTGCAGATGACGAAATAAATGTAACTGAAAATCTGAAATTTGTTCTGTGAAGAGTAGAAAACATTGTGGGAAAAGGAGAAAATGCTGGTTACCAGCATTTTCTCCTTTTCTCACAATGTTTTCTAAAGCTTCTTTCTCACAGTCGTAAAAAGTAGGGATTGTGTGGTAATGGATTAAGAGGAAATAAAAAGATAATAAAAGAAAGCTTCACAAACAAAGTCTACTGATCGTCAAATTCAGTATAGAAGAATTTTCAATGAACACTCACATCAGCTGGAATTTCATTAAACTTCAGGATGAAGGCATGTTTACCCCAATCTACACAAACTTCAGCCATCAATACTAACAATGCATCTGGTAACAGCACCCATAATACATCTGAAACCAAGAAAAGGATGAACTAGAAGGCCCTGAAGGGCCTGAATATGCTCTACTGGGAGTCAACTTGAAATGGCTACTTTTCCCATACTGTTGGTTGGATTTTTTTCAAAATCCATGGGGTTGAAGCTATTGATGAGATAAACTGTGCAAGTTTCACAAAAATCTGATTACAAATGCACATTTTATCGCGTAAACAAGAATTTGAAATTTTCAACTTGAGATGGCTACTTTTCCCATACTATTTGTTGGATTTTTCTCAAAATCAATAGGGTTGAAGCTATTGATTAGATAAATAAACTGTGCAAGTTTCATGAAAATCTGACAAGAAATGCAGACTTTATTGTGTAAACAAGAATTTGCAATTTTCAACTGGAAATGGCTACTTTTCCTAAACTATTTGTTGAATATTTTTTTCACAATCAATAGGATTGAAGCTATTGATCAGATAAATACACTGTGCAAGTTTCATGAAAATCTGATGAGAAATGCAGACTTTATCGCGTAAACAAGAATTTGAAATTTTCAACTTGAAATGGCTACTTTTCCCATAATGTTTGTTGGATTTTTCTCAAAATCGATAGGGTTGAAGCTATTGATAAGATAAACAATCTGTGCAAGTTTCACCAAAATCTGGCAAATGCAGACTTTATCGCGTAAACAAGAAAAAGACTAATGGACGGACGGACGACAGAAACCCTGCCATGACATATTAAGCTCTGCTGGCTTTCAGCCAGTATAGCTAAAAATCAGGTAAACATCATACTGTACTACTGTCACATTGTTTCCACAACATGTGGTAAGTTTTACAATACTTATCCACGACAGCCGTGTCAGGCTTTATCATTAAGATTGCAAGAGAAAAAGTGGATTTTGCTAGAAATTTAATTTGGAGGCAACAAAATTAACATGCTCTGCATAATGAAAATTCTTTCTACTCAATTAATCTTTCATGTTGTTTCACAGGTAATTGCAAGAAATTTGTAGTACAGGCTATCTTGACATTTTGGATCGCAAGGAAAAATACATGTCGATAATTTAGCAATCAATTAAAATTTTATACCAAAAGGTAGTCATTTGTTTAACCCATTACCACTCAATCCCTACTTTTGACCACCCTGAAAAAGAAAGCCTTTGAAAACATTGTGGGAAAAGGAGAAAATGCTGGTAACCAGCATTTTCTCCTTTTTACACAATGTTTTCTATCTCTTCCAAATAAATTTTCAATTTTTGATTTATATTTATTTTGTCGTCTGCAAATGCTTTCAATTTATACAAGTTCAAAATTTTGTCATTTGGTAAGGAGTTAAAAGCACTACAGAGTGTTACTGTATCTTATCAATGTCACAAAGTTTATCCCCACATGCTAATCTTCATCCTTTTTTCCCCCCATAAGAATCCCAGCTCATGCTAATTCTTTGAGGATGATTTATAGACAATTCCACAGAATCAATTCTTCTCTCACAGCTAATGATCATATTGCTGAAAAGCAGTTAGTATCTTGTAGAAAAAAATCTAAGCATTTTCTCCTTTTCCCACTACATGTATGTTTTCAACCCTGCTGAAAACAAATTTCAATTTTCAAGTTACATTTATAAGTGCTTCCAATTTAAACCAGTCTAAAATTTTGTTTTTTGGTAAAGAGTTAGAAAAAAGGTCAGTTTTTTTGCTGGCATTTTTTGCCTTCTATGACAAAAAATCAATGGATTCAGCTGTTGAAAAAAAAAACAGTATAAAGTAGACAGAACACATCACACAAATAAACACAGTATAGGAGTATAGGAAGAAATCAGCAGTCAACACCTACCAAGATCCCACTTTGCCTCTGTTAGATTTCTGACACAAACCAAAGACAACAAAACAACATAGTGAAATCTTTCTTTTACATCACTGCAAGCTATCTGGTACAGATGATTCAAATCAACTTTACGGAACAAGCTACCTTTTATCTCCACAAACTAGGGTAAAAAGAAAGATAGACACATAATTAATTTTAACACATATGCCCATTATGAATTTTCTTATCTTATACACTTTTAACTCTTTACCACACGAGAAAATTTTAGACTGGTCCAAATTGAAAGCATTTGCAGACAATAAAATAAAGGTGACTGAAAAATTGAAATTTGTTCTGGGAAGGGTAGAAAACACTGTGGGAAAAGGAGAAAATGCTGGTTACCAGCATTTTCTCCTTTTCCCCCAGAGTTTTCAAAAGGCTTCTTTCTCAGGGGTGTCAAAAGTAGGGACTGTGTGGTAATGGGTTAATATCACAATTGTGTGACATGATCATTATTGATGTTACTATGAACATACCAGGGTTTATCCAGGCATTTTGGGAAAAGGCCCCTGGCCAAATTGGGAAAAAAAATTATCGACAAAAAGTCAGATTGGGAAAATAATATTGACTAAACATAAAAAGATTGTCAACACATTTAACCTTACAATTAACTACTGAATCAATACTGTTTTTTTCCCCAAACTTCTTTCTGTTTGGATGGATGTGCTGTCTTAAGTCTTTCATACTAGTTCCAGCCTATAAGCTATGAGACCCTCCTCCCCCCCCCCCCCTCCCCCCCCCCCCCCCCCCCCGGTATAGTAGGATTTTTTAATTCTATTATAAAGATACCTGTTTTTCGGGCGAATGAACAGAGAATTATTTCCTGTCTAATTTTCTATATTGTGTGTATGCAAGTCAGGTAATAAAAGTCATTATCAAGGCTAAATAAGACAGACTGAAGAGTCTCTGATCGTGCGAGGGCTTTTTGGCAATGTTTTGTCATGTGTTTTCGTGGTATTTTCCCATGACGATTAATCTTTAAAAACGATTCTTTGTGTGTTTTGACACATATAGAAAGATCGATAAATCGTCATTTTCTGAGGCAGATATAATAGAGTATTGAAAGAAAACCTTTCAGAAATAAATTGTGATGCAGAAACTTCACACATTTCGGCTGACAACAAACTCTGCTCACAAATTTTACAGACGATTCTTTGCTAAGACAGAGATGAAGCACAACAATTTGAGAGAAAAAAAGAACTCGTGGTCTAGAATAGGTCGGGTATTTTTCATGACTTGTTCCTGATTCAAGACCGTCATTTTCGGAGCTGGGTTCTTTGTTTTTGCTTTACGAAACTCTGCTTCGCTGTATTTTAAGTGAGGCGGATGCCTGGAAGTTAACTTGCTATTTTTACGACGTAAAGAACGGTTTACAGCCAGATAATCAAGTCAATGCATGAATCGATTGAAAATAGTGAAAATATACAGACGCAGTCTATAGTTCATTCGCCCCCAAATAGTTTCATACCTACAATACGACGATTGTCGATTTCCTGGTTGAACTCTGGCCAGTGCCCGTGAATTTGTGGAATTTGTGGGTCAGGGAAGGTCCTTGCTGATACATCAACTATTTTCTTTTTCTAGCGTCCAATTGGGAATTTTGTTTTATGGAATTGGGAAAAAATACACTTTTTGCGATTGGGAATGGGGCCGAAATTCGGCCCCGCAGGAAAGGAAAAAAATCCCCTGCATACATAGGGGTGGATGGTTTTATGGATATAACTATGGGTGCTTCTATAAATAGTTTTGCATCTTCTGATCTATAATTTGTGAAATATCATTATGTGATAAGAAGAATCTGACAATTGTTGACATTTGTGTCAAAATTTTATTTAACTTGTCAAGCAAAAATGTCGTTAAGCTCACCAAGAGTTTGCCTAACAACATTTTACCTACACTTGTTTAATAAAATTTTACCGCAAACATTAACTCATGTCTGATCCTATCCTATATATGTGAACCCCCACTCCCACCACTAAAATTGAAATTGTCGAACTGGTAAACAAATCTTCATGATGCAAAAAGCTATCTGAAGCAGTGAATGATACAACAGTACATCCTGATCTTAAAAATAAAGTTTTATTTTTCTGTCTAGAAAGTAAATATCTGCAAATATTATACACTTACAAATATTTCTTGTATATACATGTACTAAAATTTTTACAACACAATTCCTTATACATCTTTTTTTTCAAAACCATTTAGATATTTAAGAGACAAAGAAATACGGTCTGAAAAATGCTTACAATAAGTTAAACTCATTTCTAGCTACAATCTTTTACAACTCATTAGAAGAAGGCTTTCAAAACACTTTTGGGAAATGGTAAAATGCTGGTTACCACTAACCTCCCCCCCCCCTTTTTTTTTTTACCTTGTCACAGAAGAATTCCATTCTTTGAGACATAATGTCAATGCTTTTTGCATGGGTAAGCCTATCATCATGTTATCTGGTCGATGGTCATATATTTCAAAGAAAAAGAGACTATACTTACATTGTTTGACATCATGATGACTAGAAGAGATTTATTGTAGGAATTAAAAGCTACATTCAGCACTGTGGCTTGGAATAAAATTAACATGGTATGTATAACTGTATTGATGTAAAGGATTTTTTTACTGCATAAACTGTCTTACATAAAAACATAATGTACATGTCTACAAGGAAGTAAGCGAGGGCCAATTTCTAGGTTCTTCCTAAATGTAGATCCCACATGATAAAGTGGAAGATTCATTATAGTGTTATGAATGTTCTAGCACAATTTAACACTTAAAGTGCTGAATTAACGAGTTACCCCTTTTCAAGTCAGAAAAGCAGCCCCAATATAGTTATTTCAAAATTGTTTCTGCCTTAACATGTAATATGGTAGCGGATAGTGTAGATCTAAGATCAGACTGCATGTTCTGTGCAGTCTGATCTTGATCTGCACTGTCCGCAAAAGCAAGTAAACTTGGTTCCAGCACTGTAAGGGTTAAGACTCAGTTTTAGGTTAAAATGTTTTGAATCCTCAAGGTATGATGAAAAACCAATCATACTTGATCTCCCTAACCTCTGAAGAGTTCTATGCAGAGAGTGAACAGCTCAAGGACACAGACTGTCATAATAAAATGGCCAAGATGGCCCTGGATCGCTCACCTGAATTTTTGAGAGGACCATAGCCATTTGTATTGAAACACTGGAAACAAAATCATTATTTTGCCAAGGAATTTTCCAAAGGTCACCTGTTTCTTAATTTCTGTACAGTACAAGTAGCCCCCATTCACCAGAGCCATGTTTCTTGGTCTATCAAAATTTCGCGAACAATTTTTGAAAAGAGCCATTCAAAAAGAGTCATTTGAAAAGAGCCATTCAAGGAACATTTCTGTGAAATTGTTTTAAAATCTGCCCAGCCGTTTCAGAGAAGAAGAATTTTCAAGAATTTCTTCATATCCATATAGTGCAAGTAGCCCCCATTCACCAGAGCCATGTTTCTTGATGAATCAAAATTTGACGATTTCAGAGAAGAAGATTTTTAAAATATTTCTTAGAAAATTCCATTTGGTTGCCATGGCAAATTCTGTGAACAATTTCTTAAAGAGGACCCCCCAAGGAACATTCCAGCCAAGATTGGTCCAAATTGGCCCAGCGGTTTAGGAGGAGTTAATGTTTAAAGAATTGTTGACTACGCATGATGCATGACGGACGACGGACACCGGACACCGGGTGATCCTAAAAGCTCCCACTGAGCACGTTGTGCTCAGGTGAGCTAAAAACATCTCTCTTAACTCTTTACCAAATGACAAAATTTTGGAATAGTCCAAATTGAAAGCAATTGCAGATGACAAAATACATGTGATTCAGAAATTGACTTGCAAGGTATGAAAATATTGTGGTTACCAGCATTTTCTCCTTTTCCCACAATCTTTTCAAAAAGCTTCTTTCTCGAGGTCGTTAAAAGTCGGGACTGTGTGGTAAAGAGTTCAGGTAAAGCCAAACATTAAAGCAAATCTCATTTCCACTTGTTACTTTTTCATACTGACCAATTTTTTTTCCCAAGTTTGTATTCAACATTTTGTGTGTGTGGTTTTCTTTCTGTACCTAAATCTTCGTTTCCCCTCAAAATATTAACCCTTTCCCAAACAAGCCCTTGTTTTTATGTGTCTTCAGTACAAGTCTTTCGAAAACACTGTGGGAAAAGGAGAAATTGCTCGTAATAAGCAATTTTTCCTTTTCCCACAGTGTTTTCTACCCATTTGGAGATTAGGTTGTATTCGGGTTTAATGCCACTTTAACAGCTAAGGTCATATCATGGCGGTCGGTGACGCACATGTGTTTCCTGGCTTTCTCACACCAGTACTAACACAACTTTCTTTCCAAAGCCACCAACTACTTTTCTCACATGCTTCAGCAGAGGTGAGAGGCGAAAATACGCCGGAAGGAAAGTTTGCCTCAACCAGGTATTGAGCACCCATTTGGAGAACTTTCTGCCATTTTTTATCAAATTTGAAATTGTTGTCTGCAAACTCTTTGAGTTTGGAAGAGTCCAAAATTTGTCATTTGGGAAAGGGTTAAGATTACAAGAACTGACACTGACATTATACCACAGTTACTTTCATCAAAGACATCAAATATGATTATCATTTTACTACCATGTGCAAATTGCATCCAGTATAACATGTGACCTATTTTCATGACAAACTCTTTTTCCAGGCATATAGGGTAGAATGTAAAAACCATACTTTTTTCAAAAACAATGTCTACTCAAAAAGGATACTGACATAAATGATTGCAAGAACAAGATGCGGTAATGTCCCAAGATGTTCACGCCTACGACCTCTAGGCTCTGTTGCAGTCCAGAACAAGGCATCAAGAATGTCATGCCCAAAATTAGATAATAATCTATCAGCCATCTGTAAGGAAATGAGCAGCCAACATCATTTTGACAAAAGAAAAAGAAACAAATTTTGATACCAAATCGATCTTGGTTACATGTAAATTTCTTATTTCCCCCAAATTCCAATCAGGTTTCTACATAGAAATCTTACTTAACCCTTTACTCCATAAATACTCATTTTAACACATTGCTTGTAGGAGCCTTTGGAAAACATTGTGGCAAAAGGTGAAATTGCTCGTGACGAGCAATTTCACCTTTTGTCACAATGTTTTCTATGCTATCAAAAGGTGTCATTTACACATAAGAAACGGCTTCATCCTTGCTGTTATTTAGGGTCAATTAGAGATACCATAGATAAGAAATGCCTTATGGGGTAAAGGGTTAAAGAGTTATTTACTTGTTACCAAACAACAAAATTTTAGGTTTGTTCAAATCTAAAGCATTTGCACATGACAAAATAAAAGGGACTGAAAATTTGAAATTTGCTCTGTGAAGGGTAGAAAACATTGTAGCAAAAGGAGAAATGCTGGTTACCAGCATTTTCTCCTTTTTCTACAATGTTTTCTAAAGGCTTCCTTCTCAGGGTCGTCAAAAGTAGGGATTGTGTAGTAATGGGTTAAAATACTCCTTCAAGCCAACAATAATTATTGCTCTATGTTGCACAGATGAATTTTGTAATATTTAACCCTTTCCCAAACGACAAAATTTTAGACTTGTCCAAACTGAAAGCACTTGCACATAACAAATAAAATGTGACCCAAAAATTGAAATTTATTTCCAGCTAAATAGATATCATTGTGGGAAAAGGACAAAATGCTGGTTACCACCATTTTCTCCTTTTACCACAATGTTTTCTAAAGGCTTCTTTCTCAGGGTCATCAAAACCAGGGATTGCTTGGTAAAGGATTAAGCAAAATGAAAAGCTGCTTGTATCAGACATTTCTAAAAGCCAAAATCTTTTAAAATGTGGTCATGTAAAATATCAGACCTTTAAAAAACACAGATCATCCCTATTTTGAAAAGACTTTTTCAAGTTGTTAATTGCCGTGTACCATTTTGAGTCTAAGCTCTTAAAATAAATAATTCTGTCAATTCATAACTCTACAGAGAGAGGTATGTTTTTGAAAAGAATTGTAGGAAAAGGGTGGAAATACTGCTCCTCCCTCAATATTATTTTTTCTTTCAACAACAAACAACATTATCTGGTTCACATTTGTTATCTGCAAATACGTTTTCCCGTTTCCCAGCAATGTTTTTTAACCCTTTCAAAAACAAATTGTGTGATATGGATTAAATTTACCTAAGTTTTGCCAGCAAATATTGTAAAGAATGAAATGTCTTAATCTCCAGGTTGTAGTTGCCTCTAGAACAAAATGTCCACAATTTTAGCAAAGGAGTTGACCTGATACAAAACAATCCCGTATTCTACAAGCTCTGAAGCAGATCACTTTGGAAATGGGAATAGGAGATAATACTGGTAACCAGTGACTTCTCCACTTCTCTTAATTCATTAATTAATTCATTCGAGCCACTTTTACTTAACCCTTTACTCCATATGTACTCATTTTGATGTATCAACAACAGACAACTTTTGAAAACCTTGTGGGAAAAGGAGAAATTGCTAGTAATGAGCAATTTCTCCTTTTCCCACAATGTTTTCCACTCAATCAGATATTTGTATCCTCATTTGTCCATATTTTTGCCATCATATCTTCATTTGCTGCTGAAATGGAAGAGCCTCAAATTGGCATATCAGATAAAGGGTTAATTACTACAACATGCAAAACTCTAATATTTTCAAGAGAATGTCAATCCCAGTGGCTCATTAAATCATGAACAGTATTCAAAACCCTGAAGTCGCTAGTTTAAATCCCATGGTCCTTATTCCTCTATGGTATTTCAACACTGATCAATATCAACACTGATATCATTTAACTCTTTCCCAAACAAGCCCCGGTTTTTATGTGTCTGCAGTAAAAGTCTTTTGTAAACACTGTGGGAAAAGGAGAAATTGCTCATAACGAGCAATTTCTCCTTTTCCCACAGTGTTTTCTACCCTTTTTGAGAACTTTCTACCATTTTCTCCAAATCTAAATTGTCCTCTGCAAACTCTTTCGGTTTGGAAGAGTCCAAAATTTGTTGTTTGAGAAAGGGTTATGCCTTTGCAATGTAGCAATTAGACAAGTCCAAATCGAAAGCATTTGCAGACAATAAATTTGGCTTGTACGATATATCTTTTTCTGATAGAAGAGAAAACATTGTGGAAAAAGAAGAAAATGCTGGTTCCCAACAATTTCTTCCTTCCCCATGGTGTTTTCAATGTCTCCCTTTATCAGGGTTTTTAAAACTCGAGATTGTGTGGGTTATGGCTTAAATTATACTTAAAAACATTACAAACGCACCTTTAAAATTTGAAATGGTACAGACGTAAGCTTTGACCATGCAGTACTTACATCTAACATATTAAAAAAGACATATAGCTTGATGGTTGCCTGTCCACGCACAAGGTGATACATCATCGATGTGTCGATATACGACATAATAAAGAAACATACCACAAGGATAATGCCTTTCAGTATATCACAAATTTGAGCTGGTTGAAGAAGATTACGAGATCTGAAAATCATCAAAGACATCCTTCTTAACTCTTTACCAAACAATTCCGACTTTTAACGATCCTGAGAATGAAGTTTTTTGAAAACACTGTAGAAAAAGGAGAAAATGCTGGTATCTGCTGGTATCCAGCATTTTCTCCTTTTCCTACAATGTTTTCCACCCTTCCCAAAACAAATTTTAATTTTTGATTCATGTTTGATTTGTTGGCTGAAAATGCTTTTAATTTGGTCAAGTCTAAAATTTTGTCGTTTTGTAAAGAGTTAAAGTGAGTTTACAAACAAAATGTATAGCATTTCTTTTTTTCCAAATTCCTGGAACAAATTTGAAAAGAAAGATTTTTGGAAAATAAAAAAAATCCTTGTGAAATATTAATTGTGACAACCAATTAAGATTAAATATATGTACTTAACCCTTTCCCAAACAGCAAATTTTGGACCAGACCAAATTGAAAGCATTTTGCAAATGAAAAATTTAACAGTTGCTAAAAAGATGATTTTTCTATATGGTAGGGTAGAAAACATTGTGGGAAAAGGAGAAAATGCTGGTTACCAGCATTTTCTCCTTTTCCCACAATGTTTTCAAAAGGCTTCTATTCCTGGCCCAGGGATTGTTTGGGAAAGGGTTAATTCATGTTACAAAGTGACAAAATAAAAACAAGATGGCCATGATGACCCTGAAGTCACTCACCTGAGTCTTTTCAATCTCTTTTGAGTTATCATGACAAACAATCTTCTATGCTTTCATAATAACTGGACTGGACATTTTTCTGCTGGCATGTACACACAGTTTTTCTAAGATATGACCCACAACCTACTTTTTGACCCAACATGTCCCATCTGCGAACCTATCTGAGGTATCAAAGTGAAAGTTTTTCTAACTTTCAAGAGTATTCGACTGAAAATGTGGCCTCTAGAGTGTGGACAAGGTTTATCTAAGATTTGATCAAGTGACCTAGTTTTTGACCCAGCATGACCCATTTTTTAACTAATTCAAGATATCATCAAGACAAACATTCTAAGTTTCATGTGTATCGGACTGAAAATGTGGTCTCTAGAGCGAACACAAGGTACAAGTTGACGGCGGACAAAGCACAATCACAAAAGCTCACTATGAGCACAAGGTGCTCATGTGAGTTAACAACAGGGCCATGTTGGCCCTGTATCGCTCCACTGGCTTTTTAACCCTTAACCACAGAAATTGCAGTGTTCATGTCCCTGAAAAAGAGGAACTTTGAAAACAATGAACACTGTCAGGCAATACAAGCAGGTTAATTCAATGGCATCAAAGGTATAGTTCTTGGAAAAAAAAAAAACGGACTAATAGAAACCTTACTCTGAATTATTATTCAACTCATGTAAGCATAACTATTAGCATCAAAATGAATCAGTCTCCCTAAAAACAGAATATTTCCTATCAAAAAATTAAATGTCTAGTACCAATCATGTATCATTTTAGTTTGATAATCAAGGGAAGTAAATAGTAACAAACTTTATCCTTTATAAAAAAGAGTTACTTCCCTTGATTAATGTTTAAATTGAAGTGACCATATTTTGACGCCCATGTTAGACTTGTGATCCCTGAAATGGAGCTAATTTTGACCCCAGGCTTATAATATGAAGAAACTTGTTAAAGGTCCATTAGATAAAGCTACATGCTAAATTCAGTAGCCCTTGGCCATGTGGTTTCAGAGGAAGATTTTTAAATATGTATTTTTTTTTTCAGTTTTGTTGCCATGGCAACCAGAGTTTTTGATGGAGTAATATTCTTTCGTGCAATTCTGAAGAGGACCATGGCAGGATCATTTCCGTGAAGTTTCATCAAATTTGGATGGGTAGTTTCAGAGAAGAAAATGTTTGAAATAAAAGTTAACGCACCAACACACGACGATCACCGGGCCATGACATAAGTCCACTGGCCAAAGGCCAGTGGAGCTAAAAAAATCAGAAAAACTACTCATAAGCAATAATTGTCACTTACTGATGTGACGTAATCAGATGTGCCGTGACTAAAAATTATGTCTCGCATAAATCATTATTTATTTTTCTTTTTACACAAGGGTTATGGTAGGGTTACGCAGACAGCTTTAATTCCTCTAACAAATAGCGCTGTGATGCTGGTAAAATTCATCAATATAGTGTCCAATGTCATTTCACTTAAAATGAATTGTTCCTTGCAATGAAATGCTCAACTCTGCTGCATGAAAACAGTAACTGTATTTTGTTATGCATCTTTTACATTCATTGACCATGAAATAACTGTACATTGAATATTTAAGTATGTCAAAATTTAGGATTACAACTTCCAACTCATCCATAAATATTGTGTAACATTCATAAAGGCTATTCTGACAATCTCAGCAGCTTCCATGTTTTAAATCATTACCAAATGACAAATTTACAGACTGGTCCAAATTGAAAGCATATGCAGACGACAAATTAAAGGTGACTGAAAAATTGAAATTTGGTTTGGGAAGGGCAGAAAACATTGTGGGAAAAGGAGAAAATGCTGGTTACCAGCATTTTCTCCTTTTCCTACAATGTTCCCAAAAGGCTTTTTTCCAAGGGTTGTCAAAAGTAGGGATTGTGTGGTAAAGAGTTAATATGAGAGTCAGGGACCATAGACCTTAATAAGCGCATTTTCTTATACTTAAGTTGGAAAACGTCACACAATTTTGAATGGTTTTTCCATGACATTAATTTTATGACGTCACTCCCTAAGCCAGCCTCACTGAAATGTAGGACATTTAAATAATTTGTAAATTTTGCAGGGCTAAATTCATGACATCAAATGTCATCACATCATTGTGAGGTTTTGAGTGTGTCTCTACGGGAATACCACAGTATCAAGAACTGTTGTATCAATCATTTTGAAAATTTCTACATAAAAGGCCAAGAAGCGTCTCTGGGTGTATATATCTTGATACTATTCACAATTTTTTTCAGCAAGTTCTTGTGTTGTCTACATATTTTTGAATAGCTTTTGTATATCATTATTTATCAAACAAATGTGTATATTTAGAGGGGGAAAAAAATAATAAAAGCACTATAAGATAGACAAAGCACTGTAACTTTGATTACATATCTGCTAATTTATACACTGTATTTTTATCTTTTCACCAGTGCTGTGTGTAAACTGTTAAGTGTCCTGGCCAAAGATATCCCAATGAAAAACCCTGTGTTTTGAGTGAAGATCCAATCCAGGGCCTCTAGGTTATAAGCCCTACACTTTATCACTGAACCACACAGGACCCCTTGAGGAGGATGAAAGCAACAAATCATACCCTGTGAAGCCACAGGGATGTGTCAAAAGTTTCAGGAATGCAAGCATTATTCTTAGTGGAAGAAAGGTGAACACAAACAGGAATGCATCGACACACTGGAAGAAGCCATATACGCAAAACTGAAAGTAGAAAGTACACATGTACATCACTAATTATAACAAAATCAACACTGATTCATATGTAGAAAGGCATTTACATATTTAAACCCAAGCCTTTTCCAAAACTGTGCATATATCAAAGATCCCTGCAGAAATGCATGTTACAAAGTAATTTTTTATTATCTTGGAAAAATAAGAAATGCTTTTATCCAACATTTTCTCCTTTTGCCACTATTTTTTCTGCTATTTCAATAATAAATCCTATCAGATCAGACTGAAGATAAGTTGACCATGTCTATCTTCTAAAGCAAATAAATGCTTTAGATTTTGAACACTTACCAAAAATCCCACATGTGTTACGATCTTGTAAAAGACTGCATTTGAAAACAACAAGTTATAACAAACATTTTTTCACTTTTCCAAAATATTTTCGACACTTTCATAGATAAAGCCTACTAATCCAGCCAAATTTAATGTATTATCTTAAAAACTTTTTCAATTGACTGATTGTATGGTGTTCATGGGCGGATCCAGAGGGGGGGACCGGGGGTCCGGACCCCTCCTGGAATTTTGGCAAAAACGTAAACGGGTAACATCCACTGAAATCCGGAAATCAAAGTACCGTATAATTAGACGAGTGCGTTTTCGGTGGGACCCCCCCTGAGAAAAATATCTGGATCCGCGCATGGTGTTGAATACTGTTTTCAACACCACTTCAGCTATATACCCAGTCATGCGTGGATCCAGATATCTTTCTGAGGGGGGGATCCCACCGAAAACGCACTCGTCTTACTATATGATACTCTGATTTCCAGATTTCAGTGGATGTAAGCCGTTTACAAGAAAATCAATTGTTTCCAGTTTTAACCATAGGGAGGTCTCCACATTTAGAAACTTTTTTTTAAATTTAAGACTGTAATTTAAATAAATGCTGTATCAACCCAGTACCATTTCACGAATCTGATAACCACATTTTTGCCAAAATTCCAGGGGGGGTCCGGACCCCCAGTCCCCCCCTCTGGATCCGCCCATGCCAGTGCACCTATTCATACTTTCCTGGAATTTCTTTTTACCATTACTTGACAGAATATTCTCCCAAAGCTACTGGCATCTTTCGCCAACAAGCATTGTCAAAACAATGCTCAGCAGTGGGAGAGTCAATTCTTCCAATATAAATGAGCCATGCTCTGTGAAAAGGGGGCTTAAAAAGTTAATGCATTTTCGAAAAGTATTGTCCCACATCTGTGCAGGCTGACGTAGGCTGAAACGTTTCACTACCTTTAACTTCTTTGCATGTCAAATGATTATTCTACCTCATGATTCAGTCCATTGACTGACAAAGTGGATTCTATAAATCCATAATTTGGTGATGTCCTTGCTTGGTATAATGCATCACAGAGATGCATTAAGCCCCCTTTTTGCCAGAGCAAGACTCAGAAATTATGTGTCTGAAATTCGAGCCTCCAAACTCTTTTAACCCATTACCAAACGACAATACGTTGTCTGCGCATGTCATATTCTTCGAAGATTCGACTGTCTTATATGACACATCACTACTAGCCCCGAAAGCGGGCTGACTGTAATATTACGCTCTATAAAGTAGCAATGTTGAAAATAGCTTTTACGTGTCAATACTTTTGAGGAGAAATGAGACCTGCTTTAGCAACAGATTTCTCTAAACTGGTGATCATAGTTGAGTGAATTGCACGAGGTAGCATTTTATTGGGTAAACCTTTTTTTTTTTGTTTTAAATTCAAAGTAACGGTTGTCGCGTAGGAAAGTGGTTCGGTTCTGTACCCAGGATGCTCATATCAGATAGATGAGTATTTATAGAATGCCATCTAATGGGAGATAATGAACAACAATATTTTAGACTGGTCCAAATTGAAAGCATTTGCAGACAACAAAATAAAAGTGACTGAAAATTTGAAATTTGTTTTGTGAAGGGTAGAAAACATTGTGGGAAAAGGAGAAAATGCTGGTTACCAGCATTTTCTCCTTTTCCCATGGTGTTTTCTAAAGGCTTCTCTCTCATGGGCGTCAAAAGAAGGGATTGTGTGGTAATGGGTTAATCTAGGTGTGTCAAAAATTTTAGTGTCTGCACGATTCAACCATAGATATATTGGTCATGCTCTGTAGGGGTAGAGCACTGATCTGTAAAAAGTATCAACCCAAGTCAGCCTACACAGTCCATGCATGTTGACCTTGGTGAAAACTTTTCACTATTGCCAATTTGGCCAATTTCCTACATCTCAAAGGATCAGTCTATCTCATGGTTCAGTCTATTGTTAACTCTTTACCACACAATCCCGACTTTTAACGGCCCTTAAAAAGAAGCCTTTAAAAACATTGTGGGAAAAGGAGAAAATGCTGGTAACCAGCATTTTCTCCTTTACCCACAATGTTTTCTACCCTTCCCAGACCAAATTTCAATATTTCAGTCACACTTATTTTGTCACCTGTCAATGCTTTCAATTTGGACAAGTCTAAAATTTTGTCGTTTGGTATTAACCCTTTCCCAAACAATCCCTGGTTTTTACGGGTCTGGAATAGTAGCCTTTTGAAAACCTTCTGGGAAAAGGAGAAAATGCTGGTAACCAGCATTTTCTCATTTTCCCACAATGTTTTCTACCCTATCATAGACAGAAATCATCTTTTCAGCAAGACTTGAATTGTCGTCTGCAAATGCTTTCAATTTGGTCAAGTCCAAAAGTTTGTCGTTTGGGAAAGGGTTAAAGAGTTAAATAACAAGTTGTGTATTTAGGAACAATAGCATTGTAACTACTGTTTCTGCCCATGGGCGGATCCAGAGGGGGGGACCGGGGGTCTGGAACCCCCCTGGAATTTTGGCAAAAAAAGTGGTTATCGGATTTGTGATTGGGACTGGTTTGATATTGCACAGCATTTATATAAAATACAGTCATAAATTTAAAAAGGGTTCAAAATGTGGAGACCTCTTCATGGTTAGAACTGGAAACGTTGACTTTTCTTGCAAATGGCTTACATCCACTGAAATCCGAAAATCAAAGTATCATATAATAAGACGAGTGCGTTTTCGGTGGGACCCCCCCTGAGAAAGGTATCTGGATCAGCGCATGTCTGCCTTAACCCATTACCACACAATCCCTACTTTTGACGCCCTTGAGAAAGAAGCCTTTAGAAAACATTGTGGGAAAAGGAGAAAATGCTGGTAACCAGCATTTTCTCCTTTTCCCACAATGTTTTCTACCCTTCACAAAACAAAATTTATACTTTCAGTTACTTTTGTCATCTGCAAATGCTTTCGATTTGGCCAAACCTAAAATTTTGTCGTTTGGTAATGAGTTAAATTGAAGAGTTATAGTTATATTTTAGTAAGGCCTATCAAAACAATATTGTGTTTAGGGTTTCCTGACCCTGCCCAGGAAAAAGCTGCCAACTATTAACTTTTTATACTAAAATTGAAAGAGAAAAATCTGCCGAGTGTGATTTTAGCACATGTTTCAAGTAAAAAGTCTTTTTGGAAAAAAAAATCACCACCTACCCTACCTATACCATCTCAAACCCTGAACACAGATATTTTTCTGTTAGGCCTGATACAAATATTCAAAGTTGAGAATTTAGGGAAATGACTTAAAAATTTTGTGAACCTACATGTATAAGTAAAATTTACCATATTTTGTATACAAAAAATTACAAATTTTGTTAAAAAAAAGGTCCCTTGCACCAGAGTTTAAAACGGTTCAAAAGGAGAGAATAGAATGAAGGATGTGTAATGGCTGTGTCAAAAAAAGAGTGGTTTAGTTTAAATTACCTTTTCTAATTCTCTTGGTGTCTTCATAAAGGTGTATACTCTCTGCCTCTTTTGGGCATATTTCTCTTCTTCTCGCTCAAGTTGATATCCTCGTGTCAGCTCCGATGTGAAATATTTGAAAACAGAAACATCTGTGTCAAGAGATACAAGATATCAATCTTTAATTCCTTGACAACTACGATTCTCTTTTAATCAGTTTTCTTAGAGCTGCAGTACTAGTGTAGTATACCGGTCTATCCCTCAGACAGATATAAATGTTTAGTTTGTGTTTGTATAAGGGGGCACTTATACTGCCTTGCTATAGAGAAAGCTTTTGCCACATGGTAATGTGTTTGCCTTGGGTCCTAGAGGTCCAGGGTTTAAATCCCCCCAGGAGGCTATCTTTCAGAACTGATACACTAGTGTTCCAGACATTTACTTCTTTGTCATTGAGGCTAATTGTTGGGTGGGAGTAACCAGTATGGGGACCAGGGGAAATCGGTGACTAACTGAAAATCAAAAAGGGTAGTTGATCTTGGATAGACCTATTACCAGCTAGCTCATTTGATAGACTTGAGGTGCTAGTGTTCTGGGGATCACTGGTTCGAGTCCCAGGTTGGGCAAACTTTGTGTCTTGAATTAGTAGCCCTGTTTCACTTCCTCATAACTTGGAAAGGAAACAATTACCTTTATTTTGGAGAAGAAAAATATAAGCTTAGCTTTCATTCTGATCCATTTCGTCAGTTATTGTTTGTTATTTTGTTGATTTGTCTTTAGATATTTGTATAATTACATGTAATTGATGAATTACTGGAGAGGAACTATATAAGCTATAAGCTTACGTTCTAATCCTTTTCTTATTTAAATTTATGTCAATCTAGTCTTTGTAAATTATATGAATAAACTATGTTTAAACTAATTGATGAATAAAATATGTTTAAAGTGAAACAATGACCTATGTGACCAAGATACAAATCATCTGCAAATGCTATCAGCTTGGACGAGTCTAAATTTACTTGTGAGCTAAATACACTCTTCTCTAGCCACCAAAATATGTTCGCAATAGATGCAAACTTGCCACTGATTTGGTCAGCTGGGTGCGCTGTTTTTGCGGACATCCTTTCATATGGTATGTCAACTTCGACATCTAGTGGTATTAAAGAAAGGTTATCAGACTTGTTTCCTCTGTCAATGACAAGATCTCCAAAGAACCGTTTAATAGCGTGAAAATTAGCTATAAATACTGTTCAATTATTTTTTTTTGTTGATGACAAGACGACCTAAACTGGTAGCCCGTTCTCGATCTTCGTTTATAGCTGTATTGAATGCACCTCACTGAGTGTAAAAGGGTACCAGTTTAGAGTTAAAGACGTTTCGTCCCCAAGACTTTCTCCCAGATCGATTCTTCCCTGTTTGTTTCGCTACTAAATTATGTTCCGGGCTTATCATTGCCTTGAATTGTTCGTATCTAAACTTGTTTGATATTAGGTCACCAAGTTCTATGGGCTAAGGTCCAGGTAAAAAAAGGGCCTTTTTTCTTTTTAATCGATCTGGTAGAAAAAATCAAATGTTACAGTGAGTTATGATAGCCCATTAAGAGCCTACCCAAAATTAGCTCATAATGTAAATTAGGCTTTTCCCATGTTAACAATAATGAAACAAACATTGAAACAATGAAATCTTTTTGACACTTTTTTTTTAAGGTGCTCATTAGTGGTGGGTATTTAGATTTTTCACATCTCACCAACTTAAAAAATATACATATCATAGAAATTTATATGAAAAAGCAATACAAATCCTCAATAATTAAGAATAAAAAAATAACAAAAGTAAAATTTATTTTGATGGTGTTCCGTAAAAAGGCTATGTAGCCTTTTGAGGTAATTTTAGATTTCGCCTCAAAATCAAACAAGAGGGCCAAGATGGCCCTGGATCGCTCACCTGAATTTTTGAGAGGACCATAGCCATTTTTTTTTTCAAAATCTAATCAACCATTTCAGAGAAGAAGAATTTTAAAGAATTTCTTCATGTCTGTATAGTGTAAATAGCCCACAGCCATCAGAGCCATGTTTCTTGATGGATCAAAATTTCTCAAACACTTCTTGAAAAGGGTCAGCTAAGAAACATTTCTGTGAAATTATATCAAAATCTCACCAGCCCTTTCAGAGAAGAAGAATTATAAAGAATTTCTTCATGGCCAAATATTGCAAGTAGCCCCCATTCACCAGAGCCATGTTTATCGACGGATCAAAATTTTGCAAACAAGTTTTGAAAAGGGTCATGCAAGGAACATTTCTGTGAAATTATTTCAAAATCTGACCAGCGGTTTCTGAGAAGAAGAGTTTTTAAGAATTTCTTCATTTCCGTATAGTGCAAGTAACCCCCATTCACCAGAGCCATGGTTCTTGACGGACCAAGATTTTGCGAACAATTTTTGAAAAAGATCATCCAAGGATTATCTCTGTGAAATTATTTCAAAATCTGACTAGCGGTTTTAGAGAAGAAGAATTTTTATGAATTTCTTCATTTCTGTATAGTGCAAGTAGCCCCCATTTACCAGAGCTTGACGGATCAAAATTTCACGAACAATTTTTTAAAAGGGTCATCCAAGGAACATTTCTGTGATATTATTTCAAAATCTGACCAGTGGTTTCTGAGAAGAAGAGTTTTTAAGAATTTCTTCATTTCCATATAGTGCAAGTAACCCCCATTCACCAGGGCCACGTTTCTTGACTGATCAAAATTTCACAAACAGTTTTTGAAAAGGGTCACCCAAGGAACATCTCTGTGAAATTATTTTAAAATCTGACCAGCGGTTTCAGAGAAGAAGATTTTAAAAGAATTTCCTAGAAAATTTCCATTTGGTTGCCATGGCAACCAGAGTTTTTGACAAAATCAAATTCTGTGAACAGGTTTTAAAGAGGACCTCCCAAGGAACATCCCAGCCAAGTTTGGTCCAAATTGGCCAAAGGGTTTAGGAGGAGTTATGTATAAAGTATTGTTGACGACAGACAACGCACAACATACACCGGGTCATCCTTAAAGCTCCCCTTGAGCACATTTTGCTCAGGTGAGCTAAAACTAGAGGCGCTTGAGCGCCTGTATTGCTCCACAGGCCTGATTTTTCTGTAACGGAGAAGTGAAGTTTTTAACAATTACCATTCATTCCTGCAATTCAGGTCACTGAAGAAAAACAGCTATGAAAAACATTGTGAGAAAAGAAGAAAATAATAGTAACCTGCATTTTCTTAGTTTTACACAATAATTTCTACCCTTTTTGATACGAAATACTAATTTGAAGATTTATTATGTTGTCTGCAACATCTTTCAATTATGACCAGTTATAAAAATGTTGTCTTCTGGTTATAGTTACAGAGGGTCTTGTTACAAACTATTTTGGGTGGGGAAACTTCAAAATATAGAAAATATGTGTTGTGGCAACTGTTTTATTGAAGTTGCAGGATCAGTTTGATTGGATATCAAAATGCCTTATCACAACAGTAAAGCCCTGTCCCTCTTTGTACTAGCTCACCAGTAGGTCAACAAACCTTTACCAGAACTTATCAAAGTCCAGAGGTTCTCTTGTTTTATATGAAAAGGATTATTGATTATGTAAAGCAACCATCTTTAACTCTTTACCAAACGGCAAAATTTGGGATGTGACCAAACTGAAAGCATTTGCAGACAACAAATTAAACATTGATGAAATGGTGATTTCTCTCTCTGATGAAAACACAGAGAGAAAAGGAGAAAATGCTGATTACCAGCATTTTCTCCTTTTCCAAGAGTGTTTTCTAAAGACTTCTTCTTTAGGATCGTTAAAAGTCAGGATTGTATGGTAAAGACTTACCACCATATGAACTAACCTGCAATACAACCATAAAATCCAACGAACACACTGATCAACGTGAGCCGCGGACACCATGTGTTCTCGGTACACCAGATCAAATTTTTCCATGGAAGAACCGAAGGTGGTGTAAGTATTTTCATTTTTATGGACCTGATTAACCTAGATAGAAATGTTGATTTACAGCAATGTCAAAACGAATGATTGGTCTGTTTACACACATATTAGGGAATAATAATACCATCATATAAGCGAGCTGTGGCTTAATGAGCAACTGGGGTCTTATTGTTTTGAAGTTTGTTGCCGATTTTCGGACAAAATCTCCTAACCATTGTTCATTTTAGAGTTTGTATGATAAGATAAATGTATTCCCTAAAGGAACACAAAATTTCACTTAGAAATGTCCATCCAAAGCGAAGATATACGTTTTTGAATGGACCTGGGTAGAGGAAAATATGCTAACAAGACACCATTTTCATTTTCAGAGTATGTACATGGACACCAGATCAGAAACAGATTGTGGTAACTGGACACCAACCTTTAAATCATCAATATTTCTGCCTGAAACTGGATGCATGGGCTGTATACGAAGACTATTTTTATAAACATTATGTCACTACGGTCTATTACCTGATAAAGAGCATGTTCAACGCAATTTCATTACTTGTAGCACTTACTTTTTGAAATATTTGCAATGTTACGGCAATTTACGAAGTGGACCTACGATGCTTGATCACAATTTACCGGTCATTGCCTCCAATGTTGGTGCAAGACATGTTCTTTTTTTACAGCGTTTCAGTTTTATGAATGGCGTATTAACCCATTACCACGCAACCAAGAGCTTTAATGTCCCTGGGTAAGATGGCTTAGAAAAACATTGTCTATAAAAAAAAAACCCTATTAACTAATACAGTGTGTACATTATTTACCACATTTGGCCTGATTCTTAGTTTAAATAATTTTCAAATCCGCTTGGCCAACTGTTAGAATGGCGTTGTACCCTTCGTACATTTGCATGCGTGCGTTTGTTCATCTACGCGTTTATTTCTAAAATTTTTATTTTATTGACTTCTCCTCAGAAACCACCAAGTAGAAATCAACAAAATTCAACGTGGATGATTCCATAAATTTCTTCGAGATACTTCGATCCTTTGAAAAAGATGGCGTATGTGGAAGGAGCTTATTTTCCGTTTACGGCGCGTTGTGAAAATTATAAAATTTGTCCTCTCAAAAGAACTTTATCACGAGATTGGCATTGGGTAGCTTTCTATCACATTCCTTCAATAAATTTTGATCTGCTGAAAAACATGGCTTTTGTTGGTGGGGCTTATTTTCTCTTTGTGTCATAAAGCGGAAGTACTTGCAGCTCTTTAAATAAATTCATTGATAATGCATGTAAGTAGATCTACATGTATTTCATAACGCAGATGATCACTGATAATGTTTCATTGTATCCAATATGCTTGGTGATCATGATATATGAGATATTAATTTTTATTGTTACAAACTTATATAGTTCTTGGAAATGCAGCATTAGTGCTCAGAAATAGTTTTGTACGTAGTGTGTTAGGAAATTATTAGAGAGGTTAATTGCAGCCATGGCAAATTACTAAATTAAATCTTTTCTAAAATTCGTCATTTATAAAAAATAAACCACCCCTATTTCCTGTTTTTTTTTTTTATTTCGCTTTATTTACAAAACCATGACGAAACAGACTGTGTATCAGAACAATTACGCTCGAAGAGATAGAATTAGACAGCAAATTCTGTGGCAGTCTGCAATTTGAACTCACCATTGTTGGAGGGTCTGATGACCTCTCCAATAAATTTCAGCGATACGAAATACAGTAAAACCTGGCATGTTGGCCACCTGTAGCCACCTGTATTAAGCAAGCAACATAGATAAACAAGCATACATGTAGTTCCCGACAGACATTCATCTGTATCAAACAAGCACCTGCCTTTGGCAAGCTCTTTTGACCGTCTCTTTGGTAACTGATTGATATAGGTTGAACAGTATCTATTTCTGAGCACTAATGCTGCATTTCCAAGAACTATGTAAGTTTGTAACATTAAAAATTAATATCTCATATATCATGATCACCAAGCATATTGGATACAATGAAACATTATCAGTGATCATCTGCGTTATGAAATACATGTAGATCTACTTACATGCGTTATCAATGAATTTATTTAAAGAGCTGCAAGTACTTCCGCTTTATGACACAAAGAGAAAATAAACCCAACCAACAAAAGCCATGTTTTTCAGCAGATCAAAATTTATTGAAGGAATGTGATAGAAAGCTACCCAACGCCAATCTCGTGATAGAGTTCTTTTGAGAGGACAAATTTTACAATTTTCACAACGCGCCGTAAACGGAAAATGAGCTGCTTCCACATAAGCCATCTTTTTTAAAGGATCGAAGTATCTCGAAGAAATTTATGGAATCATCCACGTTGAATTTTGTTGATTTCTACTTGGTGGTTTCTGAGGAGAAGTCAATAAAATAAAAATTTTAGAAATAAACGCGTAGACGAACAAACGCACGCATGCAAATGTACGAAGGGCAGAAAGCCCTTCTAATAGCCCGCTGGCAGTTGGCCAAGCGGATTTGAAAATTATTTATTTAAACTAAGAATCGGGCCAAATGTGATAAATAATGTACACTCTGGATTAGTTAATAGGGGTTTTTCTTAATAGACAATGTTTTTCGAAGCCATCTTTCCCAGGGACATTAAAGCTCGTGATTGCGTGGTAATGGGTTAATACGCCACTCATGAAACTGAAACGCTGTAAAAAAAGAACATGTCTTGCACCAACATTGGAGGCAATGACCGGTAAATTGTGATCAAGCATCGTTTAGGTGTACTTCGTAAATTGCCGTAACATTGCAAATATTTCAAAAAAGCAAGTGCTACAAGTAATGAAATTACGTTGAACATGCTCTTTATCAGGTAATAGACCGTAGTGACATAATGTTTATAAAAATAGTCTTCGTATACAGCCCATGCATCCAGTTTCAGGCAGAAATATTGATGATTTAAAGGTTGGTGTCCAGTTACCACAATCTGTTTCTGATCTGGTGTCCATGTACATACTCTGAAAATGAAAATGGTGTCTTGTTAGCATATTTTCCTCTACCCAGGTCCATTCAAAAACGTATATCTTCGCTTTGGATGGACATTTCTAAGTGAAATTTTGTGTTCCTTTAGGGAATACATTTATCTTATCATACAAACTCTAAAATGAACAATGGTTAGGAGATTTTGTCCGAAAATCGGCAACAAACTTCAAAACAATAAGACCCCAGTTGCTCATTAAGCCACAGCTCGCTTATATGATGGTATTATTATTCCCTAGTATGTGTGTAAACAGATCAATCATTCGTCTTGACATTGCTGTAAATCAACATTTCTATCTAGGTTAATCAGGTCCATAAAAATGAAAATACTTACACCACCTTCGGTTCTTCCATGGAAAAATTTGATCTGGTGTACCGAGAACACATGGTGTCCGCGGCTCACGTTGATCAGTGTGACGAATAGTTTGAGAGAAGATATTTTTCCAAAGATTCGTACTTTATACCATAAAAGGAAAATGAGTCTCCCATAAAAGCCATGTTTTTTGATGGATCTTTTTTCTTTAATGAATTCTGTAGACCTCTATCTAATGAACATTCCTGCAAAATAAGAATGCTATCCAATTAGCGGTTTGGGAGGAGAAGATTTTAAAGGTTTTTTACTTTGGTTGCCATGGCAACCAGAATTATTCATGGAACACAATTATTTGAAGGACTTTGAAAGAGGACCATCTAAGGAACATTCCTGTGAAATTTGGTAAAAATCCAGTCAATAGTTTCTGAGGAGAAGTTTTTTAAAGAAAAAGTTTACAGACGCAATCACGGACGAACGGACGCACGCACGACGGACACAACGCCATGACGATAGCTTGCTGGCCTTCGGCCAGTGGAGCTAAAAAGCATTGTAGGAATGTCAAGTGACTGGCAGGTGATTCATGACTCTTTAATTAAGTAACATAACATAAATGTAATTATTTTCCATACTGTCTTCTTCGGACGCCATGTTTGAAGCTTCTTCTGTGTATTTCTGGTACATAAATGGGCAAGTTGCTCATCTAGAAATAGACCATGTTTCCCGTCGATGTCTACCTGGGCCGTAGTAAATCTCTAATTTCTCTTGTTGTCGGATGGTTTTCTACTACTGGGGTTTTATGAATGAAAATTTAGTTTAAACATATCTATTTTACATTGATTGAGAAACAAGTTCTTACAACTTATACTAATCTCTCTCGATTCCGTAACAAATAATATAGGTCTAGAATGTGTGGTTATAAACAAGAAGATTTTCAAAGTTTCCTCTATAAAAGGCCCTGTAAAACATGAGGCAAATTTTGACCTCTCGCTATTATTTGGAGGAACATGGTAGAGGTTCACTACATAAAGCTACATGCCAAATTTGGTAGCCATAGGCCTTATGGTTTCAGACAAGGAGCTTTTCAAAGATGTTCAATATTTTTCAGTTCTGTTGCCATGGCAACCAGAGCTTTAGAAGGAATCAAATTCTTTCAAAATATTCTGAAGAAGACCATGGCAGGATCATTTCTGTGAAGTTTCTTCAAAACTGGATGGATAGTTTCTTCAGATGTTTGAAATATAAGTTGATGCACGCACGTAAGCACCGACAGACACACGACGGGCACCAGGCCATGACATGACCCCCTGGCCTTCGACCAGTGGAGCAAAAAATCTATTGATGTCTTAAGATTAGCAAATGTGCAGTACATTCAGGGTAATGGCGACATACGATCAATCATCAGTTTCTTTGTTTGCTGCATTGAGAGTATAGCTGTGTTGCATGTATGTATATCTCTCTATCTATCTATCTATCTCAAAATCCAGAGGCTTTATAATTACCGTTTCGGACGAAAAAGTTTAAGGTTGATGGTTCGACTTCCTAACTATAGCTATTCCAATTTCTTTTTAAGATTTTTTTTTTCAATATGTTTGAACCCACATGATTCAACGGTTTGACTTGTTTATGTGGGAAAGTAGACAGTGGTTTAAACAAGCGGAAAATGATGGTCCTATATCGCTCATCTGAGTACTAAGCAGTAAAGGTCTGCAATGAAAATTCCTCTTTTCCAAAAAGATCATCATATCGAATTTGGTAGAGGTCCACTAGAAGATGCTACATAATGAAATATCAATGCTCTACAATTTCCAGTTTCAGAGAAAAATATTTTTAAAGTTTTTCTTCTTTGTTCCTATGTTTCAAACTTGTGACCCCGAGGCTGGGCCAGTTTGGACCCCAGGGACATCATGTGAACATACTTGGTAGAGGTCAACTAGCAGATGCTTCATACCAAATATCAAAGCTCTGCCCCTTCTATTTTCATAGAAAAAGAATTTTAAAGTTTTCCTTCTTTGTTCCTAAGTTTCAAATTTGTGACCCCCGGGGCAAGGCCACTTTTGACCCCAGGGACATCATATGAACAATCTTGGTAGAGGTCCACTAGGAGATACTACATACTAAATATCAAAGCTCTGCACCTTCTAGTTTCAGAGAAGAAGAATTTTAAAGTTTTCCTTCTTTGTTCCTATGTTTCAAACTTGTGATCCCTGGGCCGGGCCAGTTTTGACCCCAGGGACATCATATGAACAATCTTGGTAGAGGTCCACTAGGAGGTCTACATACCAAATATCAAAGCTCTGACCCTTCTAGTTTCAGAGAAGAAGATTTTTAAAGTTTTCCTTCCTTGTTCCTGTTTCAAACTTGTGACTCCCGTGGCGGGGCCAGTTTTGACCCCAGTGCCATCATATGAACAAACATTGTAGAACTCTACTAGGAGACTGCACTAACCAAATATCAAAGCTCTACATCTTCTAGTTTCAGAGAAGAAGAATTTTAAAGTTTTCCTTATTTCAGTTTCAAAATTGTGACCCCCCCCTCACCCACCCCCGCGGGCGGGGCCACTTTTGACCCCAGGGGCATCATATGAACAATCTTGGTAGAGGTCTACTAGGAGATGCTATATACCAAATATCAAAAACCTGCACCTTCTAGTTCCAGAGAAGAAGAATTTTAAAGTTTTCCTTCTTTGTTCTATGTTTCAAACTTGTGACCCCGGGGCAGGGCCAGTTTTGACCCCAGTGCCATATGAACAATCTTGGTAGAGATCCACTAGGAGATGCTACATACCAAATATCAAAGCTCTGACCCTTGTAGTTTCAGAGAAGATTTTTAAAGATTTTGCCATTTTTTTCCTTTTGGTTGCCATGGCAACCAGAGTTATGGGTGGAATGAGCTAAAAAAGAAAAGTGGTTTAAAAAAGACAATGTGCAAAAAGTACTGGTAAAAGAAACTTCAATAAAGCATGGGTGGCTGCATTGACCGTTATTATGCAAGTAATGCTGAAAGGGGCGTTCAAACACCAAGAAAGCAAACACATCGATCTTCACTAATGAATCTGGTATCAGCACTACCACCATCACTACCAACTCACCATCAAAACTACCGTCACCATAATTATAATCATCATTATCATCAAAGACGGACAGGCTCCGCACGATTTACTTTTTATTCCGCATGATTGCTGACCAGACAGGATTAGCTCAGATACCAGCCGACCTTCACCAATCAGCATTTCAACATTGAATGTTTGTAGAAAAAATAACAGCAAAGAAGGGCAAAACAAACTCAAACGGCGCAAAGTTGTAGTTCGACTTGCAAGTTGCCAAGAAGTGAATGCCGGTAATGACCAGCTTCAGGTTCGAGCCCCGTTAAAGTCGACTTTTGTAGAACTTGTCATTTTCATTAAATCTCATTGGGAATTAGGATATCTGGTGTCACAATTTCAGTTCAGATACAGAACTGAGTAAAATGGGGTCATAAGCTTAAACAGTAAACAAGAACCTCTTTAACTTCTTTAATAGTGGTAATCATCCAAAAGTAACAAAATATCAACAAAAACCATTAGTGTATACAATGCCGATATATAATAGCAATATCTCACAATAACATACATAGTAACCCTTCAGCAAAAGATCCAAAGTCTTTACAAAACCTGGGAGAGAAGGCCAATGAAAAAATTGTGGGAAATGGAGAAAATACTGGTACTCAGCAATTTCTCTCTTTCCCACAACTTTTTCAGTTCTATCACACAGATCTCATCATCTGAACTTTATTTGATATGCCAATAAATGTACATTGGATTTGGACAATTGTAAAATTTGTCATCTGACTAAGTGTTAAGTTGTTCTTGTCGCCTTTACGAGAGAATATAATAAAATCAAACCATAAACAAATAAACAAGTTAATGCCACATTGTTAGAAATTAATGAACTTAATGCTTAAAATACTTTCTCCACCACAACATTTGTCTCTTAACTCATTACCAAATGACAAAATTTTAGGCTTGTCCAAATTGAAAGCATTTGCAGACAACAAAATAAAAGTGACTGGATATTTAAAATTTGTTTTGTGAAGAGTAGAAAACATTGTGGGAAAAGGAGAAAATGATGGTTACCAACATTTTCTCCTTTTCCCAAAATGTTTTCTAACAGCTTCTTTCTCAGAAGCGTCAAAAGTAGGGATTGTGTGATAATGGGTTAATGCTAGCGTAAATCTTGAAAAGATATAACATAAGCTTTATTTGGCATTAAACTTTGACAAACTCATTGCCAATACATTAAGAAATATCAAGACAGCACAGTCATAATTTTAGCTCACAAAGCATGTTTTCTTCCCAAGGGTCTAGGAGATCATAAGCCTTCTATCCGTTACAACACCTTACCAGGTTTAAATCTTTACCTCACAACAAACATTTGGACTTAATCATATTGAAAACGTATGCAGACAACCATATAAATGTAAAACAAATGATGTTTTTGTCTTTGATAAGGTAGAAAACATTGTGAAAAAAGGAGAAAATGCTGGTTACCACCAGTTTTTCCTTTTCCCACAATGTTTTCGAAAGCCTTCATTCTTCAGTGTGGTTAAAACCTGGGATTGTGTGGTAAAGGGTTTAATTAAATAAAAAATGTTGTTGTCAGAGAGTAAAATTTATTCAGATCTTCATTTGTTAACTCTTTACTCCACAGATACTCATTTCTATGCATTGCTTGTAGGAGCCTTTGGAAAACATTGTGGCAAAAGGTGAAATTGCTCGTGATGAGCAATTTTACCTTTTTGTTACAGTGTTTTCTATGCTATCAAAAGGTGTCATATACACATAAGAAACGGCTTCATCCTTGCTGTTATTTAGAGCCAATTAGAGATACCTTAGAAATGCCTTATGGGGTAAAGGGTTAACCAAACTGAAAGTATTTGCAGACCACAAACTAAATGTATGGCCTAGATAAAAGGGTTTGTCACTAAAGGAATTACTAGCATATCTCCCTTTCCTAAATGTTTTTAAGAGGTATTTTTCCTGTAGGTCTTTTAACCCTTTACTCCATAGATACTCATTTCGACACATTGCTTGCAGTAGCCTTTGGAAAACATTGTGACAAAATGTGAAATTGCTCAATTTCACCTTTTGTCACAATGTTTTCTATGCTATCAAAAGATGTCATATACACATAAGAAACTACTTCATCCTTGCTGTTATTTAGGGTCAATTAGAAATACCATAGAAATGCCTTATGGGGTAAAGGGTTAATCCTTTACCAAATGACAAAACTGTAGACTTGTCCAAATTGTAAACACTTGCAGACAACAAAATAAATGTGACTCAAAAATTGAAATTTGGTTTGGGAAGGGTAGTAAACATTATAGGGAAAGGAGAAAATGCTGGTTACCAGCATTTTCTCCTTTTCCCGCAATGTTTTCAAAAGGCCTTTATCTCAGGGTCATAAAGAACCATGGATTGTTTGGGAAAGGGTTAAATGGTTCTGTCACAAAATGTTAAAGGAGATTTTCAGTCAGAAATAAGTGAAACAAGAGAGCCACGATGGTCCTGAAGTCCTTCCCTGAGACTTTTGACCAAACATATCAATTCTTCTGAGATACTAAGACAAACAATCTAACAAACTCATGTTGCGCCAAGAGTGCACAAGCTTTTTCTAGAATTTGTGTCAGTGACCCACTTTTAATCCCAACATGGCCCAATTTCTAACTTGTGGTAGGTGTTATCTAAATAAACAATCTGCCCATCTTTCATGAGAACTGGACAGGAAATGGGGTCTCTAGAGTGTACACATGCTTTTTCCAAGATTTGACCTGATGACCTAGTTTCTGACCAGATATGATCCATTTTCTATCTCACATGATGTATCATCACAACATACAACTTGCACTGGTGATGAACGAATGTGCTCATTTTTCTGAAATTTGACCTGGTGACCTGTTTTTTATCTAATGTGAACCATCTAAAACTTGTTCTAGATATTTTTGAAGACAAACATTCAGACTGATTTTCATATGTATTGTTAAAAAAAAATGTGGCGTTTAGTGCGTACACAAGGTATTTCAAACATATGACCTGGTTACTGTCTACATGTATTCGACACTACATAATAATGTTGGAACTCCTCTATGATACCATTAATTAACTCTTTACCACACAATCCCGACTTTTAACGACCCTGGGAAAGAAGCCTTTTGAAAACATTGTGGGAAAAGGAGAAAATGCTGTTTAACAGCATTTTCTCCTTTTCCCACCATGTTTTCTACCCTATCAAAGAATAACTGCACCATTTGAGCCACTTTGAAATTGTCATCTGCAAATGCTTTAAATTTTAACATGGCTTAAATTTTGTTGTCTGGTATACGGTTCAACCAAACTTTCTGATCAACTTTCAAGAGTACTGGACTAAAAAAATGTGACCTCTTTAGTGTACCCAAGATTTTTACTAGATATGACCTTGATTTCGTTTTTGACCTAACAAGACCCACTTTCAGACTCATCCTAGATATTAGCAAGACAAACACTTTGACCAAACTTCATGAGCACTGGATTGAAAACAAGGTCCCTGGAGCATACCCAAGGTAAAAGTTGACGACACACCACATACATCACACTTACAAAGCTCACTTTGAGTACTTTGTGCTTAGGTGAGCTAAAACTCTTTCTGTTTCAAGCCTTTCTTTATGATAAAATCTCATACAGTACCATACAGACATCAGCTAGACATGCCTTGACATTTTCTTTTAGCTGTGCTGATATAATCTACCTAGCGCCAAAATACAAAAAAGCACGACGGCCACTTCTCTATTAATTTCCTTGGGGTAAGGGGGTTCAAAATATTATGAGAAAAGGAAAAAATGCTGGAAACTCACACACAATTATGTTTGCATTGTGCATATTTCACATTTGTCATCTGCTGATGAGTATAGAGCTGTCATTTTGGAAAGGATTAATAGGTGTTTCACAATTGGTAAGTTTACCAATCAAAATTAACCCATTACCAAACAGCAATATTTCAGACTGGTCCAAATTGAAAGCATTTGCAGACGACAAAATAAAACAGACTGAAAATTTGAAATTAGTTTTGTGAAGGGTAGAAAACATTGTGGGAAAAGGAGAAAATGCTGGTTACCAGCATTTTCTCCTTTTCCCACAATGTTTTCCAAAGGATTCTTTCTCAGAGGCGTCAAAAGTAGGGATTGTGTGGTAATGGGTTAATCATTGACAACATAATCTAAAGTTTTGATTCCCATTAGAAATGAGGCTTTTGAAATATTGTGAGAAAAGGAGAAAATGCTGGTTACCACCATGTTTTCTATCCCTCTAAACACATATTTCAATTTTTAAGTCAAATTTTTAATGTTGTCTATAAATGCTTTAAATTTGGAATACTCTAATACTTTGGTGGAAGGTAATGACTTTGTGGTACATGTACGTATAAAGCTGAGTAGAAATTAATAGTTCATTCATATCAAGCATCAACGATTACTGGCCGATAAAATGTTGGATATGGCTATTTCAAACGATTTGTGGCTGAAAATTTTTTATTGTTTGGCATAACTTGTAAAATCTGGAACAAAATAAAATATGATACAGCTAATTACGGCTGCATATTCACCGAAGAACCCCAAATATCTCAAAATCAAGTTAAGGCTCACATTTACAGATTTCTGTCTTTCAGAAACACTTCAAAATCTTGAAACGATTAACAAAACAACAGCTTCTAAATATAATACATTATACACTAAACATAATGTGGTTCAACATTTTTTCTACCATTGATTTTCTGACCATGTTTCTCCAAATAACATTTTAACTCACTACCACACGAGAAAATTTTAGTCTGGTCCAAATTGAAAGCATTTGCAGACGACAAAATAAAGGTGATTGAAGAATTGAAATTTGTCCCGAGAAGGGTAGAAAACACTGTAGGAAAGGGAGAAAATGCTGGTCACCAGCATTTTCTCCTTTTCCCACAGTGTTTTCAAAAGGTTTGTTTCTCAGGGGTGTCAAAAGTAGGGATTGTGTGGTAATGGGTTAAAATTATATCAGATATAATCAGTAATTTCAGTCCAAACAAGTGTCATTCTAACTGGAGAACATGGTAGAAGTAATGCAGAGAAATGACCCTCCCCTACAAAATGACCCGTGTCATTATTCTGGGTAGAGAAATGACCCCGGAAGTAGTTTTACAACGTAGAGGAATGACCCGGGTCATTATTCTACATAGAGAAATGACCCTCTGGGATCATTTCTCTACATAGAATAATGATCCGGGTCATTCCTCTACGTAGAGAAACGACCCATGGGTCATTTTGTAGGGGAGGGTCATTTCTCTGCATTACACAAGCCTTTATTTCTATACAGATGTTGCTTGCTATGACAGAGTGATCTGGTTGTCATTCAGGTTGACCACATTTACACCAGTCTGAGATATCTAAAAAGGCATGTAATGCACTAACCCTAAAAGATGACCCAAGTACCTTTTTTTATAATCTATTTACATTGTTTTTTGGCCAAAATGATCCTAACTTGATTTGGTCTATGGAACAGAAGAAGAAGAACAGAACAAAGAACAATGGACAGAGAAGTATAACAGTCAATCAACTTGAAGCACTTTGTTTTCCATGACAGCTAACACAAAATATCACTAGGGGAAAGTGAACGCAAAACGTTGTATGTATTTCTACATATTTCGGTTCATCACTTTCTGTTAACGTTTGCCATTATCACAAACTTCAGAGGTAGTAAGATACGTCACACAAAAAGGAGGTATTGCTTTCACTTAACCCTTTACCACATAGTGACAACTTTTAACGACCCCGAGGAAAAACAACTTTTGAAAACAATGTGGGAAAAGGAGAAAATGCTGGAAACAAGCATTTTCTCCTTTTCCCACAAAGTTTTCTACCCTATCAAAGCAGAATTGCACCATTTGAGCCACTTTTAAACAGCCGTCTGCAAATGCTTTAAATTCAAATAGGTATAAAATTTTGCCTTGTGGTAATGGGTTAAATTATTGATGCATCTACAATCTGTGCCAAGCACTGATACATTTCATACTGTAAGTAAGATTCTCTTGTAAGAAATAAAACACACAATGTTGTTTATACCTTGAGTATAGAAATTTCTTGTTAAACATAACTGTCTTGATTACTGACATACAACAGACACCATTCAAGCAAATTCATACTTTAACTGTTTACCACACAATCCCGACTTTTAACAACCCTGAGAAAGACGCTTTTTGAAAACATTGTGGAAAAAGGAGAAAATGCTGGTAACCAGCATTTTCTCCTTTTCCTACAATTTTTTCAACCCTTCCCAAAACAAATTTTAATTTTGAGTCATGTTTAATTTGTCATCTGTACATGCTTTCAATCTGGACAAGTAGAAAATTTTGTCGTTTGGTAAAGAGTTAAAAGACCTGAAAATTTACACTTTAGGCCAGTCCAAATTGAAAGCATCCGGAGATATTAAGTCTGAAAGAGCTACAAATGAACTGATTTTAATGTGTAGAAAACATCGTGGGAAAGGAGAAAATGCTGGTTACCAGCATTATCTCCTTTCTCACAATGTTTTCAAAGGGCCTCGTCCTAAGGGTTATTAAAACTCTGGATTGTTGGGCAAGGGGTATTCACATTTAACCTATTACCACACAATCCCTACTTTTGACAACCCCGAGAAAGAAGCCTTTAGAAAACATTGTGGGAAAAAGAGAAAATGCTGGTAACCAGCATTTTCTCTTTTTCCCACAATGTTTTCTTCCCTTTCAAAGAAAAATCATTTCATATGAGCTACATTAAAACTGTCGTCAGCAAATGCTTTTAATTTGAACTGGTCTATTATCTTGCAGTGTGGTAAAGGGTTAACTATAACCCTTATAACTATAATTTCACTTTCCCAAGGATATAGACTATCATGAGGTACAGGTTGATTTCTTTAACTAACCTCCATCCCCTTTAACTCATTACCACACGAGAAAATTTTAGACTGGTCCAAAATGAAAGCATTTGCAGACGACAAAATAAAGGTGGCTAAAAAACAAAAATTTGTTCTGGGAAGGGTAGAAAACACTGTGGGAAAAGGAGAAAATGCTGGTTACCAGCATTTTTTCCTTTTCCCACAGTGTTTTCTAAAGGCTTCTTTCTCAGGGGCGTCAAAAGTAGGGATTGTGTGGTAATGGGTTAATCCTTTACCACAAAACATAATTTTTCACTTGTCGAAATTCGAACCACTTGCAGACAACAAAATTATTGTGACTCAAAGTTCCAGCTGTTTTTGAAAGGGCAGAAAACAATGTGGGAAAAAATAGAAAATGCTGGTAACTAGCATTGTCACTTTTTCCCATAATGTTTTCAAAAGTCCTCTCCTCTGCGGTCGTTAAAAGTTGGGTTTGAGAGGTAAAGGGCTAAGCACAACGTTGGAATACATTTAAAGACACAAACTTTTATAAAACATGCTCACAATATCATCATTAATTATAATATAATGTTATATATAAGCCAATGGGCGTATTCCATTCACCTGTTCTAGCACAATGTTCTGTGTTCTGGAATATTCTTCTGGAATGTGCTAAAGGAATATTTCAGAAGACATACACTGTTCTGGAATTACCTGCTGCATGGAGCATTTTTGGAACATTGTTCTTATCATTACCCAAAATGGATGTAAACTGCCATAATGGCCCAAAATAAATGTAGATTGCCATGATGGCTGTTGCAAAGTTTATGTCTTTGCTATGCTAGAGGAGGATATAACCCTTTACTCCACAGATACTCATTTTGACGTATCAACAACAGACAGCTTTTGAAAACATTGTGGGAAAAGGAGAAATTGCTCATAACGAGCAATTTCTCCTTTTCCCACGATGTTTTCCACTAAATCAGATATTTGTATCCCCATTTGTTCATATTTTTGACATCATATCTTTATTTGGTGCTGAAATGGAAGAGCCTCAAATTGGCATATCAGATAAAGGGATTATTAACTGTGGAGATTGAGCAGAGATGAGTCTACAATGCTCCTATTTATGGCTTTTATATTGTAAAAAAAGACACAATTGCAAATTTCACCATGAAGAAGTGTCTGTCTTTCAGCCTTCTTGTATCAACTAACAACCCTTCAGTAGGTGTACTGCACCTCAAATGAATTAGAACAGTCAGAACAGTACACAGGCACAATATTCCAAAATACTCTATTCACCTAGAACATGTTCAAAGCGAAAGGAATACGCCTTAGGTCTCTTGTTAGTACAAAGCAGTTGGATGTGTAAAGTGTCATTATGAAGGTGTTTTAAAGGTAAATATAAAAAGCAGTTCCCATTTAGAATGGACTTTTTGGAATACATAAATACACGACGAAGTTAATGACTAGCTAATATCATCATAATCATATAAGCAAATAAAATAGTATGTTATACACGTGTGCTTTACATATAGAAAAAGAGGTTTAATCCTTTACCCCATAAGGCATTTCTAAGGTATCGCTAATTTACTCTAAATTACAGCAGGGATGAAGCCGTTTCTTATGAGTATATGACACCTTTTGATAGCATGTAAAACATTGTCACAAAAGGTGAAATTGCTCATCACGAGCAATTTCACCTTTTACCACAATGTTTTCCAAAGGCTCCTACAAGCAATGCATAGAAATGAGTATCTATGGTGTAAAGGTTTAATGCAGTTGACCCGTGTCAGCTTTCGCATGCTGACTCGGGTCAAAATCTTTTGCTATTTGTTACTTTTCTGCTTATCCAGGGATCTTTCTATGTCATGGTTCTGCTGGTTGTTACCTAGAGTGGATTTTATTGATCCATAATTAACCCTTTACTACACAATGACAAGTTTTAACACCCCCTAGGAAGAAGCCTTTTGAAAACATTGTGGGAAAAGGAGAAAACGCTGGTAACCAGCATTTTCTCCTTTTCCCACAATGTTTTATACTCTATCAAAGGCAAATTTCATCTTTTGAGCTATGTTTAAATTGTCGTCTGGAAATGCTTTCAATTTAGACAAGTCTATTATTTGCTAACAAGAAAATTTTAGACTGGTTCGAATTGAAAGCACTTGCAGAAGACAAAATAAACGTAACTCAAAACTTGAAATCTGCTTCCAGCAGGGTAGAAAAACAATGTGGGAAAAGGAGAAAATGCTGGCTACCAGCATTTTCTCCTTTTCTCCGACAATGTTTTCAAAAGTTTTCTATCTCAGGGTCATAAAAACCAGGGATTGTTTGGTATAGGGTTAAATGACGACTTGCTTACTATAATGCATCATGGAGATGCACCAAACTCTTGGTGCCAGAGCTCCAATCAAGTACGACCCACGCTCTGTGAAAGGGGGGCTTAATGCATCTGTGAAAAGTATTGACTTAGGTCAGCCTGCACAGACTGCGCAGACTGACCTGTGCAGAACTTTTCCCTACTGGATTTAATTTTTCTGTATGCCCAATGACCAGTCTATCTCATGATTCACTTGATTATTAAAAAAAAGTGGATATTATGAATTCACATGTATGTGATGGCTTCCTTGGTATGATGAGTTGTGGAGATGCATTAAGCCAACTTTTGCCAGAGTGTGTCTCATAATATAAGTTTACAATATACAATACACATGCAAAATCTAGTTAACTCTTTACCAAACAACAGCATTATAGACTGGTCCATTTTTAAAGCGCTTGCAGATGATGACAAAATGAATGTGACTAAAAAATTGAAATTTCTTTCGGGAAGGGTAGAAAACATTGTGGGAAAAGGAGAAAATGCTGGTTACCAGCATTTTCTCCTTTTCCCACAATGTTTTCAAAAGGCTTCTTTCTCAGGGTCGTTAAAAGTCAGGATTGTTTGGTAAAGAGTTAAAATAAGAACACCACATACAGGTGCCAATGCTTGGCTGTGATTGCTTTAATCCTTTACCACTCAATCCACTGTTTTCACAACCCTGAGGAAAAAGGCGTTTGAAAGCATGATGGAACAGCTAAGCTGTTCTTACTTCATTTTCTACCCTTTCTCAAACAAAGTTCATCATCTGATCCATTCCTAATTTTGTCACCTGCTTTCATTCCGACAAGTACATACCGCTAATTTTTCAATGCCGTAGGAGAAAAATTACAAGAGCACTACTTAATATTTCAACAGTACTACTTGAATTGAAAACACTGACATAAAAGTCGCTTGCCGAAAGATACATAACTGTGTCAAAATTAATATAAAGACTGCATGCCCATATTAGTATCAGTTGCAGTTTACATGGTCAACAACTAGCCCTAGTAAATATCTTCAGTATAGACAAAGATATTAGGAAATGTCAGTTTTTGCATGATGATAACCGGAACACAGATGACAAAAGGGTATAACCATAATTTTATTTTTTTATGAGAAAACACTGCAGTGAAATAAATGCAGAGATGGCATGGCAAATATTTATTGTACAGAATGGAGCATATTTCCACTCTAATTTGTGTCCATAATAATTCTTTTAAATGTCTCTACTTTAACGAGGCTAACATCACACACCTGTAATGTAATGCATTGTATGTTTAAATTGTAAAAAAAAAAAAATTACTACATGGATATGCCTTCTGCAGACAAGATTTTCCATTTTACAGCAAACCATAATTTAACTGTTTACCACACAGTTATACATTTTGTCAACCCTGAAGAAGGCAACTTTTGTAAACATTGTGGGAAAAGAAGAAAATGCTGGTAAACAGCATTTTCTCCTTTTCCCACTGTGTTTTCTAAAGCCTTCTTTCTCTGGGGCGTCAAAAGTAGGGACTGTGTGGTAATGGGTTAATATTATGGCTAAAAGAGAAATTGCTCATTATGAGTAATTTTTTGCATTTCCCACCATGTTTTCAAAAAGTAGTTTACAGTAATGAGCAAAAGTATGGGGTCATAAATTACACAAGCAAACATGTTGTCAAAGTCATTTTTCAGCATGTGATGAAGAGGTCTGATAATTTCCAAATAGTACGAGGATGTATAAATTCAAACAGAGCACCAAATAATGCCTTTGTTTGCTTAATCTATTTTGTGATTGGATTATCTCTTGCAAATCTCAGTCTACTTTGATGATTTTGCTATAGTCTCGTTGCGGTATACTCTTCAGTTTGTCTTTGACCCTCATCCTCTTTAACTGGCCATCCCTGTAAAACAGAACATAAATAAAACTTAAATGTATATCAAATGAGGGTATCATCCGGAAGTTTTTCCCTTTCCCAGAATATTTTTTTTCCAGAGGAAATATGGCAGAGATGATGGGCTTTCAACTAAATGAATGTTGTTTTATGGTACATAGACAGCTCTTTCTATTGAGCTCTTTACCAAATGACAAAATTTTAGGTGGATTTATATTTCGTACTTTTCACTGTCTGGCAAATATCTGCAATTTTCTTTCCCTATAGCAAAATCAATATAGAACTGTTATTCCTCCTATCCTTTCAGAAACACTATTTTTGTTTGACATTACTCTTTTTGTTTTACCTTTAAAATCAGTGAGAGAGATTAATTTCAGCATGTTCAACGCAACTTAATTGATATAGAGGATAATTTTTTTTTCCCAGTGAAAGATGGAAATTTATTTCATCGAGTGGACACCATCGGCAATATTTTCACCAGTGGCGCAGCCACGAGGGAAAATATTATCGATGGTGTTCACAAGATGAAATAAATTTCAATCTTTCACCAAAAAAAACCACAAACATTCTATGTATTTCATGCTTTTAACCCTTTCTGGAAGAAGCTTTATTAAATTCCAGTACAGTTCTTTTCCGTTATTGCCCGTGGCAAACCCCTCCCGCATAGCAACGCATTACACAATTACATCAAGTGCGAGAAATGTAAGGTAAATGATGTCATATTTCCATCTGGTTGTGAACTTAGGCAACAAGAACATGAAAATCAGTATTTACACTGGTGGTCCCAGTGTAAGATCAAAAAATATTTTCACTGTTATTTCTCGATATCCTACCGGAAAGCATGAAATAATGTATATCATTTCACTGCGTATTTGTTTTTCGCTCAAATTTGAGCAACAAAATTTCATTTCTAACTAGAACTATCATTAAAAAAAAAAAATTATCTACTGCTTGAGTAGATAAAGCATTTGCTTAACATTTCAGAAAACAATCACTAGTCTTTATGACCATAAGGGAGGAGGCTTTTGACATTGTGGGATAGGGAGAAAATACTGGTAGCAATCATGCTTTCCTTTTTCCTAATGTTCTCTACCCTTTAATTCTTTACCACACGTGAAAATTCTCGACCAGTCCAAACTGAAATCATTTGCAGACGAAAAGTCAAATGTGACTGAAAAATTGAAATTTGATTTTGGAAGGGTAGAAAACATTGTGGGAAAAGGAGATGTTTTCAACAATGTTTTCAAAGTGCTTCTTTCTTAGGGTCGTTAAAAGTAGGGATTGTGTGGTAATGGGTTAAAAGAAAAGCGCTATTTCGTGCCACATTTAATTTGTTGTCTGAAACTGCTTTAAAGTTGGACCAGTCCAAAAGTTTGTGATCAGGTAAATATGTCCTGTTCCAAGTGTTTTCTACCCTTTAAAAGAAAACCCTATTTGTACCAAATTTACTTGCATATGTCCTGCTATAAAAATAAGGTTAGAGAAATTGCTACCAACAGAAAACTACTCTCATGCCACAAAGTTTCCAAGTTACTTTCTGCAAAACAAAAAAACAGTGTGAAACAAGGAACCTTACCAATCTAGATCCACCAATCCTCCCTTTTTAGCTATGACTGATTTCACCCTATTTGCAAACATAATGGCATCTTCATCAGGCTGAAAGTCATTAAAAAATTAGAGTCTTATTTCAAAACTGGCTCTGAACTTTATAATAAACCATCCCATATTCTAATGAAGAAAGAGGCTTTTCAAAACACTGTCAGAAAAAGAGAAAATTCTGATTATCACAATGTTTTCAGAGACAAGTTCCATAACATCAGCTACATTTAATATATTATCTGCTTTTAGTTTAACTCATTACCACACAACAAAATTTTAGGTTTGTCCAAATTGAAAGCATTTGCAGACGACAAAATTAAAGTGACTGAAAAGTTGAAATTTGTTTTGTGAAGGGAAGAAAACATCGTGGGAAAAGGAGAAAATGCTGGTTAAAGCGCTTAAAGCGCTGGAACCGACTTATCTTGTTTTTTTTATGGACAGTGTAGATCAAGATCAGACTGCACAGAACATGCAGTCTGATCTTAGATCTACACTGTCCACTATTTTGTTTCATATTCTGGCAAAGAAAAAACTTGGTACAGCAATATATCAGATGATTTTCCTATTTAAAAATGTCTCTTATTTTAATTCAGCACTTTAACGGTTAGAAAAGTCTAAAATCGTGTTGTACAGTAAAGGGAAAAAAACTAAAAGAACCTTCTTCATTTGGGTGGGGTAAGTTTAACTCTTCACCACACAACCAAGTTTTGGACTGGTCCAAACTGAAAGCATTTGCAGGCTACAAAATCAGTGTCACTCAAAGACTAAGGTTTCCATTTGGAAATGTAGAAAACATTGTGGGAAAAGGAGAAAATGTTGGTAACCAGTATTTTCTTCTTATCCCACAACATTTTCAAAGGCCTTCTTTCTCAGGGTTGTTAAAACTTGGGAATGTGTGGTAAAGAGCTAAATAAGGCAAAAATGGCCCTGCAACAATCCAATGGCTAACACAGCTACATTACACTTAAGGTCAATAAGAGATAGAAATGCCAATGGCTGTCACTTTATAGTAACTATTAAAATGACATTGAGATAAAATATAACTATTCAAACAACATCATGATAAAATGTAAGTTCTACTAAAACGGCATCATGATAAAATGTAAGAATTAAAATGGCACCATGATAAAATGTAACTAAACCTATATCTAAAGATGATTTATGCAAATTATTGTTCAATTCTTCATTATACTGCTCTAAAAATCAGTTCAGACTGCTAAAGAAGCTCACTAGCAAATAGATGGTTGGTTGTTTGGGTTCTGAGATTTATTTGTTCTTGGTGCTATGTTTCATTTCTTGCCATATTGACCTATACAGTACTAGGCATCACTCCAGATGTTTCTTAAACAATAAAGATCAATGTCACATATCTTTTAACAGTTGATCAAGATCAAACTACACAGAACGGACAGTCTGGCTTTGAGACTTTCTTGTTCACTCTTTTCCGAAACCTTTTTTTAAAGCGAGGCACCGCTTTATTTGGTACAGGTTTTAAAGAAAAGACTACCTGTCTCTCTACTGGAGGTAGGTACCAAATTTCAACCACTAAAGCCCAGCTGGTCATGATGTTATAAACATGATGAATCATGCTCTCTTTACTGCTGTTCCAGAAAGCGTCTCCAAATCGGCTATCATACTGTAAAAATTGAAAAACATCAAGTATGAATACCATTTCTACAATATTCCTGCTGTCTCTCTAAGACAACTTACATATTCATGTATTGCTGGACTTCCAACCCTTTTTGAGCTAAATACAATACAGTGACTATGCCATTAACCCATTACCACACAATCCCTACTTTTGACAACCCTGTGAAAGAAGGCATTAGAAAACATTGTGGGAAAAGGAGAAAATGCTGGTAACCAGCATTTTCTCCTTTTCCCACAATGTTTTCAACCTTTCAAAAAACAAATTTCAAATTTTCAGTCTCTTTTATTTTGTAGCCTGCAAATGCTTTCCGTTTGGACAAACCAAAAATTTTGTCATTTGGTAAAGTTATTCCAAGGGCCTTGTAGATAAAACAGCAATCACTTGCACAGACAGAAACATTAATCTGTATGATATCTGTATTGTACAAAAAAAATTACAAAGGCTAGTGAATACTAGCCTTTGGCAATACCAATAAAAACAGAAAGAAAGAATGTCCTCAGATAAGGTAGTGAAAGACATCTGCAAAAAGTATAAATTCAGATCAGCCGGCAAAGTCCAAGCAGGCTGGCCAAGTTAAAAAATCTTTGCTCTTCGTAAATTATCTTACTGCCAAAGGACCACTTCCACTTCAGATCCATCTGTTTTATGAGAAAATGGATTCATATTAGTTAAAAAATTTGTTTGGTATTATCCATTACAAAGATGCATTAAAACCATTTTCTAAGCTATATTCTAACATGACACGCAAATTCGGCTCTATAAACACAGTGCAATGAAAGCATAGTAAAATCTGCGACAATCCATGTAGAATGACGTCATCTACATCGAGTGACGTCACTCAATGAGTGGGTTATTCAATGGAACATAATCTTCATCCGTGTGTTTACTCCAAGTCTGAACTTGTTTTCCTTTCATTAAGAACTGGCTATGTTAGAATCAAAATAATCTTCTTTCTACCATGGTTTATCATTCAATAAACCACCATTGTGAGTTATGAGGCACAATAATAATCCACTCAGGCTATCGCCCTTGTGGATTATTTATTGCGCCTCATAACTCATGACTGTGGTTTATTGAATGATAAACCACGATAGGAAGAAGATTATTTATTAAGTAATAAACACTTCTGTACATGTACCTTCACTGCAACAGGATAAACCACAGGCGAAACCTCAAACCCTCCCTTTTTAAACATCATCACTGAAGTGTTGTTTATACAGGTACCTGAAACAATAAGATATCAACATGTACCAGCCTTTTACTGTTTCAGGCTATTTCCATGCCTACTACAAGGTCTAAAAAGAGACAAAAAGAGCAATTAAGTGAAGGAAAGAAAATATTTGCCCTTTGTATTAAGTAGCAAGAGAATTTTTCCATAATTTCACAGAGTGTGTTCTTTACTAGCACTTTGCATTTATAAATATATTTTCCAAGCCACTTGCTTCTTTCCATAGCCGTCATCAAAACAGTGATCAACAGTAACAGAGCATGAGTCCTGTCACAATGATTTCATTAATCCTGAGCTGGCTGAGCTGAAGACTCGAAACTGTAATGCCTTGGTTTCAAGGCCTGTACATTAACCCTTTCCCAAACAACAAACTTTTGGACTAGACCAAATTGAAAGCATTCGTAGACGACAATTCAAATCTTGCTGAAAAGATGATATCTGTCTATGACAGGCTAGAAAACATTGTGGGAAAGGGAGAAAATGCTGGTTACCAGCATTTTCTCCTTTTCCCACAATGTTTTCAAAAGGCTACAATTCCAGACCCATAAAAACCAGGGAATGTTTGGGAAAGGGTTAAAAAGTAAAAGGAACTTGTTGGACAAGACTGACTTGTTATCAACTGACTCCAGACAATGTAACAAAGTATACAAACAGCAAGAAATTTTATCATAAGACAATTTAAATAAGGGATTACTCTATCTAATTCTCTTTGCATCTGACAGTTATGCAGCTAGAGTGCATACAAATTTCTTAAATATATCAACTTATATATTAACCCTTTCCCAAACAATCCCTGGTTTTTAAGACACCGAGATAGAAACCTGTTAAAGACACTGTGGGAAAAGGAGAAAATGCTGGTAACCAGCAGTTTCTCTTTTTCCGACACTGCTTTCTACCCTGCTGGAAACAAATTTCAATTTATCACTTATGTTTATTTTGTTATCTGCAAGTACTTTCAATTTGAACCATTTTTACCATTCTACAATTTCATCATTGGTAACGAGTTAACCCATTACCACACAATCCCTACTTTTGACAACCCAGAGAAAGAAGCCTTTAGAAAACATTGTGGGAAAAGGAAAAAATGCTGGTAACCAGCATTTTCTCCTTTTCCCACAATGCTTTCTAACCTTCACACAACAAATTTCAAATTTTCAGTCACTTTTTTTTGTTGTCTGCAAATGCTTTCAATTTGGACAAGCCTAAAATATTGTCGTATGGTAATGAGTTAACAAAGCCATGTGGCAATCATGCTCTTACACAGGTCAAGATATTTATCAAGGAATTTTGAGTTATTTCCCAGGAAATGTTCATTCAAAATCAATGAATTTTATGACTGATTCATATGAGCTTCATATTTTCCAAACACCCTAAAATAATACTTCATACAAAATGCAGTCAACCACTGGCAAACAAACTCCAGGTTTTCTCATTCTACAGGAGATCTCTCTAAACTCTTTACCACATGGGAAAATTTTAGACTGGTCCAAATTGAAAGCATTAACAGACAACAAAATAAACGTAACTCAAAAATTGAAATTTGTTTGCATCCAGGTAGAAAACATTATGGGTAAAGGAGAGAATACTTTTTACCAGCATTTTCTCCTTTTCCCACAATTTTTCAGCAGGCTCCATTCTCAGGGTCGTTAAAACTGGGGATTGTGTGGTAAAGAATGAAAAAACATTGAGAAAACAGGAGAAAATATTCTGGTCATTTCTTTTCTTTTTGCACAAGATTTCCCACCCTTTGAGATGAAGTTGAATCCCATTTCATTTGTTTGCTGATACTTACTCTTTGACTTAGTCTATAATTTTGAAATCTGGTAATAAATTAAGGAAATGGACCTTTTATGTCTTGAGAACATAGTATAAAGGGTACTACAAACCTTCTGGAAATATAAGAATTGGTAGCTTGTCCATATCCTTTACATGTTCGCTCATTCTGGAATGAAAATGGTTAACTCTTTACCAAACAAAGCACTTTATACTCAATCAAACTGAAAGCAATTGCAGAAAAAAAAGCTAGCTTAAATGATGATTTCTGCATTTGATGGGATAAAAAACATTGTGGAAAATGGAGAAAATGCTTGTTACCAGCATTTTCTCCTTTTCTCACAATGTTTTCAAAATGCTTTTTTTCTCAGGGTCATTCAAACTAAGGATTGTGTGGTAAAAGATTAATGTAACAGACTGAATTGCATCAAGACATTTCAGAAAACTACCATAATTGTCCACTGCCAAACGAACATTTCAAATATCAAATCACAAGCCAGTTAAAATCATTAAAGTCTCTTAACTCTATACCAAACAAAACACTTTTGTACTCTACTAAAGGACAAATTGAATACGGCTAAAATGACAATTTCTGTCTGTGATTGTGTAGAAAAAACTGGTTACCAGCATTTTCTCTTTTTCCCACAATTTTTCAAAAGGCTACCTCCCTAGGGTCATTATAACTTGGAAATATAGGGTAAAGCGTTCAGTCCCATAACTCTGTTTTTCAGAGTATACTATCTCTAACAACAGTAGAATTGACCAATAATGAGAAAAAACACACACATTCACTTTTACCACCAAAAAAGTATTTTATTTTATTGTAATGCTAATCTGTGGTATTTCATTGATGGAAATAGTAGCTTACTTTTCTTGCTTATGTTACAGATAGGTAGAAATACAAGCCAATTCGTTGAAATGATATCCCCCCCCCCCAAAAGAAAAGACCACCTTCGGCCGGGGATAACAAAAGAATTTCAAATGTTTCATGCACTTTTGCTTCCTCTTCCTCTTCTGAAAGTCATTTAGTGTTCAGTGTATTTGAGAACACTCTTGTAAAAGCAGTTCTAACTCATCTGTTTTCATGAATTTTTCAAACCAAGTTGGTGCACGATAATAATTATAGACTTATTTTGTTTATAAACTGCCAGAATAATGTCATAAAATGGTCATTTGAACTGCATAAATGTGACGAAAAGCAAAAAAGTTCTTCCCAGATTAGCCTGCACAGTCTATCCAGACTGTGAATTTTTGTATCTGTTAACTCTTTACCTGCTGACAAATTTTTCCACTGGTAAAAATTCGAAGCATCATCAGACGACAAACTAAGCCTTGCCATTAGGACTAGATGTGTTCTTGACAAGAGCCAAAACATTGTGGGAAAAGGAGAAAATGCTGGTTACCAGCATTTCTCCTTTACCAACAATGTTTTCAAAAGCCTTCTCCCTCAGGGTCGTTAAAAGTCGGGATTGTGTGGTAACAAATTAAAAATCTTTCCTGGGAGCATGATGCAGTTATAATAGCACGACTACTCTCTACCTTTGTGACACTATGACTCTATCTTTAGCCTCGGATCTTTCAAACCAAATATGCGATGTTGCCCTTGACAATGCCCTCTGAATGACCCCAAGAAACCCTTTATGCTGTTGTCCTACCTGCAATAAGAAAAGAAAAACATCCACTCAAAACACTAGGAGGTAAGCTTGGCTCTTCAAAGTAAATTAATACTTTTTGGTAATAAAAATCATGACTTAACCCTTTACTCCATAGATACTCATTTTGACATGCTCGTAACGAGCAATTTCTCCTTTTCCCCCAATGTTTACCACTCAATATTTGTATCCTCATTTGTCCAGATTTTTGACATCATTTCTTTACTTGCTGCTGAAATGGAAGAGCCTCAAATTGGCATATCAGGTAAAGGGTTAATATAGTTGTGACCTTTACAATTATACAGTAAAGGACTAAAGGTAATATTCAACAACAAGTCCAAGTTAAATAATAAACTCCTTAAAATTTGCCATCTGATTGGCTGCAATATTCTGTCTCAGCCAATATGATGGTTAGCCAATGATTTAGATTAGAATAATATTTAGTATGGTTGATGACTGATTTTTTGCTAAAACATATCAATTCTAAATTTACCCCATTTAATCACTGTAAGATCTTTGGCTCTTTCACTAGGAAAGGTATTATAAATATTATGCTTTTATGATGCCTCTCAATTCAATCCACAACTCTTGTGGCCTTCAAGCCTGAAAGGCCTAGGTTTGTAACAAGAGGGCCATGATGGCCCTGTATCGCTCCACTGGCTAATTCGTAAAAACACTACAAGCCAAACATTACATTATTTGACCAACTGGTTTCAAACTTGAGGGCATACAATTTTTTTCCATACAAACCTACAAAAATGTTGTGACCCTTGGGCAAATCCAATTTTGACCACAAAGCTATAATTACTTGAATCCTGGTGGAGGTCTACAAGATAAAGCCCCATACCAAATAATACAGGTCTAGAATGTGTGGTTATAAAGATTTTCAAAGTTTTCTCAATAAAAGGCCCTGTAAAACATAAAATCCATGAGACAGGGCTAAATTTAGTGGTCCTAGTCTTTATTATGGTTAGTAACAAGATGACTTAGAAAGTTTTCACCACAAAAACCAATGTAAAACTTGTGACCCCTGGTGTGGGGACAAACTTGACCCTAAGGCTAATATTTGGGCCCTCCTGGTAGAGGCCTACTAGATAAAGCTACATGCAAAATTTGATAGCCCTAGGCCTTATGGCTAGGTACAAGTAGATTTTTAAAAAATTCCCATTATGAGCCCATGTAAAACTTGTGACCCCCAGGACAGGGCCAAATGTGACCCCAGGGCTACAATATGGGCACCTTTGGTAGACAACCACTTGATAAAGCTAGAAGCATAATTGAGTAGCCATAGGCCTTATGGGTTGGTACGAAAAGATTTTTAAAGTTTTCACTATATAAGCCCAAATAAAAGTTGTGATCCCCGGGGCCAGGCCAAATTTGACCTCTGGGCTATCATGTGGGCACTCTGGGTAGAGGTCTACTAGATAAAGCTACATGCCAAATTTGGTAGCCCTAGGCCCTATGGCTAGGTACCAGACGGATTTTAAAGTTTTCCCTATATAAACCCATATAAAACTTGTGACCCCCGGGGTGGGGCCAATTTTGACCCCAGGGCTATTATATGAAGGAACTTGGTAGAGGTCCACTAGATAAAGCTACATGCCAAATTTGGTAGCCCTAGGCCTTATGGTTTCAGAGAAGAAGATTTTTAAAAATTTTCGATATTTTTCAGTTTTGTTGCCATGGCAACCAGAGTTTTTGAAGGAATAAAATTCTTTCAAGGAATTCTGAAGAGGACCATGGCAGGATCATTTCTGTGAAGTTTCATCAAAATTGGATGGGTAGTTTCAGAGAAGAAGATGTTTGAAATAGAAGTTAACGCACGCACGGACGCATGCACAGACGGACGGACGCATGACAGACACCGGGCCATGACATAAGCCCCCTGGCCTTCGGCCAGTGGAGCTAAAAATGGAAGACATTTTCCACATTGCAGTCTTGTACAAAGAGTCATCCTGAAACTATCTCACCTTCCAGTTGGATTACCATTAGCAACTGACCCTAAGACTTAGAAATGCACTAGCTGAGTGAGCACCATAAACACATAGTCTAAATCCATCAATTTTTTCTGTCTTGATAAAGGCCCCACTTTATTTAACCTTTCCCATACATTCTTCCGTTTAAAGAGAAGTATGGGATAAGGGAAAAAGGTTAAAAACAAAAACAAACCATAGCATAACAATTATCACTGCTTAGTATTATGACATCTAGTGGAGAAGTATGATTAGCCACACAAATACCATGGGACGGTCTGTTCTCGGGACTACAAATTAAAATGAAAGACAACAATTTATATGTTCATTTAAGAAGAAGCAAAAAAGTCAAGTGTTCTGGAAAGCTCTTTATCAAACAACTCAATTTGAGTTGTTTGAATTGGAAGCATTTGCAAATGATAAATGTGTCTCAAATAATGATAGTTTTGAATAAAAAGTTAGAAAAAATTATTCAAAAACCTCTTCCTTCAGGGTTGATAAAATTCAGGATTGTGTGGTATAGGATTTAAGAAGTAAAAAAAAATCTCTGTTTTTAAGAGTTCCTTTACCTTCATCTTTCTGTATGATGCATTATGGGAAGTGGCTATTCCTTCATGAAAAACTACTGAGACTATTTACACATATAACATCTATTTTAAGATTTTATTTTCTACTCTGCAAAACTGAATAGCGAAATAAACCCTAAAATTTCAATCAAGTTATGGGTCATAGGTTTTTCATATTTTCGAAATGGCATCATCTTTTCAATGCAGTCAAGCTAATTCATAGAAATTCAGTGTATCTCATTTGTATTAATGGTATTACTGTCAAATAAAAAGATCATCGAAAAACTCTCTGCGTGAAAAAGGCTTCATACATCTCAATATACCAACCAAGTCATTATGCAATTTTATAGGTCCATAAAACCGCTGTTCAGAGCCAACTCATCTTGAAGTAGAATGATCCTTAGACATAAAGAAAATTCACTAATAGCAACCAGTTTTAACCTATGTCAGCCTGCATGAACTGAACAGGCTGACATGGATTAATAATTTTGGAGATGCATAAACCCATTACCACACAATCCCTACTTTTGACGACCCTGAGAAAGAAGCCTTCTGAAAACATTGCGGGAAAAGGAGAAAATGCTTTCAGTTTGGACCAGTCTAAAACCATGTCTTTTGGTAAAGACTTAAACACCTTTTCACAGAACATGACTCCATTGTTTTATTAAAAGTAGAAACAATAACTCTTTACCAAATGCCAAATTTTTGGACTGGAGCAAACTCAAAGCATAATTAATTATGCAGACAACAAATTAAATCTTGGTAATTGATGGTTTCTGACTTTGATAGGGTAGAAAATATTGTAGGAAAAGGAGAAAATGCTGGTTCCAGCATTTTCTCCTTTTCCCACAATGTTTTCAAATTCTTCTCTCTCAGGGTCATTTAAAATCAAATTGTATGGTAACAATTTAACCCTTTACCCCATAAGGCATTTCTATTGTATCTCTAATTGACCCCTAATTAGAGAAAGGATGATGCAGTTTCTTATGTGTATATGACACCTTTTGATAGCATAGAAAACATTGTGACAGAAGGTGAAATTGCTCAGCATAACCACTTTCAGCTTTTGCCACAATATTTTCCAAAGGCTCCTACAAGCAATGCGTAGAAATGAGTATCTATGAAGTAAAGGGTTAAGGATATTCAGAGTTCTGTACCAGAATTCAAAGCCTCAAAATTTTTTTTCTGCCTTTCAAAATGGAATGTGGCAAAATCAAGTTCACAATAACTAACACAACAATCATTGCAAAAAAGTGAACTTACTTGTGGAAAGTTACAAGGGCTGACATAGCACGACATAAAATTCTATGGGACATCAAGCTAAATACTCTGTTTAAAGTTTTCTTAAAGCTGAAATTGAATTTGAGAGTAAAACTAAGCATGAAGATTTATATGGCAAAATATTATTTATTGCATGTCACACATACAGACAATAAAACTTTAGACTTGTCCAAATTGAAAGCATTTGCAGACAACAAATTCAGTGCATCTCGAATGACGAGATTTGTCTTTGAAGGGTAGATAGTAGAGACAGAAAAAGAAAAAAATGGTGGATGCATTTAACCCTTTACCAAACAATCCCTGGTTTTTACGACCCCGAGACAGAAGCCTTTTGAAAACATTGTGGGAAAAGGAGAAAATGCTGGTAACCTGCTGGGAACTAATTTCAATTTTTGAGTTATGTTTATTATTTTTGTCTGCAAGTGCTTTCAATTTGGACCAGTCTAATATGTTTGCATTTGGTAAAGGGTTAAACCCTCTTTTCTTCCAAATCATTAAATACAGTATTACTTGGTAAAAGGTTTAGGTTATATCAGACCATAAAAATTATAAATCATTACAAGAGCAAGTTTGTAATTGCTTCTACAGTAAAAAATGTTTTTAGCCCTTTTTAGCCCTTTCCAAAACAAGCCCTTGTTTTTATGTGTCTGCAGTACAAGTCTTTAGAAAACACTGTGGAAAAAGGAGAAATTGCTTGTAACAAGCAATTTCTCCTTTTCCAACAGTGTTTTCTGCCCCTTCGAATAATTTTCTGCTGTGGTTATAAAAGTTCAAATTGTCGCCTGCAAACTGTTTCGCTTTGGAAGAGTCTAAAATTTGTCGTTTAGGAAAAGGTTAATGGTTGGTGACAGTAGTATAGAAGTAGAGTGTTGACTACACATGAAAGATTGGTTAAAATCACATGACGAGTGGGTCTATTTTTGGAACAATCCATACTACAACACAAGTTACAGTTAGTGATTCCAGGAAATAAGTATTGAGAGTGATTAATTAATCTAAATTGTGAGAAATAGTCTTAGGCTCAATCTAAACTTAATATTGTCTAAAATAAACCAATGCTGGGCTCTGAAAACTAATGATGCGATACAATTTGTGCCATGCTCCGGCAAAAGGGGGAATAATGCATCTCTGTGATGTGTTAAACAAAGCAAGACATCATATAATTATGGATTTGTAACATATATTTTGTCAAAGAACTGGCTAAATCATGAGATCTATAGGATCTGATATGAGTTGGCTTTTGAGATAAGATTTTATTAACCCATTACCACACAATCCCTACTTTTGACACCCCTCAGAAAGAAGCCTTTTGAAAACACTGTGGGAAAAGGAGAAAATGCTGGTAACCAGCATTTTCTCCTTTTCCCACAGTGTTTTCTACCCTTCCCAGAACAAATTTCGATTTTTCAGTCACCTTCATTTTGTCGTCTGCAGATGCTTTCAATTTGAACCAGTCTAAAATTTTGTCGTGTGGTAAAGAGTGAACCCTTTCACACCAAACAACAAACTTTGAGACTGGTCCAAATTGAAAGCACTTGCAGATGACAAGATAAATGTAAATCAAAAATTGAAATTTGTTTCCAGCAGGGTAGAAAACATTGTGCGAAAAGGAGAAAATGCTGGTTACCAGCATTTTCTCCTTTTCCCATAATGTTTTCTAAAGTCTTCTATCTCAGGCTCGTAAAAACCAGGGATTGTTTGGTAAAGGATTAAACGAGTCTAGGGAAATGTTGTTAAGCGAGCCCTTAATAACATTTTCCTTGATGAGTTTAATAAAATTTTATCTCAAACGCCCACAAATGTCAGATTCTTTTTACCTCATAACGATATTTCACAAAATATAGATCAGATGATGCAAAAACATTTATAAATGCACCTGCAGTATTTTCCATGAGACCCATTCACTTGTATGAAATGCGTACAAAATTGTGTCAAAAATGATGTCATGCAAATGTAATATCAAACATGTATAAGATAAGAAAATTTGTAATGGGTATATTACACTGAAAACAAGGGAGGTTATGTGATAAAAAAAAAACATCCTTGGACTTGCAGAAAATTTACAAACTGTATGTTTCAACTCGGGTCAGCCCTCACTGACTGCAAAGGCTGACATGGGTCAATGCATTTTGCAGATGCATTAACCCTTTACCAAACGACAAAATTTTGGACTGATCCAAATTGAAAGCACTTGCAGACGACAAAATAAAAGGACTTCAAATACTGAAAATTGTTTCCAGCAGAGTAGAAAACATTGTGGGAAAAGGAGAAAATGCTGGTTACCAGCATTTTCTCCTTTTCTCACAATGTTTTCTAAAGGCTTCTATTTCAGGGTCGTAAAAACTAGGGATTGTTTGGTAAAGGGTTAAACAACATTTTCAAAGAGCATGCATTACTCTTTACCAAACAATCTCCACTTTTAATGACCCTGATAAAGAGAGCCTTTGAAAACATGGTGGGAAAAGGAGAAAATGCTGGTAACCAACATTTTCTCCTTTTTCCACAATGTTTTTGTATTCGTTCCAAATCTAATTTCAATTTTTGATTAACATTTATTAAAAATTTTTGTCTGCTTTCCCACCAGATTATTGTCAAAACAATGGTCAGCCATGGGAGAGGAATGAATCTTGTCGCAGTGACTATCATCAATCCTCGGAAAGAAATTGGCCAAGCCAGGAGTCGTAGCCTGTTCTCAGGTCCTGCACGCTACCAACTGAGCTGCCAGGGCTTAGCTCATGCTTCATCAATTTGTGCATGTAAACAGGTATCAGTCCCAATATTAACAAATCAGATAATCCTTACCTTCCGTTTGGAATATATCCAATGAGAAATGTTGACACTATCAACCATGATATACCAAAAACACACAAAATTAACCTGAAATAGAATTGTAATTAAATTGTATGTAGCAATTCAATACCTCATTTTACATGCAAAATAATATATGTAGTTATAAACAAGTCCACTAAGAAGTGCATGTACATTGTTATCTCTTTTTTAAACGACAAAATTTTAGACTGGTCCAAATTTAAAGCCCTTGCCAATGACAAAATAAGTGTAACTCAAAAATTGAAATTTGTTTCTATCAGGGAAGAAAACATTGTGGGAAAAGGAGAAAGTCATAGCTGTATAGTTAAAAGATTCAGCAAATACATCAAGAAATTCTTAATAATATTTTTAGCACAATCTTTTGAAACTGTTAAAGTCAGGTTGCTTTGATCATTTTGTACAAGAAATGATATCTCTGTCCCTTATATGAATACTCTTGTGTTACTTACCTAAATGGCAATAATATCACATATCTTACAAAGCAGCCAAAACACCACAGCACTGTTAAACGAACACTGAAATAGAAAAATACTGGTAATTTGTAAATGTCTGGGTATCAGAGCTTCATGTTTCTGTTGACATTATTTTCCACTAACCTGGATGAGATTTATTGATCTAAATTATTTCATATATCAATGAACTCTGGAATATGATTATTGACATAATGACAAGAAATTTCAAAATTTTCAAGCACAGATCATATCCCAAAATAAACTAAGTTTACCACAGGTTTGGGGTCTTTTTTGCCATCATGTATAAGTCTTGTGTGTGCAAAAGATCTTTCTTTACTAGCCAATATATATTTTGAATCATCTCTATCGATAACTTTTGCAAGAAAAAACCAAGTATCAGTCAAATGCTGAGACATGTCTTTAAAAGGGTTGGAAATATTTAAGGAAAATGCAAGCAAGCTGGTTTCCAGTGCAAAACTGGCATTCATAGGCGTAAAGTGTCCTCTCAGATCAGCCTGCGCAGGCTAATCTGAGGCGATAATTCCCATTTTTATGTAATTTTCTGTTTAGCCCAAGTCTACTGTAGCACAAAATCCGATGTAGTTGTAAAGAGTCGTCTCAGATTAGCCTATCTGGATTGCGCAGGCAACACTTTAACCCTTTCCCAAACAAGCCCTGGTTTTTACGTGTCTTGAGTAAAAGTCTTTTGAAAACACTGTGGGAAAAGGAGAAATTGCTCGTAATGAGCAATTTCTCCTTTTCCCACAGTGTTTTCTAACCTTTTTGAGAACTTTCTGGCATTTTCTCCAAGTCTACAATTGTCGTCTTTAGGTTTGGAAGAGTCCAAAATTTGTCGTTTGGGAAAGGGTTAACCCATTACCACACAATCCCTATTTTTGATGCCCCTAAGAAAGAAGCCTTTTGGTAACCAGCATTTTCTCCTTTTCCCACAGTGTTTTCTACCATTCCCAAAGCAACTTTCTATTTTTCAGTCACCTTTATTTTGTCGTCTGCAAATGCTTTCAATTTGGACCAGTCTAAAATTTTCTTGTGTGGGAAAGGGTTAAGCAAATGTCCGAGTGCCCCTTTTCGCATGTGGCTTGCCAGTTGAGCACTATTCTGGAAAAAGGAAGATTTAATGCATCACTGTGATACTTCATACCCAAGTCATCATATGATTATGGATCTATATAAACTACTTTGTCTAACAACCCAATAAGTAATGACTTAGAATGGTCCTTGGACATGCAGAAAATTTCTACAAAGGACAAAAAGTTGGAACCCTATCAGCCCACATGGATGGTACATGAAACTCCCTTTGCACACAGCATGACTCATATCACATTATACTTCAGAGTTATATGGCTTGTAATATGGAAAAAGGAGCATTTTGGACATAAGCGCAAAGTGTTGTCTCGGATCAGCCTGCGCAGTATGTGCAGAATAATCCGAGATGGCACTTTATGACTACATTAGATTTTGTGCTCCAGTACACTTGCGCAGAACAGAAAATTACATAAAACCGGAAAATAGTGTTTTGGATTAGCCTGCCCATACTGTGCAGGCTGATCCAACATAACACTTTATGCAAATGTCTGAATGCCCCTTTTTCTCATGCTGGAGCCATATAAGAGCAGAAAAGAGCTTATCAGTACATGCAGTAAAAGATCTTCCATAAAAATTGAATATGTTCAATGAAAAAACTGGACACAATTGCTAAGAAACTAAATGAATTTAAATTCCTCCATTTCTAATCAATAATTATGCAAAATAATACCAAAAACGTAGCAACAAAATGTGAATAAAGGTAGTATATTGTGACATTACCTTATAAACTGATAGCCTTTATCAGTTCTAGTAAGTAAATTCCAGCTTTTCAAATCTGTCAATCAAGAGAAATAACTTATCCATCAAACAATTGAAAATGATAGTCAAGATATGAAGACACTCTTTCTGATTCTGTAAATACATCCAAACCTGTGCTGACAATTTACCAGATTATAAAAGTTTAAACATACCCAATTTGAAAGGATTTACAGACTACAAATTAAATGCAGCTTGATAATGGAATATGTCATTGATACTGTGAGAACAAAACTGGAAAATGAGGAATTGCTGGATACCAGCATTCCCTTATCTACCCACAACGTTTTCAAAAGCTGTCTTTCTCAGCTGTTTAAATCTTGATTGTGTTTTAAAGGTAAAATAGATCTGGCTACTAACTTTTTGCCCCTAAATGCAAACAAAGTATGTCATTCTGCGAAATTCTTAACCCTTTACCAAACAACCCCAGGTTTTTACGAGCCAGAGAAAAATGCCTTTGAAACATTGCAGGAAAAGGAGAAAATGCTGGTGACCAGCATTTTCTCCTTTCCCAACAATGTTTTCTACTCTGCTAGAACAAATTTCAATTTTTGAGTAACATTTGTCATCTGCAGGTGTTTTCAATTTGGACCAATCCAAAATTTTGTTGTTTGGTAAAGAGTTCAATAGGTAACAAATTTCCACACTTTGCTTATTCCCCGGTCACATATTCACGGAAGGCTGCCACGGAAGAGCTACGGATTTATTCCGGCATTGTCCGTGATAACTCGTACTAGTCTGTAGCTCTCTGTATTGTAACCGTAGTCATTCGTAGTAGTCCTTGTATAATTATCCGTAGCGGTCCTTGACAATTTTTGAACATGCACAAAAATTCGCTATGGATCAAACGACCGTAGCGTATCCTTACTAGTCCGTGTTAGACCGTACCGATACGTTCTGGTCCGTATTAAAACCGTATCAGTCCGTACTTATCCCTAGGCCCAAAATTTTTTCAGGATTTGATATGGAGAACTACGTATTAGCACGGTTACACTACGTTTTAGTTACGTTATGATACGGATTTGTCACGGAAAGTCACGACCTTAATACGTTGTACTACGGAGAGGCAGGGATTCGCGTAGTCTTTTATGGTTTACTACGTTGCAACACGACACAGCCCGGAACAGTAAGGACCACTATTGTTTGGTAGGATAAATTCAAAATCATGTGCTTCAACAAGGGTATTTTTACTCTGTCTTTGTAGAATACAACGCAATCGAGCTTTGTTGTTGAGTTCACAATCATGAACCGTCAGCAAATGATGTTTGCAATAAGTTGGCTGCAACTGGATATTGGTATGGCACAAGGCATTAGTCCAGAAGCTTGATGACATACATAGATGTAATAATTATATTTTTATCGTACTACTAATAACACCTTTAATTTAAGGTTACATATTTTACAAAACATTGTACGAAAATGAATAAACATCACTATTATCGTGTGACATTCTATCCAAACAACGATGCTAAACATGCAAGTAAAACGATCAAATAGTACGAGTACATAAAACTGTTACCGTTTCTGGTGGTTCCGGCAGCCGCCAACAAAACGGGAGGTCAAAGGTTCGAACCCCGCCAGGAGCTTGTTCTAATATGGCAGGTTGGTGAACCGCCAGCTAGTTAATCCTTTCTCAAACAATCCCTGGTTTTTACGGGTCTGGAATAGTAGCCTTTTGAAAACATTGTGGGAAAAGGAGAAAATGCTGGTAACCAGCATTTTCTCCTTTTCCCACTTTGTTTGCTATCCTATTATAGACAGAAATCATCTTTTCAGCAAAAGTTGAATTGTCGTCTGCAAATGCTTTCAGTTTGGTCTAGTCCAAAAGTTTGTCATTTAGGAAAGAGTTAAATGTATGGTTATGGTTGCCTGCGGTGCCAGGCTGGCCCTTTCGAAATGGGTGATACTAACTATAAAGACAAGCACTTTACTTTTAAAACATAAACATTCACGATAATCAGTGTAATTGTGAAATAAACAGCAGATTTTATGAACATAAGAGAAACGTTATTGATCAATATTTTCATTGAACCCTTTGCCATTCAACCCCGTCTTTTTATGGGTCTGCAACAGACAAGTCAAGAAAACGTTCTGATTCTAGGAAATCCAAAAAAATGGGCAATTTCTCCATTTCCGACAATGCTATTGTAAAACTGAAGCTAATTTGTAGCAAATTTACAGTTGTTGTCTGCAGATGCTTCCAATTTCATGGAGGCCAAATTTTGTCAGTTTGTGACGTGTGATGGGTTATTGATTATAATAATCAAGTAATAAAAGACAGAGAATATGTGGACTAGAGATTGGCTTTTACGAAGACCCGTCCATGGCCAGTATGAGGCTCTCATGGCCAAACTTGTTGCATTTTGAAAGTGAGCAGGCTAGAGCATTTGGATGGAATGCTAAATCGTGGTAAGTCCGTATCGATCCGTGACGATTCGTAGTACCTGAACCGTAGCAAATCGTAGTGTATCCGTACTAAAATCGTCCTGATTCGTGTCGCTCCGTATTAAACCGTTTCCAACCGTAGCAATCCGTATCACTCCTGGAACTCTGACCTACATTTTGGCTGTAGAACAGTCGAACTCCGTACTCACACCGTTGTGTATCCGTATTGGAACAGTAGCGGACTACGGAATTTGTCATTTTCGTAGTTATCCGTGAGCGATTAGACCGTAGCTCTTCCGTGGCGGTCTTCCGTGAATATGTGACCGGGGCTTTACTGGTTTCTGTCACAAGTCTCTACTCAATGGCATTTTAGACTTGTCAAAATTAACAGCAACTGCATACGGCTTGCAACATGTGAAAGGGGGCATTCAGACATTTGCGTAAAGTGTTGTTTCAGATTAGCCTACATCAGTCTGTGCAAGCTGATCCGAGATGACACTACATGCAGATGTCCAAATGCCCTTTTATTGCGTGTTGCATCCCATATAACATCAATATGACTCATATGAGGAGATATGTCTTGAGAAAGGAGAAAATTTATGCTGTTTACTACCATTTTCTCATATACACACAGTTTTCAAGAGCATTATTTCTTTGGGTCATTAAAACTAGGAATCATTTGGTAAACAAAAAATATAATGGTAAAGTGAATTACCTTCAGCTGAAAACCTATGGGTTACATCATCTTGAATGATAGACTGAAACATAATATTAAATCTCTCTGCACAATCAATATATAATATCTACTTTAACTCTTTACCACACAACCCCGACTTTTAACGACCCTGAGAAAGAAGTCTTTGAAAACATTGTGGGATAAGGAGAAAATGCTGGTATACAGCATTTTCTCCTTTTCCTGCAATGTTTTCTACCCTTCCTAAACTGTATTTCAATATTTCAGTTACAATCATTTTGTTGTCTGGCATCTGCAAATGCTTACTACTTGTACCAGTCTAATATTTTGGTTTTTGGTAAATAGTTAACCCAATGATGAATCTGTGAGTATTTTAAATAATAATAATAATAATAATAATAAAGTTTATTTGTTCAAATCATACATACATGATACACGAACAAAGAGTACAACTTACATACATATAAAATTATAGAAAGTGAAGGGGGAAAAATAGGTTAGAAAAGTTGAGGGGGGGGCCATAACCTTGGTCAGAATGAGAAATAGACTATAGGGCTTGAAAAGATAATGTAAAAGGGCCTTTTTTATTTAATTGGTCAATTCATTTTACACACAGTGACGTAGTTTCATTGATTAGGTTAGATAAATAAACAAATGTGCACATGATAAACAGTTTTTCTATGAAGAGATACAAGAATTTTGTAGACTGTAAAGTCCTTATAAGAGAGTTGTCAGATGTTTCAATGAAAATTTAATGGATTTCATGCTTATCAGTGAAAGTACATGTTTGTCGATTAATTTCTATGTTTTTTGAACCTCGTATCCACTGAACATCCATTCGGTAGATATGAAGTTCATTTAGCATTTTAAGAGTCATTCAAACCACTAGATCTAAATGGGTCTGTTTACACTACATCTATTTGTTTACTCTCTCTCTCTCCTCCTCCTACTCACTCGCACCCCACACACATGCACAACTCAACACAATACATACATAACATAAATCATATGCAATTTAGTGGACTGTGAAAATGTAGTTCATGATCAATCAGCACAAATGTGTAGACCGATCATTAACCACATCATCCAAAGAATTTTGATATGATGTTAGCTAGCGCGGTCAGTCGCTCATGACTGTAGAATAAGAATTTAAAGAGCACTAATGAATACAAAGAATATGAACCAAGAAGGTTGAATGTAGGAAGAATAAAACACTAACCTAAAGATGAACAGGAAATGACAATGTTGGAAGCTTTATATATCTCAAGAGCATATCAAATCATGTAGAGTGTGGGTAAGATCAGTGCATACTTAGATACTGACTGATCCCAGTTCACACTCCACAATGGCTTAAGGTCTCCTTCTGCATCAGCAGCAGATTACACAGTTTACTAGATATTACTTTTTCCTGTGATTTTCCTTGGGCAAAAGCTCTGCAGAGCCCAAGCTAGTATCAAGCTTGAAAAAAAACAAGGAAATTTGTGGATTAACCCTTTACCAGGCAACGAAATTTTAGCCAAGTCCAAATTGAAAGCATTTGTAGATGACAATTTCAATGTGGCTTAAATGGTGCAATTGTTTATTGATAGGTAGAAAACATTGTGGGAAAAGGAGAAAATGCCTGTAACCAGCATTTTCTCCCTTTCCCACAATGTTTTCAAGAGGCTTCTTTCACAAGGGTGTTAAAGGTATTCTGGACAGCAATGTACAACACTGCTCATTTAAATATTTATCTTCAATATTGAAATTTCAAACATAATTACAAACCAAGACAAGAGGGCCATGATGGCCCTGAAATCGCTCACCTGACTTTATTGACCAAACATGCACCATCTAGTTTCCCAGTGACCTAGTTTTTTATCAGACATTACCCATCATCAAACACTTTTGAGATATCAATAAGACAAACATTCTGGCCAAGTTTCATGAGTATTGGACTGAAAATGTGGCCTCTACAGTGTACAAAAGGTTTTTCTAAGATTTCATCAAGTGACCTAGTTTTGGACCCGACAAATACCCATTATCAAACTCTTTTGAGACATCACCAAAACAAACATTCTGACCAAGTCTGAAGAGTATCAGGCAGAAAATGTAGCCTCTGGAGTGTACACAAGGTTTTTCTAATATTTGACCCATTGACCTAGTTTTTGACTCCACATGACCCATTTTCAAACTCATTCAAGGTATCACCAGGACAAATATTATGAACAAGTTTTAGGAGTATCAGACTGAAAATGTGTCCTCCAGAGCATACAAAAGGTGTTTATAACATTTGACCTATTGACCCAGTTTTTGACCCAACATGACCCATATTCAAACTCATCCAAAATATTATAAAGGCAAATATTCTGACTAATTTTCAAGAGTGTTGGACTGAAAATGTGGCATCCAGAGCATATACAAGGTTTTTCTAAGATTTGACCTGGTGACCTAGTTTTTAACCCCCAATGACCCATTTTCAAACCTGTCTGAGATATCATCAAGACAAACATTCTGACCAACTTACAAGAGTTTCGGACTGAAAATGTGGCCTCTAGAGCCTACAACAGGTTTTTCTAACATTTGACCTAGTGACCTAGTTTTTGACCCCACATGACCCATTTTCGTTCTTGTCCGATATATCATCCAGGCAAACATCCTGACCAACTTTCATGAGTATCCAACTGAAAATATGGCCTCTAGAGCGTACAAAAGGTTTTTCTAAGATTTGACCTAGTGACCTAGTTTTTGACCCCACGTGACCCATTTTCAAACTCGTCCGAGATATCATCCAGACAAACATTCTGACCAACTTTCATGAGTATCCAACTAAAAATGTGGCCTCTAGAGCGTACAAAAGGTTTTTCTAAGATTTGACCTAGTGACCTAGTTTTTGACCCCACGTGACCCATTTTCGAACTCGTCTGAGATATCATCGAGACAAACATCCTGACCAACTTTCATGAGTATCCGACTCAAAATGTGGCCTCTAGAGTGTATAAAAGGTTTTTCTAAGATTTGACCTAGTGACCTAGTTTTTGACCCCACGTGACCCATTTTCGAACTCGTCCGAGATATTATCGAGACAAACATCCTGACCAACTTTCATGAGTATCCGACTGAAAATGTGGCCTGTAGAGCGTACAAAAGGTTTTTCTAAGATTTGACCTGGTGACCTAGTTTTTGACCCCACGTGACCCAATTTCAAACTCGTCCGAGATATCATCCAGACAAACATTCTGACCATTTTTCATGAGTATCCGATTGAAAATGTGGCCTCTAGAGCGTACAAAAGGTTTTTCTAAGATTTGACCTGGTGACCTAGTTTTTGACCCCACGTGACCCACTTTCAAACTTGTCCGAGATATCATCCAGACAAACATCCTGACCAACTTTCATGAGTATCCAACTGAAAATGTGGCCTCTAGAGCGTACACAAGGTTTTTCTAAGATTTGACCTGGTGACCTAATTTTTGACCCCACGTGACCCACTTTCGAACTCGTCCGAGATATCATCGAGACAAACATCCTGACCAACTTTCATGAGTATCCGACTGAAAATGCGGCCTCTAGAGCGTACACAAGGTTTTTCTAAGATTTGACCTGATGACCTAGTTTTTGACCCCACGTGACCCATTTTCGAACTCGTCCGAGATATCATCGAGACAAACATCCTGACCAACTTTCATGAGTATCGGACTCAAAATGCGGCCTCTAGAGCGTACACAAGGTTTTTCTAAGATTTGACCTAGTGACCTAGTTTTTGACCCCACATGACCCATTTTCGAACTCGTCCGAGATATCATCGAGACAAACATCCTGACCAACTTTCATGAGTATCCGACTCAAAATGTGGCCTCTAGAGCGTACACAAGGTTTTTCTAAGATTTGACCTAGTGACCTAGTTTTTGACCCCACATGACCCATTTTCGAACTCGTCCGAGATTTCATCGAGACAAACATCCTGACCAACTTTCATGAGTATCCGACCAAAACTGTGGCCTGTAGAGCGTACACAAGGTAAAAAGTTGACGACGGACGACGCACGACGCACGACGGACGACGGACGACGGACGCCGGACACAGCACGATCACAATAGCTCACCATGAGCACTTCGTGCTCAGGTGAGCTAAAAACAAGAAAGAAATCTGTTAAATATATAAACATACTTGGGATGATTGTAGTATGTCTGATGTTATTTTCAAACTAGATCTATCGACCTTTGTAAAATTTGTCTGTTACATCATCTACATATATTGTTATGGCTAGAAACGCTGTAAGTGTTTAAAGCTTTAATAAAGAGTATGAGTATGAAAAACATCATGCTCTTTCAAGCTAAAGGCATGATTTCTTCAATATAAGCTTTGTTTCGAGCACTTTTTAGAATGTAAAGAATTCTAGTCAGTGGCCATAGTGCATGCTTTAACCTTTATCCACAGAATGCCAAGTTTTCATGACCTTGCATAAAACATTGTCAAAACAAGAGCCGTCAGAGACGGGTTATGCTCCCCGAACAAGTGCTTGTCATAAAATATAAGAAATTGATATAAATTCACTTCTTTTATCCTAGAAGAACCTGTTCATGCCCCCCAAAATTTGAAGTGAAAAGGCAATTACTATCTTAGAGATAGCCAACACAAACTTGTAGAGGACAATAAGCCCAATAAGCCCCCTTTAAGCCCCCTTTTCCCATAAGACAGTATTGGATCATTGCAATAAATACAACGGGTGTGTGGTTTGTGGCATTTTTTAATAATAATTCAAAATTTGAAATTTCATAAAATTTTGAGCAGTCATGTATTAAATATTACATAAAACAATTTTTTACATGAAGCCCCCTTTTTCCCAGACGCAGCCTGAAATTGAGAAAAAGGAAGAGAGGTACCTGTGCAACCTTCCAACAAGTTCAGATTTGAAATTTCACAAAGTTTTGAGCACTGATAAAGGAGAACCTAGTGAAAAACAATTTTTTCCATGAAGTCCCCTTTTTCCGTGATGCTGCCTTAATTTGAGAAACCAGGAAGACGTATTTGCGCGTTAATAATTCATAGATTTCAAAAAAAAAGGGCACATGTTGAAACTTGTAAAACAAGATATAACCATGAAATGTTGACAAAAACTGAACAAGATATTAGTAAAAATTGCAATTTTGCATTAGGGCCCCTTTTTCATTTTACAAGAAACCCCCTTTTTCCATGACAGAGGGTCAAATTGAAAAACACATAGATAAAGAAACAAGAGCACATGGTGAAACTTTGAAAAAACAATATAACCATGAAGTTTAATGAAGTTTTGACCAAAACTGAATGAAATATTAGTAAAAATTGGAATTTTGCAAGAAGCCCCCTTTCCAACAAAGATACATGAAGCTACTATTAACATATTTTTCTTTCCATGACAGAACGTCAACTTAAAAAATGCCCAGATTAAAAATAGCAAGGGCACATGCTAAAACTGTCCATAAACAATATAACCATGAAGTTTCATGATATTCTGACAAAAAACTGAATGAGATATTGGTAAAAATTGCAATTTTGCATTAAGCCCCCTTTTTCCATGACACGGGGTCAAATTGAAAATCCGAGAAAACTATATCGGCATGTTACCCTAAGGAGTTCATATATGAAGTTTCATCCAATTTGGCCCAAGGGTTGTGGAGAAATCGCTTCGGACGGACGGACAGACGGACGGACAGACGAAGCGGCGACTATATGCTCGCCCTTCGGGGAGCATAAAAAGTAAAGATGCAGGAAGCAAGCATTTTAACTCTTTACCACATGAGAAAATTTTAGACTGGTACAAATTGAAGGCATTTGCAGATGACAAAATCAAGGTGACTGAAAAATTGATTTTTTTTCTGGGAAGGGTTGAAAACACTGTGGGAAAAGGAGAAAATGCTGGTTACCAGCATTTTCTCCTTTTCCCACAGTGTTTTCAAAAGGCTGCTTTCTCAGGGCCATCAAAAGTAGGGATTGTGTGGTAATGGGTTAATGACAGAAATTATCCTTAGAGCAATGTTGAATTTGTCACCTTTAACTCTTTATCAAACAACAGCATTTTAGACTGGTCCAAATTGAAAGCATTTGCAGACCACAAACTGAATGTGACTAAAAAACTGAAATATGTTTTAGGAAGGGAAAAAAAACATTGTGGGAAAAGAAGAGAAGAAAATGCTGGTAACCAGCATTTTATCCTCTTCCTACAATGTTTTCTTCCCTTCCTAAAACATACCGGTATTTTAATATATTCTTTGAACTCGACTAAAGAATTGAAATATGTTTTAGGAAGAGAAAAAAACATTAAGGGGGGAACATTAAGGGGAGAAAATCCTGGTTACCACCATTTTCTCCTTTTCCCACAATGTTTTTAAAAGGCGTCTTTCAAAGGGGTGTTAAAAGTTGTGATTGTGTGGTAACAGATTAAATTCATTTAAATTATCATAGTCTAAAATTTCGTGGAGTAGTACAGACTTTACTCTTTACCAGACATTTCAGACTTTCTCAAATTGAAAAGCATCTGCAGACAACAAAGATACATGAAGCTACTATGAACATATTTGTCTACAAGAGGGCTGAAAACATATCCTTACATTTAAGCTGCATTTGACAACTTCAATTTCTTCAATGTACGCAAGCCCAAAATTTTGCTCTCTTAACTCAATACCAAAACCACAATATTTTAGGCTTGTCCAAATCGATAGCATTTGCAGAAGACAAAATGACAGTGACTGAAAATTTCAAATTTAGTTTTGTGAAGGGTAGAAAACATTGTGGGAAAAGGAGAAAATGCTGGTTACCAGCATTTTCTCCTTTTCCCACAATGTTTTCAAAAGGCTTCTTTTCCAGGGGCATCAAAAGTAGGGATTGTGTGGTAATGGGTTAACTCTTTACCAAACAACAACCAAATTGAAAGATATTGCAGATAACAAATCACTGTAGCCATATGGTGATTCCTGACTTTGATGGGATAGAAAGCATTGTGGGAAAACGAGAAAATGCTGTTTAGCATTTATTTTTTCCTTTTCCTAAAATGTTTTCAAAAGCCTCCACTGTCAGGTACATTTAAAATCAGGATTGTGTGGAAAAAGATAGAATGGTCAATTTCTCAAACCAGGATTCTTAAGTCAACCTACAAAAAGGAAAACAAACACACCTCAGCACCACACTTTGCAAAATACATAACATCCGATACATGAAACTCTCTCTTCCAAGAGAGGTCATAGTCTGGTCTGTTGGACGGTATTTTAATTCCTTCTGTTGCTGTTATAGCAATATCCCTGTCTATCACCTTCTCAGTATCTGTTAAAATAGGGAAACTTTTTTTTTTCTAAGCTTTTTTAATTTGTTTGCCACGAGTATTAAAAATTGCAAAAGACTTATAAATACACACTACTACCTTACATCAACAAACATTTTTCTTCACATGGGTAACATTGCTGGGCAGTCACATTTGGCAGGTTATAGGTACAATTTTGAACTTTAGGATGGTTATTTGGCAATCTGGAACTGTATCTATTTTTATCTGACCAGAAAACCTCACTACGCCTTTAGAAACAAATGATATTTATTATTGATCGTGTGACATTTTGGAAGACATTTGCGAAACTCTGAAGAAAACTTTTAACAATACTTCAAGAGACTATGTATCTCTTTTGGGAAATACTTTTCTTCTAAATTAGTCATTGTCTGTCAAGTATCACACCATTTAATTAAGAGGAGGATTTTTTTAAGTCTGGTTTCAGTATGTTTATGAGTAATTAGCTAGATAGCTGTCTTTACATAATTACTGTACAAACTTTATTATTACCTATAAATCCTCCTGCAGTGAGAAAGACTTATGCAATGCTTGTTTCAAACACTTTCCCATTTTCTCCAGTACTTTCTGTTTCATTCTCCATCCATCATAAAACCTTTTTGCTTTTCTATCAGTCTTTCATTTAGGTAAATATAACGGTAATTGAATAAGGACTCCGACAATAAGGGTTTCTGGAAACTTTGTGGAATAGGAAGAAAACATTGTTTTCCTTTTCCAACATTGTTTTCTGCTCTTACAGTGTCAAATCCAATGATATATGAGCTGCATTCATTGTCTGAAAATGCTTTAAATATAGAGTCTACAACTTTGTCCTCTGGTATACAGATATCCCATTCCAGGGTTTGTCCCAGACTTATTTCATTTTTTCAAAAATTTATAAAGAATGCAATCATTTAACCCTTTACCAAACAATCCCTGGTTTTTACAACCCTGAGATAGAAGCCTTATGAAAACATTGTGGGAAAAGGAGAAAATGCTGGTAACCAGCATTTTCTACATTTCCCACAATGTTTTCTACCCTGCTGGAAACATATTTCAATTTTTGAGTTACATTCATTTTGTCCCCTGCAAATGCTTTCAAATTGGACAAGTCTAAAATTTTGTTGTTTGGTAAAAGGTTAAAGTTAAGTAGAGTCTATAAAAAAGTGTAGAGGTAGAATTCAAGGAAGCTGGATCAAGTAGATCCTGATATTCACTTATAAATATGTTAGAGAAAAACACAGATTTTACAAATAGAGAATTTAGCCTGTAATCTGGACTATATCCTTCACTCACAATGTTTTCACCAATAGTTCTGTTTTCTCTTCATACTCAAAGTTTTTGTTTGAATTTAATGTCATGTGTCTTGCTGAAAATGTTAGTTGTATTATATGTATTGTTCAATTTTGGATCAAAACCTATACCATTATCTGTTTCCAGATCTTCTGAGCTGTCACTAAGAACATCTTCATCAGGCAACCCTTCATCCCCTGATCCTTCATGATTTTCTTCAACTTTATGCTTGTCCCTCTCTAGGGATCTGTAACTGTCTATTCTGTTTCTTCCAAACTGTAAAAAAGTGAGCCCTTTTCATTTATTACTGTTCAGGCTCTTCTCCTTATCTAGTGCAAGAGAGAAACATTTGAACAAAGTATAGCTTTTGTAAAATAAAAACACCTAATATTGTAAAATGTGTGCCGATGTCCCTTTCAAAATTACCGTGTCCTTGGGTTTGAAGAGCAAAGACAGTGAAAACATTTTATGGGTCTGTATATCGTCAAGTGTCCTTATTCCATGAGGGTTCTTTAACTCATTACCACACGAGACAATTTTGGACTGGTCCAAATTGAGAGCATTTGCAGGCGACAAAATAACGGTGACTGAAAAATAGAAATTTGTTCTGGAATGGGTAGAAAACACTGTGGGAAAAGGAGAAAATGCTGGTTACCAGCATTTTCTCCTTTTCCCACAGTGTTTTCAAAAGGCTTCTTGCTCAGAGGCATCAAAAGTAGGGATTGAGTGGTAATGGGTTAACAGGTTGTTTTTGTTTAAATCTGGTTAAGCATGTAATTTGATGACATTATGCAGTATTTCAGCTCAGTACCCTTACCAGTTACCAGTATGTGATGTATTACAGTGGATTCCACTTAATCGCAACCCTGTTTATCGGGATTTTCGGTTATTTGCAAGACTTGGTCCAGCACCGATCCATTTCCTATCTAGACAACGTAAATTTCAACGCTTAATGGGGATCCTGTAAATAGAACATTTCGGTTTTTTGCAACGAACAATTAGCACATGATTCGAAATTCTAGTGTTTATTAGCAATTCCGTGGGATAAGACAGCGAAAAATTTCAATCTGTCCGGGAAAAAAACAGGTTACTCAAAAAGATAACAGTCGAATTTCAATGCGTACAGAGAATCGCAGTTTAAAAACCAGTGTAGCAGTATACAAACGACGAGTCCGACATGATCCGTTTTCATAATTTAATCATTAAAGATAAAAATTCTTGGCGTATTTTATGTTATTCTTTTCATTTAAGAAAGTGTAATAACGGTTACAAAACATCTGCAAATGGCCGACATTCTAAATATGAAGCTTCACTGGTTGCCGATTTTCAAACTATTGGACGGTTACTCGAGATTTCGGGTACCAGGCTGTACATCCACCACCAAGAGCACTGATGAATCAAATGGTAATTTTAGGGCCGGAAAAATGGCGAAAAGATGACTACATGTACTTAAATCTTGTCTTGGTATAACTCGGGAAAAAAACAAACGAACATAGACGTTCTATGATCAGACTACACATTCTGTGCAGTCCGATCTTTATCTACGCTCCCCGAAAGCAACTGCAGACGAATTCGGCACTTTACCCGTTAAAAGAAAGACCGATCAAAATAACCTATCACCGATCAGATAATTACACACGGGGGGGAAAAAAAACTTAACTGTTTGTTAGTGTCTCGTCGATAATCCAATTTGTGACAAACAATTTGACTACAGGCGTGAAAGTAAGGTGTACCGAATGTAAACTGTGAAAAACACAGAAAACCGTTCCTTATCTCGGTCTGCTTTGAATGGTATGGCCTATTTTGATGCGTTAAAATAGAATCGTCTGGACGGCAATCAGTCTATGACGTCAACCAAAATTTACCCACCCATTCAACCTAACAGGTGGCGAGTCGGGGTTTATACAGGTGCACAGCACACGATCATGTTGTGTAAGAATGTACATGTACACATGGAGTAAATGTTAGATAACCGGAAACTGGAGATATGCGTCGAAACCTGTGTTGACAAAAAAATTGTGTTGAATTTTATGTCAAACGAAGCACCACCATGGGTAGCACACAGGATCGTTTCTGGTGCTTTGTGCACTTGATAGGTAAATAAGCAAACAAACGATTTTTTAAAACTTGTTTAGTTTAAAATACATATATTTAACAAAATTATGAACATTAATCAAATGATCGGGATGCAAGAGCTGAACGTCTGTCAATAGAACGAAACGATCGTCTGCAACTCTGGTTTGACTTCCGGTCTGAAAAGAGCCATCGGATTATCGGGCCGACCGCTTATTCGCAATATTTTCTCTGACAAATAGGACTTGCAAATAAGCGGAATCTACTGTATTGCCCTTGAAATTCAGCCAAGTACAAGACAAAAAAAAAAAATTTAAAAGAAATTAAATTTCTCTGCTAAGAGAAATTGATATCATTTTTCTTATACCTAAATAGCTTTCCCTTTTAAAAAAAAAATACAAGGACCTATGGTTTATTGCTGTAAGTAACACCTAACTACTGGAATTAGGTTATGCCATATTTCCTCAAGAAAGCAACTGTTTTTTCTTCATGCACATTGAATATAGCAATCAAAGATAACATTTTCATGAAACTGATTGCAAATTATTTTCTTATGAAGGTTAGTATCAATAGTCTACTTATTGTCCTTGTATCAATTCTTTGTTCATCCTATTGTTTCTTTATCATCACAGAATATGTACAGTCAAGGCTATATGAAACCTGAACAAATGAACAATTTTTTAGACAATTTGAAAATTCAATCATCTTGTTTTATAGTTCAGAAAAATCAAGAAAACAACTATTCCTGATGACATTTACAAATTTTATAGAAAAATCTTTTGTTGATAGAATATGTAGAAAAGACTGCAGCGTTATCAAGCTGGGTTTGTTTGTTTCCTTCACAATCGGTCAACGTGTTACATGTGTTAGAAGTGTGATAAATCGATGGTCGGTCCATCACTCAATGGTATAATTTTGTAACTTTTTAGACATTGTGTATGGTTCGCGTCTCTTCTTGTGATCATCAAGGTAGTTACAACCAGGCAACATACTGCAAACAAAATGACAGTAGAAACGTCAGGTTCTTTGCAAGAGCGTCTCGAGAAAACGTCGTCTGCTAAATCAATTAAAAAGAGACTGTTTTTTATCTCAACTTTACCTCGAATACTTGTAACATAATTTCGATGTACCTCCTTCTTATACCAAGTGATGTTCCTACAGCTGCTAGAACAATTACTAGAGTCATTACGCATGTAACAATGAAAGACAGAAGGAGAGTAAACGTGTAAAATATTATTGGGGCCATCGTTATTTCGCCGATTCCGTAGTAGAGGTCAAGGCCAACACAACACTGTACCGGAAGTATGTAAAAGAAAACTGTTAACGCAAAGTTGCTCTCTCGTAGACACGTCTACAGGTTGGCCGATTCCGTACAGCCGATCGGACTCTAAAATTAATCAACTGACACCACGAGTTTTGCCGATTGGCGAATGTAGTGGATCTAAAGAGTAACCCTGCTAAGATCAGTGGGTGTTTTTCTGAGAAAAAAAAACAAAACGCAATACTGAGTTGTAAAGACCAACAGAAAAAAAAGTAAAAACACAAATAAAAAAATATGATTAAAGGATCTAAATTGCTTGTATCAGCATTTTATCATTTTTCCAAAGACCCGTGAATGTTTCTTACCTTTATGAGGCAAATTACAAGATATGAATCATACGTCGTGTGCAAAAGCTTCAGAGACTGTCGATCATCTCTACAAAATACTGGCCCGAAATATATTTATTGTATTTTTTTTCTTTTAATATTTCTGGTATTATTGAAGGCCTTATTCTATGTAGCCTACGTTAAACAAAAGGGAATGGCCGAAGCCAAGTCAGCCACGTAGGAAGCATTTCAAGATGGGGGGGGGGGCTAACTTCGAAATACTGAGATTTTTTTGCGTGGTTATTGCATTGCGCTAAAAACTCATATTCTAGTTACTATGATTTTCAAAATTATTGGGGGGGGGGGGGGGAGGCTGAGGCCCCCCCCCCTTGTTCCTACGGGCCTGTAAGTTGAGAGAACTTGTGGCCAGACCCTTTGCCTTATTTGGATGATATTGTATTTGTTATATAGAAAATTATGTATACAATTGGCAATAAAATATGTTTAAATATTGTCAGTACGGTGATAGTGCAGATAGCCTACTGGACGAAACCCATCCTAAGTTTTGTCTTTACTGTGCTCAGTGTAAAGCACCGTCACACGTACGGGACTTCGGTTAAAAGTCCCATTCGAAAGACCATAAGAAATTTTAGATGACCAGTCGTGGGGATCGACCCCACACTTACGCTCATGATCACGAATTCCTACGCTCTATATACCAACTGCATGTGCTATGCAGGCTGGTCCATATTCCTCGAAGATCGACCTGTCTGCTATGACGCATGATCACCATCCCCGAATACTTGGGAAAGGTAGCCCTGCTTATTACAGCTATTACCCAAGCTGTCATTTTACTTCCTAATGGGTAATGACCTGACTGCATGAAGAGCGTCCATCGGTCTGTTTCACGGAAGAGTTTATTCCTGTTACAAAAACGTTCATCACTATATTTGGTCAAACATATTAAGCAATCTACCATATATGGTAAAAAAATTAGTTCAATATATCAAGTCTATTTTATTCAATGGAGGAAAAGAGTTGACAGAAAAAATATACTTCATTCTTTACTTCTATGTGATCTGGCTACTCATTTTACTAGCTGGGGATGTACAACTTAATCCTGGGCCTATATCACAAGAAAATGCATTTTTATTATCGATATTGCACTGCAATGTAAGGAGTATAAGAAACAAATTGGATTTTATAAGAAATGAATTTCTAGATTTTAATATCATTTGTTTCATAGAAACGCATTTAAACTATATTATTACTAATGATTTTTTTAACCTTTCTGACTCTTTTGACGAACCTTATAGAAAAGACAGAACTAGCCACGGAGGTGGGATTCTTGTATATTTGAATAAGGATCTTGTTCATTCAAGAATTACTGATCTTGAGGCTTATTGTAATGAATCCATTTGGGTAAAAATCGTTGTAAATTCCGACATATATTTGATTGGTACTTTTTATAGCCCCAAAACAGCAGACAAAGATTTTTTTTAGAAACTTTAACCTTAACATTGAAGCAGCTTTTAACATATCGAAAAATGTAATCATACTAGGCGATTTAAACGAGGACTTACTTAATGACAACTTTCATAATTTAAAGGATATTCTGGTATTAAATTCAATGATTAATGTAATTAAATCTCCTACCAGACAGAATGCACTTCTTGATCCCATTCTTATTCCTGTTGATATGGAAGTTTCTGAGTCTGGCATTATTGCACTACCACAAGGAATAACTGACCATTCAGCTACATATGTATCTATACCTTTTTTTTATGAGATCCAAGCTAGCTACAAAAGAACAATTTGGTTATATAGCAGAGCTAATTACGAATTATTAAATAAAAAAATTTTAAATTATAATTGGAATATTCTGCACAATCGTTCTCTTGATGAAGCATGTGACTTATTTACTACGACTTTTATGGATTTGGTCAAAGAGTGTATCCCATGTAAAAAAGTATGTATTCGACCTGATGATCAGCCATGGTTTGACAACGCAATTAGAAGACTCTCCCAAAAAAGGGACAGAATGAAACGTACTGCCAAAGCATCTAGGAAATCTACTGACTGGTCAAAATATAAGAATTTAAGAAATAATGTTAATAACATGAAAAAACATGCGAAAGAAAATTTCTATAAAAGCTTGGAAACAAACTTGATAGAGTTAAACTGTAATGACAAAAAAGGCTTTTGGAAAATTATTAAACATTTTATCAAAAAGAACAGCTCTATTTCATGTTTTCCACCTTTGAGTGATATATTACCCAATGGAGATAAAATTTGGCATTCTGCTCCTCATGAAAAAGCCAATTGTTTAAACAGCTACTTTGCATCAATATCAACAGTAAATGACAATAACATTACGCTTCCCGAATCTCAACTTAAAACCTTAAATCAACTAGTAATAGACGAAATTACCATTACTGAAGTAAAGGATATAATTCATTCTATTGACATTAATAAGGCTAGTGGTCCAGATAATATAAGCCATAGAATGCTCAAAGGTTGTATTAACTCTATATGTGAACCACTTTGTATATTATACAATCGTTCCCTCTCGGAAGGGGTTTTCCCTGAGTCTTGGAAAAAAGCAATTGTCACACCTATATTTAAAAAAGGTGATAAGTCTTTGCCGTCTAATTACAGACCCGTCTCTTTGTTAAGTAGTTGCGGTAAAATTCTTGAAAGAATTATTTTTAAACATATGTATAATTTTCTTGTGGCCAATGATCTTCTATATAAATATCAATCTGGATTTTTACCAAAGCATTCTACAACCTACCAACTTGTCGACATATATCACCACATATGCCAAGCTATTGATCACGGCCAAGTCTCTTGTATTGTTTTTTGCGATATTTCTAAAGCATTTGACAGAGTATGGCATAAAGGTCTTTTATTCAAACTTAAAGAAAACGGCATAGGTGACAGTCTTCTTCTGTGGCTGAACAGTTATCTTGAAAATAGGAAACAAAAAGTAGTAATACAAGCATCAGAATCTAATTTTCTACCCTTAAAAGCAGGAGTTCCGCAAGGCTCAGTACTTGGACCTCTTTTGTTTCTCATTTATGTAAATGATATTACAGAATCCTTATTAAGTCTTACTAGATTATATGCAGATGACAGTTCCCTTTATTATTCAGCTACATCACTACAAGATATTGAGGGTATTATAAACCATGACCTAAGAAATGTTTCAATATGGGCAAAACAATGGCTGGTCGATTTCAACCCAAATAAAACTGAAGCTGTTATATTTTCCTCAAGAAAGGATCATGGTGAGCCAGAACTTTATTTTGAAAATTCTAGAATTAATATTGTAGATCAACATAAACATCTTGGTATAACACTAAGTAGTTCAGGTCTTTGGAATGACCATATAAATAACACTTTAAACGCGGCATCCAAAATAATTCATATTATGCGTCGACTTCAATTTACTCTGACTCGTGCAGCATTAAACCAAATTTATTTATCCTATGTAAGACCTATCCTTGAATACTCATCTATAGTATGGGATGGATGCTCAGCTTCATGTTCGGATTCTATTGACAAACTACAAAATGAAGCTGCAAGAATCGTAACAGGCCTTACAAGATCAGTATCTCTTGAAAATCTTTATCGAGAATGTGGTTGGGAAACATTATCGGCAAGACGGAAAAATTCCAAGTTGTGTTTTATGTACAAAGTTTCTAATAATCTTGTCCCACAATATATTGCAGAATTAATTCCTCCATTAGTTGGCAACAGATCACAATATCAGCTGAGAGACAGCCAAAATTATGAAAACATACATACTAGAACAAGTATTTTACAAAAGTCATGTATCCCATCTTCAATTTCACTCTGGAACAATTTAGAACAAGAAATAAGAAGTAGTTCAACATATAGTTCGTTTAAATCCAAATTCTCTGATAAGAATAAGCAAGTCAAAATTTCAAATATTTATTGTATTGGTAATAGATATATCTCAGTGCTTCATGCACGGTTAAGAAACAATTGTAGCCATCTAAACGAAGATCTTTATATAAACCATCTAAGATTGGATCCAATGTGTGATTGTCTTACTGGGGTCGAAAATGCTGAGCATTATTTTTTTAAATGCCATCGTTATTCAGATTTTAGGATCTCGCTTTTTCAAGCAACAAGGGAATTCCATCCTTTAAATATTAATAAACTACTGTTTGGGAGTGCTGACCTAACTTTTGATCAAAACTGTTTACTTTTTGAAGAAGTCCAGACATATATTAAAAATACCAAACGTTTTAAGTAATTTACATCGACTGTAACAGTGATAATATTACCAGACATCTAACAGAGACACCATCATATTTCCTTTTATCTTTTTCCCCTTATAAATATCCCTTTTTTCCGTTCCTTTCGTTTTCATTTTTGTTTTCATTTATTGGAAAGGTATTTACTGTATTTGCCATTGTTGTAGAAATAATTATTGTACATTCTTGTAGGGGAAGGACCGATTCTAAGTTGTTAGAACTTGTGGTCCAACCCCATTTCATTGTATATGAAATAAAATATGTTTAAACTAAACCCAAGCTTATAGGGACTGTTTTGATAAATGGTCGGCACACAGGTTACATGCTAGCTGATCATAGCTGAATGAGCTGCACAAGGTAACGTACGTTTCATTGAGTAAATATTTGTTTTGCTTTCATATTCGGGAGACTGTAGTAATACGCGCTATAAAATACATGTAGCAACGGAAAAAATGGCTCTTATGAATACATTTGAGGAAAAAGTCAGGCCTGTTTTAGCTCCAAATTTCTCTAAACTGCTGATCATACCTGAATGAATCGCACCAGGTAGCCTTTTATTGAGTAAACGCTTTAGTTTGAAATTCAAAGTAACGGTTGTTGCGTAGGAAAGTGGTTTGATTCTGTACCCAGGATGCCCAAATTAGATGAGCGTTGTCTGCGCATGTCATATTCTTCGAAGATTCGACAGTCTTATATGACACATCACTAGCCCCAAAAGCGGGCTGACTGTAATGTTACGCTCTATAAAATAGCAGTGTTGAAAATAGGATTTATTAATACGGAGACCTGCTTTAGCTCCGTATTTCTCTAACCTGCTGATCATAGCCGAGTGAATTGCACGAGGTTGCGTTTTATTGACTAAACGTTTATTTTAGTTTGAAATTCAAAGTAACGGTTGTCGCGTAGGAAAGTGGTTCGGCTCTGTACCCAGGATGCCCAAATTAGATTGATGAGTATTTATCGAATGCAATCTAGCGGCAGATAATGATTAGATGAGTATTTATAGAATGCCATCTAGCGGGAGATAATGACATCTAATTTAGGCATTCTGGGTAAAGAACCGGACTATTTTTCTACGGGACAACCATGTTGTTCTCAAGTCCTGCACGCAACCGACCGAGTTACCGGGGCTCGGATATGCCTTTAGGAAAATTATTAATTCCAATTGCTGTGATAATGATTAGATGAGTATTTATAGAATGCCATCTAGCGGGAGATAATGACATCTAATTTAGGCATTCTAAAGAGCCGGACTATTTTTCTACGGGACAACCATGTTGTTCTCAAGTCCTGCACGCAACCGACCGAGTTACCGGGGCTCGGATATGCCTTTAGGAAAATTATTAATTCCAATTGCTGTCTATCACCTCTAACAAAACAAGTTTGTTCCAGTGCTTGAAAAGAAGACCCTACATTGCAGAACATGCAGGATGGTGCTACAGCACGCCAGTGAACTTACACGATCCCTCAGCACACACATCGTATAGTGATAGACTTTTATACGATATGATCGGTGATAGGGTAATATCAAGATGATATAGGGGTGGGGGAGGGGTGATAACATGCGTAATATACATAGTCTACGCACAGTCTAGACCTCAACCCGCGCGACTTTTTCACTTGAGAGTAATTTGAAATCAAATGTGTACAACCCCAACCAAGGCAACACTGAAATGTTTTCAAAGAACATTAAACGCGAAATCAAGAAAATTGAAACAATACTGCGTGCTAAAAGTGATTAACAATTTCATCGTGTCTGTCCGGTATAGAAATGGCATATAATGCCGTCACTTTGAAAACATCAATGACGCTAATGAAAATAAATTACTTTTGATTCTAAATCTGTATAACAGTGCGTATAAAGTAATGAACACTGGAGAAAATTATGAAATTGAAAACTTATATGTTATACGTGTATGTATTTTCATTATCTCTCCATCTGAAATTAAAAGTTGTGTTATAATTGTACAAAGGTGATACCTTACTTTTCAGATATCTTATATGAGCCGCACTATTGAAAAAGAAGGTGTCATGCGCCTTTGTATTGCCTCTTAACTCTTTACCAAATGACAAATGTTAGACTGGTTCTAAATTCAAAGCATTTGCAGACGACAAAATTAATTTTACTCAAAAATTTGAAATTCGTTGAAGGAGAATAGAAAACATTGTGGGAAAAGGAGAAAATGCTGGTTACCAGCATTTTCTCCCTTTCCCACAATGTTTTCAAAAGGCTTCTTTTGCAGGGTCGTGAAAACCAGGGATTGTTTGGGAAATGGTTCACTACTACGCAGGTTGTTGGCCTTTTTTCTGAACACTTAAATTTTCAGATGAATTTACGGTTTCTGTTGTATACAGTTTTCTTTTCATGATATGATTAGATAACTACACTTGTCTAAATACATGTAGTTTACCTAGTGCCGAAAACGATAGAAATGTAAACTGCGGTTCGAGCCTTTGAGAAAGAACATTTCATGCAACTCTGTAACATGTCTAAACTACTAATTATATGGATGCAGAATGTCTTAAATCCGACTGAATCACGAGGTATAACGGTCCTTTGACATGCTGAAAATTTACCATTGTCAAAAAATAAAAATATCAACCGAGATCAGATTCCACAGGCCGACAACCATCTTTTCATATATAGCAGGTATTTCCTAGGGCATCATCATTATCCATTGTAAGCCTTGGCATTTTCTACACATTTCCAGCGCACGTATTGATGGGTGAGTGCAACATTATTCTAAGTGCCTGTACAATGTACAGGCACTTAGAATAGTGTTGCATTTACCTATCACAATACCTTGCCAATATGTGTTTAGATAGACCATTTTCTGTAATGATAATAATCTAATGCCCCCCATATAATACATGCATCAAGCAACAAAATTAGTACAAGCATAAAATAATTTTATTTCAAAATGTAACAGACTACAAATATCTTAACAAAAAGACAAGGAGACAATCAAAAAGCCCTAATCACACGGTGTTTAACTTCTAACCAAGCAATAAAATTGTAGAATTGTCCCAATCCAAGCTATTTGCAGATGATATGTGGCTAAAATGGTGGAAAGTGTCTGCGAAAGGGTAGAAAACAATGTGGGAAATGGAGAAAATGCTGGTTACCAGCATTTTCTCCTTTTCCCACAATGTTTTCAAACATCTTTTCCCTCTAGGTCGGGATTACATGGTACTGGTTAACCTTTTAACGAAAAACAGTTCATTTTACTCTTCTTAACTCTTTCCCAGATGACAAAATTTTAGACTGATCAAAATTGAAAGCACTTGCAGACGACAAAACTAATGTTACTCAAAAAGCAAAATTTGTTTCCAGCAGGGAAGAAAACATTGTGGAAAAGGAGAAAATGCTGGTTACCAGCATTTTCTCCTTTTCCCACAATATTTTCAAAAGGCTTCTCTCTCAGGGCCGTAAAAACAAGAGATTATTTGGTAAAGGGTTAAACAAACTCAAATGGTTTGGTCCACGTTTATATTTGTCTGTAAAGTCTTACAAATGGGAAAGTCTTAAATTTTTGTCTGATAAAAATTTAAAAGGGAAAACAACTCTAAAACTATGCACTATCAAATACACAATACAAGAGGGCCAAGATGGCCCTGGATCGCTCACCTGAATTTTTGAGATGACCATAGCCTTTTTTTTTTTTTTTGAGGTATTGAAACATTGGAACCAAATTTATAATTTTGCTAAGCAATTTTCAAAAGGTCACCTGTAAAATTCATTTCGAAACTGACTATCAGTTTCAAAAAGAAGAATTTTTAAGAATTTTTCATTTCTGTATAAGAGCAAGTATCCCCCATCCACGAGAGCCATGTTTCTTGATGGATCAAAATTTACAAACAAGTTTTGAAAAGGGTCACCCAAGGAACATTTTGGACAATTTCTTTTAAAATCTGACCAGGGGTTTCAGAGAAGGAGAATTTTCAAAAATTTCATCATGTCCATATAGTGCAAGTAGCTCCCATTCACAAGAGCAAGGATCACCCAAGGAACATCTCAGTCAAATTATTTTAAAATCTGACTTGGGGTTTCAGAGAAAAAGAATTTTCAAGAATTTCTTCATTTCCATATAATGCAAGTAGCCCCCATTCACCAGAGCCATGTTTCTTGACGGATCAAAATTTTGTGAACAGTTTTTGAAAAGGGTCACCCAAGGAACAATTCTGTGAAATTATTCAAAATCTGACCAGCGGTTTCAGAGAAGAAGAATTTTTAAGAATTCCTTCATTTCTGTATAGCGCAAGTAGCCCCCATTCACCAGAGCCATGTTTTTTGACGGATCAAAATTTCACGAACAATTTTTGAAAAGGGTCACCCAAGAAACATCCCTGAGAAATTATTTCAAAATCAGACCAGCGGTTTCAGAGAAGAAAAATTTTTAAGAATTCCTTCATTTCTGTATAGCGCAAGTAGCCCCTATTCACCAGAGCCACATTTTTTGACAGATCAAAATTTCACAAACACTTTTTGAAAAGGGTCACCCAAGGAACATATCTATGAAATTATTTCAAAATCTGACCAGCGGTTTCAGAGGAGAAGATTTTAAAAGAATTCCTTGATTTCTGTATAGTGCAAGTAGCCCCCATTCACCAGAGCCACATTTTTTCACGGATCAAAATTTCACAAACGATTTTTGAAAAGGGTCACCCAAGGGACATCTCTGTGAAATTATTTTAAAATCCGACCAGCGGTTTCAGAGGAGAAGATTTTTAAAGAATTCCTTGATTTCAGTATAGTGCAAGTAGCCCCCATTCACCAGAGCCACAATTTTTGACGGATCAAAATTTCACGAACACTTTTTTAAAAGAGTCACCCAAGGAACATATCTGTGAAATTATTTCAAAATATGACCAGCGGTTTCAGAGGAGAAGATTTTTAAAGAATTTGCTAAAAAATTCCATTTCGTTGCCATGGCAACCAGAGTTTTTGATGGAATCAAATTTTGTAAACAATTTTTAAAGAGGACCTCCCAAGGAACATTCCTGCCAAGTCTGGTCCAAATTGGCCCAGCGGTTTGGGAGGAGTTGATGTTTAAAGAATTGTTGATGACGCACGACGGACACCCAGTGACCCTAAAAGCTCCCCTTGAGCACGTTGTGCTGAGGTGAGCTAAAAACAAGATGGTGCCAAGCTTTGGCTGTAGCTGCTTTTTCTGTAAAAATCCTTAGCTGAAGAGGGGGCATGACTGTGTCAAACATACTTTGATTGTTACTTTCTAGACTGGTACGGGTCCCCTCTGTAGATAATCACTAGTTTAAGTTTGAAGTAAATGCCTTCACTATTCAGAGGTCACACTACAATAACATGACTTATGACAATCATGGTAAATACTGTGAAACCAATTTAATGTGTCACAACTTTTACGAACAAAGTCCGTAACAAAGAAACAAATGAATAAATGCATGGCAGAAATAAGGGACCAGGCACTGAGCCAAAGAGATATCTCCCTGACGCAGTAGTCACGTATTGTATTTAAATCGGGACAAAGCCATGCAGGAAGGAGTGGTGTTCTGTAACACAGCCGCTCTTAAAGTCATCATTTATTGATGACTCAAAGCCTTATTTGGCAGAAAGTCTGTTTTTGGACAACAAATGGGATTAATGGCTCAATGGCCTATCCCTGACGAGCCCCCATCTTACGAACAAAGTCCGTAACAAAGAAACAAATGAATAAATGCATGGCAGAAATAAGGGACTGGGCAGGATTCGAACCCCAGAACTCCCAGACGAAAGGCAAATACCTTAACCACTGAGCCAAAGAGATTTAACACAGTAGACAGGTATTGTATTTAAATCGGCACAAAGCCATGCAGGAAGGAGTGGTCTCCCGTAACTTAACTAGTACTGTAATTCCGTGACCTTGTTCGTATTTTTATTATTTGCTTTGTCCCAAATGGATTAAATTGTGGCTGTGTCCATAGTGTATAGGTAAAATACATGGACACATGATCCCAAAGTAAACATCCTATAAAATCATAAATGCATCAGAGATCTATAGATATTTAGAGTACAAAAACGGAGTATCTAAGTGACCATTTAAATCAGTTTAACCCATTACCAAATGACAAAATTTTAGACTGGTCCAAATTGGAAAGCATTTGCAGATGACAAAATAAAAGTGACTGAAAATTTGAAATTTGTTTTGTGAAGGGTAGAAAACATTATGGGAAAAGGAGAAAATGCTGGTTACCAGCATTTTCTCCTTTTCCCACAATGTTTTCTGAAGGCTTCATTCTGAGGGGCATCAAAAGTAGAGATTGTGTGGTAATGGGTTAACAATGTCATCACCTTTTCTTTAACAACAAAATAGTGCCACAATAAAATATATGTCAGTCAGGCACTTCAACTCTGTAGAACAGTAGCATTGGGCTGGACTGAAAAAAAGAAAAGAAAAAAATGATTAAGAAAATGTAAACATTTCTTTTCAGCATATTCTGCATGGTTACTGGCATTTTCTTCTGTTCCCAAAATGTTTTCTATTCATTAACCCTTTACCACACAATCCTGACTTTTAATACCCTTGTGAAAGAAGCCTTTTGAAAACATTGTGGGAAAAGGAGAAAATGCAGGTCACCTTTTCCCACAATGTTTTCTTCCCTTCCGAAAACAAATTTTAATTCTTTAGTCATGTTTATTTTGTCATCTGCAAACGCTTTCAATTTGGACCAGTCTACAATTTTGTCGTTTGGTAAAGGGTTAAAGATAAATCCTATCCTTTCAGCCACTCATAATTACCATGTTGTTGCTTGCAAATGCTTTGATCTTGAACCAATCGAAAATTTAGTCATCAGAATTTGGTAAAGATTTTATTGAGTGAGTGACAGATTATATGGTGTTTAACCCTTTACCCCATAAGATATTTCTATGCTATATCTAATTGACCCTTAATAACAGCAAGGCTGAAGCTGTTTCTTATGTGTATATGACACCTTTTGATAGCATAGAAAACATTGTGGCAAAAGGTGAAATTGCTCGTGACGAGCAATTTCACCTTTTGCCACAATGTTTTCCAAAGGCTCCTTCAAGCAATGCGTAGAAATGAGTATCTATGGAGTAAAGGGTTAACACCATTTTCTCCTTGATTCAGCTGTAGTGGCCAGAGCAACTATCTGTACTTTCCTTTCTTTTACAAAAACCTAGCAAGGTTTGGTTTTGGACAACTTGCATACCTTTTCATCTTTAATTTGTATCTGTGGTGTTTAACACTATTTTCATCAACATTTGATTTATATTCAGGCAGCCGTTATACTATGCTTTTCTGGAGTTTCAGGCTGGGCATCCAACCTTGTTACTATTAAAAGAATTGGTAGCCATGGGCAATAAAACAGCTTTCTGAGCTAGGTCGGCTATAACTCTTTACCACACAATCCCGATTTTTAACGACCCTAATAAAGAAGCCTTTTGAAAACATTGTGGGAAAAGGAAAAAAATGCTGGTAACCAGCATTTTCTCCTTTTCCCACAATGCTTTCTATCCTTCACAAAACAAATTTCAAATTTTCAGTCACTTTTATTATGTTATCTGCAAATGCTTTTGATTTGGAAGCACCTAAAATAATGTCGTTTGGTAATGATCAACACCATATTGATCAAATAGCCAATTTTTCGAAACTAATGTCCATAAATAAACTCCAACATGTGCTCAATTGTTGTACGAAGTCAATGTCACACAAACCTTGTCAAACCAATACATCAAAAAAATCTGCTTCATGGACATTTCTTCATCCAAAATATGAGACCCACAGAGTATCTGTACCTGTAAAACGGAAAAAGTATCTCTTCTTCATCAACTGAGAATTCCCTACAGTCAATTTTGCCAATCGGTTACCTGATCACTTTTGAAAAACATTGTTTCACGAAAACAAACTACTCATGGAGGGCAATGTTTGGGTATTTGATTAGTGTTTTATGTCGCTTTTTCAACATGAGGTAATGAATGCACTATAAACTTCAATTACATGTAGTTCTTCCATAGTCTTCATGCATTTGCAACAGGATTTCACTAATTTAGTTGGGAAAAAAATCATCATGTAAACCATCCTTGGCCAGTGTATACCAGTAATACCAATGACCTTATTTCTGGCATTAGACTAGTATATCATTAGTTTTTTTAGGGACCTGATTCTGGTTGATTCATAGTTATGATTGAAACCAACCACATAACATTTAAAGTTTTGTTATACAAGTACTTTGCAATTTCATGAGGAACATGACAGCACTGTTGCCTCGTAATATATGCCTCAAAAGTTTTATTAACTGTCATTCTTTAACCCTTTACCAAACAATCCCTGGTTTTTATGATCCTGAGATAGAAGCCTTTTGAAAACATAGTGGGAAAAGGAGAAAATGCTGGTTACCAGCATTTTCTCCTTTTCCCGCAATGTTTTCTACCCTGCACCAAACAAGTTTCAGTTTTTGAGTTACATTCATTTTGTCATCTGCTAGTGCTTTCAATCTCTCAGGATTTTCTCCTTCTACTACATTGTTTTCAAACCTGTCAGAGATAAATCCAAGTATTTTAACGATGGCTGATTTGCCATCTGAAAATGCTTTAAATTTGGGTAAATCCAAAGTTTTGTCTCTTGGTAAAGGGTTATGCAACTTGAAATCTGTTAACTATGAGCTTTGATATCTATATAGTGATTAAGAAAACAAATAAAAGTACAACAATTATAACTGACGGCTGATGAATATTCGCCTTGTTGCCGATTATGGAAAGTATTCAAAGGGCTATAACTCATGTTATAGTTGACTTATGATTGATGAAATGGCTTTTTATGTTGCTTGAAACATTATTTCAGTCGAATCACTGTAACAGCTAGCTCATTCATGTATTCATAATGGCTTTCTGTAGTACCAACCTTGGGCTCTGAAGTGTCTTGCCAAAAGGCAGTTGCAAAAAACACCCACATCTTACTGTGAGGCTTGAATCTGGGGCCTCCAAGTCACAGTTATGTACTTTACCTTTCAGCCACACAGGACTCCCAACAGTCATATTGAAACTTGCAGATTTACAAGTTCCTATGGTATGACAGCTGGCTTCTTTTGAAAAATTCCAGCTAAATTTGTTTAACTCTTCACCAAATGACAAATTTTTGGACTGGTCCAAATTTAAAGCATTTGCAGATGACATGATAAAAGTCATTGAAAATTTGAAATTTGTATTGGGAAGGATAGAAAACACTGTGGGAAAAGGAGAAAATGCTGGTTACCAGCATTTTCTCCTTTTCCCACAATGTTTTCTATAGGCTTCTTTCTCAGAGTTGTTAAAAGTCAGGATTGTGTGGTAAAGGGTTAAAAAACTGTGGGAGGGATAGAAGAAGAGGACAAAAAGTTGTGCCTAACAATGGACTCACAGATGAACAGCCTGACTCTATTTCATACACAATAATCTCTCGCTGCAATTTCCCTTTGAGGGAAGGGCAATATGATTAGTATCCCATAATTCCCTTTGAATACTTTACCTTTAGCTGATCAGGGACATCAACTTTCTTCTTTATGATAGCTATTAAATGGGCAACTAGCACCCGGATTGAGCAACGAACAAATTTTTTCTCGAGGGATCTCAACTTGAACGTCATTGTTTGTAATTCAACATGCTGAATCCTGAAGTATAAAGGGGAGCAAAATTCATAAATCTAATTTTAATGTAATGGCTCACATATTGTTCTTGTAAATTAATTTTATACAAATAATGTCATTTTAGTAGACAGCTCTTGAAAATATTGTGGGACAAGGAGTGACTACTTGTTAGTGACTACTTGTTACAAGCAATTGCTCTTTGGCAAACTGTATTTTCAAAGGCAGAAATGAAAAAAAAAAAATTTCCTTTCCTTAACTCATTACCAAACGACAATATTTTAGGCTTGCCCAAATCGAAAGCATTTGCAGACTACATAATAAAAGTGACTGAAAATTTGAAATTTGTTTTGTGAAGGGTAGAAAACATTGTGGGAAAAGGAGAAAATACTGGCTACCAGCACTTTCTCCTTTTCCCATGATGTTTTCTAAAGGCTTCGTTCTCAGGGGCATCGAAAGTAGGAATTGTATGTTAATGGGGGTTCATCATTCAAAAACAGGTAATCTCAATAGGGAGAAGGACTTGGATAGACACAAAATACCGATGGTTGCTAGAAAATGGCCAAAAATTGCCAGTCACAAGGTGGATTGGGAAAGATTGACCATTTTTCGTATGACAAATTCTGCATATAACCCTAAACTTTGCAAATTTCTTATTGCTTAAGATAAAATTTGATTCTGGAAAATGACTTACCCATATGTTAATTTCAACAACAGACAATTATTTAACCATTGTGGCAAACATTAAAGTCAGGAGCATTAACAGATTTTCATCACACACAAACATACCAGAAAGTAAAAGACAGCAAAAACAATTTAAGTTGAAAAATATTGTGATTTAAGCAGATTTGTACAATTGCAAGCAAAAAAATGTTGAGGTTAGTGAATGATGAAATAAAGTTATAAATTTAGCAATGTGACTTTCACTTTTGATCATTTTCTGGCATGCTTGCTCTTTTAAGCCATTACCACACAATCCCTACTTTTGACGCCCCTGAGAAAGAAGCCTTTAGAAAACATTAACTCTTTATCAAAGGACAAAATTGTTGGCTTGTCTAAATTGAAAGCATTTGCAGGCGACAAAATAAAGGTAACTAAAAATTTGAAATTTGTTTTGTGAAGGGAAGAAAAGATTGAGGGAAAAGGAGAAAATGCTGGTTACCAGCATTTTCTCCTTTTCCCACAATGTTTTCCTTAGCCCTTTTTCTCAGGGGCATCAAAATTAGGGATTGTGTGGTAATGGGTTAAATTAATGCATCTACAGGTACCAACCCTGGTCAGCCTGTGCAGTCCATCCAGCCCAAGCTGGGCCGAAATTTATTCTCCTATTCATCAATTTTCTGTATGTCCAAGGGCATTCTACCTCATGATTCAGTCTGCTGTTAGAAGAAGTAGATTTTATGAAACCCTAATTATCCCTTTACCACACAGCACAATTCTAGACCTTTCTACATTGAAAGCATTTGCAGACACCAATTTCAAAGTGGCTCAAATGGTGCATTTTTTCTTTCATAGGGTAGAAAACTTTGTGGAAAAAGGAGAAAATGCTGGTGACCAGCATTTTCTCCTTTTCCCACAATGTTTTCAAAAGGCTTCTTCCTCAGGGTCGTTAAAAGTCGGGACTGTGTGGTAAAGGGTAATATGATGACTTTCTTGCTTCAATATGTCAAGATGCGTTGAGGTTCTTTTTACTAGAGCATGGCTCATATAATTCATAACTGTTTACAAACTCTTTATGACTAACATCAGAAAATTACTGACTGACCCCTGTAGCACACTATAAGCACTTACAGCTCAGGAGTGCCAAAAACTAAAATAAGACACCTACCCGTGCCTCTCCAGGCACAAACATATCTGTTCATCAAACTTGTACTGATGAGCATCTGGGTTGTTGAAAACAGTGGACTGTTTTGGCCCTAAATTTTCCTCTGAAATAATACAATAAAATGTTGTTGTGTTCTTGGATGATAAAACTACAGCATTGGCCAGGTGGTGTGTAACTTTTTGCTGATCTTTGACAACAAGAAAGTTTCTTGGATTAAATGTTCTACTTGTTCAAATTCTAACCCTTTATCAAACAATCCCTGAATTTAATGCCTTGGGAAAGTCTCCTTTTGAAAACATTCTTGAAAAGGGAGAAAATGCCGGTAACCAGCATTTCCTCCTTTTCCCACAATGTTTTCCACCCTTTCAGAAACAAATCCAACCATTTCATAAACCCCTTTACTCCATAAAGCATTTCTGTTTTATCTCCAATTGACCCTAAATAACAGCAAGGATGAAGCCGTTTCTTATGTGTATATGACAACTTTTGATAGCATAGAAAACATTGTTGCAAAAAGGTGAAATTTCAATTGAGCAATTTCACCTTTTGCCACAATGTTTTCCAAAGGCTCTTACAAGCCATGCCTAGAAATGAGTATCTATGGAGTAAAGGGTAAAATTTTATTTGCCTTCTGCAACTGCTTTCAAATTGGAAAAATGGACTGTTTGTCATTTGGTAAAGGGTTAAATCTTTAAAAACAATTGTGTGCCGTTACCCACCTAAGGTAATAGGCCTTTGAAAACATCATGGGGAAAAGAAGAAATGCTGGTATCCAGCATTTTCTCCTTATGCCACTCTGTTTTCTACCCTTTCAAAGAAAAGTCACATCATCTTAGCCAACTTTAATTTGTTGTCTATATAGTCCGCTTTCAATCTAGAATTTTGTTCTTTGGTGAAGAACTTGTATTCTAAATGGTTACTTACAATAATACATCTATCACTCAGAGGCTGAAATTTATTTAACTCTTTACCACACAAGAAACTGTCAGACTGTTCCACATTGAAAGCATTTGCAGATGAAAAAAATAAAAGTGACTGAAAAATTGGAATTTGGTTTGGGAAGGGTAGAAAACATTGTGGGAAAAGAAGAAAATGCTGGTTACCAGTATTTTCTCCTTTTCCCTCAATGTTTTCAAAAGGTTTCTTTCTCAGGGTCGTGAAAAGTATGGATTGTGTGGTAATGGGTTAACCCTTCACCACATTTCAGAATTTTAGAACAATCCAAGTTGAAAGCTTTTGCGGGACGACAACTTCATAGTGGCTCACGTGAAGCCATTTTTTCTTTTATAGGGTAGAAAACTTTGTGGGAAAAGGAGAAAAAGCTGGTTACCAGCATTTTCTCCTTTTCCCACAATGTTTTCAAAAGGCTTCTTCGTCAGGGTCATTAAAAGTCGTCACTGTGTGGTAAAGGGTTAAACATCTTTATTTCAGATAAAAGCTGACCTTGTTCCTCTTTCTGTTTCATCAACATCCCGCGGGATCTGTAAAATTCTGCCCTCCGTTTCTCTTCATCTAGACGGAAAATTTACGTAAAAAAAAAAAAAATCAGAAAATGAGTCACAGAGGGCTAAAACATTATTAGTTGTACGGTCAGGTGGCAGGGGACTAGGAAACTTGTTCATGGCTATGGTTAATCATGTCGCCTCAAGCCGAAGGTGAGGTGGCAACATGATTCAACACAGCCGTGAACAACTTTCCAAGTCCCCTGCCACCTGACCGTACAAGGAATTTATTATACGGCAAAGTTTTACCCTTTCAAAGCGTGTTAAGTGAAATTTTCCTGTTTTATAATTTCACGAATCAAGTATGCTGATGAAATACAAATTCCCTTCTGTGTGCCCAAATATTATGAACAAGTTTAAGGAGTATCAGACTGAGAATATGTCCTCCAGAGCATACACAAAGTTTTTATACCACTTGACCTATTGACCTAGTTTTTGACCCAACATGACCCATTTTCAAACTCACCCAAGATATTATAAAGGCAAACATTCTGACCAATTTCCAAAAGTGTTGGATTGAAAATGTGGCATCTAGAGCGTACACATGGTTTTTCTAAGATTTGACCTGGTAACCTATTTTTTGACCCAACATGACCCATTTTCAAAATCGTCCGAGATATCAAGACAAACATTCTGACCAACTTTCAAGAGTTTTGGACTGAAAATGTGGCCTCTAGAGTGTACACAAGGTTTTTCTAAGATTTGGCCTAGTGATCTAGTTTTTGACCCGACATGACCCATTTTCAAAGTCATCTAAGATATCATCAACACAAATATTCTGACCAATTTTCAAGAGTGTTGGACAGAAAATGTGGCCTCTAGAGCATACACAAGGTTTTTCTAAGATTTGACCTAGTGACCATGTTTTTGACCCAACATGACCCATTTTCAAACCTGTCTGAGATTTTATCAATGCAAACGATCTGACCAACTTTCATGAGTATCAGACTGAAAATGTGGCCTCTAGAGCATACACAAGGTTTTTTCTAAGATTTGACCTAGTGACCTAGTTTTTGACCCGACATGACCCAATTTCAAACTAGTCCGAGATTTCATGAAGGCAACCATTCTGACCAAGTTTCATGAGTATCAAACGAAAAATGTGGCCTCTAGAGCGTACACAAGGTAAAAAGTTGATGACGGACACAGCACTATCACAATAGCTCACTCTGAGCACTTTGTGCTCAGGTGAGCTAAAAATGCTTGTGATCTTCATTTTCTCCTTTTCCCAAAAAGTTCTCTACCTTACTCCAAAACAACTAGGACCAGTTTAAAACTACATTGTATGGTAAAGACTAAAGAAATAAACCATCCTACATGCATTTTAGCTACCTCCAATCAATATCTATACACAATGGGAGGGTAATAAAAGCTTTATTTGGTAAAGGGATAAAGGAAGTGACTTACTTTCAAACAGTCCTGGAACAAGTTTGTAGACAATATCCTGTAAAGTTCTGTCTGCTCGGAGGTTCAGAAATGGCTGAGTTTCGTGCACCTTCACATTGCATGTTGGACAGTTCTTGCTAACTTGTAGATGTTTTACTATGCATTTCTTGCAGACTGGAAAAAGCGGTTAATCTCTTACATGAGTTGTATTTTCATTTTTCTTCACTGTTTACCACACAGCAAAATTGTCGACTTGTTAATATTGAAAACATTTTCAAATGACAAAATAAATATGGCTTGGAAATTGATGTTTGTATTATGACAGGTACAAAACTATTCAATTTTGGCATTTAACTCTTTATCAAATGACAAAATTTTGGACTAGTCCAAATTGAAAGCATTTGCAGACGACAATAAATATGAATTAGAAATTGAAAGGATGTGGGTAAACTTATGAAGAAAAAAGACCCCTCGAGAACACACATGAAATTTATATGAAAGAATGCTACACATGTCTACTTTATCCATCCGAAATATTTAAGAAATTAACAGAGTCCAAAGAGGCATTTCAGAGCTCTAAAGTATGGAGGGCTGGATGGGTCATAATTGCATAAATGATTTTGCTCTTTCAGTTGGATCCAATTTCTTAGTGAATTCTATGAGAAAATGTTTGAATATTCTAGAAACAATTACAATGAACCATTTTGAGGTGAAAAGATATTAACATATTGCGACAAACATTGTTAAAATCTCCTCTGTTTGAGCTGTAAAAAGACCCAAGTCTTTCGAACATTCATTTACAATTTTGAGACAATGAATTCCAACAAAATGAACAAATTAATATTTTCTTTTGAAAATTAGGTCTGCTACATCATCTTGATATCATATAAAATGTAAAAAGATGTATGGTGTATTGTTTACAGAATAATTCAATTTTTGATTGACTGTGATTCATGCTTATGCATATTTTTAAAAGGACTGTCTTTATTCATTTTCATCGTCATTTTCAAGTTTTGAGTCAGTCCAACGGTCTATCTGCACTGCGTCACCATCATGATTGAAAAATTCCTTTGATATTATGGCTTTTGAGATTTATTTTCGGTAATATGATAGGTACCATATCACAGATGCAATATGAGCACAATATTCGACAACTCTTGCCCAGGCTTTACATGCACAATACCAATGAAATATTGGCTTAATTCTAACAATATACTCTATCTACAAACTGTGAAGCTTTGACGATGTGTGCCTGGACTGGATTTGGGCATTAATCAAACCTTGGTGTTCCCTGTGAACTAGAATCTTATAATCACCCTCATTATCTAAGTGTTCTGTCATGTACAATCGACCTTGTTTTATTTGGTATACCCCAAAAGTTAAATCTCGCAATCAGTAATATTAAGCTTTGGGAGATCTTCTAGTTCACTTTCATCAATATCTTTCCGAATGACTCTCGTTTTGTCCAGTTTTTCGGACTGTACTCTTTGCGGCAAAGGCTTTTCTGCTCGAATTACAAAACATGCTTTTGGAAATGATAAAAACATAAATAATTGGTTTCAAGATGACGATGTCATGGTAGTTGACAGGGGCTATCGTGATTGTCTGGAGTTTTTAGCAGAATTTGGAATAAAAACCGAAATGCCCCTTTTTCTGCCAAAAGGCCATAAGCAACACACTACTCGAGAAGGGAATGAATCGAGGTATGTCACGAAGGTAAGGTGGGTGATTGAAAGTGCAAATGGCAGAATAAAACGGTGGAAAGCTCTCAGTAACAGGTTGCAAAATGTACTCTTTAGAGATTTTGTTTGTATTGTCTGCGCCCTGTGCAATGCTTTTCGCCCACCATTGGCTTCTAGCTCAAACACTAATCAAGTAGTTGCTGAAAGAATGTTGACTCTTTGCAGCAAAGAAAAGCCTTTGCAGCAAAGAGTACAGTCCGAAAAACTGGACAAAGTGAGAGTCATTTGGAAAGATATTGATGAAAGTGAACTACAAGATTTCCTAAAGCTTAATATTACTGATTGGGAGATTTAACTTTTGGGGTATACCAAACAAAACAAGCTCGATTGTACACAACAGAACACTTAGATGATGAGGGTGATTATAAGATTCTAGTTCACAGGGAACACCAAGGTTTCATTAAGGCCCAAATCCAGTCCAGGCACACATCGTCAAAGCTTCACAGTTTGTGGATAGAGTATATTGTTGGAATTACGCCAATATTTCATTGGTATTGTACATGTAAAGCCGGGGCAAGAGCTGTCGAATATTGTGCTCATACATCCTTTTAACATTCTATATGATATCAAAATGATGTAGCAGACCTATTTTTCAAAAGAAAATATTTATTTGTTCATTTTGTTGGAATTCTTTGTCTCAAAATCGTAAATGAATGTTCGAAAGACTTGGGTCTTTTTACAGCTCAAACAGAGGAGATTTTAAATATGTTTGTCGCAATATGTTAACATTTTTTCACTTCAAAATGATTCATTGTCATTGTTTCTGGGATATTCAAACATTTTCTCGTAAAATTCACAAAGAAATCAGATCCAACTGAAAGAGCAAAATCATTTATGCAATTATGACCCATCCAGCCCTCCATACTTTAGAGCTCTGAAACGCCCCTTTGGACTCTGTTAATTTCTTAAATATTTCGGATGGATAAAGTAGACATGTGTAGCATTCTTTCATATAAATTTCATTTGTGTTCTCGAGGGGTCTTTTTTCTTCATAAGTTTACCCACATCCTTTGATTTGGATATGGTAGAAAAGATTGTTGGAAAAGGAGAAAATGCTGGTCACCAGCATTTTCTCCTTTTCCCACAATCTTTTCTTAAGCCTTCTTTCTCAGAGTCGTCAAAAGTAGGGATTGTGAGGTAATGGGTTAAACAACAGAATTGTCTTTTGTCAATCAGTAATTCTGTTTACTTTCGTTTTATCATTTATGGTGAATTCTTTCTGGTATGAACATGAATCTTTGTTATCAATGCATGCTATTGATCACATAACGGCACTTCAGATAGGGGGGAGTGATTTCGATTTCAAAAATGAAACAAATTAATTATTCTCAATTCAATCTTATGTTATAGGTACTCATTAGAATCCTCTTTTCGAGACACCTAATGAGTACCCACAAGGTTTTTGCAGAGAAATAATGAATTTATAGTACTAGTTTATGACTTCGAAGAAGAAGGCTTTGAAAACATTATGGGAGGAGACAAAAATGCTGGTAACCAGCACTTCTTTTACAAAAATGTTTTCTTGTTTTTTAAACAAAGCCTCTTCCAAATTCAAGCCCAATTCAATCATCAACTCCCTTCGATTTGGACAAATCCAAAATTTTGCTTTGTAAATCAAGTCTTTACTGAACATTTCTGTTATGAAACTGAGGAAAGATTACAATGTGAAAATGATGAAATGCCGGTAACCAGCATTTTTTTTCATTTTCCCATAAAGTGTTCTATCCTCAACATATTTTCCAACTGTTCAGCCACAATCAAACTGTTTTCTGAAAATGCTATCAAATTGGACTGGTCTTAACCCTTTACCCTACAAGGCATTTCTATGGTATCTCTAACCCTAAATAATAGCACGGATGAAACCATTTCTTATGTGTATATGACACCTTTTTATAGCATAGAAAAGATTGTGACAAAAGGTGAAATTGCTCGTCATGAGCAATTTCACCCTTTGCCACAATGTTTTCCAAAGGCTCCTACAAGCAATGCGTAGAAATGGGTATCTATGGAGTAAAGGGTTAAATTTTGTCAGCTAGTAAAGAATAAGGACAAAACAAATGAACAAGACAGTCCTTCAACTTTTGACATTAGAAATTTCCATGACAGTAAGACAAAATTGCAAAAACAAAAGCAAGTGAAGTGTCATAAACACTAAAATCTTACATGTATGCAAACACTCCACTATTGATGTAGCATCTATAAGATATCCGAAGCACAAGGAACAGACAATATGTGGATTTACATCTCGGATTCTGATGATAATATCCTGGAATAAAAGTAAACGCTTCTGAATCATTAATGGATATGTAGGTATACATGAATAGTGCCTCTGGAATTCTAAACAGCTAACAGGTGCCGGTATTAACCCTTGACCAAACAATCCCTAGTTTTTACGATCCTGAGATAAACATTGTGGGTAAATGAGAAAATGCTGGTAACCAGCATTTTCTACTTTTCCAGCAATGTTTTCTGCCATGCTGGAAACAAATTTCAAATTATGAATTATGTTTGTCATAGATCTGCAAGTGCTTTCAACTTGGACCAGTCTAAAATGCTGTCGGTTGGTAAAGAGTTAACCCTTTATTTTTATGATCCCAAGGAAGAAGACATTAAATTTTGAAAACATTGTAGGTAAAAAATAACAAGAGGGCCATGATGGCCCTGAATTCGCTCACCTGAGCCTTTTGATCAAACATGACCAATTTTCCAATCTCTTCTGAGATATTGACCCATTACCACACAATCCCTACTTTTGATGACCCCGAGAAAGAAGCCTATAGAAAACATTGTGGGAAAAGGAGAAAATGCTGGTAACCAGCATTTTCTCCTTTACCCACCATGTTTTCAACTCTTCACAAAACAAATTTCAAATTTACAGTCACTTTTATATTATCCTCTGCAAATGATTTCGTTTTGGACAAGCCTAATAAAATGTTGTTTGGTAATGAGTTAAGACAAACATTCTGATAAATATCCACTAGTACTGGACTTACAAACATGGCCTCTGGAGTGTTTGCAAGCTTTCCCTAGAATTTGTCTCTATGGGCTACTTTTAACCTCAATATTGCTATTTTTGAACCTGTACAAATTATCCAGACACACATTCTTACCAAAATTTATGAGTATGTGAGAGAAAATGTGGCTTAACCCTTTCCCAAACAATCACTAGTTTTTATGGGTCTGGAATAGTAGCCTTTTGAAAATATTGTGTGAAAAGGAGAAAATGCTGGTAACCAGCATTTTCTCCTTTTCCCACAATGTTTTCTGCCCTATCATAGACAGAAATCATCTTTTCAGCAAGAGTTGAATTGTCGTCTGCAAATGATTTCAATTTGGTCCAGTCCAAAAGTTTTTCGTTTGGGAAAGGGTTATTCTATACTAAACGACAAATTTATAGGCTGATCCAAATTGAAAGCATTTGCAGACGACAAAATGTGAAAAGTTAAAATTTGCTATGAGAAGGGTAGACAACATTGTGGAAAAAGGAGAGAATGCTGGTTACCAGCAATTTATCCTTTTTCCACAGTGTTTTCCAAAGGCTTCTTTCTCTGGGTCATCCAAAGTAGGAGTTGAGTAGTAATGGGTTGATGTGAACAGAATTTTTTTTTTCCAGAGATTTGACCTAGTTACCTACTTCTTTATCCAACATGGCTCATTTTCATATCAGTCTAAGACATTATCAAGACAAACATTCTGACCAAATTTCAAAAGTATTGGACAGAAAATGTGACGTCCAGAGCGTACACACGACATTTCAAACATTATTGTGGTGACCTAGTTTTTGAACCCACTTGAACCATATTCAAACCCATGATAGATATCATCAACACAAACATCCTGACCAAGTTTCAAGAGTATTGGGCTGTAAATGTAACCTCTAAGGCATACACTAGGTTTTCTAAGATCTGACCCAGTGACCTAGTTCTTGACCTGACACAACAATGCTAACCAGCATTTTCTCCTTTTCCAACAATGTTTTCTACTCTTCTCAAAACAAATTTCAATTTGAGCCACATTTATTTTGTAGTCTGCGAATGCTTTCAATTTGGACCAGTCTAAAATTTTGTCATTTGTATGATACCCGACATGTCAGGGACCTGTGGCACGCATTGGGGGTAAAATAATAGTTGTTGTTTTCCTCACTGGTGCTCAATCTTAATTTTAAATTGTTGTGTGTATTTAACCTAATAAATATTTGGTTAAATACACACAACGATTCTAAATTAAGATCGAGCGCCTGTGGTTTCCTCTTTTAGAAAGATCATAACAAAAGCTTTTTCCAAACTTAAGTCACTTACAGGTAAAAAAAAAAAAAACTTGCTACAAAATGGCATGACTATGATACCAAGTGGTAAAATTATGGTACGAAATGGCATAAATTATGGTAAATATCAGTAAAATTACGGTACAAAGCGATTGGTACGAATTAGTTAAGGTACGAAACATCCGTAATTCGATAAATCTACTTTAATATACCTCTTCTATGCCAACAGGATATACAGAAAAGTTGGAAACCATGCTGAGCGACCCATTTATTAAACTTGGTTACATCGCTTCCTTGTTTCCCCTTCGTTACTGTTAAAATCTGAATATTTCGCAAAAGGAAAATGTAAACCACGAAAAGAAAGTTGACACTGTTTCGCACAAAACTTTATCGTCACTTCAGACCTTTCGTCCGGCCGGTTCGTAATTGTACTGTATCTGTATGTCCTAAATACTGGACACGTATTCAGTTGAAATTATAATAAAAACGATGTATTACAGTTTCAAAGATTGTGTTACCTATATTTAAATTTTTACCGCTTACCAAAAGACTAAATCACAGACATGTCCAAACTGTATTAAAAAAAATAAATAAAAAAAAAATCAAGACCAAAAACAAAAGCCCTTATTGAAAGATAATTAATGAAATTCTGTGCTTTATTCAGTAGACCAATATTGTATTTGATTTTGTTGTATAGGACTACAGAATGAATGCATAACTAATCAAAATTCTTTTGACACAAGATTGAGATCTTTATGGATTTTCGCGATGTAGTTGAGGGACGTTTTCCGGTATTATGCCGATCTTTTTGACACTGTTCAGAACATGAATTGGGGGTGGGGGGGGTGGGGGGTGGGGGGAGAGAGTCTTCTAAATGAGCCGTGCTCTTTCAAAAGGAGACTTAATGCATCACCTTGATACATGATATAGACCAAATCATCACATAATTATGGATCCATATTAGCCGCTTCTTTTAAATAACCTATTTAATCATGAGGGAGACTGGTCCTTAGAAAAAACAGAAAATTGATCAATAACAGAAAAATTCTGCCCAGGTCAGCCTGCGTGGTCTGAGCTCTCTGACCTGGTCGATACTTTTCACAGATTATAATTAAACCCCCTTTTCACAAAGTATTGCTCAAATTATTATGAGCTGCTGTCGCATTCATGACTGAAATTATCTTGACAGCCATGTAAACCATCCATCCATCCATCGCCCACCCGGCTGGCTCAGTGATGAGCGTGTTGGACTTATGACCTGGTGGTTGTGAGTTCAATACCTGGTTAAAACAAACTTTCTTTCCGGCGTATTTTAGCCTCTCACCTCTGCTGAAGCACGTGAGAATAGTAGTCAGTGGCTTTGGAAAGAAAGTATTGGTATGAGAAAGCTAGGAAACACATGTGCGCCACCTTTGCCATGATATGTCACCTTAGCTGTTAAAGTGGCGTTAAACCCCAATACAACCAACCAATTATCCATCAATCAATCAATTGATACAGAAAAACAAACAGACTGTAACATATCTGTTTTTATGAGTTTTTGCATGGGCAGTATTGACCTTTCTGTTGAGTTTGATTGACAGGTCTACTAACGTCTTATTGGCCAATGAAAACGCAGCATGGAAACAAAAAGACTGACACAATTTCGAGTTAGCTTGTCAGGCTTGACAACCAATATAGCGTGTTACTAAGAGGGGCATGCCAAACTCGCGTTTACAGAAAGGTCAGTTGAAATTGTGTGGGTGAGATATCGTCTTTGACGAATTCTTGTACATCAATTTCCAACAAAAAGTCAAAATATGAAAAAGAAAATCTCCCCTATATAATATAAACACTCCCTTGTGTGATTTTCTTTCTTCATAATTTATCATTTATTTTTGGTTATAGAATGTCAAATTCCTGTGATTATACTCAGATCATGTGATCTGTCTTTGAAACATACATTGTGGGATAATGTGATAATTCCGGATATTGATAGTTTACTGAAGCCTTCTTACTTGAAACATACATTGTGGGATAATGTGATAATTCCGGATATCGATAATTTACAGAAGCCTTCTTACTCATGGATGTCTGGAACAAGAAATGTTTTGTCAAGTTTTAACTCTTTACCAAAAGACAGAATTTTAGACCGGTCAAAATTGAAAGCATTTGCAGACGACAACTGAAACGTATCTCAAAAATTGAAATTTGTTTCCAGCAGGGTGGAAAACATTGTGGGTAAAGGCGAAAATGCTGGTTACCAGCATTTTCTCCGTTTCCCGTAATGGTTTCAACAGGCTTCTATGTCAGTCATAAAAACAAGAGATTGTTTGGTAAAGGGTTAAAAGAGGACCTTATACATGATGTAGAGAAACAAAAGTCTTTGAACATCAAAATCTGTATTTTCGACCATTGTCTTTGGGCAAATGATCTTGCAAAATAAAAACTATACATTTAACTCTTTATCAAATGAAAAAAAAAAATATAAGACTTCTCCAAATTGAAAGCGTTTGCACTGACAACAAAATAAACGTGACACAAAAATTGAAACTTTACTTTAGAAGAGTAGAAAACAGTCTGGGAAAAGGAGAAAATGCTGGTTACCAGCATTTTATCTTTTTCCCACAATCTTTACAGAAGACTTCTTCCTCTCAGTTGTAAACCCAGGGATTGTTTGGTATGAAGATAAATTATAATTCTTATTAACCCTTTACTCCATAGATATTCATTTTTACGCATTGCTTGAAGGAGCCTTTGGAAAACATTGTGGCAAAAGGTGAAACTACCGTCACGAGCAATTTCACCTTTTGCCACAATGTTTTCTACACTATCAAAAGGTGTCATATACAAATAAGAAACGGCTTCATCCTTGCTGTTATTTACAATCACAGATACCATAGACACGCCTTATGGGGTAAAGGGTTAAATATAAATCAATTTTCAGTCATAAATGCCCATAAAACAGTGTGGCAATAGGAGAAATTGCTCCCAAATTGCAGGAGACAGCATCCATATGAATATAAATAATCAAAATGTCAAAGTATGGATAACATTTGAAACAAGAATGTTATTTGAAAATAGGAGTGAAAATAGAAATGGCAGAAGGAGAAATTGCCGCCAATGAGCAATTTATCCATAAGCTACGATGTTTTAACCCATTACTACACAATCCATACTTTTGACGCCCTTGAAAAAAAGCCTTTAGAAAACATTGTGGGAAAAGGAGAAAATGCTGGTAACCAGCTTTTTCTCCTTTTCCCACAATGTTTTCTACCCTTCACAAAACATTTTTTTAAATTTTTAATTTTGTCGTCTGCAACTGCTTTCGATTTGGACTAGCCTAAAATATTTTCGTTTGGTAATGAATTAAAAAAAAGTAATCTTCTGCATAGGAAAAATCATGTGGAGGTGACTAAGTATTCATGAATAAATACTACAAAGATATAAAGACTTTTATCACTATAGGCATTAAATTTCATATTTGAAGGTCCTATTTCAAAACTTATTTTTTACAGTCATTGATCTTTATTGATCTTCATAAATACTAATTTGGGTGAGAAATGATCTTTATACCATTAGCTTTCATAACATTATTGGTTTTGCAGACCTCTTTTGCCAGGTAAGAATTAAGATACATAAATTTTGCAATACCTGCAGCTTTTCTCTACTTTTCTCTCTTATTTGTTGCTCCTTTGTATTTTTTTCTGCATTTTATTTTTGTTTGCTAAAATGATTTTTTGCCACTTTCAACATATATTGACCCTTACCTCTTTACCAAATGACAAACTCTTGGACTGTACCAAATTTAACTCATTATCAAACGACAATATTTTAGCCCAAGTTCTCCAAATCGAAAGCATTTGCAGACGACAAAATAAAAGTGACTGAAAATTTGAAATTTGTTTTGTGAAAGGTAGAAAACATTGTGGGAAAAGGAGAAAATGCTGGTTACCAGCATTTTCTCCTTTTCCCACAATGTTTTCCAAAGGCTTTTTTCTCAGGGTCGTCAAAAGTAGGGAATGAGTGGTAATGGGTTAAAGCATCTGCAGATAACAGAATAGTTAGATCTTGTCAACATGATGAATTCTGACTTTGATAGGATAGAAAATATCAATGGAAAAGGAGAAAATGCTGGTCACAAGGATTTTCTCTTTTTCCCACAATGCTTTTGATAGGCTTCTTTCTCAGGGTCATTTAATTAACCCTTTACCAAACAGTCCCTGTTTTTTTTTTTACCCTGAGATAGAAGCCTTTTAAAAACATTGTGGGAATAGGAAAAAATGCTAGTAACCAGCATTTTCTCCTTTTCCCACAATGTTTTCCACCCTGCAGAAAACAAGTTTCAACTTTTTAGTTAAGTTTATTTGGTCGTCTGCAATTGCTTTGAATTTGGATAAGTCTGAATTTTGTTGTTTGGGAAAGGGTTAAAGGTCGGGAATGTGTGGTAAAAAGTTAAAGGTAACCAGCATTTTCTCCTTTTCTCACAATGTTTTCTTCCCTTCCTTACAAAAATTTCAATTCTTTAGCCACAGTTATTTTGTCGTCTGCAAATGCTTTCAATTTGGACCAGTCTATAATTTTTGTCGTTTGGTTAAGAGTTAAGATAATTATTCTTTATGCAAAACAACTAGAAATAACAATTATCAGGCCCACACGCACTCTACCCTTTGAGTGCGAAATAAACCCGTCATACAATATTCAGTAAAATGAGACCCAATTAATCATGATTTCATGGTTATTTTTGTCTTTAGAGTTTCAGCAGAGCGGACAGCACAGATCAAAGATCGGGCTGCATATTTTGTGCAGCCTGATTTGGATCTGTATGGCTGCAAAGGCAACTATAGTCATGAAACGTGCTTTAACCCTTTCCCAAACAAGCCCTAGTTTTTATGTGCCAGCAGTAAAAATATTTTGAAAACACTGTGGGAAAAGGAGAAATTGCTCGAAATGAGCAATTTCTCCTTTCCCCACAGTGTTTTCTACCCTTTTTTGAGAACTTTCTGCCATTTTCTCCTAATCTAGAATAGTTAGGCCTATCTGCAAACTCTTTCGGTTTGGAAGAGTCCAAAATTTGTCGTTTGGGAAAGAGTAAAAGGTTAACATTTTCAGACTGAAACTATAGCTTTGCTATATTCAACGATTCTCTATTGCTTTATCATCCAGGAGTTTAACTTGAAAGCCAGTGTTTTGTGGATAATTTCCTGCTGTCAGAATCAGGGGCGTTTAAATGAAATATCTTAGAAGAAGGGACTACAGGTAGACGGTATGCCCTATGTATAACATCATTCAAATGAAGATGACCCAATAAATGAGCCCAAGGTCTATGAGCCAAGACAGGGGGTAGATCTCACATTTTTGTATATGCTGCAATAGATTACAAAATCACACTCGTATGAAAATACCGTGAATGGGTTATTAACTCTCTTCAAAGAACGACCTTCAACGAATTAAAGTCGTGAGTTTTATCTTTTCAGAACATTATTTTCATTGGAAATGATCGATATAAAATCTAATTTTCTATCCTTAACCTTTTTAATTCTTTACCAGAAAAACAAAAATTATTAGACTAGTCTAACATGCAAGTACATGTACATGTATTTACAGACAACAAAATAAATGTCTAAAATTGTGAAAAAGAAGATAATGCTAGCTATCAAAATATGTTCCTTTTCTTGCACTAATTTCAAAAGTCTTCTCTTTCAGGTTCCTGAAGACTTATAACCGTGTGGTGAAGGGTTAAAGGTGGGTATTAAGAATTTTCACATCACACCAAATTAAAATATATATACATGTATATCATTGAAACTTATATGAAAAAACAATACAAATCATCAATAATTAAGAGTCATAAAATTCCCCACAAAAATCTTTTTGATGGTATTCCCTTAAAAGGCTACGTAGCCTCTTAAGCTATTTTTAGATTTCGCGCCAAAAATCAATAAAGCATTGTGGGAATGTCAAGTGACTGGCACGTGACTAATAACGCTTAAATTTCATTACATAAACATGTAATAATTATTTTCCATAATGTCTTCTTTGGACAGATGTTTGAAACTTCGTCTGTGTTTTCCTGTATTTAAATGAGAGAATTGATAATCTAAAAATAGAATGTGTCTTCCGTTGGTGTCAGCCTGGTCTGTAATAAATCTTTAATTTCTCGTGTTATTGGATGGTTTTCGATTACTGGGGTTTTATGAACACAAATTAAAAGGCTTTGGGAGTACAAGGATGATTTTTTTTGCATTTTTGTAAAATTTCCGTCCCAAAATTTGAAGGGCCACCTTTAAGCTGCTTTTTAGTTAAGATCAAAATCAAAGAGTGCAATATGTGCTCTCAGATCATAGATCTATGTGGACTTCTGTTTAGACAGTAGGTCAAAAGGCCCTACCAAATATTTCATAAATCTTCTAGATTAAGATCTGTTCTTGGTCAAAGTAGAAAAGTGGAAAAGTCGAAAAGTGGAAAAATGGTAAGTTAGCTGATTAAGTCTAGCTTCCACTTTTCTAGTTAGGACTAATTAATTTTTCGTAAGATAACTTGGCCGCGTTATTTTTCTAAATGGACACCAGACAAAGAAAAGTGTATGAGTCCTAACTAGAAAAGTGGAAGTTTTATTCGTCTTACTTCCACTTTTCGACTTTTCAACTTTTAAACTTTTCGACTTTTCGACCTTGTCTTCTCTAGGTCGAAAAGTGGAAGTTTTATTGACAATTGTCAATTGCAAACTTCCACTTTTCTTCTTTTTGACCTAGCATTTTAACACGAAAAGTTGAAGTTAGTGCTTCCTAATTTCTACTTTTCTAGAAAAAAGTGATCGAGGTTTAAAAGTGGAAAGTTTATTTGACATTTGTCAGGTCAGAAAATTCAACTTTCTAATTTTCTGGGCTACTTTCTTGCAGAAAAAAAAGGATGTATTGAGCACCTAGGGAAAAATACATGTAAATATAAATGAACTGCACGTTGGCAGATTTCCTTGAATAACAGAGCACACTTTTATCAACGAAATTCCATAAAAAATATTTCATGTATGAGGTTTCATATTTCATATTTCTGGCAACGTTGCAAAGTGTCTTGGGACTAACAGCAAAAGATTTATGACGATGACAGGTAAAACCCTGTACCAAACAGTCTTGTTTTAATGACCCTATGGAAGAATATCGCTGAAAATATAATTTGCACAATGTATTCTATTCTGTCAAACGCAAATTTCTATTTCTGAGTCACGGTTATTTTGTAGCATGCAAAAGCTTTCGGTCTTTGAATCTTTAAAGTCGTCACTCCAGACTTTACATAAAGAACAAAACATATTTATTCGTCTTTCGTTTTAGTCTGTCCACTACAATAAGGTAGGCTACTCATGTATTACTAATGTGAAAAATATGCAAGAGTTTTCTCCCTTAGACCATTATATGTGTTCGGTAGAGCTAAACTTCAAAGGATCTTCAGGTGGTATTGAGTAAGAACATACGTAAGAGTTTTCTCCCTTAGACCAAAAACTTCGGTAGTTCATCGGAGAAAAAAGGTTGTTCTTGGACGGAGTATATTTGTAGAATTCCATCTAGCGGGCGATAATGGGCTTTCAAAGGATTTAATCGTAAAAACCAGTAGTAACTTGTGATAAATCGGCAAATTCCTATTCCTTTTGCATTTGTTTGCGTATCATATGGTACAGCTACAGTACCCAATAAAATGAATGTAAATCTACGAATTTTCCAGCAACAGCTTAGAATTAAAATTTCATGTGACAGATGTCCATTACGAGAAAGTGCTGTCTGATCTTCGATTTACATTGTCCAATATACTGAAAAGCTATTAACTGTTTTCCGAGACGACAAATTTCTAGATTGGTCCAAATAGAAAGCACTTGCAGACGACAAAGTAAAGCTAACTAAAAAAATAGATTTTATTTTATTCTTTTTTCCACAGTGTTTTCAAAATGCTTTTCAGTCATTCTATGGAAAACGTACATTCCTTGTCCCGGTTGAAAAATTAATTAATTGTTTGTTTAAACAGGATATTTTTGCATTTTTTCACGAGTTAGCTATATATTTCTTATAATAGATCACTAATTTACAATGAGAAAGATTAAACAGAAAACCTGGTGCTTACGAAATACTGAACACATAAAGCACATGCAGTAATTCTATATAGAATTAAATTAAATAATGTCCCGATGCTAGACAAGTCGTATTCATTCAAACTTTAAATGCCGTTTTATAGGAATATCAACAATGTATTGTTTATTGAAGGAAAATATTATCTTGCTCATGTAAATGAAATATAAAAGAAAGCTAAACATAAATGTTATCATTGATTTTTTTTAGTTGTAATCCTTGTCCCGGCAAAAATTGACATTACCGTTACGATTACGTTTTTGCCGTTGTTAGGGGTTGTCAACCCTGAAATTTGTCATGAAATGACGTCATACAAATGTTTCTTGGCGCCATTTTTCTGAATCGACAACACGAGGTAGTCATGTCTGATTCGCTTGCTGACAAAATTATCGGCAAGTTGTTCATATTCAAAAGTTCTTTTTCCCGTAAACATTACCGTTATGCGTTTTCAACAGCTGATGATTATTTGCATTAAATTATTTTACAGCAAGGATATTTTCTGCATGTTTCTCTTTATGATAGCAAACAAAATGAATGTACCCCTCCCACATTAAAGCCATTGTTAAAGAAAATTCTGCGTGCTTAACATTACCGTTACAAACACTACCGTTATGCAATTTTATAACAGTCTTGTAACGGTATAGTCATTTTGCTCGTAACGGTAGGGTCAAATCCTATTAGACAGTTATATTTCCTTTTATTTACTTATGACCAGAATAACAAACTCGCTTACTTTACTGCACTGATACTTTGCTATTATGGTGTGCTTGTTTGTCACTGTAAGATATAAGCTTTGCACGAGCAAAGTTTATTCTATTTCGTAAGGGTATTGTCCAGCAAGGGTAACGGTAGTGTTTTTGTGTGTGATTCATTGTACAGCTAGAATTTTCTATTCGAAGCATTTAAGTTTTATTTCAACAAAATCAAAATATTTATGAGGTGACTATTAAAACTCAAAAATCAGGGTGAAAAGAAAGTAAATTTGATATTTATTAATCAAGGTTGTAACGGGAATGTATTTCACTTTTATAACGCTTCAATTACTTAAAATTTAAGTCATATAGATAGGTCATTATTTTTAAAGCTTTCACACTCAGTTTATGAATGACGTATTATGTAAATATGTGTACAACGTAAATAGCGGCTTTTGAAGAACATAAACACCAAACTGTTATTTGTAACGTAGCTTACCCTGGAATAGTTTTAGATATCGACGAAGAGGATGTGGAGGTTAAGGTGACTATTTGCTGAAATTAATGATCTTCTGTCTCACGCTATTCATTGTACATGTACTACATGTGTAATCCAAAACTAAATGTTCGTGCTCTAAGATAGCAGCAACAACATTTTTCTACAAAGAAAGGTAAAACAATCAATTTGTCAACTTTAATCCATTACCACACATCCCGATTTTTAAAGACCCAGAAAAAATGGCCATTGAAGAGATTGGAAGAAAAACATGCTAGTATTACAGACTTTCTCTTCTTCCCCACGATGTTTTCTACCATTTATGATACAAATTCAAACATTCAAATACTTATAATTATAGTCGTTATTATTTAGGGTTTGCAATGGCATTTAGTTTTAACATATCCATACTTTTTGTCATCTGGCTGCGGTATACAAGACTCAGTAAATCGGTAAAATCCCCTTGCAGGTAATGCACAGAATCTGGCATTTTTATCTCTGACATTTTTACCTGCATTCGATATTTCTGGCCGATGATAGAAGACAGTTTATGGTACAGAGAGAAGGACATCATCTGCTTAATTGACGAACTCCACACTGTGACGGCAGGACATCGCCAAATAAATCCAAAAATATGGCCTAGCTCATATTGAAAAAGAACTTTCCACATAAGATTCCTTATTAAAAAATACTACAAAACATAGTTCTTCTTTCTTTCTTTAGATGCTCGCCGAAAGAATTTCGGCAGAGCATATCGTCGCCATGTCCGTCCGTATCAGCCATGTAGGAAGCATTTCAAGATGGGGGGGGGGGGGGGGGGGGAGGAGGGAGGCTAACTTCAAAATACCGAGATTTTTTGCGTGGTGGTCAGCCCCCCCGGTCCTGTGGTATCCTTGGGCAAGACACTTCAGAGCCCCAGTCTAATACTGGTGAAACCCATGAAAGATATTAATGTGTGCTGTAGCCGTGATATGACTGAAATGATGTTGAAAGCGGCGTAAAACACCATTCAATCAATCAATCTGTCCGAGATACTGAAGTTCCTTTAGGGAGCATTCTATGGTGCCTCTTATTTGGATAGTGATGTTGCTATTTTGTTGTTGATGTTTGTTTGTTTCAAGTTCTAAGCAAAAAGATACAATTTTCAGAAACTTTCAAGGTGTAAGCGCAAGAATATATTGTTTGTGTACTAAAAAATTCATTTGCACGTACAGTTGTCTTGCACTTACACTTCGATTTATCTTTCATTTGCTTAAGTCATAACTGTTTTTGAAAGACGTTTTTAATTAAAGTACCATACCGTTACGATAAACATTACCATTACGTTAAATCTCTACTGTTACATTGACTTGAAAAGGCATTTCTTTTGGTTTTATAAAGGCATTTCACTTACATTGAAGGTACGTATATCAACAGCGTAAAAGAAACATACGGTAAATATCAATACACGTTCTTTCAAATTAAAGGCACGGTATTTAAAGAAAGTTTTGGCTCGTACTCTAAGGTTTTTCCCTTTTTCCAAAAGTTTGAATGCTCTCTGCAGAGAGATTAAATACTCTAGTGCGATACCTTTACATTTCTTATGAAAATAAGATCGATCGGAATGTATGCAAACGTTTTTCGTTTTAAACAAATTAGTCTCAAAAGGTAAAAAATCAAGATTTTTATCCGTAACGGTATGTACAATTTTTATAAAGTGGTAAGTCATCAGGATGAAATTTTACCAAAATCGACTGTAGTTAACTCAGAACTTGATTAATTTTGAAATTGTAACAAATCGGCCTGTTTAATAAAGTTATTTCGAACAAAATATCTTTATGTGTCTTTTTGATGAAAATCCGGACACCACTGTACGTTTTCTATAGAATGACTGTTTTATCTCAGGGTCGTAAAAAAAAAATCAGGGAGTTTACAATTAGGTGGCTGATATTGCAAGACTGAATACATCTGAACATAACCGGTTTGACCGGCGCTCTGGTCATGTTTATTACTTACCAAACAATCCCTAGACTACCCTCACTAAACAAGGCAGCTATTGAAAACATTGTGGAAAAAGGAGAAGATGAAATAACAGCATTTTTGCCCCACTTCAATTTAGATCTGTTTTAAATGAAACCCATATCCAGCTAAATGATTAAAATGAAATTTTTAATTCAAAATTTCAAATATTGATATTTGAAAGATAAGTTTTGGGGAATAATATCTCCTTATTGCACAGTGTAGATCCAAGATCAGACTGCACATTTTGTGCAGTCTGATCTTGATCTGTATTGTGTGCTAAAGGTCATTGAGTCGCGTTTAGCAGATTAGGGTTTAACCCTTTCCCTCACAATGACGACTTTTGACGATTCTTGGTAAGAAGCCTTTTGAAAACATTGTCGGGAAAGAAGAAAATGCTGGTAACCAGCATTTTCTTCTTTTCCCACAATGTTTTCTACTCTATCAATAAACAGTTGCACCGTTAGAGCCACACTGAAATTGTCTTCTGCAAAGGCTTTCAATTTGGACAGGGCTGAAATTTTGTCGTGTGGTAAAGGGTTAAAATGTTATCCATTGTACATTACAGAGGAAAAGCACAATGTGAGAATAGCAAGAGATGAAGGCTGCCTGATAAGTATTGTGGCATTAACATAGCAGCTACGTTTATGTATATCGAGATGGAAAGTGGAAACATCATGGAAAAAGGAGGCACTAACGAGTTGGCTGTAACAGAGCGAGTGTTTGCTGGGCATCTTTCTAGGATCCCTGCTGAAAAGTCAAACGAGGTTCGAGTCTATCTGTGCTCAACATCGACAGGTAAGGGTATTTAGAAATGCCAACTTTTTACGATACATTCATTGATTTTATTTTATGACACTTTCAACATTGTCTCAGGGATCACGTACATACATGTAGCTTGCAAACCTTACCACACAAAGAAGTCTTTTGAAAACTTTGTGGAAAAGGAGAAAATGTTGTTTACTAGTATTTTCTCTTTTCCCACAATGTTTTCTACCCTATCAAAGAAAAATTGCACCATTTGAGCCACTTTAAAATTGTCCTCTGTGAGTGCTTTCAATTAGTTAGCCCTTTAACCTTTTACTCCATAGATACTCATTTCTACGTATTGCGTGTAGGACCCTTTGGAAAACATTGTGGCAAAAGTTGAAATTGCTTGTGACGAGCAATTTCACCTTTTGTCACAATGTTTTCTATGCTATCAAAAGGTGTCATATACACATAAGAAACGGCTTCATCGTTGCTGTTATTTAAGGTCAATTTGAGATACCATAGAAATGCCTTATGGGGTAAAGGGTTAACACACAAAAAATTTCAGCCTTGTCAAAATTGAAAGAGTGAAATGAAAGATCTTGCTTTGAATGATTTTTTTTACTTTTAAAAATGTAAATTCCATATTATTGTCTTATCTCCAGATATGCAGTCAGAACGTAACTGGATTATGAAAACAGCAGTCCCAAGGTTGCGGAAATTTTGTCAGGAAAGGGGACTTAGCTTCCAGGTATATAGTCTGTTTAATTTTTTGACATGTTATTTTACACATCTTCATGACTGTTAGCTTTGTTAGACTGGACTAAGTTACAAATTAGATGTTCCACACTTCAACCATAGCTGTTCGAAAATAAGCCGGTGAAAAAAGCTCAAAATTTCCTGTTTCAAAGCTATTTTTTGGGATGAAAGCTGTCTTAATTCTTATTGGAGGTGTGGATTCAAAATCAGACTGCATGTTCTGTGCTGTCTGATCTTGATTTACACTGCCCACAAAATGTCCTTGAGTGGCACTAAGCAGCCTAAAGGTTAAAACTTCATAGGTTACAGTATAACCTATAACCTAAGTGGTTTTTTTTGTGATTTTTAAATTTTTGCAATTTCGTAATTTGGAAAAATCGGCAAACTTTTCTGTTTGCTTGTTTTCCTGCAAGAAGTATGCCAACAAATAAACAGCGTCTTGAATTTGCAAACATTTTCTGTCAGCAAAAAATCAGTAATGGGTAATTCACAAAGTTTTCGATGCATTTATACATCCATGTATACAGTGTCTATACTACCACCTTTGCTCGCAGGCAATCTGGTTTCAGGCCCGTAGGAACATGGGGGGGGGGGGGGGGCTCAGCCCCCCCTCCCCCCCCCCCCCCCCCCCCCCCAAATAATTTTGAAAATCATAGTAACTAAAATACGAGTTCTTAGCGCAATGAAACAACCACGCAAAAAATCTCAGTATTTCGAAGTCAGCCCCCCCCAATCTTGAAATCCTTCCTACTTCGCTGGGTTTTAATAAGTTTGCCTTGTTTTATTTAATTTTCGCTCTTCTTAAAAAGATTGTTGATTTACAATGGGGAGTGAGGGATGAAGTAACAGATGATCACAGCAGAACAGAGCTCTCTTTGAAAGTTATACAACAATGTAAGAATGTGTCTGTGGGTCCATACTTTGTGGTAAGTTTTGTAATGTTTCGGTCAACTTCCAACCTGCTAAATAAGTCAAAAAAACTTAAAAGCTGATAGTAAAAACCTAAATCTTGCTATTCCAAAGTTATAATTTGGTGAAAAAAAATTCCCTTATTGGACAGTGTAGATTCGAGATCAGGCTGCACATTCTATGCATTCTGATCTTGATCTATTCTGTCTGTTAGAGGTCATTGAGTTGCTGTTAGCAGTCTAAGGTTCAACATTTAACCCTTTACCACACAGACTTTCTACGATCCTGAAGGAGAAGCCTTTTAACTATTTACCAAACAATCGCTGCTTTTCATGACCCTGAGATAGAAGCCTTTTGAAAACATTGTGAGAAAAGGAGAAAATGCTGGTAACCAGCATTTCCTCCTTTTCCCACAATGTTTTCTACCCTACCCAACACAAGTTTTAATTTTTGAATTACTTTTAGTTTGTTGTCCACAAATGCTTTAAACTTGGACAAGACTGTAAATTTTTGTCATATGTTTGAGCTAACAAAACAGTTCCAGAGATAGGAGTCTTTTATGTTTCATTTTTCTCCAAATTGATTGTATTTTTTGCACACAGAAATTAAAATGTCCCTCAAGCAATTAAATTTGTCCTTCAAAGTGTAGAAACATTGTGGGAATGGGAGAAAATGCTACTTGCCCCCATTTTATCCTTTCCCAAAAAAGTATTGAAAACCTTTTTCTCCAGGCCATAATTTTTATATAGAAGCTCTAGATTATTCCATAAAGAGTTAAATTGGCTATTAAATGAAAGAATTCTTCTAGAGAGGGATACTTTGTTGGTAATGATGTTGTTTTTTTCTCGAGGTGACATATAAAAATATATCGATATATTTCAGGCTCTTCTTGGTGACAAATATGGAAACAGGCCTTTTGTAGCTGAAATAGAAGCTTCCGAATTTAAGCTGTTAAGGAATACAGCTGTTGAGCTGGGCTTTGATACCTCTCTCTTGACCATGTGGTATTTGTGTGACCAGAACAGGGAACCAACCATGTATGTTCTACAGCCAATCACAAGCCTGCTACCAAGTTTCTTTGACAATAGCCCAATGAACAACCTTCAGCAGCAACAGGTGATAACAGTACAAAAGTCATGTATATTTTTCAAATATCATCTTTAATTTTCTGTAGCACTTAAAGTACTGGTAAACTGGGATTTTAAAAAGGTACTTGTGTGACCTAAAAAAGGAATCACCGATATATGTTCTGCAGCCAATCACAAGCCTGCTTAACCTTTTACCAAATAACAAAATTTTAGACTTGTTCAATTTGAAAGCACTTGCGGACTACAAAATAAAATGCTAACACCTCAGGGACATAGAAACCAGGGATTGTTTGGGAAAGGGTTAACCCTTTGAAAGACCAAGAGGCAGAGGCTTTTTGAAAAGATGGTGTAAGACTTGGTAAATGCCGATAAGAAGCATTTTCTCCCTTTTCCACAATACTGTCTACCCTTTGAGACAACTTTAATTTGTACTATATATATTTTTTCAAATTTTTTCTTCAGCGGAATGACATTTCAAATTGGAAGAGTCTAATACATGGGTGTGAAAACTTCCTTTTGAAATAAATTTGTGGGAAAAAGAGAAGGAATGCATTTATGGTGTTTTATGGCATATCGATAGCTAAGGTCATTTAGCGTGCAACAAAGAGAATAAGAGAAAATGCTGATTTACCAGCATTTTTTTTCCTGTTCCTGCAATGTTTTTGCCTTTTTTCTCCTCTTTTACAAATTTATCACATACGTTAGTCTTGGTCAATTGATTGCAAATGCTTTTGATTTTGACTTGTCTAAATTGTGTTGTTTTGTAAAGAGTTATTGCCACATTCAGTTTTTTGTCTGCTTATCGCGTCTCGCTGACCTTTTGCGGACATAGTAGATCAAGAACAGACTGCACAGAATGTGCAGTCTGATCTTAGATCTGCACTGTCTGGTAAGGAGATATCATTCCCTAAAACATAAGCTTGAAATAAAAATATTAGGGCTTTTACCATTGAATTGAAAATTTCATTTTTAAATTCTATAGCAGGATAAGAGTTAAGTTTTTTGTCTGCTAACTTTTCAGTCTTCGCAAGTCTGGAATTTTGTGTAGAGGGTGATATTCATTTTTTTTTACATTTGATCTGATTCGACAGGCCCAGAGAGAATGGATGACAGTGGTAGACAAACTACATTATCTATTCAGAAAAGTTACAAAACATCTGTATAAGAAGAAAAAGATTTCTCAGGAGAAAAAACACAAATACTTTCAGTCAGGTACCCATATCATTTTATATAGTTGCAACCAGAGCACCCTTCCATGTTTTTCTCTAGTTCCTTTACCGGTAATCATACAACATGTTTTGCATGCAACTGGCCGCTTTCTCACATAAATATTGTTCTATAAATGCTTACAAATCCCACAGCAATGAATTTCATCAATCCCGAAAAGAACTCGGCAGTGCTAAATGGCCTGAAACCCAGAGATTGCTGGTTCAGTTCTCGGCTCAGGCAAATTCTGCACGAGGATTAATGGTAGTTATATGAATTGAACGAGTAACCATTTGGTTTCCAGCCTAGCATGTTAGTGAGTGAGTTTTGCAGACAGGACTGGTGTGCATAGAAGACTTCATTTTTGTTTCCCTATGTTTATTTGCTGGAACAAAAAAAAAGTGGATGTGCTTGGACCACTCTTGTGAGTTATCGACAACTAACACAAAGGTTGATCATGGTTCTAATGAATGTAAAAACACTTTAGCAACAGTTCCTAGGCAATGTACTTTTCTTTTCTGTCGTGCTTTCCATGTAGATCTATAGAGCAATTTATTTTGTATAAGTTTAAACTTGAAACTGTAGTTGTTCAAGATTCAAGTTTTAAATGAGTGCCTTAACCTTTTACCACACAGTCCCGACTTTTAATGACCCTGAGAAAATAAGCTTTTTGAAAACATTGTGGGAAAAGGAGAAAATGCTGGTAACCAGCATTTTCTCCTTTTACCACAATATTTTCTACCCTTCTCAAAACAAATTTCAATTTTTTAGTGAATTTCATTTTGTTGTCTGCTAATGCTTTCAATTTGGACAAGTCATAACTTATGCCTTTTTGTAAAGAGTCAAAGCATTGATAACTTGAAATTAGATAGTTCTATTGAAATTAAATACATTTTTAAAAACATAATTCTAGGTTAGAACATCTTTCTTCTAAATCAACTAAATCAAAAGCTATTAGAACAGGAATTAAGACATCATTAAAGTAGAAAAATCATGAGTATTGGTGAGAACACCCCCCAAAAAAAAAAAAACATTTTGGGAAAATAAAAAAAAAAAAAAAAACATTTTGGGAAAATAAAAAAAAAAAAAAAAAAAACATTGTGGGAAAAGGAGAAAATGTTGGTTACCAACATTTTCTCCTTTTCCCGCAATGTTGTCTACCTGTCCCAAAACAAATTTCTAATTTTGAGCAATGTTTATTTTGTTGTCTGCAAAATTTAATGCTTTGAAATTGGATCAGCCTGAAATTTTTTCATCTGCTAAAGGCTTAACTCTTTTCCACCAGTCATAGTAATTGAATTGACAATGGTGTGGCACTACCTTGGATTTATTATTACAGTAACTGATGCAGAAGTGACAGCTGGTATACTGGAGGCAGGAGAAATAAGAATCAGAAGCCTGTGTTTTCAACGAACATTAGATGGGATAAGTCTGAAAGAGAATGTAACTATTGCAGGTATGGATCACATATATGAACCAATGTGCCAAATAATATGCCGTTAAAGTTTACAGTTTTAATATGCAATTAGGAACCCCAAATTTGTTCATCTGTTTAGTGTTTAACTCTTAACCAAACAACAAAATTCTAGCCTTGTCCAAATTAAAAGCATTAACAGATGACAATTTCATTCGGGCTCAAATGGAGTAAATTTCTTTTGATAGGATAGAAAACATTGCTGGAAGAGGAGAAAATGCTGTCAAAAGGTTTCTTTCTCAGGATCGTCAAAAGTTGGGATTGTGTGGGATAGGGTTAATATTTCACAAAACATTGGCTTCTTTTCCAAAACTTTAAGAGAGATGGTGTTTGAAAACATACTTGGAAAAGAAAAGTATGCTGGTAACCAGCAATTTCTTCTTTCTCAAAAAATGTTTTCTACTCTTTTCAAATATTTAAGCCGTCTTTTAACCCTTTACTCCATAGATACTCATTTTGACGCATCAACAACAGGCAGCTTTTGAAAACATTGTGGGAAAAAGGAGAAATTGCTCGTAACGAGCAATTTCTCCTTTTCCCACAATGTTTTCCACTCAATCAGATACATGTATTTGTATCCTCATTTGTCCATATTTTTGACATCATATCTTTATTTGCTGCTGAAATGGAAGAGTCTCAAATTGGCATATCAGGTAAAGGGTTAAGCCATATTCATTTCTATTATTAGGAAATGATTTCATTTTGGAGAAAAATTTCAAGAGTGGTCTGTGACATGAATATTCAAGCTGTTTGCAGGACATGGTATGAAAAAAATCTAGGCATTGCCAAATAATCCAACTTTTTAACAACCCAGGAAAACAAAAGACTTATGAAAACAATGTGGGTTAAAGATACAAGCATTTTCTTCTTTTCCCATTATGTTTCTGATCCTATTTCAGACGAAGGTAACAATTTGAGCACGCATATGAATTCAACTTGCTTTCTGCAAATACTTTGAAGTTTAAAATTCTAATATTTTGAACGATTCAGCCAAATGATTCTGTGTTTTGACAACCATGCCAGAGAAGTTTCTTAGACACATTGTGGGAAAAAGATGAAAATGCCGACAACTAGTGATTTTTCTCCTTGTCCATCTTTGTTTTCTGCTGTTTCATCATTTGAACCACCAGGTTTTTTTTTTCACCTATACTCTATAGGTAGATACACAGATATCAGAGAAAAAAGCCTTGACCTTGAAGCCGAGAAGCTCAGGGAGCAGCTGCGACTGGAAAAGATTAGATCTGTACTACCTAAAGAAAATCTCTTGAGATATAATCTTCTTTGGGACAAACATGGACTAGATGTCACCGAAAATACTCGACATAAAAAGTAAGAAGTTACAGTTTGAGCTCCATACATGTCTTTTCCACACAACAAAATTTCAATATGGAAGCATTTGCAGACAATGAGTTTAACTCATTGCCAAACAAAATTATTTTAGGCTTGTCCAAATTGAAAGCATTTGCAGACAACAAAATAAAAGTGACTGAAAATTTGAATTGTTTTAAAATTTAACTCTTTACCACACAAGAAAATTTTATGCTGGTCCAAATTGAAAGCATTTGCAGACGACGAAATAAAGGTGACTAAAAAATAGAAATTAGTTCTGGGGAGGGTAGAAAACACTGTGGGAAAAGGAGAAAATGCTGGTTACCAGCATTTTCTCCTTTTCCCATAGTGTTTTCAAAAGGCTTCTTTGTCAGGGGAGTCAAAAGTAGGGATTGTGTGGTAATGGGTTAAGGTAAACCTGCTGTTCTGTACTGTAGAAATCTGTTGTTTCCAAGAATTAGATAATTAAAAACAAGTGTTTTTGGTTTGATTTTTACTCCACTTTTACCCTTATTTCTTTTATACATTGTCTCAAAAACATTGAATTTCATTTAGATCTAAGTTATTAATTATTCTTATTTTCAATTTAGCTATTTGGAGTGTTTTGGCCAAGATTTTCTTGCTGCAATGAGGAAAAAGATCTTATCTGGCATTGAGTTATCTGCCCTGTATGGTAGCTCTTCATTAATGGAGGAAGTTTTACACCATCTTCATTTGTGCAAAAACAATTGTATGACATTTTGTGGTAGAGAGCAGATTTTGTTAGAAATCAGGAACAAGCTCAGGTCATTAGATCATTTCATAGTTGAAACAAACAAGAAAGTTGATGGGGAGGAATCTGATAAAGCCATCAATCAAGATACTGTACACCAAAGTGATAGCATGACTGATGACAGTGAATTGGATTATTTCAATGATCTACATGAGAAAAACATATGTTTACCAAATGGAGATTTTGTGAAGTATGAGAGACATGAAAACTTCGAAGAAGAAGCTGTAATGAGTTGTAAAGATAGTGAGGCTGACAAAGATCCTATACAAGGCATTTATGATGAAATAGAGGGAATAACCAGTGCAAAGCAATTTACAACACCACTAGTTATTTATGGTCCATCAGGTATTGGGAAGACAGCTATTACTGCTAAAGTGATGGAACTTTCAAAAGTCTGGTTCCCAAACTGTGTCAGCATTATAAGATTTCTTGGAATGACCTCAATGTCCTCTAGTATCAGAGAAGTGTTGCACAGTCTGTGTTTGCAGATCTCGCATACATACAACCTGTCCAGTAACGTAAGTGTGGACATTTCAGACCTTCAGCTTCTCATAAACCATTTTAAAACACTTCTATGGAAAATAGACACAAATACTCAACCTCTCCTAATTGTTCTCGATGCTGTTGACCAGTTGGCTTCTAGTGATCATGCAGACACATTCAACTGGCTACCTGTCAAATTGCCCCCCAGGGTTCACCTACTTATATCTGTTGTGTCAGATAGACCACCTTGGCTGAAGAATTTAAGGAGCATATATCCCCAACCACAAAGATATGTTGAGGTTACAAAACTAGGCAAGAGCGATGGATTGGACATGATAAATACTTACTGTCATCAACATGGTTGCCATCTTGCACGAAAGCAAAGTAACGTTTTACTGGACAGACTCGAAGTCTCGGGCTCTCCTTTGTACCTGAAGGTTTTGATTAATGAAGCTTTGTCTTGGAAGTCTTATGAAACTATAGATAAGGACATGTTGGGTGCCAATGTTTCTGAAGTCATGAATCAACTCTTTGATAAACTGGAGACAAAACATGGTCATGTGTTAGTTAGACATGCTTTAGGTAAGTTAGACATGCTCTAGGTAAGTTAGACATGCTCTAGGTAAATTAGACATGCTCTATGTAAATTAGACATGCTCTAGGTAAGTTAGACATGCTCTTTGTAAGTTACACATGTTCTAGGTAAATTAAACATGCTCTAGGTGAGTTAGACATGCTCTAGGTAAGTTTACTTCCCCTTGGACTTGGTACCAAACAACAAACTTTTAGTTTTGTCCAAATCGAAAGCATTTGGGGACAACAAAATAAAAGTGACTGAAAATTGGAAATTTGTTTAGTGACGGTAGAAAACATTGTGGGAAAAGGAGAAAATGCTGCCTACCAGTATTTTCTCCTGTTCCCACAATGTTTTCTAAAGGCTTCTCTTAGGGTCATCAAAATTAGGGATTGTGTGGTAATGGGTTAACCCTTATCTGGCTAAAAAAAGTAAGGTGATATTTTCAGGCAGATAGTAAAAATTGAATTTTGCTATTTCAAGGGCATTTTTATCAGAAAATTATGTCCTTATCAGGCAGATCAAAGATCAGACTGTATGCTCTGTACAGTCTGATCTTGATCTGCACTGTCTATAAAAGTTCAGTTAGCCAGGTTTAGAAACCAAATAGTTGAAGTAATGAACTCACAGGTCTACATTCTCTTTCTGGAAATAACACCCAAATGGATAGAATTAATTCTTTTATCGCACAAGTCTGAGATTTTACAACCATGGAAAGGATAAGTTTTAACCCTTTATCCCATAAGGCATTCCTATGGCATCAGACTAATTGACCCTAAATGACAGCATGGATGAAGCTGTTTCTTATGTGTAAATGACACCCTTTGATAGCATAGAAAACATTGTGACAAAAGGTGAAATTGCTCGTCACGAGCAATTTCACCTTTTGCCACAATGTTTTCCAAAGGCTCCTACAAGCAATGTGTAGAAATGAGTATCTATGGAGTAGACCATGAAAAGAAACACCATTCATTCAGTATACATTTAATCTGTCCTTTGCAAATCTTTTCAATTTTGACAAGTCTAAAATTATGCTATGTGTTTCAAGTGAATGTTTCTGTTAAGTGGTTTATATCAAAGATCAGACTGAATTTATGGTGAAGTCTGATCTTTATCTATACTTGCAAAAAAGCAATCATATAAAATGGGAAAGGGCAACTTTATGCATGAACTATTGTTATTGAAAGATTAGTTCAATTAATATTTTCAATCAAGCACAATGCTCTGCCATTTAAAAGATGAAAGTGTGTCATCACATTCTCTGTTCATTGATTCTTCATCCAAACCCATGCTGTGGATAAAGATAAGAACTGTATCTTAGACCTAGTGAGTATCAAGAACAATTAGATTAACCCTTTACCACACAATCCCTACTTTTGATGCCCCTGAGAAAGAAGCCTTTTGAAAACACTGGGAAAAGGAGAAAATGCTGGTAACCAGCATTTTCTCCTTTTCCCACAGTGTTTTCTACCCTTCACAGAACAAATTTTAATTTTTCAGTCGCCTTTATTTTGTCGTCTGCAGATACTTTCAATTTGGACCAGACTAAAATTTTCTGGTGTGGTAAAGAGTTTAAAAAAGATGAAAGTGTGTCATCACATTCTCTGCTGTGGATAAAGATAAGAACTGTCTCCTAGACCTAGTGAGTGTCAAGAACAAATAGATTAAGTCTGGAACAAAAGAAAAAGTAGCCTTTCAACTGAAAAAAAGTGTTCCCTAATTTATTCTACCTTATCATAGGCGTAACTTCTATTACGCACGCCATGCACGTGCGTAATGTAAAAAAATCGAGAATAGGTCCCGGTTGCCTCTTTTCGCATATTTTTCAGTTTGGACATTTTCTAAAACAGCTAAGATCAGAAAAATCTTAATTTTATGGCTCTGATTCCATCTAGTTGATTCCGAATTGCTCTCTTCAACTGCCTAAAATGGCCAATTTCGACGTGCGTATAATTTATTTTTTCCTTGTTACGCCTATGCTTATGATATTATTCTTTTTACAGGCTATTTATGTGCAGCTAAAGATGGACTGACTGATCTAGAGATGGAAGATCTTCTGTCCTTGGATAATGAGGTAACTGTATGTTTTATTTTATTTTCAACCTGTGTGTGATCATTAAACAAGGTACATGTATGCCTTTAACTAACCTGTGAAAGAAAGCTGTTGAAAACCTTGTTGGGAAAAGAAGAAATTGCTGGTAACCAGCATTTTCTCCTCTTCCAACAATATTTAACACCCTTTTACTGTCAATTCTCATAATGCTAGCCCAGTTTAATTATGCTCTGAATTTAAAAAGTTAATTAAAACAAGTATTTTAATGAACAGCTAAACGAAACGCCCACAATTATATAATTAGAATTAAAGCACTTAATCTTTTACCAGACAATAAATTTTGAGACTGGTCAAAATTGAAAGTGTTCTAAACCCTTTCTGATTACCCTTTACTGCACAAAGCTGGCTTTTAAAGACCCTGCAAAAGAAGGCTTTTGAAAACATTGTAGGAAAAGGAGAAAATGCAGATAACCAGCATTTCATACTTTCCATCAAAGTTCTCAACCGTATCAAAGAAAAACTTCACCATTTAAGTCACATTGGAATTGTCCTCTGCAAAATGCTTTGAATTTGGACAAGACTAAAATTTTTTGTGTGATAAAAGGGTTAATTTGCCACATTAAATTTAATTCATCTGCAAATACATGTAATTTAATTTGTGTAGTGCAAAATGTTGTCATTTGGTGTAGGACTGATACAGTTTAGACAAGAATATGATAATGGTATTATCTAGATTAGGCCAGAAATGAGTGCTTACAGTGCCATAATTTTAGCCACATTTAATTTGGAGTCTGCCTAAACTAAAATTTTGTTGTGTGGTACATGGATAAACCAAATGACAATATTTTAGACTGGTCCAAATTGAAAGCATTTGCAGACGACAAAATAAAAGTGACTGAAAATTTGAAATTTGTTTTGTGAAGGGTAAAAAACATTGTGGGAAAAGGAGAAAATGCTGGTTACCAGCATTTTCTCCTTTTCCCACATGGTTTTCAAAAGGCTTCTTCCTCAGGGGCGTCAAAAGTAGGGATTATGTGGTAATGGGTTAAGAGATGAGACTGTAAATTTTTTTGTTCCATCACCAGCTTTTACAAGATGTCTTCATGTATCATTCTCCGCCTGACCCAGACGTAATTCGTATTCCGTCACTGCTCTGGAAAAAGTTACACAATGATATTTGTGCCTACCTGATTGATAAACAATCTGGAGGCCATAGAGTTATGACCTGGAGTCACAGACTGATAATGGAGACTGCCTCAAGCAGATATGTGACTGATGGAAATAGAAAGCAGGTTAATCACATGATGGCTGAATATTTTCAGGTAAGCTGGTTTATCAATGAATGTTCAACCCTTTACCCCATAAGGCATTTCTATGGTAGCCCTAATTGACCCTTAATAACAGCAAGGATGAAACCGTTTCTTATGTGTATATGACACCTTTTGATAGCATAGAAAACATAGTGACAAAAGGTGAAATTGCTTGTCACGAGCAGTTTCACCTTTTGCCACAATGTTTTCCATAGGCTTTTACAAGCAATGCATAGAAATGAGTATCTATGGAGTAAAGGGTTAATTTTTAACTTTTTACTGAAAAAGAAAATTTCAGACTTGTCCAAATTAAAGTTATTGTAGATGACAAATTAAATGTGCCCTAAATGATGAATTCGTCCTAGTAGGGTAGCAAACATTGTAGGAAAACGAGAAAATGCTGGTTACCAGCATTTTCTCCTTTTCCTACAATGTTTTCAAAAGCCTTTCTTCTTCAGGGTCATTAAAGACTAAGATTGTGTGATAAAAGGTTAACATATGATTTTTTTTTGATATCCATTTTGAAAGCATTTCTAGACAACAACTAAATATATGATGCGCTAGAAACAAGCTTTTTAAATATGTTACCACTAATGCTGACCAGCGTGAAATCTTTGGTCCCCACCAGTGCACTAAAAAAACAAGTATGCACAGGCTCTATATCTGTTTTCTTTTTATTTTTGGCTTGCTGGTATGTAAGGTTTATCATTACAACCACATTTTTTCAAGTTTATTTTTATTCTTTCTAGGGTGTATGGAGTTCAAAACCCAAAGGCTTGCAACTGGTGAAGGCAAAGAATGGTTTATTTCCCAATGCACATAGACAAGTTCCATCTCAACCAATCATGTACAATGTAAACATTTACAACGCACGTATGCTGAATTGTTTATCCTACCATCTCATCCACAGTGAAAAGTTCGAAACTCTTTTAACGGAGTTATTCACAAATCCAGAGTGGCTGTATGCAAAATGTCAGACTCTGTCACTAACAGCTCTTCTACAAGATTTTAGACTGGCTGAGGATAAGCTTGCAGCACATATACAAACATTGAGAGATTCTGTTGTGAAGGCAGAAAATATGATGCCAGGCCCGAAGAAAAAAGAGGAGCTTTCAAAGTCCACAGCCTTACTGAAAAAGAATTTGGACATATTTGAAGCTATGAAGCTTGTTACCAAAATGATTCTCTTTTCTAGTGACGAAATCAGAAAGGATCCTATCTATCTGCCATTACAGGTAATTTCATAGGAATGGAACTAACAGATTTTTTCCTTGTTTTCACTCATGACGGACCATAATGGTTGAAATTTTCTGTTCATTTATAAATAGTCAGGTGTGCTTTTAGTGTTACATGGCAGCAAACAATAATTGGTTTTTAACTCTTTACCACATGACAAGAATTATTAATTTAGACTTGTCCAAATTCAAAGTATATGCAGACAACAAATTATATGTGGCTCAGATGATTGGGTTTGTTTTTGAAAGTTTAACCCATTACCACACAATCCCTACTTTTGACGCCCCTGGGAAAAAAAGCCTTTAGAAAACATTGTGGGAATAGGAGAAAATGCTGGTTTCACAAAACAAATTTCAAATTTTCAGTCACTTTTATTTTGTTGTCTGCAAACACTTTCGATTTGACAAGCCTAAAGTTTTGTCATTTGGTAATGAGTTAAAAAGCATAGCAGGATAAGGAGAAAGTGCTAGTATAAACCATCATTTTCTCCTTTTTCCACAATGTTTTCAAAAGGCTTCTTTTCCAGGGTTGTTTAAATTCGGAATTGTGTGGTAAAGGGTTAGATGATAATGTTTTCCCTTGTTATCATATTATATTTAACCATTGTTAAACTTCATGATTCAAACAAAATATGTTAACCAGTGGCACTGGCATTTATTTGTGAAAATTTGGTATCTATATAATGTAATCTATGTTTTAACCCATTACCACACAATCCCTACTTTTGACGCCCCTGAGAAAGAAGCCTTTTGAAAACACTGTAGGAAAAGGAGAAAATGCTGGTAACCAGCATTTTCTCCTTTTCCCACAGTGTTTTTTACCCTTCCCAGAACAAATTTCAATTTTTCAGTCACCTTTATTTTGTCGTCTGCAAATGCTTTCAATTTGAAACAGTCTAAAATTTTGTTGCTTGGTAAAGGGTTTAGGCATGTATATTATATTGATGACAAGGTTTGTCACAAAAAAAAATGCCTGTTACTGGTGAGTATGGGTTAAGTATCAGCCTCACATATCAGGGTCTGTATACCAGCTTGCAACCATTCTTAAGAACAATCTTGATCTTATTCTTACAAATATTTTGAATTTGACAGTGACATAACTTCTCGTTAGCTAGCCTAAATGGTTCAGCCAATCAGAAATGTTGTTATTTCCTAAATCTAGAATAAAAGTAAGAAACTAATTAATAACGTTTTGTGAATATGCCCCAAGGAGTTTCTTAGTTCAGATTTTGTCATGACTTGGATCAAACCTTGAAACTACTTACATATATAGGAACTAGTGTTAATTAGGCTATCATGAACTAGTCATAGAGATTGACTATATTTATGCTGTAGATGTCCTTTGACGATTGATATTAGAGGGGATCAAATTTAGGAAAATGGTGGATGCAAGCTGACAGTGGTCTAGATTCTATAAAAAATATACCAGATAGTGCATATATGGGGACAAGAGATAAAATTTGTTAATTGTTTAGAAAAAATACATAAAATGTTTTAAAATTGAATAGAACCTGTGGAGAAAATGATTAACACCCTAGTATAATGTGGGTTGATACATGTATATAGAGTGTAGTTGTCCCATGGATACATTATTTTTTTTTTATTATAACAGATTATTGGGCAGCTTGGGCCATCCTACAGTGGGATGGAACCTCTGGAGAAGCTAGTAAATGCCTGTGTTAGATGGTGTAGAGATTGCAATATCCCTACATTACTGCCCCTTACTGACTGTTTGACGAAACCTGGAGAAATCCAACTTTATACAATAGAAGTTGAAATGAGGATCACTGGAGGTATTCATATATTGCAGTGTATCCTATACTGACCCGTAGAGTACCTTAACCCTTTCCCAAACGACAAATTTTGGACTCTTCCTAACTGAAAGAGTTTGCAGATGACAATTTTAAATTTTGAGAAAATGGCAGAAAGTTCTCAAAAAGGGTAGAAAACACTGTGGGAAAAGGAGAAATTGCTCATTATGAGCAATTTCTCCTTTTGCCAGAGTGTTTTCAAAAGACTTTTACTGCAGACGTGTACGTAAAAACCAGGGCTTGTTTGGGAACGGGTTAAGCTCAATTGGGATTCTCATTACAGAAATATGGCCCAAAGATCTGCAATTTCAAGGTTACTTTTGCCTAGAATGTCATAGTGGGTAGTGTAAATGAAAGATCAGACTGAAGGTTTGATGCATAATGTTTTTGCAGTCTTACATGTATTCTGATCTACACTAGTGGAAAGGGCAACTGTATTGAACCTTCTTACCAAACATACATGTACATGCACATACATGTTCAATATAGAACAATCCCTTGTTTTCAAACAACCTGAGGATTCATTTCTACACTGTCCACAATGTTAAGGCATATTAACCCATTACCACACAATCCCTACTTTTGACGCCCCTGAGAAAGAAGCCTTTTGAAAACCCTGTGGGAAAAGGAGAAAATGCTGGAAACCAGCATGTTCTCCTTTTCCCACAGTGTTTTCTACCCTTCCCAGAACAAGTTTCAATTTTTCAGTCACAATTATTCTGTCGTCTGCAAATGCTTTCAATTTGGACCGGTCTAAATTTTTCTCGCGTGGTAATGGGTTAACCCTTTACTAAATAATCCCAGGTTTTTAAAACCCTGAGAAGAAACCCTCCTGAAAACCATATGGGAAAAGGAGAAAATGCTGGAAACCAGCATGTTCTCCTTTTCCCACAGTGTTTTCTACCTTTCCCAAAACGAATTTCAATTTTTGGGTCTCAGTATTTTTTTTGTCTGCAATTGCTTCCATTTTGGACTAATCTAAAATCTTGTAGTTTGGTAAAGAGTTAACCCTTACTAAATGAGCCTATCGTCTAGTGACCCTTTCAAGAATGAAGGCTTTTGAAACATTGAGAAAATGGGAAGCAGTATTTTTCTAACCACAAAACAATTTCTCTCAGCAATTTGTTGATTTTGTACACTCTATAGTATTGTTGAATGATAAAGATGATAACAAAATTCTAAACTATTCCAAAATGAAAGCATTCTCATAACTCTTTACCAAACAACAAAATTTTAGACTGGTCCAAAGTGAAAGCATTTGCAGACGACAAAATAAAATTGACTAAAAATTTGAAATTTGTGTTGTGAAGGATAGAAAACATTGTGGGAAATGGAGAAAATGCTGGTTACCAGCATTTTCTCCTTTTCCCACAATGTTTTCTAGAGGCTTCTTTCTCAGGGTCGTCAAAAGTAGGGATTGTGTGGTAATGGGTTAACGTGATGACAAAATTCTAAGCTGTTCCAAAATGAACTAAGTAGTAACTGTTGCAGACAAGAAATTTAATGTGGCACACAATATGGGACTTTTACAAGAAAGAGTAGAAAATTATGTGAGAAAAGGAGAAAATGCTAGTTACTAGCATGTCCTCCCTTTCTCACGTTTTTGAAAGCTGTTTCACTCCTAAGTTTTTTAAAATCAATGGCTTTATGGTAAAGGACTCGGACAGAAATCCCTTCTTTCAGATACCAGACAACATGACAGTCGGTACAAGGGTCTGTTTCTGCAGGAAGAAACTGACAGATTATTTGTTGTTAAACAACAGAGGAACAAGTCAGATCAGATTTGTTTATTTGACCTTGTTGATCATGGTTCCTGCATATACATAGCTGAAGTGGATAAAAACATACAGGCTTTGAAATTCGCTGGAAACAATAGGTATTGTATTGCTTTGATGGGTTATGCTACAGCAAATTCTTTTTGAAACTATTCTATTTTCAAAAATCTGAGGAAGATTGTTTGTGATAACATTGTAAAGAAAGGAGAACTACATCCTTGTAAATCATAATTTTGAACTTACACTGCTCATAGAAAAAAATAAGAAATGTTAGTTATCAGCATTTAATCCAACCAAAAGCAGGTTTTACAATTTATGTCATATATATTTTGTTGTCTTTGAAAGCTTTCAGTTTGGACATGTCTGAATTTTTTCTGTTTAGTAGAGGATCAATATATTAGAATCAATTATGTCATACTATATGGTATGTGTACAGGCAAATAGAGCAGAATTGTTGCACATACATATTGTGTATTTCTAAACTTTTAACCAAAAGATAAAATTTTAGCCTTGTCCATTTGAAAGCATTTGCCGATGACAAATGAAACATAACACAAAGTATGAATTTGTCTTTCATAGTATAGAAAACATTGTTGGAGATGGAGAAATTGCTGGTTACCAGTATTGTATCACTATCCCAAAATGTTTTCAACAGCCTTCTTTCCCAAGGCCAGCAAGTTGGCATTTTGTGATAAAAGATTAAAATTACATGAATACAGATAACACTGCAGTTTGTAACATTGCCTAAGAACATTGTAGAAAAAGAAGAAAATGCTGGTAACCATGTTTTCTGTTTTTAAAAAACAAATATGTGTATCAGCCTTTGAGTCAAGTTTGATTTTTTATCTGTAAATACTTTCAATTTTGACCTGTTCTCTACAGATTTGTTTGAGGGGGTAATTAGTTACTGGTAAATTTAGACTGGCCTTTCAATAGGTTTATGTTCATGGAGGCAAAGAGAGCAAAGGACACAGAGCCCTCCCAGTCAGAATTTTTCCTTAGTAAAAATTTGCTGACCACTCCAATACCTTTTCCCCATCCACACACTGTAGCCACAATGTCAGACTCTGGAGAATATGTGGTGTATACATCAGGTACTTTTGATATGCTATTTTTGGTTTCATTTTGATGTTGTGAAATTTTTTATCTGTTAAGAAAAGATCGTGTGATTTTCATGACCTAAAGGAGAAAGGTTTATCAAAATAATCTGGGAAGAAAGAGAATATTGGCTTTCTTTACTAGTAATTTCTTTGGAAAAGCAGAGATTGCCTGCAGTTACAGTTCTTTTCCTTTTTTATACACAGTCTGTGATTTGATCTACTTTTACATTGCTGTCTACTGTAAAATGCTTTCAACATGTAAAGGTTAATGACTGCTATAGAGATATATCATTGTGTGATTTAGAGAAAAATGGGTAAAATGTATAGTACATTACCGAATGACAAAATTTTAGGTTTGTCCAAATTGAAAGCATTTTCATACAACAAAATAAAAGTGACAGAAAATTTGAAATTTGTTTTGTGAAGGGTAGAAAACATTGTGGGAAAAGGAAAAAATGCTGGTTACCAGCATTTTCTCCCTTTCACACAATGTTTTCTTTAGGATTCTTTCTCAGGGTCATCAAAAGTAGGGATTGTGTGGTATTGGGATAGGTACTCTCAAGCTATCAGTTTATCAACTCCACATATGGTATTTTGTCTTCAAATTAAAAACAAAAACAAAAACTTCCCGCCCGTCAGGTATACTTTCACGAGAAAATCACTGCATATCTGACATTTAAAATCAGTAAAGCATGTTTCAGGATAAATGTTGTTTTTTTTTTGCTTGGTTATAATTTAAAGATAGATCTATATGACATTTGAAATGGAGTAAAGATATAAACTGAATTACATGTATGTGTTTAAAATGAATGCAAGGATAATACATTTCTGTTAATTGTCTTCACTTTCGCTCTTAATTGATTTTTTTTTCGCAGAATGCAAAGTGTATGTCTGTTTTTGTAAAGAAGATTTCCCTGTGCACTATGAAATAGACAGTCACCAGAAGAGTGTAACATGCCTGCATATTTCTCCTGATGACAAGTTGCTACTGACAACAGAAGGTGGACCTTACAGCAGTGACCTAGTTAGCTCAACAGAAAATTCAAATGTGCTTGAAGGTCAACCCAGGTCATTGATCTTTGACCTTGATTCTAGGCAACTTGTGCATCAATTAGATCCACATCTGAAAGTAACACAGGATAGTGTGATTACAAGGAATAATATTCTTGTATGTACTGGAACTATGGAAAAAGGGAAGGTGTTGTGTTATGACATGGTCAAAGGTAGCTTACTTAAACAGGTACAAATTAATACAAACTTTGATGTAGGCTCTTTACAGCTTCATTCTTCACATCAGTATGTGTTATGTGGATTCAAGGAGGACAAAAATCAGGTGGTAGACAATTCAAATTGTAGCAGAGTAGCACAAGTTCTCAGAATACCTATTGGTACCCTTCATGGAGATTGTCCTGCACAGGGGAACTATTCTGCTCTAAGAGTTTTTGGTACCAGTTTCATATACTATGCAGCTTGTGTGTTTGATGGCACGAAGCTCAACATTTACTATGCAGGTAATGTGCATTTTTGAAGACTAGCATGTATAAATGACAATTTTACATGTATAAATAACAATTAGTAGTGAGGAATTACATTAGAACCTATAAGTCAGGGTCTCAAACTGTAATGACTTTTCATATCCATTGTCTGACTCTTTACTAAGTGGCAAAATTGTAGATTTTACCAAATGAAAAGCATTTGTACACTGACACCATTAAAATAATGTTATTAATCAAGTGGTTTCGTATTGGCCCAGTTACAGGTCCGAGGTCAGCTGTATTGTAACTGGGCCAATACGAAATCATTAAATTTTCATCAATGACACTTTTATTAATTAACTTTTGGGCCAAAATGAAATCACTTGATCAATGACATTTTTATTAATTAATTTTTGGGCCAATATGAAATTAACTGGCTGTTTTTTGTTGACCCAAAATAAGTGAAGATTCTCACGCGACTGAACTTTTGACCAATCATGTTCAAGGATTTCTGTATTGGTCATGGGTCATCAATATTGATACGAGATCAACTGTATTGATCAAAGGTCAAGTTGTATTAAGCCAGAGTAATGACCTGTATAATATACGAAGTAAGAAATGTGACTACTATGGCGCGGACCGGTTTCCATGTATAACTTCTATATAACTAGTAGTTAATCAATTATGCCCTAAATAAGTATAAAAATTTACTTTCAAGTTCATATTAGTGAACCCTTCCAAAATCATATTTTAAACTGATACCATAAAATCTCAAGTTTTAGCAACTCTGAGGAAAAAGGCTTACAAAAACCTATTTGGAAATGAGAAAATGCTGGTAACCTGCATTCTGTCTAATTTTTCCTGCTATGATTTCTACAATTTCCAAGATACATGTATTCCTATCGTAAGAACTTCACTATTTTGATGTACGCTTGAAAATGCTTTGAATCTGAATAAACCCAACTTTGTTGTCAGATAAAGACCTAATAGCCATACAAATCCTATTAGAGAAGTGATCTTACCTGCATAACCTTTTTCAGGTCACATTGATGAACCTTTACAAAGAGCAGTCCTTGTCCACTGTTTGAGTGGCCACACAGAACCTATTTGGGAAGTCTTAGTTCCAACAAAACTCGACATGTTAGTCACTGCAGGCTGGGACAACAAAATCAAGGTAAAGATGGTACATGTGTCAGCCTTGCACAGAGAAAAGTGGGCTGCTTGCATCTGCATAAAGTATCGATTCTGGTCGGTCTGCACAGGCTGACCTGGATGGAAACTTTCTGCCATTGGTCAATTTCTGGATGTCAATGAAGAAGAGTACCTCTTGATTCATTCAGTTGTTTAGGAAAATGGATTTATTAATCCAGACTCATGAGATAATTTGCTCGGTATAATGCATCATGCATCATAGACATTAACTGAGCCTCCTTTTGCCACAGCATAGCTGACATGTAAATATGTGTGTGCACCAAATCTTTTATCCTAATAATGACAGGCCTTAAAGGTAGGTAATTAGAATTTTCACATCTCACCAAATTGAAAAATATATATATCACTGAAATTAATATGAAAAAACAACACAATTATCATCAATAATTAAGAATCATAAAATTACCAAAAAAATTTTTTTTGATGTTATTCCCTTAACCCATTACCACACGAGAAAAATTTAGATTGGTTCAAATTGAAAGCATTTGCAGATGACAAAATAAAGGTGACAGAAAAATTGAAATTTGTTCTGGGAAGGGTAGAAAACACTGTGGGAAATGGAGAAAATGCTGGTTACCAGCATTTTCTCCTTTTCCCAAAGTGTTTTCAAAAGGCTTCTTTCTCAGGGGCGTCAAAAGTAGGGATTGTGTGGTAATGGGTTAAAAGGCTACGTAGCCACTTAAAGTATTTTTAGATTTCGCACCAAAAATAAAAAAAAAACATTGTGGGAATGTAAAGTGACTGGCATGTGACCAATGTCGCTTAAATTCCATAACAAACATGTAATTATTTTCCATAATTTCTTCTTCGGACGCTATGTTTGAAGCGTCATTTGTGTATTTTGGTATGTAAATGAGCAAGTTGCTCATCTAAAAATAGAACCTGTTTCCCGTCGGTGTCGATCTGGGCCGTAGTAAGTCTCTAATTTCTCTTGTTGTTGGATGGTTTTCGACTACTGGGGTTTTATGAATGAAAATTAAAAGGCCTTGGGAGTATAAGGATTAATTTTTTGTATTTTTGTAAAAATTTCGTCCCAAAATCTGAAGGGCCTTTTTTAGTTAAAAGTCGGGATTGTGTTGTAAAGGGTTAACCAAGCAAGTCATGACAAAATTATGGACCTGTAGAATCTCCTCTGTCTATAAATCAAGTGAATCATGAGTTATTCTGGTCCTTGGACATGCAGAACATTGGTCAATAGCAAATAGTTTCTACCCAGGTCAGTGTGCAGGGACTGCACAGGCTGACGTTGTATACAAAATTTTGCCGATGCTTTTAGTCCCCTTTTCACAGAGCATGACTCTAATCTTTCATTTCATAAGGTGTGGGATCTACAAATGATACTGAATAGATTCCAAGCTCAGCTTCTTAATATCAAGAACAGACTTGGGGGTTTAAGTCGACTTGAACCCTCACCTCAAGAAGTGGCTGATCAGTATGTTTACACAGATACCACAAAACAGACAGTTACAACACAGTTATGCTTTAACAAGTAAGTTTCTGTCATTTTGTTTTGAGCAAAATTGTGAAACATTTTCCATGCTATTTCACAGATTACAATTGTATAATGAAATTTCTCAGTGTATTACATGTATATACCTTGCAATATTGATGCATAGGTTGTGATTTTACTGTGAATTACTTGTATTAACTCTGGGCTGCTAAGCTCAACTCGCTGACCTTTTGGGGATATTGTAGATCAAGATCAGACTGCACAGTATGTGCAGTCTGATCATTGATCTACACTGTCCGATAAAGACATATTTTCTCAAGAACATTAACATTGATTTAGCATTATTTAGGTTTTTATTGTCAGCTTAAGTCTCGTTTCACACGAGAAAGATTAAAGGGACACTCAGAAAAAAATTAGTTTAATGCATATTCATGACAAGTTGTACCAAGGAAATTGCCATATTATATGGCATGCAGAATGCATTCGGACATTTGAATAAAGTGCCATCTTGGATCAGCCTGTGCAGTCTTGTGCAAAACAGATATTCATATATAAGAATAGAAAATGAGGTCTTGGATTAGCCTGCACAGACTGGGCAGTCTGACCGGATACTACACTTTATCCAAATATCCAAATGCCCATTTTCGTGCGTTGCAGGTCATGTGAATTTATTTTGTCTAAAACTAAGTCATTGGGGTAGACTGTGTTCTTGTAACATACAGAAAGTTTACCAATTGTAACCAAAACATTTTAGCTAGGTTGGCTGGTGCCTTCAGAAGTCATTACTTTTTGCAGATGCATTAAACTGTGTTTTCATGCAGCATGCCCCATACAGATTGACTGTTTATGCATGTTTTGTTTGTGTTTGAAGGGGCATAGATAGCATTCTATTCTGTATTTGTGCTAGGAGGGTGAAGTGAACCTTTCAGTTTTATACATATGTTCACATACCACCAGTCCTGCAAAACACAAAAAGGGACATTCTGACATTTGTGTAAAGTGTTGTCTCAGATCGGGCTGCACAGTCTGCCCAGCCTGATGTGAAATAAAACTTTCTGGGGTTTTTTTTGGTAATTTTCGGGTTTGTTCAAGCCTGCTGTAGCACAAAATCTATTGTAGTCGTTTAGTGCCATTTTAGAATAGCCTGCTCTGACTCTGCAGGCTGATCTGAGACAACACTTTATGCAAATGTCCAAATGCCCCTTTTTGCGTGTTGCAAGCCATATACATATTTATACTTTACCATTCTATGTAATGAAAAATCTCCATAGTCACATACTAGTATGCATCATGCTATTCACAAAATCTTTACTGTCACTATGGATAATAAAGATAAATTATTGGTAATGTTCTTGAAATTTAGACTCTAACTACCAGTATATCTTTATTTGTGAAAGCAAGTTATAGATCACATCCATGCTGCACAGTCCAGCGAAGTGGTGATACACTGAAAGTGTTAGATTTACAACCTGCAGGTACAGATTCATTCCTCCCTCAAAGGGGTGGTTCTTGTGGAAAAGTCTTTGAATCAGACATATCAGAGCCCTTGCCTAGTACTGATGAAATCTAGGAAACACATAAGTAAGGGAGCTGTCATTGTGATATCACTTAAATGATAGTGAAAAACAGAGGACCAGTAAATTTCTATACAATCAATTAAAAAATGCTTGTCCTAATTCAAATACTAAATTAATGTATAAGTGATACCAGGTACATCAAACCTGTGCCACACAATCTCAATTTATTGCAGGAAAAGGAGAAAATTTTGATAAGAAGCATTTTCTATTTTTTACACATTTGCCTTCTACCCTATTATAGGACTATTAATGCTCGTTTGTACCAATTTTGAATTTGCTGTCTGCAGATGTTTCGAATTACCTAGTCTAGAATTTGTCATCTGGGAAAGTTGGTATACTGTATTCCCTTTTTTTCTTTACCAGATATGGGGACAGCCTCTATGTTGGGACAAACGATGGTAAGCTGCTGAGATATTGCACTGAGACCGGGCAGCTGAAGGTATCAAAGGAGATAAATGTTGGTGCTGTCAACTTTCTGATACTGTCTACAAGCGGACAATATGTCATTGCTATTGGAGACCAAATACATGTGGAAGACTTGCAGTGTTTGTTTGATTCTTTGTTACTTTTACTCAACTTTTCTCAAAGAAAGATAGAGCAATTTTCATAGCCATGGCTTCTGTGTGGTCTTTCTTCCTGGTGTTGTTGTCATGCAGACCTTTTGCTGAAATCTCTGTCATTCCACACAGCCCTTTACTGTTCAATCCAAAACTTTAATGGTGCTGATGGAAAAGCTCTTTGAAAACTTTGTGGGAAAAGGAGGAAATGTTGGTAACTAGTTTTTGTTTATTGAAAATGCTGGTTACTTCCATTTTCAGCCTTTTACACAATGTTTTCAAGAGTCCTTAAAACACAGGTTTGTGTGGTTAAAGGTCCAATGGCCTTTAAAATATTAAATAAAGTAACCTCTTAACCCTTTACCCCATAAAGTATTTCTATGGTATCTCTAATTGACCGTAAATAACAGCAAGGGTGAAGCCGTTTCGTATGTGCATATGACACCTTTTGATAGCATAGAAAACATTGTTGTAAAAAAATGAAATTGCTCAAGAGCAATTTCACCTTTTGCCACAATGTTTTCCAAAGGCTCCTACAAGCAATGCATAGAAATGAGTATCTATGGAGTAAAGGGTTAACTCTTTACAAATGACAAAATTGACTTGTCCAAATTGAAAGTGTTTGCAGATGACAAAGTGAATGTGGCTAAAGAATTGAAATTTATTTTAGGAAGGGAAGAAAACATTGTGGGAAAAGGAGAAAATGCTGGTTACCAACATTTTCTCCTTTTCCCACTATATTTTCAGATGGCTTCTTCCTCAGGGGTGTTAAAATTTGGGATTGTGTGGTAAAGGGCTAAAATATCAGTTTTGGTGTTCAGTCATTAAGATATATTAAGATCTTACATTAAAACAAACACATTTTCTGACCCTACCTTGGTTTTATCTTGACTATTTTATTATTGACTATTTATGCAGCAAACACACAACAGATTCTTGAACCTCACACTCCAGTGACATCAGCTGCTGAGTCCAACAATATTCTAGTTTGTGGATCAACCAGCACAAAGTCTCAGGCTCGAGTTTGGAACATACAAACAGGTTATACACTTACCATTCTATTCCTGCATAATCATTTTTGTTTTACCATTAACTCTTTACAACACAATCCTGACTTTTAATGACCCCTGAGAAAGAAGCCTTTTGCAAACATTGTTGGAAAAGGAGAAAATGCTGGTAACCAGCATTTTCTCCTTTTCCCACAATGCTTTCTACCCTTCTCAACCCAAATTTCAATTGTTCGGTCACTTTTATTTTGACGACTGCAAATGCTTTCAATTTGAACCAGTCTAAGATTTTCTTGCGTGGTGAAGAGTTAATCCTTACCCCATAAGACATTTCTATGGTATCTGTAATTGACCCTAAATAACAGCAAGGATGAAGCTGTTTTTTATGGGTATATCGCACCTTTTGATAGCGTAGAAAACATTATGACAAAAGGTGAAATTGTTCGTCATGAGCAATTTCACCTTTTGCGACAATGTTTTCTAAAGGCTCCTACAAGTAATGCGTAGAAAAAAGTATCTTTGGAGTAAAGGGTTAAATGTGTAAAATAGTATCAAGCAAGCAAATAAGGAGCTAAGTGAAAAATACTCTGCATAACTCTTTACTAGATGACAAAACTAGCTTCAACCAATGAGATAAAAGATGAAACAAAAACATGCAAAGATGCTAAAAACCAACCAGAATTGGAAGAAGTGAGAAAACACATGTACAGTGTTTTACGGAAACATAGGGAGAAAAAGACATACTGGTGGTTACAAACTCTTAAAACTGGTTGAAAGAAATGGATAGAACTAGAACTACAAGAAATGAAAAAAATCTATAATTTTGAGATGCATGGAAAACATAAAGAGAAAAAGAGCAACTTCTTGGTACAAGCAACCTTGCTTTTTCCTTTACTGTTTTAAGATGTTATCATATACAGGAATATAAATAGTTTATATTTTCTGTTTATATTTTCTGTATTTCAATTCTTAGGTCAGGTCCTCCAAGATGTTTTTAGACCAGAAGCATTTCAGGTTTTGGCGATTAACAGTATTGGAACAAAGGTATATCTTTTTACTTATTGGATAATTTTTTATTTGTAATATTGCCAATACTTGTAAAGAATTAGATGCTACTTTAACTTTTTACCAATATAAAATTTTGGACATGCCCAATTTGAAAGCATTTACAGACAACAAAATGAATGTGAATCAAAAATTGAAAATAGATTTGGAAAGGTTAGAAAACATTGTGGGAAAAGGAGAAAATGCTGGTCACCAGCATTTTCTCCTTTTCCCACAATGTTTCCTAAAGGCTTCTTTCTCAGGGGCTTCAAAAGTAGGGATTGTGTGGTAACGGGTTAATATACATGTAGAGAACTTCTGCTAAAAGCGTCAGTTCATGTCAGCTCGCTCCTTCCACACAGGCTAATATGGATCAAGAATCATACCGTTTTCTTACCCATAAAGTTTTTACCTGTCACAGGACATTCTAACCCATAATTTTGTCTTTTCAGCAGACAGGAAAATGAGTTCAAAATGAGCTTTATAACTCAGTGGCAATCCATTCAAATGACATATTTTTGATATTAAAAAAACAGCCTTCCTTTTTCGGTTTATTGTATACTTTTTAATAGTATCAACCATAAAATATTAAACTGGATGTTGAAAAGTGTACCTGGAAAACACAAGCTGTATGCCTAACACAACACAAAGATACTTTTGGTAATCAGCATGTTTTCCTTTTCCAACGATGTTTTCTACACTATCTGATTCAAATCCCATCATTTGTACCATATAAATTTTATCATCTATAAGTGCTTTCAAATTGGACCCGTTTTAAATATTGTTGTTTCAGAATGAGTAAACAGATTTGATTATAATTACAGATAGTCACAGCATATTATACCTGGCCGGTTGTAGTATATGTCAATGGTTCAAAGACCCTTGACCCAACTCCAGCAATGCAAGATGATAGCTGTGCATTGGCAACTTGTTGTGCTATAGCTCCAGATGATACTATGGCTGCCATAGGAGCAGATGATGGTACTATTAGAGTAACCAACTTAAAGGGAGATCACTTGTACTTCTTGAAGCAGAAATCTAAGGTCGAGGTCATGACCTTCACCCCAGAGGGTCAGTCTATGTTATCTGCTGGTTACAGATCAATATATGTCTGGTGTAGCAAAGATGGACATTTAAGGTTTGTATAATGTTTTCACCTCCTATGGTGTTTCCCAGCTATTAACAACCTTGAGAAAGAAAGCTTTTGAAAACATACTGAACAAGAGCTTTGCAAAGCAGCACATTAATGGCTTATAAGCTAGAAAGCCCACAGAGATCCAAATTGTAAGAGTCACATGCACAACTACATATCCCGGAGAGTCATCGTGGTACATGTACTAAGTTTGAACTAATTCCGCTGAAAACCGTGGGAGGAGGTGCACACACAAGAAATTGTGGACAGACGACTGGGGCCGTAACATATATTACAACCCTTAGGATGATGAAAAGGAGAAAAATGGTTGTAATCAGCATTTTCTGCTTTTTCCACACCTTTTTTCTATGCTATCAAAGATACATATCATCATGATAGCGACATTTGTCATGTACAAATGCTAACAATTTTGGTCCATTCCAAAATTTTGTTGTTTGGTAAGGGGTTAAAGTGCCTAATAAATATAACAGACATCTTCATCCAAGAAATACAACCCAAATAACTCCCAATTTTGTGGTTGCATTGGTCTACAGTGATTCAGCAAAATAGACACTGTAGATCAAAGATCCGGGCCCCTATTCAGCAACCATTCTAGAGAATATTCTTGGTTTTATTGTGCAAGGTTTTCTACATTTGTAAGTAACACAACTTCTGATTGGCTAAACCAAATGGTTTAGCCAATCAGAAGTTGTGTTACTTACAAATTCAGAAAATTCTGGAGAATTAGACAAAGAACGTTCTTAAGAATGGTTGCTATATACAGGCCCTGGCTGCACATTTTGTGCTGCTTGTTCTTTGATCTACATTGGATGGTAAGGCATCTGTAGGTGCTTTAAGGGTTAAGATTTTATGTCTAAAATTTCAGAAGAATAGTTATTATTGTTAAACGAGAAATTAGCCTTTTGTCGAATTTGAATATCAATATATTATATAACTTGTAATGGCATCTCGAAACCAGTGGTATCCACCCTGATTTCATAGCACAGGCATTAATGACACAGCATTGTGCTTGTTATATATTACATTTTGGTATATTAACCCTTTCCCAAATGACAAATTTTAGAGTCTTTGAAACTGCAAGAGTTTGCAGACGACAATTTCAAATTTGATAAAAATGGCAGAAAATTCTCCAAATGGGTAGAAAACACTGTGGGAAAAGGAGAAATTGCTCCTTACGAGCAATTTCTCCTTTTCCCACAGCGTTTTTAAAAGACTTGTACTGCAGACACGTAAAAACAAGGGCTTGTTTGGGAAAGGGTTAAAACAAAGGTTGAAACTTAGGTCACGGAAAATTAGAACCAATTAATAAAGGCTTAAGTCAGGTAGCCAGTTAGACAGGACTTCGTAATATTCATAGTTAAGCTTTCAGCAGCATGCAAAAAGGGGCATTCGGACATTTGCGTAAAGTATCGTCTCGGATCAGCCTGCGCATTCCACGTAGGCTATTCCGAGACAACACTTCATGACCACATTAGATTTTGTGCTACAGTAGACTTGCACAAAAGAGAAAATTACATAAAAACGGAAAGTGCCATATCGGGTTAGCCTGCGCAAGCTGATCCAAGACGCCGCTTTACGCAAATGTCCGAATGTCCCTTTTCGCATGTTACCTCCATGACTGTTATAGAGTTATCATCTTCACGTTTAGGTACAAAGTTACAAGACACCAGGATCGTGTGACCCACCTCAAGTTTGAAGACACAGGACAGTTCTTTGTGTCCTTCTCTACTGACAAGCAGCTTGTTTTGTGGGACTTTCACAAGACCGTTTCCATAGCAACCTTTCATACTCATTGTAAAATATCAGGACTAGATATTTCAGATAGAGCTGAAACAGTGGCCTACATTCCAGAAGGTTTTGAAGATGTCGCTATTTTAAAACCCAATACAGTGTTCAGAGATTTCATGAATGGAAACTGTCAACGGTTACCACTGGAACCAAAAGCCCAAGCCTTGGCTCTGGCATTTTCAAGCACAAATGCAGTTACTAGCGCAGCATGTACTGTTATGTAATTGTTGCGCAAAGGTCTTATTTAACTCCTTACCACACAATCCTGACTTTTAACGACCCTGAGAAAGAATCCTTTTGAAAACATTGTGGGAAAAAGAGAAAATGCTGGTAACCAGCATTTTCTCCTTTTCCCACAATGTTTTCTACCCTTCCCAAAACAAATTTCAATTTTTCAGTCACATTTACTTTGTTGTTGGCAAAATGAATGCTTTCAATTTGTACTAGTCTAAAATTTTCTTGTGTGGTAAAGAGTTAACTTATCTGAGGTCAAAATTTTTTTTTTTTGATACTGCTGACACTGTTGTTTAGGGCCAAAATAGGTAGGATACAAAACCATTGGTACTTATAATACAAAGTCATTACATATTAGGATGTTGAATCTTGCATTTTAACCCTTTACTGCATAATCTGTACTTTTTAAGACCCTAAGCAAGAAAGCAGTCAAAAACCTTGTGGGAAAAGGAATAGATGCTGATAACTAACACTTTCTCCCTTTCTAACCATGGTCTCTTCCCTAACAAAGACAAATTTATCATTTTGGCCACCTCAAATGGTCAGATGCTTTCAATTTGGAAACATTACCTTCCACCAGATGGCATTCTGCAAATACATATCCATCTAATATTAGGGTGTTCTGTGTACAGAACCAGACTGCTTTTCTTCGCGACAACTGTTACTTTGAAATTCGAACTAAAATAAACTTTTACTCAATAAAACTCTACCTGGTGTGATTCATTCAGCTATGATCAGCTAGTATGTAACCTATCCACTGGCCATTTATTGAAACAGCCCCTACAGGCTTGGGTAAAAGCTTTGGTGTGAGCCCTACTTTTCCCTAGTATATGGGTGATTTTTCAGACAGGGTCTAACCTGCGAAGAATATGACATGCACAGACAACAATTTGAAATGGTCCAAAATGTTGTTTGGTAAAGAGGTATGAGACTTTCGTGAGATATTATTGGCTGTGCAGAGAAAAGGTTGCTGTCAGTGCATTGCCATGTACCCAGTCCTTGAAGGTATGAATAAGTACAATTAACTCTTTACCGTTCAATCCCGACTTTTAATGACTCCTGAGAAAGAAGCCTTTTGAAAACATTGTGGGAAAAGGAGAAAATGCTGGTTAATGTACTTCGTGTTTTTTTTTTAAATCTTCAGTTTACTATCTAATAAATTTTAGACTTGTCCAAATTGAAAGCACCAACAGACGACATATAAGAAGTGGCTCAGATGATGAATATGTCTATGATAGCGTACAAAACTGTGTGACAAAAGGAGAAAATGCTGGTTACCATAATTTTCAAAATTTCCAAAAATGTTTTCAAAAGCTGTCTTTCTCAGGGTTTTCAACACAATCATATTGAACCGATAGGAAAAGAATCTTAAAATCTTTACCACACTGAGACAACCCATTACTCAATTGACCCTGACAGATAAGGCTTTTCAGTATGAAACTCATGAAGTAAGTTGGAATCGTTAAGCATCTTTCTCATAGAGAAAAGAAAGTGCTTTAAGAGTATTTAGATTGTGGGTTTGGGCAACATGAATATTACATACACACATTATGGACTAAAAGAAGTTTTCATCTGAAACCGTCTTCATTATTCAACATCTGTTCATTTATCCTTAAGTAGAGACTGCACTCGTTTTCAGACCCAAGAAAATCAAAGTACTGAAAGTACTGACAGACTAGCGAATTTGAAATAAGTGGCTATAGTATAGAAAAAACTTAGTCAGTTTATACAAGATTGAAGAAAACTTGTAAAATTCAGGTTTGACTCAATTGCAGATCCGCCGACTCATTCCAGTTATAAGTTCTGTCTGAATTCAGTGCAATCCAACGGTTGTATCCAACACTCTTTACGACTAATTTGGCAAAATAAGAAGAACTATAAAATACTTTGTTAGCATTCAGTTGAAAACAAGTTTTTTCTATGAAATAATTTCCCTAAAAAAATGTAATAGAAACATACCAGAGGTTCTGCATTTTGCATGTACACGTGACCTTTTTTCGATTGGTTCATAAAAATACGTTAAGACCCCTTTTTTCATAACATGGCATTTCAATAAATGAAAACAAGTAATGCTTGTTTGTGGCTTTTGATAAACAATATATGTATGAAGGTTCATAAAATTTTGTCCTTTAGATCTAATTAAAGAGATATTGGTTCAAAAAAGGAAATATACATCAAGTCCCCTTTTTCCATGAAACAACATCAGATGAAAAAATGATTATTTCAGTAGTATCATAAGGAACACATGTACAAAGTTTAATCAATTTTCAAAAAGGATTTTATGCGTTGTGAGATAAACTTATTTAAAAGGTTGATAGGTACGGTTATTCAGGATGAGTGATATCTAAAGCTTGATGATAGGTACTACTGATCATATATCTAACATTATTATGTTGCTGTTAGCTGGCAAACATATAATATCTGTAGCATTCCATTAAGGACGTTTATGACAAATTCTTCCAACGGACAGATTTTTTTTAAACTTTGCACATATAAGGCTCATCATGTCTCTTGTGGATTACAACGAAAAAAAAGAGGGGTCCCCGTGCTTGTTTCTGAGAAATTCGCTTTTGAAAAAGGTATATACAGTTCCTAAATTCAGCATATACTGGATTTAACACACTTTCCTTTAATAATCAATTAAACAGGAAAATTACCAGACGAATATACAAATATACATCACTTTAAAGAAAAATAATTCAGTTTTGCACAAAAAATAACAAAAAGCCTGGTTCTGAGCATGGTTAATGTACCAATATGCATTTTATATATAGACCATTGAGTTAAAAAGGGAGGTCATTTGACCGGGTTAAGGGTTAATCTTCAATAAAAACATACTTTCTAACGGACAGATTTTTTTCAAAATTTCCACAATCATAGTACTTATAAATCTTGACAATAAGAAAAAATAAAAATGGCACCTACCCGTGCTTCTTTCCCCAGGAAACAGGGATGAAGGTCACGTTGGAAGTTAATTTTTCCCAAGAAAAACTATATAATCAAAGCTCAGCAGACATACAGAAAGAGAAGAAATTGCTCATACTCATTAAAAGCGATTTCTCTTTTTCCCATATTAATTTTTGCATCTATATTGTCTCCTTCAAAAAATAAACATAGTCTTTATACCTCAAATTCATATCAAACCCTTCATCGTCTACATGTAGTTCATTTTTTATAAGATTGCATACATAATTATGGCCATATGGCTCATAGAAATTCAAAAAAAGAAATGTCTGTGGAAAAAATGGGATAAAAACTCGGCAGACATGATGGAAAAAGGAAAAATACACAATAGCGCTGATAGTTTTACTATCTGTGAGAAATACACATGCGCAGTATGGATGCGCATGAACATTTATACCAAACGTCGTTAAACTACTAATTTTTGAAGGAAAGTTACAAAAAGGGGGTTCTTACGTGGCTCTGTTACAAGGTATAGGATTTCTATCCCATAAATAGTTCGGACAACTGCCATTCTATTTGTGATTTCAACCGATGATTGTGGTTATTCAGTGTCGACCTATTACAGTGCTGACAGCACTTTGATTTAATAAATGGGAGCTTATTACAAAGAGGTAGGTCAAACACCAGTTTATACAGCCAAAGAGAAATCAATATGAATAAGTTCAAAGGTGCTAACTGCAAAACAAATTCTCTGATTATTTTTTTTTTTGTATTCAATTGAATTAACAATTTATAGAGAAACATTTAAAACACTATGCTTGAATGGTTTACTTCTTTCATCACTATTGGTTTGTATTCGAAAAATTGATTTGAAATGTTGCTTCATCTAACCCTACACCAATTGATCCGGAGTTCTAATAATCGTCCTACTGGGGAAGAGAGCTTTTAAGAAGTAATATGGAAGAGGAGAAAATGCTTATAACCATGTATAATTTTGTGTCTGCAAATTTTTACAATTCAGACAATCTTGAAATTTTGTCCACTGTTAAAGAATAAATGATAAAGGTCAACTCTTTACCACATAAGGGAATTTCATCTGTCCGCACTGAATGTAATTCCAGAGGCAAAATAAATCCAGCTCATATGGTTGGATTGATCTTTCAAGGAGTAGAAACCATTTAAAGAAAAGAAAAAATAAACATTTTAACAGCATTATCTCCTTTTCCAACATGGCTTTTGCCTGGTTTATTGTTTAGGTTTGTTAAAACATTAGATTATTTAACTCATTACCAAACAACAATATTTCAGGCTTGTCCAAATTGAAAGCATTTGCAGACAACAAATTAAAAGTGACTGAAAATTTGAAATCTGTTTTGTGAAGGGTAGAAAACATTGTGGGAAAAGGAGAAAATGCTGGTTACCAGCATTTTCTTCTTTTCCCACAATGTTTTCCATAGGCTTCTTTCTCAGGAAAGTCAAAAATATGGGTTATATCATATATGGTAATGGGTTAAGTGATAATTTACCTCATTCTGAAACTTTTATACCATTAGGTGACAAATATTACTTCACCTGCTTTTGTGAACAATGAAGATCAAGATTAGATTTCACATAATGTGCAGTCTGATGTCTGATCTGAAACGTCCAATATTTTGCGACCTATTACAACCAGAACAGCTTGGAAAATATCCTTCTTTAACCTTTTCCCAAACAACAAACTTTTGGACTAGACCAAATTGAAAGCATTTGCAGATGTCAATTCAACTCTTGCTGAAAAGATGATGTCTCTCTATGATAGGGTAGAAAACATTGTGGGAAAAGGAGAAAATGCTGGTTACCAGCAATTTCTCCTTTTCCCACAATGTTTTCAAAAGGCTACTATTCCAGACACGTAAAAACCAGGGATTGTTTGGGAAAGGGTTAAGCCTGTTTTTGTTGATGTATTTGTGGAATATACCTAATTAACCCTTTACCAAACGACAAAATTTTAGACTGGTCCAAATTGAAAGCACTTGCAGACGACAAAATAAATGTAACTCTAAAACTGATATATGTTTCCAGCAGGATTGAAAACATTGTGGGAAAAGAAGAAAATGCTGGTTACCAGCATTTTCTCCTTTTCCCACAATGTTTTCAAAAGGCTTCTATCTCAGGGTCGGTAAAAACCAGGGATTGTTTAGTAAAGGGTTAAGCTTTAACCATCAAACTCTCAATTGTCAGTCTGCTTTGCCAATAAATTATTATTTTGTCTCTGTATGGGTTATTTTTTTTATCTGAAAAACCATGTAAGATGCTTTCAATCAAACAGTTCCCCATTTGAAGCACCCAGAAAGTAAGATTTATTGGGGTACCTTATTATACAGGAAAAGTACAAAATGAAAGTAAATCTATGAAATTATCAGCATGAATAATTCATTTTGACGAAGGGTACTATGATAAAGTCTTTTAATCAAAAACTGCCATGGTGAAAAATAGTCTTTCATTTCATTTATATTATATTATCTGATTTTCTCCATGTCTTTATCTCATATGTACTAGTAGTTTTTGATTTGGTAGATCTATATAACTCTCATTGAAAAAAAAGTAACGCGAGTGCTTTTATTTTTTGGTGAGTTAAATACCAAATCAAAGTGCTGAAAGCACTGTAAACCCGAGCCTGTTACGAGTTTAGCCTGCACAAAATGTGCAGTTTGATCTTTTATCTACCCCTTGTGGTTTACTGAAACAATCCAGACAAAAGCAGCTGTGTTATCGGAGTTGTCCTGGTCCAATTTCTGGACTTAGGAAGCCTATTTGGGTTTAAGGAAGGCACATATCTCTGTCTGCCAACCCTTTTGACTGTTTCAATATTTAAGAAATCATGATCGTCTACAGCAACTCTAGATCTACACAATTAATCAAACGAGCGATTGTACTCAAGACCTTTCTCTCTCTTTCCCACCCCGAAACAAATTTTATCACTGTCGGGGATGTAGGAAATTAATAAAATTACGAGTTAATGGCGTGTAGCCATAACTAAACTATCGTATGGGAACAACTTAACCCTTTACCAGACGACAAAATTTTAGCTCTGTCTAAATTGAAAGCATTTGCAGACGACAATTTCAGTGTGGTTCAAATGGTGCAATTCTTAATTGATTAGGTAGAAAACATTGTGGGAGAAGGAGAAAATGCTGGTTACTAGCATTTTCTCCTTTTCCCACAATGTTTTCAAAAAGCTTCTTTTCCAGGGGCATCAAAAGTAGGGATTGAGTGGTAATGGGTTAATGTCCAGTGGCCATGACTTAACTTACATGGTCATTACTAAAGTCCATGTAGCAACCAGTATGTACCAATGTACAGAATTCAGACGATAAATGCCATTAAAGCTCAAATCATGCCATTCAACCCTTTCCCAAACGACAAACTTTTGGGACTAGACCAAATTGAACACATTTGCAGACGACAATTGAACTCTTGCTGAAAAGATGATTTTTGTCCATGATAGGCTAGAAAACATTGTGGGAAAAGGAGAAAATGCTGGTTACCAGCATTTTCTTCTTTTCCCACAGTGTTTTCAAAAGGCTACTATTCCAGACCCGTAAAAACCAGGGATTGTTAGGGAAAGGGTTAAAACTATTGAGATGAAGATGACAATGTGCTGTTGTACGGTCAGTCCGACTGAATGGTAGTCCTTTGCAGGAAAAAGAAATTCAACACTAGCTCAAAAGTTACAAGGTCGCTCATACTTTTAAAGGTGGCCCTTCAGATTTTGGGACAAAATTTTTCAAAAAATACAAAAAATCATCCTTGAACTCCCAAAGCCTTATAATTTTGATTCATTAAACCCCAGTAGTCGAAAACCATCCAACAACTAGATAAATTAGAGATTTTCTACAGCCTAGGTCGACACTGAAGGGAAACACAGTCTATTTTTACATGAGCAACTGGCTCATTTACATACCGGAAATATACAGACGAAGCTTCCAACATAGCATCCGAAGTTCTAGACATTATGGAAAATAATTAGATGTTTGTTACGTTATGGAATTGAATAGTCATGAGTCACGTGCAAGTCACTTAAACATTCCCACAATGCTTTTTTTGATTTTGGAGGGAAATCTAAAAATAACCTAAGAGGCTACGTAGCCTTTTAAGGGAATGCCACAAGAAAATTTTTTTTTTAAATTTTATGATTCTTAATTACTGATGATTTGTATTGTTTTTTCATATAAATTTCAGTGACATATATATTCTTTAATTTGGTGTGATGTGAAAATTCTAAATACCCACCTTTAACTTAGTTCTGAAATTTATTTTTTTGCCAACGTCTAACACATGGACCGACTGTACAATGAATGATCGTCGTCTTCAGAGTACTACCAATACTTTCAAAGGATATAAGTTAGTTTCAAATGCATTTGACTGATTATAATATGGTCAGAAAATACGATCTCATGGCTACTGAGAAATAAATATTGTAGTCACGTGTAAATTTTCTCATCGCAACGAGATGATTAAGGTCGTAATAAACGACAAAATCTTACACTAGTTAATCCTGCAACGTGTTCTTCGGTGAACAATTCTTTAAGCTTCATCTTCCCCTAAACCACTGGGCCAATTTCAACCAAATTTAGCAGATGTTTTCCTTGGGAGGTCATCTTAAAAATTAATTCACAGAATTTGATTCCATCCAAAACTCAGGTTGCCATGACAGCCAAATTAGATTTTCTAAGATATTCGTTAAAAATCTCCTCTGATGAAACTACTGGTCAGATTTTGAATGATTTCACAGAAATGTTCCTAGGGTGACCGATGTCAAAACTTGTTCACTAAATTTTGGTCCGTCGAAATACATGGCCGTGGTGATGGTGGTGGGGGATGCACTCGTGGTTGCAAACAATTCTTTAAACGTCTTAAACCGCTGGGAAAATTTGGACCAAACTTGGCCAGAATGTTTCTTCGGATGTCCTCTTTAAATACTGTTCACAGAATTTTATTCCATAAAAAACTCTGGTTGCCATGGCAACCAAATAGAATTTTCTAAGAAATTCTATTATAATCTCTGAAACCGCGGGTCAGATTTTGAAATCATTTCACAGAAATGTTCCTTTGGTGACTTTTTTCAAAATGTGTTCACGAAATTTTGATCCGCCGAAAAACATGGCCGTGGGGGTGGTGGGGGGATATTTGCACGGTGCAGACATGAAGGAATTCTTAAGAATTCTTTTTCTCTGACACCACTGGTCACATTTTGAAATAATTCCACACCGCCGATCCTTTGGTGACCTTTTAATTTTCATCAAAAGACTGTATAGGTATTGTTATGAAAAAAGCTATTGCTGCAATGCAGAAGTCACTTTGTGAGTGCAGTGTTGAGCACACTTTCTATTTGTGTATTTGATTGCTACTTGTATACATGTACTGCATGAGGTAATATAAAATTGTTATTTTTGAAATGCATGCATATAGAATATTTAACAAGTTCTCAAAAGGGCCTCTATTTGGATGTTAACCGCCTTGTTGATCACCATTTCTGTACTTTATGATAGATTTTTTTTTTTCTGAAAACTTTGTATGCAGAATTCTGATATGTCAAAAACATGGCTGTGGTGATGATTGTAGGGGTTTTGACAGATTTTGAAATATTGTTTAGAGGACTGTTACCTTTTCAAAATTGCTCAGCAAAATGATTATTTTGTATCAAATATTTCAATGTTAAAAAAAAATGGCTTTGTTCCTGTCAAAAGTTCAGGTGAGCGATCTAGGGCAATCTTGGCCCTCTTGTCTTAAAACAGCACATTATGAAAAATATGGGAAAAATATGAAAACTGAGCAAAGGACACGTGGAAAAGTTCGCTTTGCGCTACAAAATATCAAAGAGGAATAAATCACAAAAAGTAAATTATGAAATTGTAAACGCCGGGACAATAAAATTTCCATAGTTGGACTGGGGTTCACGATCTAAAAACACGAATATCGATAAACACGACTATACTCTAACATTTGCATATTGTCTGTCACAATGCATGTCATTTTGATATACCCTGTCCGCATTACGGTAGAAAACAGGGACTTTTGCTTATGGGAGATCAAGACCATTCTGTACAGATCTTGCAGTCTGATCTTTTATTATACCTGTATAAATCCGTATTTATTAACTATCAAGAAAACTTTATGCAGTGCAGCACTACAGGTATTAGGGGTCTACTACCTTAACTCATTACCAAACGACAATGTTTTAGACTGGTCCAAATTGAAAGCATTTGCAGACAACAAAATTAAAATGATTGAAAATTTGAAATTTGTGTCGTGAAGGGTAGAAAACATTGTGGGAAAAGGAGAAAATGCTGGTTACCAGCATTTTCTCCTTTTCCCACAATGTTTTCCAAAGGCGCCTTTCTCCGGGGAGTCAAAAGTAGGGATTGTGTGGTAATTGGTTAAATGCATTGTACTTTTTGTTGTCGAAACAACAACAACAACAACAACATACGCTTTATTTCACCCAGTAATGACAAACATTATACATGGGGTAAAGAAAATACACAAAAATTATCAGTGTGGTCTTAGTACAGAAAAGATCTATAATAATATAGTAACGTTACAGGAAAACAAATTCATGACCGAATATAGATGCGTTCATATTTTCGAAGCATAGCGAGTTTTCCCATTATCACTTGCACCTAAATTTTCGAAGTCAACTTTATGAAAACATTCTGCTGCCAAGCGATTTCGATCTCCTGAAGCCATTCAAATGAATACCCTTTTACCAAAATACATTTTCGACCCGACCAAATTGAAAGCCATTTGCAGACGACATATAAAATGTAACTCAATGATGATTTCTGTCGGTGATAGGGTAGAAAACTGAATAGAAAAAGGAGAAAATGCTGGTTACCACCATTTTCTCCTATTCCCACACTGTTTTCAAAAAGCTTGTCTGGTAGGATAGTTAAAACACTGGACTGTGTTGTAAAGAGTTAATTAGCTTTATTTGTGTTGGTAATCATCGTTTCAACTGTTTTTTTTTTTTTAAACAGATATTTGCTATGAATATGTTTAACTCATTACCAAACGACAGTATTTTAGGCTCGTCCAAATCGAAAGCATTTGCAGACGACAAAATAAAAGTGACCGAAAATTGGAACTTTGTTTTGTGAAGAGTAGAAAACATTGTGGGAAAAGGAGAAAATGCTGGTTACCAGCATTTTCTCCTTTTCCCACAATGTTTTCAAAAGGCTTTTTTTTCAGGGTCGTCAAAAGTAGGGATTGTGTGGTTAAGGAGGAAACGGTAGAAGCTAAACAATTCATTGAAGCAATTTACACCAGCTAACGGTGTTTATTATTCAATGAGCATTATTATTTCTGCAATCATAAAACCATGGATTACCACTTATTGCTGGTGCTTGCCAGCTTCTATAATACACTTGGTAATGAATTTGAAAAATACATATTTGTGAGAAACAGGACACTAAATGCGTTTTCGGATACTAAATACTCAATTTTTTTCATTGCTTGCATGTATGGATGTGATAAGTCGACAGCGTGTTTATCAGTTAGCTACAACGAACCAAGTCTAACGTGTTATTTTCACGATGAACATCCGGTTCAAACTGACGTCATTTTGACCGTTTCTGCGGGATTTACCTTATACTATCCCTACGGTGAGTTGTGTTATAATGTTATTTATTAATTAACTATTGGATATATAGAAGTTATACAAGGAAACCGGTCCACGCAATACCAGTCACATTTCTGAATTCGTATAGTACACAGGTCGTGACCCCGGCTTAATACGACTTGACCTCCGATCAATACAGTTGACCTCGTATCAATATTGATGACCCGCGACCAATACAGAAATCCTTGAAACTGAATGGTCAAAAGTTCAATGGCGTGAGCGTCTGCGCTTACTTTTAGCGAATCACGTTCCAGGAGGCGGCAAAGTAAACGTAACCCAAAAATTGATATTTGTTTCCAGCAGGGTAGAAAACATTGTGGGAAAAAGGAGAAAATGCTGGTTACCAGCATTTTCTCCTTTTCCCACAATGTTTTCAGAAGGCATCTTTTTCAGGGTCGTAGAAACCAGAGGTTGTTTGGTAAAGCGTTAATTAATAAAATTGTCATTAATCAAGTGATTTCGTATTGGCCCAGTTACAGGTCCGAGGTCAGCCGTATTGGCCCGAGGCCGAAGGCCGAGGGTCAATACGGCTGACCTCGGACCTGTAACTGGGCCAATACGAAATCACTTGATTAATAACATTATATAATCAAGTGATTTCGTATTGGCCCAGTTGCAGGTCCGAGGTCAGCCGTATTGGCCCGAAGCCGAAGGCCGAGGGCCGAATACGGTTGACCGAGGACCTGTAACTGGGCAAATACGAAATCACTTGATTAATGACAATTTTATTAATTAACCTTTTATCAAACAATCCCTGATTTTTACGACCCTGAAAAAGAAGCCTTCTGAAAACATTGTGGGAAAAGGAGAAAATGCTGGTAACCAGCATTTTCTCCTTTTCCCCACAATGTTTTCTACCCTGCTGGAAACAAATATCAATATTTGGGTTACGTTCATTTTGCCGCCTGCAGGTGCTTTCAATTTTTAATAGTACCATTTCTTACTTCGTATAGTATACAGGTTGTGACCCCAGCTTAATACGACTTGACCTCCCATCAATACATTTGACCTCGTATCAATATTGATGACCCGCAACCAATACAGAGTTCCTTGAACGTGATTTGTTAAAAGTAAGCGCAGACGCTCTCGCGACTGGACTTTTGACCAATCACGTTCAAAGAACTCTGTATACATGGATCCGTGGCGATAAGATATACCGACTACCTTAGTTACTGTTGCCAAGGACTCACAAACAAACGCTGTCAATACATATACTCTATAACAGATAGGCTACTTAAATCGTGCCGTCATGAATGTTTCTCTCAATAAAATTTCGGAAAAAATATTTTAATCGTATATTTCTGTCCATGATTAAAATCTCGGTAAGAAATTTAAAGATATGCTTGAAAGAATTGACGCACGGATATGTATTAAAAGGGAGAATTATCGGGTCAACGGACAATGTAACACATATACATGTTTAAACAAAATTTCGAACCCCAATGTGAAAGGGAAAAACAAATCCCCGTTCTGCCACAGAATTATAGAATTACAGATACTGATTGCTTTCGTTTGTCTTTTAAAGTCATTTTAGCATCATACCAAATTAAATAACAATGAATTACAAAACTTTCGAAAAAATTATAGATTGTCTGATTCAACAGAGAGGTTTAAGTTAATGAAAATTTTCAATATCAGGTTAAAGGGAAAAGGGTTGTCTGATGATTATAAAATGTGTTAAGTGTGTTGTCAATTAAGAAAATTGTTAATATCATTGACGGTAGTTTATCGTATGATATACTGATGACAACGGGTGGTCAAGTTGATTAGAGCGGTGATTTGCTTTGCAATCAAACACGCTTCCTATCAATTGACAGTTTACTAAAAGACCCTTTGTGCTAATGTGCAGATGTGCTAATCCAATCAAACTCTTCACCAAATGACAAAATTTTTAGAACAATCCAACCTCAAAAATTTGTAGACAAGAAAAGAAAGGATGCAAAAATTGAAATTTGTTTTTGAAAGAGCACAAAACACTGTCGAAAAAGGAGAAAATGGATGTAACAAACATTTTCTCCTTTTCCGCGATGCTTTTAACAGCTTTCTAGGGTCGTTAAAATTTGGGTTTATCTGATTAACGGTTGAAAAAGCTAAGTCAAGAGAAAAATTAACATGTTGCTCATTAAGCTAAACATACACCAGTACAAAAGATTATAACCTTTTTAAAATTGAAATCTACTCTTAGTGAGGAAGTACACGTCATTTGAAGTGCTTATTGTAAATAGCAGTAGTTTAAATCTAAGACTAAACATCATGTAATTTTCAGTCTGATCTATATCTACACAATTAGCATATTCTTCATGCACCATGGGTTAAGATTAATGTCAAACTGAAACATTGGTGACAAGTTACGCGGCCACTTTTTGGATGTGCATAGGTTATTGAACAAGGTTAGATATTCAAGTAAACGTATTTTCTCTTTATTAGTATTTCATATAGGTCTATTTTTACCTTTGTTTTCAATTTTTCTGTTTCAGAGGGGTAAGCAGTATCTAAATAAATCCATTTTCCAGGGCTCATCAGAACTCTTTATATTAGTCCAAATTTTTTAGTCATTATCATAATTCAAACATGTCTATAGCCTCTGCGTGATCTCACGTCAGCGGTACACGCTTGCAAAGCACATATTTTAAGGTTTTTCTTAAATTCAAACGTTAAAAACACAAAATAAATGAATAGTATCGGATCCTTCCAACGTTTACAATCGTTTATTTGTGAGCCAAAATGGCAGAACACAACGATGCACATCAGGTAGAATAAATGCGATGACCTGATTGGTCAAATATCGATTTCCACGGATCCATGTATTGGTCGCGGGTCATCAATATTGATACGAGGTCAATTGTATATATTGGAGGTCAAATCGTATTAAGCCGGGGTCACGACTTGTATACTATACGAAGTCAGAAATGTGACTAGTATCGCGTGGACCGGTTTCCATGTATAACTTCTATATATCTAATAGTTGATTAATAATCTATATCATTAATCGACGCAATTCTAAAAAGAACTTCTAAAAATTGAAAGGAAATGAAGATCGTAAATTACTTGCGACGTTGAGTTCTTTGAAAGCGTAAAGAAAGAAAAACCCAGAAACATTGTGGAGATGTAGTAAACGCTGTTCACCAGCGTTTTCTGTATTTCAAAATACGTCTACCTGAGGTTTATAAAACTCAGGATTGTATATAGATACACGATGCAGCGCGACCTTAAAGGTGGCCCTTCAGATTTTGGGACGAAAATTGTACAAATATGCAAAAAAAATCATCCTTATACTCCCATAGCCTTTTGATTTTCATTCATAAAACCCCAGTAGTCGAACACCCTCCGACAACACGAGAAATTAGAGATTTACTACAGCCCAGGTCGACACCGACGGGAGACACGTTCTATTTTTAGATGTTCAATTCGCTTATTTACATACAGGAATACACAGACAGAGTTTCAAACATAGCGTCCGAAGAAGACATTATGGAAAATAATTATTACATGTTTGTTAAGTAATGGAATTTAAGCGTTATGAGTCACGTGCCAGTCACTTGGCATTCCCGAAATGCTTTATTGATTTTTGGCGGGAAATCTAAAAATACCTTAAGAGGCTACGTAGCCTTTTAAGGGAATACCATCAAAAAAAATTTTTTTCGTAATTTTATGAATCTTAATTATTGATGATTTGTATTATATTTCCATATGAATTTCAGTGATATATATATGTTTTAATTTGGTGAGATGTAAAAATTCTAAATACCCACCTTTAAGCTAAATGGTCTGAAAAAAAATCAGCAAAGATGACTGATTAGTGATTACTAAAGCATTTACAACAAAGTCCATCATTTCCTCTTTTTCTCACGCCGATTTCTAACGTTACCCAACTGAAGACCAATTTTCTCCTATATAAGCAAGGAGTCTGATCTTGAGGTACAGTGTCCGGAAAAGGTCAGTGAATCACGCTTATGTATGGCTCTTAAGTGTTCTCTGTACTTTGATCTTTATTTCCTGTTACTCGTTTTTCCAGACTGCCCTACTGGCTTGTACAGGCTCAAAGACAAGTGTTATTTCTACAGCACATTCCTTAATTCCTGGGCTGATTCACAGGTAATACGCTTGAACTTTTTCCATACAAAAATTAGACATGCTATTCAAATTGCTTTGGCCTCAGCTGGTACTAAATCATCAGGGGCGTAGCTACCCCAAAATTGATATACATAAAATACCGAAATTTAAATCTTTCATTTTGTTAAAAACTTAATCTTTGTGCTCTGAATACCATTAGCTTACATTCTTACAAGACAAAATAGCCCAATACCTTTCTTGTTTGATTTTATAAGCGATGAGGAAAATCGAGAAATTTGTTTTCCTTGTTCTTTTGTTAAAAAATCATATTTTTTACAATCTTTGTTTATATTTCTATCAAGTCTAATTGAAGTCGAAAATGAGAATAAAAAATGACACCACTAATTCCTTCAGAAGCCTGTGATGCAGATCAGAAAGACGGCTTTGACAGGAAACTGCCTATTCATCTTTTGTGCACACCAAGTCGTTTAGCATGTTCTGAAATTTTACAGTGTTAAGTCTGACTGAATTGACGAGTAGAAAATTATTTGCATTGTACTGTGCCTAAATATTATCTCGAGATCAAAGTCGATGACATGTGAACCTTTATCTTTTTTGAGCCGTGTACTACCCCAGAGGCAAAGTGCTGAGAGAGTGGGTATCGTGCCGGCAGAAGGATTTCCCGGGGAGGGGGATCCTCCACGAATTTTTAGCTCACATGAGCACAACGTGCTCAAGGGGAGCTTTTAGGATCACCCGGTGTCCGTCGTCCGTCGTGCGTCGTCAACAATTCTTTAAACATAAACTCCTCCTAAACTCCTGGGCCAATTTGAACCAAACTTGGCTGGAATGTTCTTTGGGAGGTCCTCCTTAAAAACTGTTCATAGACTTTGATTCTATCAAAAACTCTGGTTGCCATGGCAACCAAACGGAATTCTTTCTACGAAATTCTTTAAAAATCTTCTCCTCTGAAACTGCCGGTCAGATTTTAAAATAAGTTTATTGAGATATTTCTTGGGTGACCCTTTTCAGAAGCTGTTCGTGAAATTTTGATTCTTCAAGAAACGTGGCTCTGGTGAATGGGGGCTACTTGCACTATACAGAAACGAAGGATTTTTTTCAAATTCTTCTTCTCTGAAACTGCTGATCAGATTTTGAAATAATTTCACAGAGATGTTCCTCGGGTGATCCTTGTCCGCGAAATTTTGATCCGCCAAGAATCATGGCTCTGATGGCTGTGGGCTATTTACACAATACAGACAAGAAGAAATTTTTAAAAATTCTTCTACTCTGAAATGGCTGATTACCGGTAGATTTTGGAAAAAAAAGCTATGGTCCTCTCTAAAATTCAGGTGAGCGATCCAGGGCCATCTTGGCCCTCTTGTTTTAATTGGAAAAGCCACTTATGTATTTGATAGGCTCTGGTGGCGTCTTTTTGGCATAGTTTGGAGGAACGTTGAATTTCAAGAAATATGGGTTCGATAATAACTATCACTATTGCCTTTTGGGGCGTAGATAGCTACGCTCTTGGGTCCTGTCACAACAGTTTACATGTATATAGTTTACATCATTTGTATTTCCGAAAGGGAGGTAATTATACAAATCATACAAAAAAATCTATAAGAACTTGATATTCTTAAAAACTTGAAACTATTAAATGCGCTTAGTGGTCTTTTGCCATTTTGAAAGAACGACTACGTTGTAACACTGGTAGATCTATACGTCACATTTTTGAGATTGGCTTTCTTACCCATACACTTTTTACCTTTGATAAAATATGTACATGTCAAAATCCCAGTCTACCTCATGATTGATTCGGTCGTGAAACAGAATGAATCTTATGAATCCCTAATTAAGTGATGTCTAGCTATGTATAACGTACGCGAACATGCGTTATAAACACCCTTTTTCACAGAGGATTGCGCATTTGTTTCTTTATCATTAACTAATTTAATTGAGCCATGATCTGGCAAAAGGGGGCTTAATGCTCTCCGTAATCCATTACATCGAACAAAATATTACTTGCTAATGGATACATAACAGCAACTATTTTTGATAATCGACTAAATTATAAGGTAGACATACAGAAAATGATCAAGAGCGAAAAGTGTCGGCCCAGGTCAACCTGCGCAGTCCGCGCAGGCTGACCTGGGTCGATACTTTTCGCAAATGCACTGAATTCCTCTTTCACAGAGTATGGGTCAATTATTTTATGCACAATTGTGATATGGTGGCATTCCTTTTGATTTGCTTTAAATAATAAAAAGAGAAATGGTGAATGAAGCGTACATGGTGATCCTTACAGTTCATGTAGCAGGCCAAATATATTTCTAATCAAATTCACACTGTCTTCTTTCTGCGTTTTTCCCCAATCAAAGGTATATTGTAATGGTATTGGAGGCAACCTTGCTAAAATAGAGAGTGACGACGAACAAGAATTTCTTGTCGAGATTTCAGCGGAAAAATATCCAGGTAAGTCTCTCTCTCTCTCCCTCCCTCCCCCCTCTCTCTCTCCCTCCCCTTTATCTCCACCTCTCTCTCTCTCTGTCTCTCCTTCCCTTCCTTCCTTTTGGTATTTGTCTTTACAAAAGTAAACATACTGCAGCTAAAGCAGAATCCCTTTTAGGTGTTACAATCCTAACGCTCCTAGTGCAAAACGCAATGAAATTTGTTATTAGTTGATAAACAGGGGTTTATATTAATGCAATATTTTTGCACAACTCTAACCGACCAAAAACTTCTTTGGTGTCCGTCTTGAAATTATTTGTTGATATTTTTGTACTTTCCGGAAAAGGGAGGTAATTATTGTCTCGTTTTGTAATGAGAATAGAGTGGCCCTAAATTTATAAATGATAATTCTAAGAAGGAAAAACAGAAAAACAGTGGCCTGGTCAAAGTAGTACAATAATACTCATTTTTAATCATAGTAACTTTTTTAGGATACTACTAGAGTGGAAATGGCTGTTTTCCTTTAGAATGCTCCTACCTTAATTACTCACAGTCACAATTTTGATTCGTGTCACAGAAAACGGCTATGACTTTTACTGGATTGGCGCCTACCACAATGCGACGCAAGCAAACTTTCTATGGTATGACGATACAAATATAGAATACAGCGGAGGGTGGGGTCCGAGTCAGCCTAATATAAATACAGGGTGTGTAGATATTATTCGAAGCTACAGTTGGGAATGGAACGACCATATTGACTGCGAGACTGAATTGGCTTTTATCTGTGAGAAAGGTTAGTTTGATGGATCTCTAGACATTTAGATAAAGTTTATTTCATTAGCTTGTGGTTAACATAGGGAAATGTGCCGAAAAAGGGAAAGGTATGCGAAAATAACGAGTGCCGTAAGGCACAAGTTATTTTCGCGGACCTTTCCCTTTTGAAGCAAACATTTCCCCATATCAACCACAAGCTGATAAAATAAATTATATATTATATTTCATCTGATTATTTTGTCAACGAATGCCACTTTTAAAACTAGTGATCTCAAGTCAGTAAACCAGATTTTCGGTAAGAGGAAATTATTCACTGTGACGGGGAAATACCCCCCTTTAAACTATGTCATTTCTTTACCCATAAAATTTCTAAAAATAGACACATGAAATATGATATTAATTCTTATTTCATGCTTTGTGGTCATTTATCAAGATATAACGGTGAAATATTTTCCAATATTTCATGGTTACGACAAGTGAAAAAAACATCTATTTTCTAACTTCTGAATTGAAGGCGAAAACAGAAGTTCCTGTGCTATAGTTACCTACATGTTGGGAAATGTACATGCAAAATGTGCGTTCCACTCAAACGGGTAGAAATATATATTATATTTCATGTGTCTAGTTATAGAAATTTCATGGGTAAAGAAATGATGTAATTTAAGCTGGGAAGAATTATATCCCCGTCTGACAGTGAATAATTCCCTCCTACCGAAAATCTGGTTTATTGACTTGAGATCACTAGCTCTAAAAGTGGCATTCGTTAACAAAATAATTAGAGGAAATACAATATATGATTTGTTTCATCAGCTTGTGGTTGATATGGGGCAATATTTGCCTCAAAAGGGAATGGTCCGCGAAAATAACTTGTGCCTTACGGCACTCGTTATTTTCGCATACCTTTCCCTTTTTCGGCAAATATTTCCCCGTATTAACCACAGGCTGATGAAATAAACTCTATATAATTTACCCTACATTTTTCGCGCTTTACGTAGCTTTGTAATGCTTTTTTAGGCGGAGGAGATACGCAATTGGGTCTTACCAGAAAGACCTGTAAGAACCCTAGAAATGGGCTAGCAGCATGTAATAAAAAATATCTGTTTTTTTTTTTTCGGTGAAAGTTAGAAATTTATCTCATCGAGTGAACTTCATCAGTAATATTTTCGCTCGTGGTTTGATTGTTAAAAATATTACTGATGACGTTTACCCGATGAAATACATTTCGATCTTTCATCGAAAACAAAACACAAATATCCTCTACATACTAGTATTTGATTATCTTAACGTCTTAAGATTATTCATCGTAGATCAGTTGTGGTGATTTTTTTTTATATTCTACATCCAAATATTCTAATTGACTGACGCATTTTAAATTTCATAAAGCTTGTATCAAGATTGCAAATGACAGTGTTTCATTAAAAACAACGACTATGTAATTATTGTTTGCATCAAACAGGTCTTATGACTTAACCAAGACCGATAACACGTTACAACAATTTCCGATCCAATGCGCACATAAACAGATCGATCGCTGCTGCAACAGGGCCAATGCGTGATGCAAGGCTTAACAGGTGTTTGCCTCCCCCACCCCGCCATCTTGAAAAACTTCTAAGGATGAAATTAATTCTTTACCACCCCACTCTAAGTTTTACGACCGTATAGGGGAAGACTTGAAAACATTATGGAAAAAAGAGCAAAAGCTGGTTTCCAGCATTCCCTCTTTTCCCCACAATGTTTTCTTCTGTTTCAAAGACAATTTCATTATTTGAGCCAAGCTATATTTATGGTATGCAACACCTTTGAATTTGGACGAGCTTAAAGTTTTGTCATTTAGTTTTGTAACGAATTTAGGTGACCCATTTTTTTCTCTTCAAGTATTGTATGATTCGTAAACAATATTAATTTGTTCCTGATTTTGTCTTTCGTTTCAGATATAGTCATCAAGTAAAACAGTGGACAGAAGACGTTCCGAGTCTTATCAAACATTTTATTTCAAAGTGACTAGATCCGGCAGGGTTTTTTGCCTAATATTTCACAAGGGAAAGAACTTCTATGGAGCTAATGTGTTCTGAACATCTTGGCACAAAAATGGTCTTAGTTCCTTTTGCGGATGTTGTATATACGAGGTCTGCAGGGTCCGTATTCACCAACCATTCTTAAGAACATTCTTGGTCTTATTCGTCAGAATTTTGTCAATGTGAAAGTAACAGAACTTCTGATTAGCTAAACCATTCGGTTTAGCCAATCAAAAGTTCTGTTACTTCCACAGTTAGATAATCTTGAAGAGTAAGACAAAGAATGTTCTTAAGAATGGTTGGTGAATACGGACCCAGACTGCACAAGACTTGCATTCTGAAGTTACATCTATTGTACGAATACGACCATCAAGTTACATTTGGCTAAAGGCTCAACAATACTGCAGAAAGAATTTATGTCTCTCATGCAAGTCATTATCATTGTTGTTGCACTATTCTTAAAAAAATGAATACATTATACATGTACTGCATAATATCGTTTTCATATCTTTTTTTTTTCTACTTTTAGCCAATAAAAATTATCTTACCTTCAAATTTAGAACTCGAGAATAAGGCAAGAAATGTTCCTAAGAAAAGTTGACGAATACGGACCCAGTCCTCTTTCAATGGGCCGAAATCCAATGAATCTCAGAAAAAATTTCATGTACTATTGACCGGACGAACGGAGGGTACAGGTATAGAGTGTATTTCATCAGCTTGTGGTTTATATGGGGAATTATTTCATGCTTCCCGGTAGAATATCGAGAAATAGCAGTGAAAATATTTTTCGATCTTACACTGGTACCACTAGTGAAAATACCGATTTTCACGTTCTTGTTGCCTAGGTAAATTGCGCGTGCCTAACAACCAGATGGGAAATATGACGTCATATACCTTACATTTCTCGCGCTTGACGTAACGTTGCTATGCGGGAGGGGTACGCCACGGGGAATAAGGGAAAAGAACTGTACTGAATTTTGATAAAGCTCCACCCAGAAAGGGTAAAAAGCATGAAATAAATAGAATATTTGTATTTTTCGTTGAAAGATCGAAATTTATTTCATCTCGTGAACACCATCGGTAATATTTCCACTCGTGGCTGCGCCACTCGTGAAAATATTACCGATGGTGTCCACTCGATGAAATAAATTTCGATCTTTCACCGAAAAATACAAATATCCTCTAAATATTTGCCGGAAAAGGGAAAGCTATGCAAAAATAACGAGTACCGTTAGGCACGAGTTATTTTCGCAGACCTTTCTCTTTGTGCAGATAAACCAAATGAAATTGGTCGTTCCAAACAGTGTCATGTGACAAAAAAGTGTGAGCAGCTAGACGAAATTTCATTGGTTGAATGCTCGACTGTTAGTACATATCAACCAATAAAATTTCTCGTTCCAAACAGTGTCACATGACAAAGAAAGGCTGCAGCTTTTCGAGATAAGCTCCCGGATCACAAAATTAACGAATTCTTAGGCGTTTCGTCGTTATTAAAGACAAAGACGATGTGCCAGTAGTATTTTATAACATATTTAAAGGGTGTGCACCGCTAATACTGTAGTTCATTGGATCTAACGTGCACCTTATATCTTGAAAACGGATGTACAAACCTTTGTCAATGGCTATGATTTTTTTGGCGAGTATACAAGTTCGAGCGAATATTTGTCAGCTAGACTGCATTAGCTAATGACAAACAGTTGTGTTTTGCTGGTAGAAAAAAAAATGTTTTAGCTATCAGTTGTATAGCCGACTCAAGGCAGCCATCTTGTCATGCAGGTATATTCGCTGTACGTCAGGAAAAAAAAACCCAGTAATTTGAAAATATACCGCCCTTGATCTCCACCACTAACACGGTGACGTGACACCCATTAACAGCAAAACGTCGTGGAAGTATGATAATTTTCAAATGTGGTTCTGTCTTGGGATAACTTGTGGTTTCATGTGAAGGTGTCTAAGTTGCATTAATGAACTTACCTTTTCTGAAAATGAGCTTTTCCTTGTAGCCGATTTGCCGACTTAATCATAGTTTTTCCGCGATTTTTGCAGATGATAACAAAGTCAACTAATGGTATAACTTCACGAGCCTCGATTTCGATAAAGTACCATGTGACTTATTCTGGAAACAAAATGGTCGCCAACTTCGATGTTTCGCGATTTTAGATGTTTCGACGATATATTTTGTATAGCTTTTATATTTTCTATGGCTGAAAGCCAGCAGAGCTTATGTCATGGAGGGGTTTCAGTCGTCCTTCCGTCTGTCTGTCCGTCCGTCTGTCCGTCCGTTAGTCTTTTCTTGTTTGCGCGTTAAAGTCTGCATTTGTTGTCGGATTTTTGTGAAACTTGCACAGTTTGTTTATCTCATCATTAGCTTCAACCCTATTGATTTTGAGAAAAATCCAAAAAACTGTATGGGAAAAGTAGCCATTTCAAGTTAAAATTTCAAATTATTGTTTACGCAATTAAGTCTTCATTTGTTCTCAGATATTCATGAAACTTGCACAGTTTGTTTATCTCATCAGTAGCTCCAACCCTATTGATTTTGAAAACAATCCAACGAACAGTATGGGAAAAGTAGCCATCTCAAGTTGAAAATTTCCAATTTTTGTTTACGCGATAAAGTCGTCATTTGTTCTCAGATTTTCAGAACAGTTTGTTTATCTCATCAATAGCTTCAAGCATATTGATTTTGAAAAAAAAATCCAATAAACAATATGGGAAAAGTAGCCATTTCAAGTTGAAAATTTCAAATTCTTGTTTACGCAATAAAATGTGCATTTGTAATCAGATTTTTGTGAGGCTTGCATAGTTTGTTTATCTCATCAATAGCTTCAACCCTATTGATTTTGAAAAAAAAAAAAAAAATCAAATAAACAATATGGGAAGAGTAGCCATTTCAAGGTGAAAACTTTCAATAAAGTCTCCATTTCTTGTCAAATTGTCTTGAAAACAGTTTGTTTATCTTATCAGTAGCTTCAACCCTATTGATTTTGAAAAAAAACCAGTAAACAATATCGGAAAAGTAGCCAATTAATGTTCAAAATTTCAAATTCTTGTTTACGTGATTAGGTCAGCAGTTTTGGCTGGATTTTCACGAAACTTGCACAGTTGCTTTATATCATATACAGCTTGAACCCTATTGATTTTAAAAAAATCTGACTATCAGTTTTTGAAATGTAGCCATTCAAAGTGGAAAATTTCCAATTCTTGTTTAGGCAATGAAGTTCACAGTGTTGATCCAATTCTTTTGAAGATTCATCAAGGGATTGAATATCTAGTTTGTCTTTTTGCTTCATGAATTCTTGATTTTATGCTAGCATAAAAGCAAACTCTGCCAGTAGAGCATATCGAGGCCCTTCACGGCCTTCTAGTTTCGTCTGCAAATGCATTTCAACTTGGATGAGTCTGAAATTTTGTCGTTTGGTAAATGGATCCATAAAATCCATAATTATGTCCCACAATCGACCGAATAATTCCGAAGACAATTCCTTTTTAACTCTTTACCAAACGACAAAACTTAGACTGGTCCAAATTGAAGGCACATGCAGACGACAAAATAAACGTAACTCAAAAATAGAAATTTGTTTCTAGCAGGGTAGAAAACATTGTGGGAAAAGGAGAAAATGCTGGTTACCAGCATTTTCTCCTTTTCCCACAATGTTTTCAGATGGCTTCTTTTTCAGGGTCGTAAAAGCCAGGGATTGTTTGGTAAAGGCTTAACATGCAGAAATTGGCACAAGCAAGAAGTATCGTCCGAGATAAGCCTGTGCGGACTGTGCAGGCTGATCTCGGTACATACTTTTCTGCAATTACAATAAAACCCCATTTTACAGAGCACTAATCATATTATTTTGTGGACAAGAGATAATTTAGTGGTGGCCACGAATTATCATCTCGTGATCACGACATGGTTTTCGTTTCTCGAATGTCCTCATTGTGCTGCCATTATAATATCTGACACGGGGAATAGCTCTAAATGAAAATGACCTACTTTTACATGTATTTACAGACCGATCAGACATAATAGTGTATTTATAGTTAACTGTATTACAGTTTACTGAAGCACTTGAACCAGTTCACAGATTTATTATTTACTGGGAAATATTTCTTTCATTATGAAACGATGAAGGACTACGGGTTGCTAATTCTCGCAAATATCTTTACTACCTTTTGCGTTGATTTTAAGAATTACACGCCCGTTAAAAACAAGACGCTTGCTGACTTTTATGCTATCTTTCCCTCAAGATTTTTTATCAGGTGCATTAATTTGTGTGAACAATCGCCAGAATGCTTATCGGTCAGTTATAACGAATTAAGCTTGACGTGTTATTTTCATGCTAAACATCCGGTTCAAACAGACGCCATTGTGACAGTTTCTGCAGGATTTTCGCTATACTATTCCTACGGTGAGTTTCGGTTTTGACCTATTCATTTTATGTTGATTCGGAAGCAATTTATTTAGGACACAAACCAGTTGCTCTTGATAATAGCTTCCGAGAAAATTTTGCACTCTCCAAGAGTCAAATACATCCATCAAGGGAATTTAGAAATTGTGAAAACTTTGATTAAGTAACCCAGGCTTTATTAGTGAAATTTCACGGCTGTTCTGGGTTCAGATATCTTACCTAATGTCGGACGGAGTAGATATGACCCAAGATCAGACTCTATAGAATATTTAGAATTCACTCGTACCTGATTTGAAATAAACCTTTTTTCTTACACACCATGTAAACAAATATACACACACACAAAAAAAATCCTGAAAACTTAAATTCTCAGACTCATAAAATTTCACCGCCGCTACTAGTTTTTCTCTTGCAGTACTTTTTCTTCTTTGATGATTCAATTTCTTTTTCACCCCAGAATGCCCGACTGGTTTGTACAAACTTGGAGAAAAGTGTTATTTCTACAGCACATTGGAGAGATCTTGGGAAAATTCACAGGTAATTACTTTTTCGTTTTAACCCTTTCCCAAACGACAACTTTTTGGACTAGACCAAATTGAAAGCATTTGCAGAGAACAATTCAACTCTTGCTGAAAAGATGATTTCTGTCTATGATAATGTAGAAAACATTGTGGGAAAATGAGAAAATGCTGGTTACCAGCATTTTCTCCTTTTCGCACAATGTTTTAAAAAAGCTACTATTCCAGACCCGTAAAAACCAGGGATTGTTTAGGAAAGGGTTAAAGCAGTCTGTGTTACCAGTTTTATCTGCATATGCATTCGGCCAACTCTGACAAATGGTCGTCATGCATGGCGAATACCGGAGATGATAGCAGTGTAAGCCTTTGCGCACCTTTTGACACCAGACTATGTGCAAGGTCATCCTCGGATACCCCAGGGTCTCCCTATTTGCTACGCTACATCGACCCTGGGACAATTGACTAATAAAACTTTGAATCAGCCGCTGAAAATCGATACGAAACGTCATACCGTACAGTCCACTCGCCCATCACAAAATGATGATAGAACCAATGAAAAGCCAGCATTCGGCCAGCGGTAAAGCGAGCCGCCGAAAATCGATACGAAACGTCATAGCGTACAGTACACTCGCCCATCACAAAATGATGATGGAACCAATGAAAAGCCAGCATTCGGCCAGCGGTAAAGCGAAGGAAATTCAACAAATTGTCCCAGGGGTCGATGTAGCGTAGCAAATACGGAGACCCCGGGGTATCCGAGGATGGTGCAAGGTGAATACATTATACTACTGAGAATTTGCTAAGGATCATATGTATTTCCGCGATAAATTTCATTTTGGGATTGTCAGTGAGTAAATATTGTTTAATATTGATCATATTGTTGTCGCTGGCATATTTGCATATCCTAACATCAGCACTGCGTGCCTCCTGAAGTATCGCGTTACATTGTCATGTAGATATAATCACAACTCGCTTTCTCCTCATTTGTCAGCTTACATTCTGATTGTTTTGTTACCAATATAAAGTCAAAATACGTCCATGACGTGTCTACAGGACATCGCCTAAACCAAAAACGACTTAGGTTTTTGCATTGGAATGATTCTAGATAGCTCAAGGCAACTTGATGTCGCAAATGCATTGAACGTCGGCCTAAGTTTGATCAGCAGAGCATGGAATAGCCACCAAACCTTTGGTTCCTCAGCATATCGTCATGGTAGCTGTTATCAGAGTTCCAAAACGGCACGCCTGGACAATTTCATGGCGGAATCCGTTTGGAGTCTGTCCGTGAACGCTTAAACTGGGGACACCACCAGTGACAAATCTGTTGATAAATAAATACCATTGGGGTTACACCCTTATCAGTGCAGTAAACAGGGAATCGAGTATGACAGCCATTATGGCTGTAACTCTTTGAACAGAAACGTGTGATTAAAAGAATTCTATTCGTTAGCTTTGAAGGTGATATTTACCAAGCCCGTTGGTAAAGTATTATTAAGCTTTTCAAATGCATGCTTACTAACATTACATTAGACTTTAGACAGAAGGCAATGAATTATGTGAGAAACTATGAGTTATGAAATAGAGAATATGCACATAGTGTTGTCATAGGCCATTATCAAATCATCTAACGAGCTTGGGAGGATTGACAATTGTACATGTACCTGGCGAGACAATCATCAAATCTAACAACCGACCCAGATATTTTTGATATACGACAACACTATGTATGTTTTCTATTTATGTTTAAACGTCTGGTTTTTCCTTGCGATACAGATATGAAAATATGTACGATATTTCCAGCGGAGTATTAATAACGTCATGAGTGACGTTGCCATAAAAAGTAACGTTACCCGGAGGAAATTCATTATTACGAGTATTTCATGCTTTCCGGTAAGTTTTCGAGAAATGTCGTTGAAATATTTTTCGATATTTCATGGTTAAGACCTGTAGGCCTAAAAATACCGATTTTTATACTCTAACTCTTAAAATGAATGCGGAAACAGTTTTTTCCGCGCTCTAGTTATCAAGGCAAAGTGGGCGTACCTTTCAACCGGATGGAAATATGACCTTATTTAGATCTATCTACCTTACATTTCTCGCGTTTGACGTAATATTGTAGAGAGTTGCTATGCAGATGGGGCCGCTACGGCGAATCATCGAAAAGAAATGTTCTGGATTTTGATTAAGCTCCGCCGAAGAAAGGGTGAATAAATGGAATATTTGTTTGTTACCGTTAAAGATCGAAATTCATTTCATCATGTGAACATCATCAGTAATATTTTGACTTGTGGTGCGCCACTCGTGAAAATATTACCGATGATATTCACTCGATGAAATAAACAAATATCTTCTATATGTTTTACAAATATCCGTAGTTTTCGATCTATATTCCATAAATATCCAATAGATATTATTGCATCCATATTTGGTAAGTTATAATGCCAATATAAATACCAATTTTAGAAACCCTTTTGGTTCTATGACAGGTATATTGCAATGGTATTGGAGGCAACCTTGTGAAGATAAGTAATGACAACGTTCAAGAATTTCTTGCACAGATTTCCGAGGAACTAAATCAACGTAAATTTTATTTTGCCTCTTTCTTTCTATCACTCTTTCTGTTTCTGTCTCTCTAGCACCAAGTTCATTGTCCTCGGTTTGTGAAGTACTTGTTTTTCTTTCCACACGTACTAGAATACTTATTAAACTGCAGAGAAATTTCTCGTGATCTGATTGGTTAATATGCCGGGAACATAAATCATGTTCCCTGGCAAAAACCACGCTAAGCCAGTTTCCCTTTTGAGTGCCCCGTAAACATCACTACACGTGCAACACAACATCTAAAATGGCGGCGTCGATCGATCACCAGACTGCACATTTATGCACCGAACTTCACGTTTTAGTGACGTCAGTTTCCAGTGACGTCAGTTTTCATTGAATTGGGGCACGCAGAAGGGAATTTCGTCAGCATACTCGATTCGTGAAATTACAAAACAGGAAAATTTCGCTTAACGCACTTTGAAAGGGCAAAACTTTGCAGTATATTAAATTCGTTGTACGGCCAGGTGGCAGGGGACTTGGAAACTTGTTCACGGCAGTGGTGAATCATGTCGCCACCTCGCCTTTGACTCGGGACGACATGATTAACCACAGCCGTGAACAAGTTTCCAAGTCCCCTGCCACCTGACCGTACAACTAATAATGTATAACCTTTTTTAAGCTTCTAGCGCAACATGGGATTAAATTTCTTATTAGTTGATGAATAAGGATTTATACTGATATAATATTTTTTACTCATTTCTAACCAACAAAAAATTCATTTGATGTCCATCTTGAAATTATCTGTTGATATTTTGTTATTTTTCAGAAAAGGGAGGTAATTATCATCTCCTTTTGTAATAAAAATAGAGTGGCCCTAGATTTATACATGATAATTCTTAGAAGGAAAAAATGGAAAAAGTAATTCTTAGAAGGAAAAATTGGAAAAAGTGGCACGTTCAAAGTAATACGATAATACTCATTTTCAATCATAGCAACTTTTTTAGGATATCATAGTGGAAATAGCTGTTTTCTATTAACATGGTACCACCCTTATTCTACTACGAAATTACACGATGTTTTTGACGGTGTCCCTGTCTGATTGGTGTAATTTTATGAATGATATACGTGGTTCTCGTGCATACTACGCTGAAATTTTACAGCAGATGGTTCGATATAAGAGACTGAAACATACTTCAAATATGGCGGCAATAACATATGAGCAGAGGGTATACTATAAAATTCGGACAAAACTCAAGAATCCGATAGTAGAAAGCCTTGTCGATTGGTAGAAAGCTTGCAAAAAGGATGCGTTAAAGCTAAGTGCAGTTTATACATAGTTTTGGCGTTTTGAAGATAGTCGGGAGCCAATTCAAACTGCATCTTTGCTAGAATAAGAAATGGATTTCTTAATGCAATGTCAGACAAGGTCTTAACCCTTGCGTAGAAATGAGTATCTATGGAGTAAAGGGTTAAGCCAGTGTAACACGCAATAGATCACAGGTTTCTTACTCCTGTACATAGTTCAAACAACTACCATTTGAGTTGTGAATTTCAAAACAGAGTGATTATTCAGTGTCGACCAGTTTCAGTGCTGACAGCACTTTGATTTTTATTCGTTCACAGAAAATGGCATAGGCCATTACTGGATTGGTGGGTACTACAACTCTACACAAGGGAAGTTTTTGTGGTATGACAATACAGTTATAGAATACAGCGGCGGGTGGGGCCCCGGTCAGCCTAACGTAGATCAAGGGTGTATAGATACCATTTTACCCTACGATTGGAGATGGAACGATCATATAAACTGTGGCAGTGAATTACCGTTTATCTGTGAGAAAGGTTGGTTTGCTTTAACCCATTACCATATGACAATATTTTAAACTGGTCCAAATTGAAAGCATTTGCAGACGACAAAATAAAAGTGACTGAAAATTTGAAATTTGTTTTGTGAAGAGTAGAAAACATTGTGGGAAATGGAGAAAATGCTGGTTACCAGCATTTTCTCCTTTTCCCACAATGCTTTCTAAAGGCTTCTTTCTCAGGAGTGTCAAAAGTAGGGATTGTGTGGTAATGGGTTAACTGATAATTTCACTCTTTACCACACAATCCCTAGTTTTGACGACCCTAGGGAAAAAAGGCGTTTGGAAACATTGTGGGAAAAGGAGAAAATGCTGGTAACCAGCATTTTCTCCTTTTTCCCACAATGTTTCCTATTCTTCCCAAAGTCAATTTCCGTTTTGAGTCAAATTGCTTAATTTGTCTTCAAATGTTTTGAATTTAAGCCAGTCTAGAATTTTGTCGTGTGGCACAGAGTTCAGCACATAAACCTGTACTGGTTTCATGCACTTTACATTGATTATTAATAACTTATAAAGCTTAACCAATCATTTTCAATGGATGTATTACGACCTAAGCAGTACCAGCATTAAGATGTACATAGTACAACTTTAATCCAGCTTTTGTTTCTTATAGAATTCGAACCCAAAAATTTATTGTCTGAATAAGGACATGTAGTTGTCTGGTTTACACCTACACAAGTTGGTGTCTTTAAAAAAGAAGCCAGGAGAGGCAAGCATCAATGTTTTCAAATAGTTTATTTGCTCTTACTATCAATACGTTTTGGTGCATGTACACAAACAAGTAAAAAAGCCGCCGCGTAGAAACCTCATGATTATGCTTTAAATGACGGTCATTTGACCTTCTTGTCGCTTTTTCAAGTCACATGATCTTGTCCAGTAGTCTTCTTCTCTTTTTGAACGAAATTCTTCTTTTCTTTCTGCTGCTTAGATTTATACTATTCGAAAAAAGTTTAGCAAGTTCGGAAAAGATTGATCCTCAGAGACGAAGTACACACAAAAGCCTAAAATGAAGTAGTGATTTTGATTAAGCATTCAAATTGCTGTTCATACCTATAAATTCATTCCATAACTCTGCGGGGTTAATTTGCTGTCTAGCATTAAATGGCATAGGGGTCAGGTGTGAAAAATGAAGTGAAAATCAGTATCGTGTATGCCCACCATTAGCAGCCAGGACAGCCATACAACGCCGTCTCATGCTGCAAACAAGCTTTCTGATAACACGAAGAGGAATTCTGCCCCATTCATATTGAAGGGCACGTTCAAGGTCACGCACGCTGTGGACGTCATGGTTTTCTCTTACCTGCCGACCTAATTGGTCCCAAAGATGTTCTATTGGTGACAGGTCAGGGGATCTTGCAGGCCAAGGAAGCACGCGCATGTTGTTGAGGCGTAAAACATTCTGCGTGTGGCGTGCAGTATGAGGGCGGGCATTATCATGCTGAAAAATTCCTACGTTATGCTGTTGCATGAAAGGTACAACAACAGGCTGGATAATTTCATTGCAATACCTTTGTGATGTCAGGTTACCAGCAACTGTAACAAGGTCTGTTTTACCATCATGGTAAATTCCAGCCCAAACCATGACGCTGCCCCCACCGTAACGGTCTCTCTGGATGACGTTATTTGGATCGAGCCTTTCGCCTCTTCTTCGCCAAACACGAACCCTGCCGTCGGCAAAAGACACGTTAAAGCGTGATTCATCTGTAAACAGAACATCATTCCATTGCCGGCGAGTCCATTGACGATGGTTGTGAACCCACTGGCGCCTTGCCTGTCGATGTCTCAATGTTAGTGGAATACCAACGTAAGGTCGGTATGCTCTAAGTCGAGCATCACGGAATCTGTTCCTGACGGTTCTGTCACAGACTCTAGTCCCTGTGGCATTCCGGAGCAGGCGTGTTAATTTCCGGCTTGACAGAAATCTGTTGCGCCTTGAAGTTGTTGTGATATACCGGTCCTCCCTCGGCGTCGTTTTACGAGGTCTTCTAGATCTGGGTCGATCAGTGACGGCCCCAGTCACTTGAAACTTGTTCCGTAGGCGACCTATCGTCGACTCGTGCCGATTGAAATGCCGAGCGACGTCTCGTAATGACATGCCAGCTTGAAGCATACCAATTGCTCTCTGACGTTGTTCTAACGTCATCCCTGGTCGCCTTCCCATGGTTACTTTTGAATAATTGTTGTCAGGTTATTTGACTACGCTTATAAAGCTGTGCTATCAATTGTTTTGCAACTCGCAAAGGAATATCGAATTTGCTGTACGCATGCCGCACGTGGTTTTCGCTGACTTGGATTTTGTGCAGTTTGCCCGCTTGCCAGTTTACACACACAGTTTAAGTGTAATGTGTATCGCTTAGGACAACTTAATAGCATAAAACAATGCTCATTTCATTAAGTTATATGAAAATATTAATGGGTAAAAAAACTTGCTAAACTTGTTTCCAATAGTATATTTACTTAATGAAAAATTACAATTATTTGAGGGGTCATTTGCAGACATGGCAACTATTGATTTAACAAATATTTATCTGATATTCGTCATATAAAAATAAACCACACCTACTTCCTGTTTCGGTTTTTTTATTTCGCTTTATTTACAAAACCATGACGAAACAGACTGTGTATCAGAACAATTACGCTGGAAGAAATAGAATTAGACAGCAAGTTCATGTGGCAGTTTGCCTTTTAAACTCGCCACTGTTGGAGAGGTTTGATGACCGACCTCTCCAATGAATGGACAAGCTCTATAACTTACACAAATCCCTCTCGATTATCACCTCCTGAAAACGTTATTTATTATACTGCAGAGAAATTTCTCGTGATTTGATTGGTTAACATGCCGGGAACATATATATATCATGTATCCTGGCAAAAACCACGTGAAGCCAGTTTCCCTTTTTGAGTGTCCCGTAAACATCACTACACTTGCTACACAACATCCAAAATGGTGGCGTTGATCGATCACCAGACTGCAAGTGTACGTTTTAGTGACTTCATTTTTCCAGTGACGTCAGTTTTCATTGAATTGGGGCACTCAGAAAGGAAAGTCTATTTCGTCAGCATACTTGATTCGTGAGATTATAAAACAGGAAAATTTTGCATAACGCGCTTTGAAAGGGTAAAGCTTTGCAGTATAATGAATTCGTTGTACGGTCAGGTGGCAGGGGTCTTGATTCACCACAGCCGTGAACAAGTTTCCAAGTATTACCAGCATTTTCTCCTTTTCCCACAATGTTTTCTAAAGTCTTAATTGTTTCTCAGGGGCGTCAAAAGTAGGGATTGTGTGGTAATTGGTTAATCAGATGTTCATTTGTATCAACTTATTGTCCAAGCTATTTTTTTGTTTTTGTTTCAGATCTATTTATACACTAGAAGAGTGGGCAGAAGATGTTCTATCCGTCATTCAAAAATTATTATTTATTAATATACTACCTCGCCCTTTTAACCCTTTACCCCATAAGGTATTTCTATGTTATCTCTAATTGACCCTAAATGACAGCAAGGATGAAGCCGTTTCTTATGTGTAAATGACACCTTTTGATAGCATAGAAAACATCGTCACGAGCAATTTCACCTTTTGCCGCAATGTTTTCCAAGGGCTCCTACAAGCAATGTGAAGAAATGAGTAACTATGGAGTAAAGGGTTAAATTCTTAACCCTTCACCAGACAATCCCTGGTTTTTACGACCCTAAGATAAAAGCCTTTTGAAAACATTGTGGGAAAAGGAGAAAATGCTGATAACCAGCATTTTCTCCTTTTCCCACAATATTTTCAACCCTGCTGATAAAAAAATTCAATTTTTGATTTAAGTTTATTTTGTCATCTGCAACTGCTTTCAACTTGTACCAGCCTAAAATATTTTGTCATTTGGTAAAGGGTTAAGCTTCTAAGGGCGACTTGCTGACCTTTTTCAGACAGTGTAGATCAAGATCAGATCTTACAAAAGTTGCAGTCAGATTTTGGATCTACTCTGTCCGAAATGTACCTTGACAATAGCAAAATTTAGGTTTTTTACGATCAGCTTGAAATGCGAGAGTTAAAATTATAATACGTGAAAGGTATTAGTTAAAATGTAATGTCCATGATATTGAGGATGAATATCATTTTATTTCAATCTGCCCGCTGTACACCGAATTGAGAAAAATATATTTAAAGAAATACCATACAAATAATCCAAGTTTTATCAAATTTTGTACTGTAATGTCATCAGAAAAGTTAGCAAGATATGTAAAAAAGGCTTTTTTCGATAGGAAACATGTCCTAGGTCCTACAGTAACTTAAACAAGTTCATTCTAGAAATAAAACACTTTCTATAAATTCCATTTGAGTATTATTTCATTACTCTTCAGTATTATTCTTCGATATGATTGATGTTTCTATGTGCACATGTTATTTCTTTAACATGTAATGACACGTCGTTAGTACGGTATGTTTTGTAACATTCCATATTACTATTTTTGCGAATGTGTTTTAAAATACTTACAAAACAACACACGATAGATTGTGACTATTACTATAAAGTCGGTTTACTTCCAAAATCTCGTAACTACAGCTTGTTACAAGCTGTAGTTACGAGGTTTTGGAAGTAAACCGACGATATGTCATTGTTGTATTTTTATGATGAGGTACTGTATGTAATAATTGTAATAAATCTATGTCTAGGTCTATGTCTTGAAAATTCATTTTACGTACTTAGCAATTTAAGGTCTACCTGTGATTTAACCCTTGGGCTGCTAATCGCGACTCACTTAACTTTTGCGGATAGTGTAGATTAAGGTAAGATTGCACAGAACATGCAGTCTGATCTTTGATCTACATTGTCCGATGAGGAGATAGTTTTACCCAAAATGGGACTTTGAAACAGAAATATTTGGGTTCTCACCATTGAATTTAAAATATCATTTAGTTATTTAGTACATGTGACGTAACTGGGTAAAAATCATACGTATTCCTGAATGATACGCATAAGATTTTCTCATGTACCACATTGGCTTTTCGCTACAGTGAAAATAAAGTAACATCTACCCCCCCTCCCCTCTGTCCTGTCTTTGTTGTTTGTTTTCATTTACGAGAAGTCTAGTGGCCGAAACACGAAGTTGTCAAAATGGTACTTAAATCGATTGATTGATTAATTGGTTGACTGGTTGGTTGTTTGATTGGTTGATTGATTGATTGATTGATTGATTGATTGATTGATTGGTTGGTCGGTTGGTTGGTTGGTTCGTTCGTTCATTCATTCATTCATTCATTCAGTCAGTCAGTCAGTCAGTCATTTGCTGCATAGCCATAGAGAACGAAAGAAACATTTTGGACCAGCCTGCGCCCTAACTGTTTCACTGCGCTGACCGACTTAAGCGGCTGAATGTGGCATGACGGTGAACATCAAGATCGGATCTCTCTTTTATCTACACTATTCACCACTTTTTTTATTGAAAATATATAGAAATACCACATGTCGTCTGTGTATTTCCAAAACCTCGTAACTCGTTGTTACAAGCTGTAGTTACGAGGTTTTGGAAGTACACCGACGATATGCAGCCACAAAGAACTTAACCCTTTTCCAAACGACAAATTTTGGACTCTTTCAAACTGAGAGAGTTTGCAAACAATTTTAGATTTTGAGAAAATGGCAGATAGTTCTCAAAAAGGGTAGAAAACACTGTGGGAAAAGGAGAAATTGCTCGTTACGAGCAATTTCTCCTTTCCCCACAGAGTTTTCGAAAGACTTTAACTGTAGACACGTAAAAACCAGGGCTTGTTTGGGAAAGGGTTAATATAATGTGCAAAAAGTGGACTTTTTTTGAAAGTGATAAAGTTACATACAGCTTATCAGAGTACGAGCGATCGACACATTTTTTTTGTCTGAAAGCAGGATACCTTTGTAAACATTGTGACCGCAGGAAAATATCTCATTACGAGCAATTTCCCATTTTGACATGGTGTTACTCAATACATCCATGTATTAAACCTATTTTAACTCTTTACCACGCAAGACAGTTTTAGACTGGTCCAAACTGAAAGCATTTGCAGACGACAAAATAAAAGTGACTGAAAAATTGAAATTTGTTCTGGGAAGGGTAGAAAACACTGTGGGAAAAGGAGTAAATGCTGGTTACCAGCATTTTCTCCTTTTCCCACAGTGTTTTCAAAAGGCTTCTTTCTCAGGGGGGCAAAAATAGTGATTGTGTGGTAATGGGTTTTAACAGAGATGTCATCAACCGAAAATTGGTTTCGAAAGTTAATACTAAAACCTTATTTATCTCATTGTATTGATACATCGAACAGAAAATAGTGTAAACATAAGCAATATGATAGTGCAAATAAAAGTCATTGATTGCAACTGTCGCCAGAGAATTTGCATTGTTCTTTGGTCTATATATATTTTTTTTGTGCTTGAACCGACGGCGTCAGAAAACAATGGGGAAAGATAAGTTTGTAAATATTACAGACAAAAGAAGTGGTGCCTAACCTTGATTATATTTCTAGAAAAGGCTAAAAATAGGCTTGTAATACGTGTCCGTGGTCGTGAGGTAGAGCGTCGGCCTAATAACCTAAAGGTCCTGAGTTCGATACCCGGGAGTGGGTGTCAACTTTGAGATTTTTCAATGGCCCACACATTCGGCGCGAGTACTGGTGTAGTTTCCAGGAAGCAGAATCGAGAGAGATTAGTATAAGTTGTTAGAATTTGTTTTTCAATCGATGTCTAAAGTAAATATGTTTAAATTGAATTAAACAATACGTGAAAATGGGCATTCGGGTATTTACATAAAGTGTCGTCTCCGGATCAGCCTGCGCAATCCGCGCAAGCTAATCTGGGCCGACACTTTACAAATACATTACATTTTGTGCTACAGTAGACTTGCACAAAACAGTAAGCTGCACGTGTATTAGACAAGCCTGCGCTCAGTGCGCAGGCTGATCCGAGACGACACTTTACGTAAATGTCCGAACGCCCCTTTTCGCGTGTTGCAAGCCAATAATGTAAATGGCCGAATATAGACCGGTGTCTGTCAGTTAAATAGAGCATTTTCATTAAAACAAAATCATCAAGTAAAACTGCAAAACGAAAACTGTGTGTTCTCAATATTCTGAGTGTCTAAGTTAAGGGCAAATAACAACACAAATTTCTGTGGCTTTGCTGTAGTTGGGTTCCTTGTTTATTAGAATGACTTTAATGCAGGGCCTGACTGCCATGCTAGGTCAAATACACTGAAACGAACTTCTAAACAGCTGTAATTTCCCATTGACGTTTTTTCACGTCCGCTGCCTATAAAAGGGACGGGTTATTTGGTTTCGTTTTTTGCAGAGTAACTGACCGGACTGAAAACATACTTAGCAAAATTATGGTGGGAATTCATTCAATTTTATCGCGGAAGAAACTTATTCGTCGTCCATTCACTCAACATTGCAAATTGAAGTATCAATTTTTGAAAACTTCATGCTTGTTTTTTCGGATAACATTTCTTTCACAGAGAATATTTTTCATGTTTTTTCTTGTTGCTTACAGAAGTACAATATTTTATGCTTCTCTTTTTTAACCCGTTTTGGCTGGTAGACACCACGCATGCGCAAGCAACTGGTTTTCTTTTTTTCGAAAAAGGGAGTTCTTCTGTTGGCAAAATCGGGAATCTTTTCACCACAATACTATGGTTGACGTCCAGATATACGTCACAATTTGTTTTTATCAACATTTTTTTATACTTCAATACTCCAATTTAAAAGGGAAACGAAAGTGGCCGTTTAGAAGTTCATTTCAGTGTAGAGCACTGACCGAAATTGTTATTCGCGGGTTGATTAACTTACTAGTATTTACCAAACGATAATATTTTAGACTTGTCAAAATTTAAAATATTTGCAAACAACAGATAAATGACTGTCCACATGACGAATTGGAAATGGTCTTTGATAGAGTAGAAAACATTGTGGGAAAATGAGGAAATGCTACCAGTAGAGAGAGAGAGAGAGAGAGAGAGAGAGAGAGAGAGAGAGAGAGAGATTCGCTTTTTGTTGCCCGTTCAGTGAACTTACATTTAAAGCGTTTTGCGTAAGTTTTCACAATGAATCTATTTTGTTTTGAGACAAAAGTATTCTAAGGTCAACAGTCGCAGTGCGAGAAACTGTTTATAACATACAAAGTTAGGGTTGTTATGGTACGGATTGAACAGTGACAGAAAACAAAAATATGATAGTTATGAATAAGTTTTCTTAGACGTCGAACATTATTTCGACTTGGCTGATCTTAGAAAGCAGGTAGAGTCTCGTTAAGGATACTGTGCGAAGCTCACAGAGTCCGTATTCAACAATCACTCTTTAAAAACGTTCTTAGTCTTATTATTCAGAATTTCGTCAGTGTGAAAGTAACAGAACTCCTGATTGGCTAAACCAAATGGTTTAGCCAATCAGAAGTTCTGTTTCTTTCACGGTCAGAAAATCTTGAAGAATAAGATGAAGAACGTTCTTGAGAATGGTTTGTGAATACGGATGCAGAAGCAGGTGGGGGAAGGGATATGTGATCAAGTCACCGAAAATTAAAAAAACCAGCCAACCAACTAACCAACCAACCAAGAAACCAAACCAACCAACCAAGAAACCAAACCAACGAACCTATCAACCAACTAACCAACCAACCAACCGACCGACCGACCGACCGACCGACCGACCGACCGACCGATCGATCGATCGACTGACCGACCGACCGACCGACCGACCGACCGACCGACCGACCGAACGAACGAACTTTTTTTCTTTAATCTGAAGGAGACCCTACACACTGACATCCCAAATTCTCAAGAAATCGATTACATACCAACTTCTGGCTCCTTTACATTTAATGTTGAGGTTCAGGACTACACTTTGCGGCACAAAATGCTTTTGCGAGTAGTTATTATTGACATCAGGGTCTGTATTTCGCCGACCAGTCTGAAAACCTTCTTAGTTTTATAATCCACAGCTTAATGCCGTTTTCGACAGTAATTCTGTCATTAATTCTGTCATGTCGCTGTGGGCACTGCACTTATCCATGATTTCCTTGAGTCTTTTTCACCAGTATTCCTAACAATTTTCTTTTCAAATCACTGGCTGCTTTCCCACATAACCGTTGTCTAGATAATGGTCAGCTGTGGAAGGGGAAAGAATCCTGTCGTGATGACTATCATCAGTCTTCGGAAAGAAATTGGCCGAGCTAGGGATCGAGCCCATGAATCCCTGTTATCAAGTCCTGCACGCTATCAACTTAGCTTCCAGGCCTCAGCTGAAGAATTAGACTAAGATTATTCTAAAGAATGGTTAGTGCATACGGACCAAAACTGTACAGAACCACTGGGAATGCCGGCTTTTTCGGACAACACTCTCAGAGTCCACGGATATATGTTTAGTTTAAACATAATATATTTTACTATCATAAAACGCGATAACTGTGGCCTTTGTTTACAAACACTGGATCAGTCCAAAACATTCAAATAGAGAATACCAGGAACGAAGCAGTTACTTATTAGTAAATTTCAACAAAGACTTGCAAGTAATGCTGTGGTGCAGTGGTCAAAGGGACTCTGCTACAGCCCAAACGGATCGAGTTCGAGTCTCAGAGAATTTTTTTTTTCAGTAATGCCACCGTTTTTTTTTTTTTTGTAAGCTAATTCAATGGTTACATTATTTTTTTATGACATCATAGTGAATATTTTAGTTTTACTTTGTAGTTTCATATTTAATTGACATCACACGAGATTGCACATTGATCCTTCGAAATTTAGGAAAAATGGACCAAGACATTTCTTGTACCGGAATTGATGCTAGAAATAGTCTCGTGTTTCAGACTTCTAAGATGACTAAAGCCACATATTTCTGGCTACTATTTTTCTTCCTGTTTCATGGCTTTGACAGAAGAGACATGTCTATAGACTCACTACAGTTTGGAACTTACGCATATCTGAAGCTTGACTGCACAAGGATTTAAATTGAAACACCAGTGGATCGGAATCACTTGTAAACTAAAGCAACCTGAGTGGAAAAATAATATAGATGTGCGGTCTTAGCAGATCGCTCCCGGGTATCGAACTCAGGGCCTTTAGGTTATGAGGCCGACGCTCTACCTCACGACCACGGACACCACGGATATATGCGCTCTGGCAAAAAGGGGTTAAATGCACCCCCATGATGCATTATGCCAATCAAATTCATCATTATAATTATGAAGCCATAAATTCCACTTTATTTAACAACTGACCTAATTCTTGGGTAGACTGGTTGTTTAAGATGGAGAAAACTGACCAGTAGCAGAAAAAATGTTACAGGTCAGCCTGCGCTGCATGCTTTAACTCTTTTACCACATAATCCCGACTTTTAACGACCCTAGCAAAAGAAGCCTTTTGAAACCATCGTTGGGAAAAGAAGGAAGTGCTGGTAACCAGTATTTTCTCCTTTTCCCACAATGTTTTCTACTCTTCCCAAATTAAATTTCATTTTTTTATTCATGTTTATTTTGTCGTCTGCAAATGCTTTCAATTTTGATTAGTCTAAAATTGTCGCCTGCAAATACTTTCAATTCACACTAGTCTAAAATTTTGTCGTTTGGTAAAGAGTTAATTAAACCTTTCACCGTTGAGAGAAATATGAACCCTGTCTCAATGATCATTGTAGCTTTATCTATGGGGTCTACCAAGGGTGCCAAAATTATAGCCCTAGGGTCATATTTGGCCCCGCCCAAGAGGGTCACAAATTTTACATGGGCTTATGCAGGGAAACTTTTATAATCTACTCGTACGTAGCCATAAAGCCTAGAAGGGCTGCCAAATTTTTCAGGTAGCTTTATCAAATGCGCGTCTATCAAGAGGGCCCGAATTTTAACCTCGGGGTCAAGTTTGACCCCAACCCAAGGGTCACAAGTTTTATATTGGCTTTTATAGTTAAAACTTGATAAACCTGTCTCATGGGTCACATGTTTTACAGGGTCTTTTATTGAGCAGATTTGTTTTACAGGGCTTTTTATTGAGGAAGATTTTAAAATCTTCTTGTTGTTTATAACCACACATTCTAGACCTGTTTTATTTGGTATGGGGCTTTATATCTTGTGGACCTCCACAAGGATTCAAGTAATTATAGCTTTGTGGCCAAAAATTGCTTTGCCCTGGGATCATAAGTTTCTCAAAGGATTTTATAGAAGAAAATTTTAAATGTTTTTAAACCAATTGGCCAAGTATTGTAATGTTTGGCTTGTACTGTTTTGACTTATTAGCCAGTGAAGCGATACAGGACCATCGTGGCCCTCTTGTTTTTTTTTTTTAAGATTAACCCTTAATTCTACCAAATTATCTCCCTTTTTAACACGATGATCTATATATAACATGCGTATTTGTACATTTTACATATTCAAAACCAGACATTTGCCTTTTTTTTCCAAAAATAAATGATTTTTCATTTAAATGACGCATAGTTGTATAGTTTTTCCTATTAAACCATTTGAGAACTCTTTACCAAACGACAAGTTTTTGGACTGGAACAAATTCAAAGCGTCTGCAGACATCAAATACAATCTTGTTAATATGATGATTTCTTACTTTAATAATAATATTGTGGGAAAAGTAGAAAATGCTGGTTACCATGCAGCATTTTCTCCTTTTCCCACAATGTTTTCTGCGGGCTTCTTTCTCAGGGTCGTTAAAAGTCGGGATTGTGTGGTAGGAGTTAAATCAAATACAAGCTAAATATTGGAACTATATATACCTTTTTCAAAGGCAAATTTCTCAGAAACAAGCACAGTGACCTACATCTTTTTTCAGTGTTATCTCATAGAGACATTATGAGCCTTGTATGTGAAAAGTTTTTTTTTTTAGAAAAAAAAAAAGAATCATATACGTCGTGAATTTGTCCCCCGCAAATTCTTTTAAATTTTCATTAGTGCAAAATTCTGTGGTAATGTGAAAATGACCCTGTTTATTGATTATTTTTTTGAAGACATTATTCAATCCTTTACCTGACGACAAAATTTTAGACTGTTCCAAATTGAAAGCACTTGCAGACGACAAAACAAACTTAAGTGAATAACTGAACTTTGTGTCCAGCACGGTATAAAACATTGTGGGAAAAGGAGAAAATGCTGGTTACCAGAATTTTCTCCTTTTCCAACAATGTTTTCAAAACACTTCTTTCTCAGGGTCGTGAAAACCAGGGACTGTTTGGGAAAGGACTAAATTAAGTGACGATCAAAGTAATATATGAAAAATAAAAATCTCCATATTGGGCGGTGTAGATTCAAGATCAGACTGCAAGTTCTGTGCAGTCTGATCTTGACCTTTACTGTCCTCAAAATTCGGTAATTCGCTCTTAGCAGCATAAGGGTTAATGCGTTGAAAAAAAACATAGACATAGACATATCTTATTCGACATAAGCTTGTGCAGCTTCTATCTACATATAAATGGTTACTCGTATACTGACAACAATGATAATGAACTAATTTACAAATGAATTCGTAACATGTTACTTGTAGGTTGACATTAGTGAGAGAAGTGACACTGGTGAAAGGTAATTCATTAAACAAATATTTACAAATATTAACAAATCTGGTATAAATATTCACAAGAAAAAACATTATTACTTAGATTCACGAACATATCTACTCTAAGGTAAAGGGTAGTTCCTTTCACGAATACGGAAACTATTCATAAGTAATTATATCAGTGATAAAAGAGTCGCGGGAATAGCGATTAAAACCCTTTGCTTTATTTGCCTTTTTTTGTAATGCAGCAAGTGACTTTTGAAAACAGTGTGACACAAGAAAAGTAAATTGGGTACGGATGTATTTTCCTTTTTGCCCCATAGTTGTCACCTTCATTAAAACCATTCTCTCTATTATGCTTGTAAATCATTTTCCGCACAATTCCGGTTTTATTATTTTTTTTGTGGGGGGGGGGAAGCTTTCCTAAAGGGTTAAAGGTTAAGATAAAGTAAATAAAAAAAACATCGGCACATATCGAGCATTTGATTGTAAGAAGAATTTTATCCTTCTCTCAGATTTTTTTCAAACGCCTTAATTTTAGATTCACCATGAGACGTATTCAGAGGGTAAAACGACGGTCATATCGCAATTGCAACCCACATCTTTTCCTTTTTCCACAATGTTTTCTACTCTTCACTAAACAAATTTCAAATTTTCAGTCATTTTTATTTTGCAAATGGTTTCGATTTGTACAAGCCTAAAATATTGTCGTTTGGTAATGAGTTTATCAATATAAGAAGAAAATTTCTTTTCACAGTCACTAAGTTATGTGAAAACACAGTGGTAAAAGTAGAAAATGCACATATAGAGTCATTTTATACGAATACAAACGATGTTCCTGACAGTGGCATGGCGAGGCGAAAAAAGTCCTGTGCAAGTAGTAACATGCTATCTCTTTACCAGGTGCCAAAATATTAGACTTATCCAAGTCAAAGACATTTACAGACGACAAAGTAATTATGGCTTTTATCGTTGGGACTGTCTATGAAAGGCCAGAAATTATTGCGTGAAAAAGAGAAAAGGGTAGTTTCCAGAATTGTTTCCTTTTCACAAAAACATTTAAGCGGCTTCTCCACCGGGGTCGTTGAAACACGAGACCGTATGATGAAGGGTTTACTCTTTACTACTTGACAAAATGCTACCCTTGTTCATATTTAATGGCAAACGAAAGAGTAGATGTGGCTTTAATCCTTTCCCAAACGACAAATTTTGGACTGTTCCAAACTGAAAGAGTTTGCAGACGACAATTTTAGATTTTGAGAAAAATGGCAGAAAGTTCTCAAAAAGGGTAGAAAACACTGTGGGAAAAGGAGAAATTGCTCGTTACGAGCAATTTCTCCTTTTCCCACAGTGTTTTCAAAAGACTTTTACTGCAGACACGTAAAAACCAGGGCTTGTTTGGGAAAGGGTGAACAATGGGATATTGTGATAGACATGGGTGGAAACATTGTGGAAAGAGGAGGAAATACTGGTTTCCAGTCATTTCCCTTTTTCTAATACTATTTGTAACTTTTAGCAGATAACAATCAACCCGCTAAATAAATTAGATAAAACGTTCAAACTGATGGTATTAATCAAAGTTTTGCTATTTCGAAGGCATTTTTGGAGAAAATATATTTCCTCTTCGGAAAGTGTAGATCCAAGATCAGACAGCACTTTCTGTGCAGTCTGATCTTCATCTACACTGTCCACTATTTAAAGGATAGTGAGTGGTGCTAAGTGAGCAGTCTAAGGGTCAACCTTTTACCAAACGACAAAATTTTTGACTGGTCCAAATTGAAAGCACTTACAGACGACAAAATAAATGTTGAAATTTGTTCCCTACAGGGTAGAAAACATTGTGGGAAAAGGAGAAAATGCTGGTTACCAGCATTTTCTCCTTTTCCTACAATGTTTTCAAAAGGCTTCTGTTTCAGGGTCGTAAAAACCAGGGATCGTTTGAGAAAGGGGTTAAGCCGAAAGCAGAAACCCATAATTCACTATTTCACTATTACAGGTACTTTTCGGGAGGAAAATTATATCTCTTCACCGGGCAGTATATATAAAGATCAGACTGCACGTTCTGTGCGGTCTGATCTTGATGCACACTGTCCGCTAAAGGTCTGTGAGTCAGATTGAATAGCCTAAGAGTTAAAAAACCCTTTTATTCAATGTCTTGACACCACGGGACTGTTTGGTTAACGATCGATTTACATATCAAAACGGAAACGTTTATATTTAGCATAGAAATTCTGATACGAGATCTTTCGAATTGAATATTAAATCTTAATTTAAACTTCTGACAATAGTAAGGGGCAAAAATATTGAGGTGGTGATAACATTATCATTTCAAAAATACCACTGTTAATGGGGTATATTCAACCTTAAACGCCTTTGTTATAATAGTTGATTTGAATGAACTAGAAGTTGTCATGGCGCGTGAGACCGCGGAGGAATTTGTTTACAATGTGGGGAAGTATTTAAGTTGGAATGAAGTTAGTTTTATATTAAGGTAAACACGCTTCTTTGTGTTTTGTATACTTTATTTTATTGGTATTTTCTCTTTTTTTCAGGATTTTGGTTGAGTATACCTGAACTTACATTATTGTTTTCTTTTTGTTTGATCGTTAATGATCGTCTTAATATCTTACTTTGAGTTAAAGGTTTTGACCTGTGAAAAATCAAAGCAACTGTAGATTACAAATCAAACGTAACCCAGCTAGAAGAAAACATTGTCAGGAAAGGAGAAAATGCTTGTCACAAGCATTTTCTCCTTTTCTAACAATGTTTTGGTTCAAAATTCTTCTGTTTCAGGAGCGAAAAAAGAACCCTGAAATTGTCTAGTAAAGGAAGTACCTATTGCTGACTGCTTTGAAATGAACGAAACGAAAATTTAAGGCCAACGAAACTTGAGAAGCCGTATTTTCATTTTCAAAAATTTGTCCTGCCACAATATCTTAAGATTTTTCAGTTTTCTTATCTCTTATCGTGCTAGGGGTCCAGTGTGGCTGAGTGGTGATGTGTGGGACTCGTAACCTGGAGGTCCTGGGTTCGAGCCTTGCTGATTCCACTGGGTTTTTTCACAGGTGTTTCCTTGGGCAAGACACTTCAGAGCCTAGCCTAGTACTGGTGAAACCCGGGAAACATGAATATGTGAGCTGTCGCCGTGATATGACTGAAAAAAATGTTGAAAGAGGCGTAAAACACCATTCAAACAAATTCAAATTCTAATCCTGCTAAGTAAATGATACGAAAAAAAAAAAATCGACTTATTAGAAATAGCCCCTATATAATTGAAATTTGTTTCCAGCAGGGTAGAAAACATTTTGGGAAAAGGGGAAAATGATGGTTACCAGCATTTCTCCTTTTTCCACAATGTTTTCAAAAGGCTTCTATCTCGTTAAAAGTCGAGATTGTGTGCCTTACGCCAAGAAACAACTTTGAAGCCATCGACTATGGTTATCCCGGTTACTTTTAGAGTTTTAATGTAAATAAAGGTTTCTAAGGCATCTGATAACATTGTTGAAATAAAAAAAGACGTTGCGCCAAGAAAAGAGCTGGACTACTTTTGCCATTGCAATCAGCTGCAATCCGAATGCTGTCGTCTGCAGGCTTAGGAAAGCTTCAGAGCCGATCACTTTTCCAAAGAACACAACTCTGGAAGACAGAAAACATTGTGGGAAAAGGAGAAAATGCTGGTTACCAGCATTTTCACCTTTTCCCACAGTGTTTGTATAATAGTTTTCGTTCTCATGCTCGTAAAAACGCTGCATTGTTTGGTAAAGGGAAAAAGAAGCAAAGAGTTAGTAAATCCCGCTGGATTATCCATGTTGGGATTTCCAAGTTTGTTTGTTAGTTATTGGATTATAAACACAGCTTAATGGATAGGAATTGATCAAGTTGGGTTTTGTCTTGGTGAAGTTTTATTGACATTTCTAAACGCTTCTGTAAACCTTAAAGAGACCTATTCTATTCGGAATTTTTCGTTAATGCAGTGAGTTATCTTATTTTTTAAGGCTGCTGAAAAAAACAAATATGTCTTTTTTTTTTAACAAATGAAAGAGATTGCATGAAGAGTTACTTAAGATTACTTTTAATGGGATTTAAAAACGGTCCCGTAGTCGCTTGGCAGTCGATATTTCCATTCATGAGATCAGATATAATGTCATGGTACTTATCTGATTACGATTCCACACAGTCGACGCCACTCGCCATAACTCGGCCAATTCCGTACCTTTAAAAAAAAGTTCTGTATCAACGGATCACCAGAGGTTTGCCGGTGTAATGCAGAGAAATGACCCTCCCCTACAAAATGACCCATGTGTCATTTCTCTACGTAGCATAATGATCCGGGTCAGTTTTCTACGAAGAGAAATGACCCGGGTCACTTTGTAGGGGAGGGTCATTTCTCTGCATTACACCGGAGTCGACGCGTGAAGGTGATTTTGGACATTTCAACAAGGCTCTGTGGATTGTTAAAACTGACGCGAAATCTGAAAAGTATCGTCAAAATGACACGTATGCATGCACAGGCGATCTGTTTGTGATTTACTTTGCAATCTATAAACTGATCTGTGTCGTCTCTAAATGCTTCGAATTTGGTTAAGTCAAAAATAACTATTGTTGATTCAGATTTCAGCTCTATTCTTTATATATGTTCAGTGTTTTCTAATTGAAAATATTTCGATTTGTTGTCTGTAATTGTTTCAATTTCGTTAAGTCTAAAATTTTGTCGTTTGGTAGAGACTTTATCAAACGATTGGTGAAGTTGATTTATATTATCTTTTCCAAAGTACCTGACGATGTATCTTCAGACAGCAGAATAGCAGATCTGTCCAAATTGAACACATTTGCAGACGAGAAATTAATTCTGACTCAACTTTTAGGTACAAACGACAAATTTGAACCATGTCCAAATTGAAAGCATTTGCAGACGACGATTTCAGCTTGGCTTCACTCTTTACTAAACAACAAATTTTTAGACTTAACGGAAACAAAAGCACAAAATAAAGATAGAATAAGTGTCAGTCATGATTTTAAATTTCTTTTGGGAGGGATAGAAAACATTGTGGGGGAAAAGGAGAAAATGCTGGTAACCAGCACTTTCTCCTTTTTCCCACAATGTTTTCTAAAGGCTTCTTCGCAGAGTCGTCAAAAGTAGGGATTGTGTGGTAGGCTAATGAGTTAAATGGTGCAATCTTCTTTTAATAGGGTAGAATACTTTTCGGCAAAAGGAGAAAATGCTGGTTACCAGCATTTTCTCTTTTTCCCACAATGTTTTTAAAAGCTTTCTTTTCTAGGGTCGTTAAAAGTCGGCATTGTGCTGTAACGGGTACGAAACGTCGTGAGAATGATATAAACCAGTACTTTCTTCTCACCATGTTTTCAAAAGTTTTCATTCTCGTGAAATCGTAAAATTTCAGGCTTATTTGGAAAAGAATAAATAAACTTAGACGTTTGCTAATAAGTTATTCAGGTTATCCATCAGTCAATATTGACCTGTCATTTTTAAATCTTCGACTCGTTCCTTTATATACAAAATAAAGGTAAAGCTTGTTAAAGTTGGTTGATTGAATTTTTGATTGCTTGTTTAACTCATTACCAAACGGCAATATTTTAGGCTTGTCCATATCGAAAGCATTCGCAGATGACAAAATAAAAGTGACTGAAAATTTGAAATTTGTTCTGTGAAGGGTAGAAAGGCTTCTTTCTCAGAGTCGTCAAAAGTAGGGATTGTGTGGTAATGTGTTGATGGTTTTTACGCCACTTCAACAAATTTTCTTCAATATCACAGCGGCAACTGATTTATTTCATCCTGGGTTTCACCAGTAATAAACTTGGCCCTGTAATCTTTAAATGTCTTATCCAAGTGCAATCCTAGCATCATCTTCGCAAGTCAAGGCCGACGATTCACTACGCTACTCTACCCTTGGCGGATCGAGCTTGATTTTTACGTTCACCCGATACGCTTTTTCATTGGGTGCAGCCAGCTCTAGCTGCAACGAATGAAATCGCTCGTAGCATTTCATCTTTGATAAAAATAGAACAAGGTCTCTACCTTTCGAATAGGAGGTAAAACATGGAAACCCACGTGGATGTCTGCTTATCGCTTCATGTGTATTCGCAATGAGAAATATGATGTAAAGGGGGGTAATAACCAGCATCCAATAGAGGGTGCATCGCAGGAATCTCGAAATCGGGCTCAATCAGCCAAGGTAAGATCCACGTAGTGAGCGTAACCTTGGCTCGCGAAGATGTCCTAGCATAAAGCACAAAAAAAAAACTGGAAAAAAAATCTTTCGATGCAGGACTGAAAGAAGTGCCTCATACGACTTACAACATCTATGTAAAATATGGATGATTCAAACGCGTAACCCATTACCACACAATCCCTACTTTTTACGACCCTGAGAAAGAAGCCTTTAGGAAACATTGTGGGAAAAGGAGAAAATGCTGGTAACCACCATTTTCTCCTTTTCCCACAATGTTTTCTGCTCTTCACAACACAAATTTCAAATTTTCAGTCACTTTTATTGCATCGTCTGCAAATGCTTTCGATTTGGACAAGCCTAAAATATTGTCGTCTGGTAATGAGGTACACAATTGACGATCATGGGTCTAGGGGAAAAATAGTGTGCAAATTTTCCCTTTTGCTATACTGATTTTCATAGTTGTCCGCTGCAAGCCAAACAGAAAAAAAATTGTAGTCTGCAGATCGATTGAAATGACTGTGCAAAAATATTTCATACACAAAGATCAGACAGCGTATGCTGTCTGATATTGATCTACACTTGCCAGCAAAGCGCATTCTGATCTTAAACATTAACCAAACAATCCCTGGTTTTTACGACCCTGAGATAGAAACCTTTTGAAAACATTGTGGGAAAAGGAGAAAATGCTGGTAACCAGCATTTTCTCCTTTTCCCACAATGTTTTCAACCCTATTGGAAACAAATTTCAATTTTTGTGTAATATATATTTTGTCTTCTGCAAGTGCTTTCAATTTGGACCAATATAAAATTTCGCCGTTAGGTAAAGGGTTAATGAAAATTGTAGACATCTACAAAATTGTAAACTTGTGCTTGTTGCTGTAGATAAGGGTCAATTGATATGTAAGACGAGTCACTGATTTGTGACATATCGATCATACAACAATGTGAAATAACAATACACTATTCCAATACACACTAAATCAACCCTGTTTAAACCATTACCACATAATCCCTACTTTTGACGACCCTGAGAAAGAAGCCTGTAGAAAACATTGTGGGAAAAGGAGAAAATGCTGGTAACCAGCATTTTCTCCTTTTCCCACAATGTTTTCTACCCTTCCAAAACGAAATTTTAGATTTTGAGTTACATTTATTTTGTGGTCTGCAGGTGCTTTCAATTTGGACCAGTCTAAAATTTTGTCGTTTGATAAAGGGTTAACTCGAGATTTATAACCTGCATAAAAAGTTAAAATAACGTTATAAGTCGATAGTAAAAACCTAAATGTTCCTATTTTAAAGCTACTGTTTGAGAAAAAAATCCTCTTATCGGACAGTGTAGATCCAAGATCAGAGTGCACGTTCTATAGTGTCTGATCTTGATCTACACTGTACGCAGAAGGTCTTAGAAGATTGGGTTTAGGCTAGGGATTAGGTCTTCCAGCGCAAAACTTCTATAGGGGACCCTACACTGAAACGAACTCTTATACTGCCACTTATAAGCTGTAATTTCCCATAGAACTTTTCTCGCGTCGGCTGCCTATTAAAGGGACAGATTATATGGTTTCATTTTTTGCAGAATGTTTGGTCGGTCTGGAAACATACCTGAGCCAAATTCTGAAGAGAATTGATTCAATTTTTATCGCGGAAGAATATTTTTGTCGTTCATACAATCAACATCGTATAATGAAAAATCAAGTTTATGAAAACTTCATGCTTGTTTTTTTTTTTCGGATTACATTTTTCACAGAAAATAATTTTCATGTTTTTTTTTCTTATTGCTTACAAATGTTCAGTATCTTATGCTTCTCTTTTTAAAACTGTTTTGGCTGGTAGTCACCACGCATGCTAGTTTTCCTTTTTTTGAAAAAGAGAGTCCTTCTGTTTGCAAAATTGAGAATCTTTTCGTCACAATACCATGCTTAATGTCTAGTTATATGTCACAGTTTATTTTCATCAACATTTCTTTTACTTGTTCCAATAGCCCAATATAGGAGAAACAAAAGTGGCCGTTTAGAAGTTCGTGTCAGTGTATATAAACGACTTAAAATAGAACCTAGATCTACTAAAACTTTGATTTTTGTGGTATTTGACGAAGACAATACCACTATGAGTTCAAGATTGAATTTTGATAACCATGTATCTTATTTTGAGCAAAGCCGAAGGAAATAAACCCAGTTAAACTCATTTTTTCCCAGGCAAATGAGTTTTACGGTGGCAGTCAGATATGTAATTTGAAAGTGCATATTAAAATATATTGGGCGAGGCCATCGATCGTTGAGATACTTATTTTTGATTGAAAAATAGCATCTCTCACTCATAGCCTTTTATTGACGCAATGATACAAATTTGCCAACTGACTCCGTGCTTTTTCGTTCCAAAACCAATTCGTTCCATGGCTTGTTCGTCCTATGATTGCGCGCTACTCCATTCGATTGCTCATGAATATTTATAGATCGAGGTAATTGATTGTAATGTTGGAAATTAAATGTAAAAGGCTAGAGACATTTCAAAATTATAGTTTTCAGGAACAAACTTAATTTTGTTCGATATATCAACAGGATTCTTCTCTCTATTCGTCATGAATCCTATTGTCAAGGGACGTTACTCCTTCTTCCCCCTAATGATCAAAGGGAGACCACTTACACAAAAATAAACCAAACTTTGTCATGAGTACTCTCCCTTCAACCGAAAAGGTATTCATTTGCTTAGTGGGTTTACTTTTAACCCATTACCACACAATCCCTACTTTTGACGCCCCTGAGAAAGAAGCTTTTTGAAAACACTGTAGGAAAAGGAGAAAATGCTGGTAACCAGCATTTTATCCTTTTCCCACAGTGGTTTCTACCCTTCCCAGAACAAATTTCAATATTTCAGTCACCTTTATTTTGTCGTCTGCAAATGCTTTCAATTTGAACCAGTCTAAAATTTTGTCGTGTGGTAAAGAGTTAAGCCAATATTTAAAGAATATGTCTCTATTAACTATTAAGTCCACACAATAGGTTTCCTTGACGAATACCACTTCAGCGTTCTCAACGCTTTGATTTTATCAGTTAGGCATAAGTAAGCAAGCCGAGGGTAAAGATCCAAGACCAGACTAATCTTGACTCACACTGTCCACAAAATACTGTTTACGGCAATGGCAGAGAGGTATGCAAACTGAGTTTTCAGACTGTGTAGGTCAAGCTCAGACTAAACATTATGTGCAGTCTGCCAACTAATCTACATTCTTTGATTTTAATGTTAGGGACAGGACAAAGAGTTGAGACTACCAAAAGGGGTGTGTATAGCTGACTATATATACTAATTGAAATACATGTAGTCTATATTTTTCGATTGCTGAGAATTCATGCTATGAAAAGGCTAATTTTAACAGGTTAAACTTGAGGCACACATTTACAGAAAATATCAGTTTCAAATATATTTGGTGGGAACGAAACAACATCATCACTTAAACATCCGTTCTCTTTTTAGTAAGTTTTCATATGGAGCGCTCAACAAAGGGGTTATATATTGTTTACTGTTCGTCGTGGCCAAACATTTTCACGAGAGAGAGAGAGAGAGAAGCGAGTAAAAATCCGTTTAGGTCATTTGATTGTACATTACTTACAACGAAACGTCTGCAGCATTGTTTTGGGAAGAAATGAGTAAAACATTTGATCAGCTCACAAAAGAGAGAAGGGAAAGACCTGACTGTTCGGGTATGCCTTCTGATCTTAATTTACGCCCACTGCAATGATTTACAGAGGCAGTAATTTGAAGGGTACATGTAAAATGAAACTATGAAATACAGGCATCTGATTAATTATCTTATAGCATCTTTCTTATTTTCAAACAATAGGTGAGTGATAGAGTGGTCTGCACTTTACAACGATGCCACAAGACATTGGGCCGGAGTTGCGTTTAGCTCGTCCGCGGACGCATGTCGGATTTGTATCCGCTTCCGGTATGAGAACAAGTACCAGACAAGAACGAGCGCGGACAACTTCCTCGCAGGGTACCAGAAAGTCCCACCCTACACCGGAAGGAGAATATCAAATTGAACTGCTTGAATACGAATGGCCAGATTTACCGCCTATCATAGATATGAAAGACGCTGTGACGCGTAAACGAGTGAGCCGTGGAATAAATTATATTTTACCCGTTGACAAAGGAAAGAATTCGATTGACAGTAAGTTTAGGACAGACTTGAGAGCAATGTTTCAGGAACCGTATGCCACCGAGGGCTACGGATATGATGATAACAGAATAGTGAAAAGTGCGAAGCTACATTTTCAAACTAATGTTGTAGACACACGATGGACGAAAAGACACATTCGTGAAATTCCAGTCAATCTTAATTCCGAGTCAGAAAGGGCACGAAAGCTTTATGCACATTCTGCTCCTGCCGGTGGTCGAACCAAAAGTGGAATAGAACCGGAGAAGTTAAAGACGAGATCCAGCCTATTTTTACCGATAAAGGCAACAAATCATCCAGAGGCCAACAAGCTCAGAAAAGAAGCCGAAAAGATTATAAAAAGTGTACGAGAAGATAATGACGAATTCGACGAAGAGCAGGAAGCTGAAACGACGTCATACGCACAGACCGAGACATTTTCAAAGTTAGAAAAACGAAAGAGTGTCCTTAAATTTTATGAGGGCCAAATGGAAAATACTGTAAATGAACAAGACCAAAATGTAACGCAGAAGAAGCTGTCTGCGGCTGATTTTGATTCCTATGAACAATTGAAGAAAGCCAAACCCCCAAAGCCATTGATTCCAGATCAGTTTAAGTCGGAATATTTGTCAGCAGACAGAAATCAAGAAATATGGGACTGGTTACATTATGGAGAAACCATCACAGATTTTGAATATTTTTTGAATGTGTGTGGATAGAGTTGGTCATCTTCGCAAGCCAAGGCTGACGATTCACTACGTCACTCTACCCTTGGCGGATCGAGCTTGATTTTTACATTCACCCGATACGCTTTTTCACTGGATGCAGCCAGCTCTAGCTGCAATGAATGAAATCGCTCGTAGCATTTCATCTTTGATAAAAATAGAACAAGGTCGCTACCTTTCGAAAAGAAGGTAAACTTGGAAACCCACGTGGATGTCTGCTTATCGCTTCATGTGTATTCGTAAGCGGTTTGTAAAACGATATTTCATTAGCTTTTAGAAATATGATGTAAAGGGGGGTAATAACCAGTATCCAATAGAGGGCGCATCGCAGGAATCTCGAAAACGGGCCCGATCAGCCAAGGTAAGATCCACGAAGTGATCGTAAACTTGGCTCGCGAAGATGAGAGTTGGTAGTTTTGCTTGGTTTGGTATAAAAATCAACACATTCAGATATGATTGGCCCACGATAACTGTGAGGGTTGGAAAACATCGTATGACTCACAACAGGGCATTTTCTACTATTTTAAAACTCTTGACCAAACGACAAAATTTTACGCCTAACCAAATTCAAAGGGTTTGCAGGCAACACCTTAAAGGAAGCTCAAAAGATGATTACTACTTTTGATAGATTAGAAAACATTTTGGGACAAGGAGAAAATGCTGGTAACCAGCATTTTCTCCTTTCCCACAATATTTTCAAAAGCCTACTTTCTCGGATTGTTAAAGCTTAGGATTGCGTTGTGAATGGTTTAAAAAAGAGGCCCGTTATGAGCCGCAGCTGGTATGTCTACGTCAATAGCTTTTATATTTGACGAACCCAAACGGTTGTTGTCGATTATCTCCCGCTAGATGGCATTCTATAAATACTCATCTATCTAATTTGGACATCCTGGGTACAGAGCCGAACCACTTTCCTACGCGACAACCGTTACTTTGAATTTCAAACTAAAATTAAGTGTTGGCGGTGAAAAATTAACGCTTCTGTTAACTCATGAAATCAGGCATTTTATGTAATTTTTTGTTGTGCACCAATCATCTGTAGCACAACATCTGATGTATTCGTTAAGTGCCGTCTCGGATCAGCCTGCGCAGTCTTATCCGGATTGACACTTTACACAAATGTCCACATGCTCCTTTTCGCGAGATTCTAGCCATTATGTATATGTTACAGCCAATCTGTGAAATCAGCCATTTCATGAAATGGCTGAAACATTTTAGTCAATTCATGAAATGCCTAAACCAGTCAGCCATTTCATGAGATGGCTGAAATTTTTAGCCATTTCATGAAATGGCTGGAATTCTAATGTCAATATTACACAGATTGTCTGATGGATTTTCAGCCAATCTGTGTAAAAAAATCTAGAGTTTATTTAAATAGGTATATTAATAAATTGATTCATTATTTGATTAGCAAACTGATGATGTTGTGGTTTTTGTAATTGATTCCTTTGGGTTTTATTTATTTCTTTCTTTATTTAGAAAAATGTAATTACATTTTCGATTGAGTGATTGAATATTTTATTCAATGGTTTGTTGAGGAAACATACATTGATAAGTTGTTTGCTTGTTTATTTTTTAAATGTTAGTTTGTTTTGATTGATTGATTTTCCTATCAAGAATTCTCTAATTAAAGGATAACTTTAATGTAACAGATCAAAAGATTATCTGTAGTATGAACTATAAATGTGTGAAAACATCCTAATGTAATTACATGTAGTTACTTATCCAATTATTGATTACTTTGATCACGGGTGATGTTATGGAAACTATCTTTGTGTTATCAATTACCTACATAAACGCTGGATAAAAAAAAAACACATGAAAAAAGCTGACATGCCGGAATTCAATAATTTTATTCCTTAAACACAACCCCGCATTTGACCATTTGCAAAAAATAAAAAGAAAAATGTATACAAAAAGAAGAAATTGCTTGTAATAAGTGATTTGTCCTTTCCTCACAATGTTTTCTATTTTTATATCACTTGTTTTTCATTTTAAATACAGTATTAATTATTGTCTGTAATCTCCTTGAATTTGGATCAGTCTAAAATTCTGTTGTCTGGTAATGGGTTAATGCCCACCCAATTTGTCATTGACTAGTTTCTTTACTTTTGGCAAAAATACAATTTTGTCTTCTGGTAAAGGGTTGAATACTTAAGCCACTTTCAGATTTGTCCTGTCTGAAGCCAAGCAATACCAACACAAGATCTATTGTCAAGAATATTGTGAAGTGCTTTTTTTTTGTAAAAATCATCCACAAATATTAGACACTCAACAAAATCAATGTATGCACGTAATATGTTCAAAATAAGTAATACGTGTATGATTTTGAGTTTCAGCCATTTCATGAAATGGCTAGAGCAAATTTCCAGCCATTTCATGAAATGGCTGAAATACTTTAGTTATTTCATGAAATGCCTAAATGAATTAGGCATTTCACGAAATGGCTAAAATTTTCAGCCGTTTCATGAAATGGCTGATTTCACAGATTGGCTGTAACATATATATATCTTCATTTACTTATTGAATACCACATTTTCGCGAGATTCTAGCTATTATATATATCTTCATTTACTTATGGAATACCACATTTTCGCGAGATTCTAGCCGTTATATATATATATATCTTCATTTACTTATGGAATACCATATTTTCGCGAGATTCTAGCCATTATATATTTTCATCTTCATTTACTTATGGAATACCACATTTTCGCGAGATTCTAGCCATTATATATATTTTCATCTTCATTTACTTATGGAATACCACATTTTCGCGAGATTCTAGCCATTATATATATATCTTCATTTACATGTACTTATGGAATACCACATTTTCGCGAGATTCTAGCCATTATATATATCTTCATTTACCATTTACTTATGGAATACCACATGTATGTCCCAAAACAGTATTGACCAAATGTGCTCAATGTTCTGTATTACTGTTCATAGAAATGTACGAGTATCTCACAGGTCTGAAGCCTTTTATATGTTTATATTCAATTGTTTGCTTGAGAGAGAGAGAGAGAGAGAGAGAGAGAGAGAGAGAGAGAGAGAGAGAGAGAGCAGGCGTATGAATGGCATGACCCAGTTTTTGTTTTGAAACATGTCTATTTTTCATTTTTTCTTTGTTTAATATGGGGAAATATTTGCCTTAAAAGGGAACGGTCCGCGAAAGTAACTCATGCCTTACGGCAGTCGTTATTTTCGCATACCTTTCCCTTTTTCGGCAAATATTTCCCCATATTATCCACAAGCTGATGAAATAAACTCTATTCAAAGTTCGAAATGAATTATCACCTGACTGTGTGAGAGGAAATAGTTTGTAAAGGAATTTAGAATTCATCAGCCTAAGTCATCATAAAATTATGGGTCCATAAAAGCCACTTTTTGAACAACCGACTCGAACATGAGGTAGACTGGTCCTTTGAACGACATGAAATTAACCGATGTAGAAAAATTTCGACCCAGGTCAGCATGCGCGGACTGTGTAAAAATCAAACCCCCTTTTTTTAGAGAGCATAGCTGATGTGTTTGTTTGTTCTTTTGTTTGTTTTTAAAGCTACTTCGTATTCAACATCTTAATTCCTTACCACATAATCCCGACTTTTGACGACCATGAGAAAGAAGCCTTCTGAAAACGTTGTGGGAAAAGGAGAAAATGCTGGTAACCAGCATTTTCTCCTTTTCCCACAATGTTTTTAACCCTTCGGAAAAAAAAAAAAATTTCAGTCACTTTTATTTTGTCGTCTGCAAATGCTTTCCATTTGAAACAGTCTAAAAGTTTGTCGTTTGGTAAAGAGTTCAAGGGATCGTACCTCAGTCGTTTATCTGGAAATTTGTGTCGGAGTTAACTAGAATACATGGATCCGTGGAAATCGATATTTGACCAATCAGGACACCGCGTTTATTCTACCCGATGTCCTACCTTGGTTTCTGCTATTTCGGCTCACAAATAAACGAGTGTTAACGTTGAAAGAATGCAATTCTCTTTATTTATGTTGTGTTTTTAACGTTTGAATTTTTAAAAAAAAGAATAAAAAATGTGCTTTGCGAACGTGTACCGATGACGTGAGATCACGCAGAGGCTACAGAAAAGTTTAAATTGTGATGATTACTGAAAATTTGAACTTATGCAAAGAGCTGATCAGCGCTGGATAATAGATTAATTTAAAGTATTCTGTAATTTTTCCTCTCTGAAAGAGAAAACTGGAAAACAAAGGTAAAAACAGACCTATATGAAGTATTAATAAAAAGAAAATACTTTTACTTGAATATTAACCTTGTTCAATAACCTATGCACATCCAAAAAGTGGCCGCGTTACTTGTCACCAATGTTTCAATTTGACATTAATTTTAACCCATGCATGTGCATGAAGAATATGCTGAATGTGTACTGGGATCGTATATACGATCTCTGATAAGTAGATATAGATCAGATTGCAAATTACATGATGTTTATTCTTGGATTTAAAGTACCTACTGATTACAATAAGCACTTTGACGTGTAGTTCTTCCTCATTATAGGAGTATATTTCAATTCAAAAAAAAAATATCTTCTGATCTGGTGGAACATGGAAAATTTTCTCTTGACTTATCTGTTTTAACCGTTTACTACATAACGGGTTTTAGCGACCCGTAGAAAGCTTTTAAAAGCATTGCGGAGAAAGGAGAAAATGCTTGTAACATTCATTTTATCCTTTTCTTACTGTGTTTTGCGCTCTTTCAAAAACAAATTTCAATTTTTGAATAATTTATTTTGTTGTCTGCAAATATTTGAATTTTGATTGCTCTAAAAATTTTGTCATTTGGTGACGAGTTTAAATTGATTAGCACATCTGCACATTAGCACAAAGGGTGTCTTGGTAAACTGTTAATTTGATAAGAAGTGTGTTTGATTGCAAAACAATTTGCCGCTCTAATCAACTTGACCACCCGTTGTCATCAGTATATCATATACTACCGTCAATGATATTAACAATTTTCTTAATTGACAACACACTTAACACATTTTATAATCCATCAGACAACCCTTTTCCCCTTAACCTGATATTAAAATTTTTCATTAACTTAAACCTCTCTGTACAGTCAGACATTCTATAATCTTTTCAAAAGGTTTCTTTAATTTGATATGATGCTGAGATGACTGTACTAGCCCAACGAAAGCAATAAGTATCGTTAATTCTATTATGCTGTGGCAAAACGGAGATTTGTTGATGTTTTTTATATGTTCAAATTTTTGTTTAAACATGTAAATCTGTTACATTGTACGTCGCCCCCGTAATTCGCCCTTTTAATACATCTCCGTATGTAAATTAGTAAAGCATCTTTAATTTCTTACTGAGAATTTATCATCGATAGAAATATATGATTAAAATACTTTTTCCGGAATTTTATTGAGAGAAACAGTCATGAAAGCACGATTTAAATAGCCTATCTGCTATACTGTATATGTATTGACTGCGTTTGTTTGTGAGACCTTGGCAACAGTAACTAAGGTAGTCGGTTTATCTTTTCACCACGGATCCATGTATTCGTCAATATCTCGAAGAATTTACATCGTTTTCTATTTAAAAAAAAAAAAATATATATATATATATTTCTCTTATTTCATTGCCACAAAAATTGAATTTATTTGACAGATATCAGAATGGAATTTTGTACAGTTTAATTTCCCGGTACACTCCTGGCAAGATGTAGTAATCTTTAATCTTTTCGAACCAAGAAAAAGTCACAGTGTATACATTCTTAACTGTTTACCACACAATCCAAACTTTTAACGACCCTGAGAAAGAAGCCTATAGAAAGCACTGTGGGAAAAGGAGAAAATGCTGGTGAACCAGCATTTCCTCCTTTTCCCACAATATTTTCTAACCTATCAAACTTAGAAGTGAACATATCACCAAGATTTAATTTGTTGTCTGCAGATGCTTTCGATTTGGTCCAGTCTAAAAATTTGTCGATTGCTAAACAGTAAAGGGAGTTAACCATTTCCAATACTTTATCTAGGATTGCCATTATCTTTGAGTTAACTCCCTTACTAGCTGTATCTCGCAGCAAATATCGTTTTAATCCTTTACCAAAAAATGGACGGAGAAACCTTCTGAAAACATTGTGGGAAAAGAAGGAAATGCCATTAAACAGCATTTTTCCCACAGTGATTTTACCTTTTCTAAAGTCAATCTTCAATTTTTGAGTCACATTTATTATGTCGTCTGCAAATGCTTACAAATGTCTATAATTTTGTCATTTGGTAAAGAGTTAATAATTCAAGCGCTTTTCGGAACTACGGTTGCCTTTTAAGGCCGGTGTAATGCAGAGAAATGACCCTTCCCTACAAAATGACACAAGGGCCATTTCACTACGTAGAGAAATGACCCAGGGGTCATTTCATTATGTAGAGGAATGGCCCGGGTCATTATTCTACGTATAAAAATGATCCGGTCATTATTCCACGTAGAGAAACTATCCCTCTGGGATCATTTACCTACGTAGAATAATGACCCGCGTCATTCCTCTACGTAGTGAAATGACCAATGCGTCATTTTGTAGTGAGAGTCATTTCTCTGCATTACACCGGCACAGATGAAGATGAGACGACGCATGATTTCCAGATTTATTTTTTTATCCACACTGGCCTCTTAGCTGAAACAACCTTGACTACAGCTACCTTCATATTGCTCTTTTAGTTTCTTTTCTGAAAAGGTAATCTGAGTTGGGGTTATTAAGCAGTTAGCCCTTTATTCCATAGATACTCATTTCTACGCATTGCTTGTAGGAGCCTTTGGAAAACATTGTGGCAAAAGGTGAAATTGCTCTTGACGAGCAATTTCACCTTTTGCCACAATGTTTTCTATGCTATCAAAAGGTGTCATATACACATAAGAAACGGCTTCATCCTTGCAGTTATTTAGGGTCAATTAGAGATACCATAGAAATGCCTTATGGGGTGAAAGGGTTAATTGGAGACAAACTCAAAACGAATTCATGGGCAACAAACGAATAAGCGTGAAAGATTGTGGTAAAAAAATATAGTTGGTGGTATAGGCAATTTCTCCTTTGGCTGTAATGTTGAGAGAAGCGGTCCTCTGCACAGCAAAAAAGTCGTCTTCATAGGATACTTTTAAAACTCTTTTTATCAATCGTGTTTTTTGTTGCCCTCATGGTGTTAACCGTCATTTCCAACGTTATATGGCTATATCCAATGTAGTTATTATTGTCATAAATCATGTTTAACTCATTACCCCATAAATCCTACTTTAAAATCTTTATGGTGGATGGCTTTTAAAAAGATTGGGGTAGAAGGAGTAAATGCTGGTAACCATAGTCTTTTTATATAAAGTTTTCTACCCGTTCAAAGCAATTACCACTCTTTTAGCAGCATTCAGTTCAATATTTGTGTGGTGTCAGTGGCTGTGAGGTATAGCGTAGGTCTCGTAATCGTAAGGTCTCGAGGTTGATACCCGGGAGTGGTTATCAACTGTGGGACTGCAAAGAGACACAAAGAAAGAAAGAGAGATATAGAGAAATGCACTTAGACTAGAAAGATAGAGAGAAAAGGAGAGATAGAGAAGAGAGACATGGATAGATGGAGAGAGAGAGAGAGAGAGAGAGAGAGAGAATACATGCGGCGGGAGTGCTTATATAGTTTCCAGGGAGCAGAATCGAGAGGGATTAGGGTAAGTTACATGAATCTGTTTCTCAGTCGATGTAAAACGTATATTGTATATGCTGTCAGTAAATGCTTTAGATTTGGAAAAGTCAAAATTTTGTCTTGTGGTAAAGATTTTAGTTGTAACAGAAGTCAGTTAACCCTTTACAACACAATGACGACTTTTAACACCCATGAAAGAGAAGGCTTTTGAAAACACTGTGGGAAAAGGAGAAATTGTTGGTTACCAGCATTTTCTCCTTTTCCCACAATGTTTTCTTCCTTTTCAAAGAAAAACCATTTCATATGAGCCACATTGAAACTGTCATCAGCAAATGCTTTCAATTCGGACATGTCTAAAATCTTGTCATGTGGTAAAGGGTTAACTATTTGAGCCACACTCAGGGAAATGCATGTAATACAAGTCAGCACAAAAAATATGGGAAAAAACTCGCTATATTATATTTCATGTGTCTATTTTTAGAAATTTCATGGGTAAAGAAATGACGTAATTAAAGCTGGGGGGAAGTATTTCCCATTCACACGGTCACAGTGTATAATTTCTTCCTACAGAAAATCTGGTTTATTGACTTGAGATCGCTAGTTTTAAAAGTGGCATTCGTTGACAAAATATTCAGATGAAATATAATATATAATTTATTTCATCAGCTTGTGGTTAATATGGGGAAATATTTGCCTCAAAGGGGAAAGGTCCGCGAAAATAACGAGTGCCTAACGGCACTCGTTATTTTCGCAAACCTTTCCCTTTTTCGGCAAATATATAGAGGATATTTGTCTTTTTCGATGAAAGATCGAAATTTATTTCATCGAGTGAATGCCATCGGTAATTTTTTCACGAGTGGAGCAGCCACGAGCGAAAATATTACCGATGGTGTTCACGAGATGAAATAAATTTCGATCTTTCACCGAAAAAAACCCCCAACTATTCTATTTATTTCATGCTTTTAACCCTTTCTGGGAGGAGCTTTATCAAATCCAGTACAGTTCTTTTCCTTTATTCCCCGTGGCGTACCCCTCCCGCATAGCAACGCATTACAATATTACGTCAAGCGCGAGAAATGTAAGGTATATGACGTTTTATTTCATGCTTTCCGGTAGGATATCGAGAAATAGCAGTGAAAATATTTTTCGATCTTACACTGGTACCACCAGTGAAAATACCGATTTTCATGTTCTTGTTGCCTAGGTAAATTGCGCGTGCCTAACAACCAGATGGGAAATATGACGTCATATACCTTACATTTCTCGCGCTTGACGTAACGTTGCTAGGTGGGAGGAGTACGCCACGGGGAATAAGGAAAAGAACTGTACTGAATTTTGATAAAGCTCCTCCCAGAAAGGGTAAAACGCATGAAATAAATAGAATATTTGTTTTTTTTTTTCGGTGAAAGATCGAAATTTATTTCATCTCGTGAACACCATCGGTAATATTTTCACTCGTGGCGCAGCCACTCGTGAAAATATTACCGACGGTGTTCACGAGATGAAATAAATTTCGATCTTTCACCGAAAAAAACAAATATCCTCTATATATTTCCCACCTGGTTGTTAGGCACGCGCAATTTACCTAGGCAACAAGAACGTGGTTGTACCAGTGTAAGATCGAAAAATATTTTCACTGATATTTCTCGATATTCTACCGGAAAGCATGAAATAATTCCCCATATTAACCACAAGCTAATGAAACAAACTCACTTTTGTCTAACAGCCTACCGAAGCATGAAGTACGACAGTTTTTGGACATGCAGAAAATTGACCAACAGGCTCAGGCTGACCTGGGTAGCAACTTTTTGTAGACGTATTAAATGTCTTCTTTCACAGAGCATCACAGTGAATGTTTCTTTTTTGGAAGGTTTTGATTTGATCGCAAACCCTTAACTAGAGTCTTATGTCCTAGAGAGAGTGTGTTGAGAGAGAGAGAGAGAGAGAGAGAGCTAGTCTCAACAAGTTCAACTAGACATATTTAACCTGTTCATAAATGGCCTCATCAAATCTTTATGATGTTTAGTAAACCCAATATGTAAATTTCACTTGTAACCTGTTGTCTTATAATTAATTTTGAAGGGTGCTTACAAATGATGCTTGACTGTCAGTTTACAAACAAAACCAGCCGTTCAGGCTACTAATATATTTTATAGAGAGATAAATATCGAAACAATTTGTAGACGACAGTAATTCTGTGGCGCCTGTCCGCTTCTTTTACCGTTCCTTTATCATAAATGGCGGACTTACCGTCTGATACGAGGCGCAGAAGAATTATTATTTAGTTATGAATTCTGGATTAACCTTATCAGGTTTTCGAATATCTGTCATTTTTATTGTTCAATTAAGTTTAATATAAATTTTTATTGTGTTTATTAAAACGAGACGCGTATATATTATATTGTTGAATGGGCGAGTTCGATTTCGAACGATTGACTATATTGATGACTAGCAAAATTCTGGCATAACGCCTTTCCACATTGCACCACATTAACAGGAATAACTAGTTTTTGGAAAAATAAAAATTACAGACGATTTCCGAAACTATTTTCGGCGAGCATTTATGATGTTACAATTTTCGTCAACTTTTCATGTTCCAATTGCAGCTGATATTTCTTACGGTTAGACAGCTGGGAATCGTTCCATTCGACTGACAGCGAAAAAGCCGAGCTTTAACCCTTTTCCCCATAAGGCATTTCTATGATATCTCTAATTGACCCTATATAACAGCAAGGATAAAGCCATTTCTTATGTGTATATGACACCTTTTAATAGTGTAGAAAACGTTGTGGCAAAAGGTGAAATTGCTCATCATGAGCAATTTCACCTTTTGCCACAATGTTTTCCCAAGGCTTCTACAAGCAATGCGTAGAAATGAGTATCTATGGAGTAAAGGGTTAACTAAAGACGCAAATTCTCGATTTTGGCGGATAGGCTTTACCTTGTAAGAAGGCACGTTTCATAAAGGAAGAGAGTTTACTACCGATTTCCATGATATTGCAAAATTTTCAAACTGATATAAACGGACGATTACAGCTATAAATCAAACCGATTATGCAATATGGTGATTTAAAAGCTATATTGACGGTACCGCGATAATAAACACTTCATATTAGACAGTCGGTTCATTTTACCCATTACTACAGAGGGACTTTAATACCAACCGATAAACTAGCAAACGGTTGTTACCTAAACGATAAAAGAAAAGAACAATTTTAATGAATAAAACAGCAACAACATTGACAGAAAAAAAAAAAAAAAAAAAAATAACAACGGACACAGTAAGAACAGCAGCAATAACAATGAAATGAAACTGTAGGCAAACAACATAAATGACACCCGATGACAATTACAGTAATCCACGACTGCAAGAAAAAAGTTGATTATCAAGAACAACAAGAGAAGAAACAATTATGGAGGACTACAACAGCGACATAAATAACACAAGAATTAAGTAACCAGCGCTATACAAGAACAGCAAAATAGCAATAAAAACACCAACATGAACAGAAAGAACAATAAAAATCGACAAGAGCAAAACCACAGCAACAAAAAGAACAACAACAAAAAGAGGAGCCTCAACAAGAACAGGAGCAACAACATAAAATCATCACTCAACCACCATCTCAACCAAAACCATCACCACCACCACCAACAACAACAACAAGCGAAGCAACAGCATAAATTCATGACACATCCACCCCCACAACCAAATCCACCATTATCAACAACAACAACAACAAGAGGAACAACAACATAAAATCATCACACAACCACCATCTCAACCAAAACCACTATCACCACCAACAGCAACAAGAGGAGCAACAACATAAAATCATCACATAACCATCATCACAACCCAAACCACCACCATCAACAGCGAGGAGCAACAACATCATATCATCACACAACCACAATCGCAAAACTACCACCAACAACAACAGGAACAACGAAACCCTTCATAACCACTACACCACACCGCTGCCACCACCAATACCAACAACGACAACAAAAGAAGGTTAAAGACCATAACGGCAGGAAGAAACGCACCATCAACCAGCAACAACAACGACAACAAAGCGTGACAAAATAGCAGGAGACAACGAAAAACAAAAAGAACAAAATGAAAACAAGCTTTTAAGTATCTGTGATGAAACTGTTGAAGCTGTTGAAAAGACAAAAAAAGAGAGAGAAACAAAAAGAAGATTTTCTAAAATGTTCAGGGTAAGATGTATGGCGACTAGATGGGCGAAAGAACCCGGGCTATATTTTCACCACTGACTTGAGAGCCCTGTTCAAGACGATATCGAGAGGCGATAACAAGTTAAAGTGTTTGCGATATTGTGACCATCTCGCTTGAAGTGGATAATTAAATACAAAATACCGATTAAATTCGTTTTCGTATAAATTTGAACTACAAATCGAGTTCGTAGTTATGTCCCTTGATATTTATACCTGGCCATTTTACGCTTAGGCTAAGCACGACTCGCTGACCTTTTGCGGACAAAGTAGATCAAGATCAGACTGCACGGAACGTGCAGTCTGATCTTTGATCTACTTTGTCCGTAAAAGGAAAAAAGTCCAAAAGGAATTATCTTTTGATATAACAAAATTAGCGTTTGCTATCGGCTTTAAGTTTTTATTTCACTTATTTACCAGGTTAAGGGTTGGAAGTTCGGGCGTTAGTACATTCAAAGATTTCCAGGGTGAGCTTTTGGATACTATTGCATTTGACTTACACCCGGAGCCCTTGTCACGATATTGGATTTCGATTTCTGAATCCAAAATCAACCATCTGATTGGCTGAGACGTTGTATTCCACCCAATCAGATGACTCTTTTTTTTTTAAATCTAGAATAAGAACGGTTTTTAGAATTTTTTTGTGGAACGGTTGATGAGCTACATCCACGGAAGCATATTCAGAAAGAACCCCAAATGTTATATTCGAAATCTCTATGGCTTTTGGATTTCTAATGAGGGCATTTCAGTTTTGGGACACTGAAACACGGCCTTTGTTTCTCTGCTTTTGACCCTGTTTTGCTGTCAGACGTCATTCAACTTTTTGTAGCACACTCTGATCTAAAGGTTGTAACAAAAGGAGAGATTGCTTCCTTTTGCCCATGACTTTGAACGTGGGATATAAAATGTATCCTACTTGGAAGCCCTAATGTTCCATATTACATCTACAGCATGTTCTCTTCTGCTCGGTGCTTCAGCAGTTCTGAATAGTTCTGAAAGAAACAACCGATGCAGCACAATCTCTTTCAAAGGCTGTGGTTGTGCACATGTGCTGATTTGATGTTGTTGCTCCTCTTATTGTTGTTGTTGTTGGTGGTGTTTTATGTTGCGATGGTGGTTGTGATGATTTTATGTTGTTGCTCCATTTGTTACTGTTGTTGGGTACCTAGTATAGTTTTGCGATTGTGGTTGTGTGATGATATGATGTCGTTGCTCGTCTTGTTGCTGTTGTTGTTGGTGGTGGTTTTGGTTGCGATGGTGGTTGTGTGATGATTTTATGTTGTTGCTCCTCTTCTTGTTGTTGTTCTTGTTGTTGCCGTTCTCTTGCTCTTGTCGAATTTTATTGTTCTTTCTGTCTTTGTTGGTGTTTTATATTGCTCTTGTTGTTGCCTTGCTGGTGTTGGTGATTGGTATTTTGCTGTTCTTGTATAGCGCTGGCTACTTAATTCTTTTATTTATTTAGCTGTTGATGTTGTTGTCTTTAATAGTTCTTTCTTCTCTTGTTGTTCTTGATAATCTATTTTTTTTTCTTTTAGTCGTGGATTACTATAATTGTCATTGTTGTCGTTTATGTTGTTTCTCTACGGTTGTTTCCTTTTATTATTATTGCTGCTGTTCTCACTGTGTCCGTTGTTATTTTTATGTTAATGCTGTTGCTGTTTTATTCGTTAACATTGTTCTCTTCTTTTATCATTTAATAAACAACCATTTCAAAGCTTCTTGAAACTTGGACTCAGCCGAATAGCAAGTACTTAGCACAACTGACCAGGAGCTGAAGATTGCGGCCGCGGGTTCGATACCCGGTTGCGGCAAACTCTATTTCTGGCGATATTTCGCCTTTCTCACCTCTGATGAATTAGTCGCTTTTTTCTAAAGCCACCGACTAATTAATCATTATGCTTTTTTCTGGTTGGGGGGGGGGGAAGACAAATAAAATGCTGGCCGCCAGCATTTCTCCCCTTCCCTAAAAGTTTTTATGCTCCTGAAGAGCGGCTTTTGAAAATATTATGCGACAAGGAGAAATCCTGGTAACCAGAACTTTTCTCCTTTTCCTACAAATTTTTTCTGCCCTTTTCAACGATAATTCACTAGTAAATCAATTGGTATGCAATTTATTTGTCGCCTTCAAACGCTTTCAATGTTAATTAAGTCTAAAATTCCAGATAGTACAGTGCAGAGTTAATGCATACGAATTGATGGCAATGAGTTTAAAGTCTTCAACATGACCACAGTGCATATCGTGATTATACAGATAAAAGGTCGATCGAAAGCACAAGAACAATGCACTACAAAGTTCGAAGGTTGAATCTTTTCACTTCTACCCCTCATGAATCAGTTTGTTCTCTTTTCCGTAACTTTGTCACTACCGTATAGATAATGGTTTGATTTCAGTTGATTTCAAATCTTTACCCATGTTAGGAAATTGCACTTAATCCAAATTCAAAGCATTTGCAGACAATAGATTCGTTGTGGCCTAAAATGATGGGAAAAAATGGAGAGAACCAGGTACATTTTATCTTTTTCCCACAATGTTCTAAAAAACACTGTTCCTCTGCGCTGTAAAAAGTAGGGGTTTGTTTGGTATAGGGTTTGCATTATACAACTAGTTTTCTAATGGCTAGTAAGTTTACAAGTAAATTAGCTGATCTTTTTTCAAAAACATTGTTCCTCTGGGCTGTCATCTTCGCGAGCCAAGGTTACGATCACTATGTGGATCTTACCTTGGCTGATTGAGCCCGATTTCGAGATTCCTGCGATGCGCCATCTATTGGATGCTGGTTATTATCCCCCTTTACATCATATTTCTAAAAGCAAATAAATTAACGTTTTACAAACCGCTTACGAATACGTACACATGAAGCGATAAGCAGACATCCACGTGGGTTTCCATGTTTACCCTTTATTCGAAAGGTAGATACCTTCTATTTTTATCTAAGATGCTATGAGCGATCTCATTCGGTGCAGCTAGAGCTGGCTGCATCCAATGAAAGACCGTATTGGGTGAATGTAAAAATCAAGCTCAATCCGCCAAGGGTAGAGTAGCGAAGTGAATCGTCAGCCTTGGCTTGCGAAGACGCTGGGCTGTTAAAACTCGGGGTTTCTTTTGTATGGAGTTTGCATATACAAGAACAACTAATTTTCTGATGGCTAGGAAGTTTACAAGTAAATTAGCTGGTCTAGATTACCGAAATATCTTTTAGTATCACAGCAATATTTTGTAACTTAGTACGGATTTACATATACGTCAGGCTCTGTGAAAAGGGGGGCTTAATTCATCTGCAAAAAGTAGAGGTATATGTCAGCCAGGCAGATAACGATAACTTAAAATTTATGAGGATTCTGGATCTTCCCAGCCCTTCTCCCTAACTCCCTTCCATGCCAGCATGCTAGATCCGCCGATGCATAAACATATAAAATGTTTAACCCATTACCAAACGACAATATTTTAGACTGGTCCAAATTGAAAGCATTTGCAGACGAAACCATAAAAGTGACTGAAAATTTGAAATTTGTTTTGTGAAGGGTAGAAAACATTGTGGGAAAAGGAGAAAATGCTGGTTACCAGCATTTTCTCCTTTTCCCACAATGTTTTCTAAAGGCTTCTGTTATGTACATGCCCAGTTATTATTAGCTTTGTTCATGTGTGTATCTATTTTTGAATGGTTTTCCCCTGTAGCTATTTTTAGAACTGGATTCTCTCTTGTGGAATATTGTGCTGGAAGTTTCCAGGCCTTTTTACAATCTGTTTACTAGAAGTTATGCAACTGATTTTAACATGAATTTTCTGGAAGTTTCCCTGTTATTATAAAAGGAAAAGCTTTTTACATCTCAGTGTTCACTAGTTAATACATGATTGCCAGACTTCAGTGGGGATTATCTTGTGTTTGTGTCATAATTAGTGCCTGGATTACATTCAGTTTGGATTTGGATCAGACTAGACTAAAGTGAGGATTACTTTGTGTGCTTGGATTACATTCAGTTTGGATCAGGATCAGATTGGAATTAAGACTGGAATAGTTTGTCTTCTGAATTTAACGTCTAAGGTATTGTTTTGTACTATTGTAATATTGTCACTGTTTATTTGATATTTTTGTTAATAAATTCTGTTAATTGTTATCGTTTGTTGCTGGCTTCTTCTTTCTAGTTACGCCTGACTCGTAACAGAAATTGGGGGCTCGTCCGGGATTGGAAAATAGACTAACGTATTTGTTTTCCATTTTGGACTATCCATCGATTGGAAAATAGACTAACGCATTCGTCTACTAATCAGTAATTATAATACCATTTTGTACTTGAATCCAGCAACAAACAAACATGTCTTTTGACTTAGATAAATTTACGGCTGAACCATCTGTGGAGTTACTGAATTTGGGTAAAAAGACTGATTTGCTTAATCTTGCTAAGCACTATAAATTGTCTGAAATAAAATCTTCAATGCGTAAACATGAAATTAAGAACATTTTGGTACAATATTTTGTTGATGAGGAGATTTTTAATGAAAATGCTCTTTCCCTGATAGTTGACATTCAGTCAGTTTCAAGTTCGAAAGAACTTGAATTAAAACTTCAGATCAGACAGTTAGAAATAGAAAGAGAAAGGGAAAGACAGAGAGAAGAAAGAGAAGAGAGAGAGAAGGAAAGAGAAAGGGAAAGAGAAGAGAGAGAGAAGGAAAGAGAAGAGAGAGAGAAGGAAAGAGAAAGGGAAAGAGAAGAGAGAGAGAAGGAGAGAGAATTTCAATTAAGAATGAGGGAAATAGAAATGCAAGAAAGAGCAAATCAGCCCAAGGAAAAGGTTGAATACAATTTCGATGTTACAAAACATATTAGGCTTGTTCCTCCATTTCAAGAAAAAGAAGTTGATAAATACTTCCTACACTTTGAAAAAGTTGCAGAAAACTTAAATTGGCCAAAAGAGCACTGGACTTTGCTTCTGCAAAGTGTTTTGATAGGCAAAGCTCGTGAAATTTATACACAACTAGGCGTTGAACAATGTCATCATTATGAGACTGTTAAAGAACTTATTCTCAAAGGTTATGAGCTGGTCCCAGAAGCATATAGACAAAAATTTAGAAATTGTAAAAAAGATTCCAACCAGACTCATGTTGAATTTGCTAGAAACAAAGAACAGTTATTTGATAGATGGTGCTGTTCTAAGGAAATAGACCAAAATTATGATAAACTAAGACAACTTATGTTAGTTGAAGAATTCAAACGTTGTATTCAATTTGATGTTAAGACATTCTTAGACGAAAAACAAGTTGAAACTTTAGAAGAAGCAGCTCGTCTGGCTGACGATTACTACCTTACACATAAAGTTTCTTTTATTAATAAACCCAAACCTACTTCCTCACATCCCCAAAATGAATGAATAGTGTTTTAAGGCCCGTCGACAACTTAGGTCATATTGGGCGCACTTAGTAAACAATAATGTGAGGTGAAAATAACATACATGTCGAACAACACAAGACAAACATGATAAATGAGGAATGGATGAAACACAAAATGATGCCCCTTTTGTCGCCTTTTACGACATGCATGCTGTCACTTTTGTTCCGCCAGATGAAATGGCAGATGTGACGATCGCGGGACTGCAGTGGTTTATTCTTATACCCCCGATTAAACCACACGGGGTCCCACAGGCCAATTGATTCCCATTCCAAACCCTATTTACATCGAGAAAAAAATATAGGATTTGGAATAAGAACTACCCAGCCTGCTGCAATTCTACGAATTACGAGGAAAGCAGCCGTTTGTCTCTAATTTTAGTCGCCTTCTACGACATGCCATAGAGAAAGGCCGAGGTCCTATTCTATACAAAAACCCCCGGGACCCCACGGGGACACATCCCCAAAATAAATTTATGTCTGGTAATTCATCTGGCATGCCCAGTCAATCCAATACACCCAAACCCAATTCTACTAGTGAAACCAAAAGTCAATATCCCTTATCTCGACCCACTTGTAACTATTGTAAGAAACCTGGTCACCTTGTTTCTGAATGTTTGAAATTAAAAAGGAAGTTAGAAAGTGATGAAGCCAAACCAACAGGGCTCACCACTCTTAGACCAAGGCCACAGTCTTCTATTAAAACCAATACAATTGACATAGTCACAAAACCCAAGTCTGATTCTACTATGGAGATTTTTGAACCATTTATGTTGAATGGTTTTGTATCACTTTCAGGTGATAATTGCCCACCTACCCCTATTAAAATTTTAAGAGACACAGGAGCTTCTCAATCTCTTATTTTAGCAGATATACTGCCTTTTTCTGAGAAGACTTCTTCCGGTACTAGTGTCCTTATTCAGGGTGTAGAGTGTGGAACTGTTAATATCCCTCTCCATCATGTTAATTTGTCATCAGATTTGGTTACTGGGCCTGTGGTTATTGGTATTAAACCTTCCTTACCATTTAAAGGTGTCCATTTACTGCTAGGCAATGACTTAGCTGGAGATAAGGTTGTGGTTAATCCACTTGTAACTGACACACCAAATATAGGTCAAACAGATGACCCTATCGAGCAGGAAATTCCTGACTTGTATCCTTCTTGTGCAGTTACCCGAGCTATGGCTAAAAAGGCCATTTTGAAAAACTCAAACTCTGACATTGACTTGACAGATACTTTTATCGGTCAATATTTTAATAATGAGATTAAAAAGTCTCTTGATCCCAGTTTGTCTGGTACTCAGACAGACTCGTCAATGTCTCATCATTCTCCACCAAGGTCTATTGACCAAGGTCACGACACGCTGTCAAAGTCACAGCTTATCCAGGAACAGCAAACTGATCCTGAGATTTCAAAATTAATTTTTAGGGCTTTACCTGAAGATGAAATTTCACAGGTCCCAATGTGTTACTATATAAAGAATGGGATTGTTATGAGAAAATGGCGACCATTTGATGTCCCAGCTGATGAAGAATGGGCTGTTTACCACCAAATTGTGGTTCCAAAGTCATATCGTCATGAAATACTAAGTATAGCCCATGAAAGTCCTATGTTAGGTCATCTAGGTATAAACAAGACCTATCACAAAATTATTACTCATTTTTATTGGCCTGGTCTCAAATCAGATGTCTCTAAATATTGTAAAACTTGCCATACATGTCAAATGGTAGGTAAACCCAACCAAACCATTCCCAAAGCTCAATTACAACCTATTCCTGCTTTTGATGAACCTTTCAGTAGGATACTTATAGATTGTGTTGGTCCTTTACCTCGAACCAAGTCAGGAAATGAGTATCTCTTAACAATTATGTGTACTTCTACACGTTTTCCTGAAGCTATTCCTTTAAGGAACATCAAAACAAAGTCAATAGTCAAAGCTCTTATAAAGTTTTTCACATTTGTTGGTCTTCCAAAATCAGTTCAGTCTGATCAAGGGTCAAATTTTATGTCTGGTATATTCCAACAGGTTATGCATGAATTAGGAATCAAGCAATATAGGTCATCCGCCTATCACCCTGAAAGTCAAGGTGCTTTAGAAAGATTTCACCAGACATTAAAAAATATGATAAGATCATATTGCTTTGACACTGAAAAAGATTGGGATGAGGGCATCCATTTGTTACTATTTGCAGCCAGAGAATCTGTACAAGAATCTCTTGGTTTCAGTCCTTTTGAATTAGTTTTTGGCCATTCTGTTCGTGGACCTTTAAAACTTTTGAAAGAGAAATTTCTCTCAAATGATGAAACATCTTTGAATTTACTGCAGTATGTTTCTGACTTCAGAAATAGACTGTCTAGGGCATGTGAGGTTGCTAGGTCTAATCTTAAAATGTCTCAGGGCAAAATGAAAGCAAGATATGACAACCATGTTATAGATAGAAAATTTAAACCAGGTGACAAAGTCCTTGCTCTTTTGCCAATACCTGGAAGACCTCTACAGGCAAGATATTTTGGACCCTACACTATTGACAAGAAAACAAGTGATTTGAACTATATAATTAATACTCCAGGAAGGCGTAAAAACAAACAAATGTGTCATATAAATATGTTAAAGGAATACTTTGACAGAGATAGCTCTATTTCAAAACCAATTACAGTTGTAAACACTGTCCCACAAGAATCAAGTGTATTTGAAATTGAAGTAAATTCTGACTTTAATGATAAATCTGATCCTGGTCCATCTAAACTTGAGAATTCTGATATTTTGAGAAACCTTGACAACAAACTTTCTCACTTGGAACCATCACAACAGGAAGAGCTGAAACAGTTGATACATGAATATGAACATTTATTTCCTGATATCCCCACAAGAACAGATAAAATCTATCATGATGTCATTGTGGAAGATTCTAAACCAATAAAGCAACATCCATATAGGATGAATCCTTTGAAACAGAAATACCTCCAGGATGAAGTAAAATACTTACTGGAAAATGACTTTATTGAACCTAGCCAGAGTAATTACAGTTCACCATGTATATTAGTACCGAAATCAAATGGAACTCTTAGAATGTGTACTGACTATCGTAAAGTGAACTCTGTGACAAAAACAGACTCTTTTCCAATACCAAGAATTGATGACTGTATTGACAAAGTTGGAAATTCTAAATATGTCACCAAATTTGACCTGCTAAAAGGATTCTGGCAAGTTCCACTGACTGATAGAGCAAAAGAAGTATCAGCCTTTGCTACTCCAAACGGTCTGTACCAGTACAAAGTTATGCCGTTTGGGATGAAAAATTCTCCTGCAACGTTTCAGCGACTTGTAAACAACGTTATATGTGGATTAGATGGCTGTGATGCATATATTGACGACGTCATCATCTACTCAGACAGTTGGAGTGACCACCTTCAAAGAATCAGGAAATTCTTCGACAGACTCAGTAAAGCGAAACTGACTGTGAATCTTGCAAAAACTGAATTTTGTCATGCTACTGTAACATTTCTAGGACATCTTGTGGGACAGGGTCAAGTTAAACCTTTAGAAGCTAAGGTCAATGCTATCTCTGAGTTTCCTGTGCCTAAATGTAAAAGACAGCTGATGCGATTTCTTGGTATGGCTGGCTACTATAGGAAATTCTGTAAAAATTTCTCAGGTATTGCTGAACCTTTAACAAATTTACTTAAGAAAAGCACAAAGTTCAAATGGAATGACAAATGTCAAGATGCATTTGATCGTCTAAAAGCCATACTAAAGAGCGCACCAGTTCTCTTGGCACCTGATTTTGACAAATGTTTCAAATTAGCTGTTGATGCAAGTGATGTTGGTATTGGTGCTGTTCTTTTACAAGAAGATAATAATGGTATTGATCACCCAGTTTGTTACTTTTCTAAGAAATTTAACAAACATCAGAAAAATTACTCTACCATAGAAAAAGAGTGTCTTGCCTTAATTCTGGCAATCCAGCAGTTTGAAGTTTATTTAACCTCTTCAACTTCACCAATTGTTGTTTTCAGTGATCATAACCCTTTAAGTTTTCTACACAAACTTAAGAATAAGAATCAAAGATTACTGAGGTGGAGTTTATTGCTTCAAGAGTTTAATCTTGACATAAGACACATAAAAGGGAAAGATAACATTATACCAGATGCTCTTTCAAGAGTTTGAAATTTCAATAGTCGTTTCTCCGTAAATCAAGTTTAAACTGTTTTTTCTTTTAAATTGTAATTTCATTACCTTGATTATTTTCATTAGTCTGAAATAATTAATATTTGAGTTTGTCATTTCCTATGTATACTTCAGATAAAGTGTCACATACATGTATATAAATAATATTGCAAAAAAGAAAGATTTATTTCATAAACCTTTCTTTTTTCTTTTCAAGGGGGGAAGTGTTATGTACATGCCCAGTTATTATTAGCTTTGTTCATGTGTGTATCTATTTTTGAATGGTTTTCCCCTGTAGCTATTTTTAGAACTGGATTCTCTCTTGTGGAATACTGTGCTGGAAGTTTCCAGGCCTTTTTACAATCTGTTTACTAGAAGTTATGCAACTGATTTTAACATGAATTTTCTGGAAGTTTCCCTGTTATTATAAAAGGAAAAGCTTTTTACATCTCAGTGTTCACTAGTTAATACATGATTGCCAGACTTCAGTGGGGATTATCTTGTGTTTGTGTCATAATTAGTGCCTGGATTACATTCAGTTTGGATTTGGATCAGACTAGACTAAAGTGAGGATTACTTTGTGTGCTTGGATTACATTCAGTTTGGATCAGGATCAGATTGGAATTAAGACTGGAATAGTTTGTCTTCTGAATTTAACGTCTAAGGTATTGTTTTGTACTATTGTAATATTGTCACTGTTTATTTGATATTTTTGTTAATAAATTCTGTTAATTGTTATCGTTTGTTGCTGGCTTCTTCTTTCTAGTTACGCCTGACTCGTAACACTTCTTTCTCAGGAGCGTCAAAAGTAGGGATTGTGAGGTAATGGGTTAATATGAGCACACCTTACTTTCTGCTGCCATTCACTTCTGATATGACAGGCATGTTTATTACCGTCTGATGTTCCAACTATATAGACGAAAGACATTCAAAATATGCTATAAATTTATTTGAAAAGTTTCTGAAATAACAACGTACAAACTTGAGCAGGTAAAAACGTCAATATGGCAATATCGCTGTCGTCTCAAGAAATGGATTTGTTTGGTTTTTTTTCGAAACAGAATTAGTCTGAAATATTGGTCGTCTTATTAGCTAGTTATAACAGAAGATCTTTTCAGTTATACAGGATTAACTCTTTACTAAAACGACAAAACTTTTATACAAGTCCGAATTGAAAGTATTTGTAGACGCCAAAATAAATGCAAATCAAAAGGAGGAATTTTGTTTTCGACAGAGTAGAAAACATAGTGGGAAAAGGAGAAAATGTTGGTTATCAGCATTTTCTCCTTTTCCCACCATCTTCTCAGAAGCTTTTCTTTCTCGGGGTTCTTAAAAGTAGGATTGTGTGGTAAACGGTTAACTCTTTCCCAAACAAGCCCTTGTTTTTACGTGTCTGCAGTACAAGTCTTTTTAAAACACTGTGGGAAAAGGAGAAATTGCTCGTAACGAGCAATTTCTCCTTTTCCCACAGTGTTTTCTGCCCCTTCGGATAATTTTCTGCCATTGTTATGATAGTTAAGATTGACGTCTGCAAACTCTTTCAGTTTGGAAGAGTCTAAAATTTGTCGTTTGGGAACGGTTTAAATAGCGCTATAAAATGTAAGCTTTGCACTAGATGACAATATGTTTAACTAGTTCAAAAAACTAGTTGAAAACATCTGCCGATGAAAACATCGTTGTTGCTAAAATGATGCTATTTTGTCTGGAAAGAGCAGAAAAACATCGTGTGAAATGAAGAAAATCCTGGTTACCAGCACTTTTCTCTGTTTCCAAAAATGTTTATGAAGCTTTCTCTCCTACGGTTGGATGAAAGGGCTAACACGTTTCTAATCACGTACGACTTAAATTGAGCCCTTGCCATTGACGATGTAAAGCAGAGAAATGACCCTCACCTACGAAATGACCCATGGGTCATATCACTACACCGAGAAATGACCCATGGGTTAATTCACTACGTAGAGCAATGACCCGAGTCATTATTCTACGTAGAGAAATAACCATCTGTGATCATTCATCTACGTAGAATAATGACCCGGGCCATTCCTTTTCGTAGTAAAATGACCCATAGGTCAGTTTGTAGGGAGGGGTCATTTCTCTTCATTACACCGGCTTTTGAAACATTTTTGGGAAATGTTAAGTAATTTTTGTGACAGGAAATTGCTACCTTTCCGACAAACTTTTCCATGCTAGTAAAATGTGTTTCAAATATTTCTCCATTTTTTTTTTGGTGACTAGGATATGGAACGGTTGGCATTTGATAGATATGAAAGAATATGCCTAATATTTCATCTGATTTGAATCGTGAAAAATAGAAAAAAAAGTAGCAATCTTCCTCAACTTATTTTTTTTCGCCTGGCGACAGACTACCCGTCCCGTCCACATGTGTGAGACAAGAAAATTCGTAATGGCTGTATCACATTGAAAACAAGGAGAGTTATGTGATAAAAGAATAGCTATACATGAGTTCTTAGGAAAATAACTTAGTCTAGATAGGATTTTTCAGTTGCGACCTGTTGATTTTCTTAGGGTGACTTTAAGCAGTGCTTGACAATGGTTCGGCCCATATAATATCGTCTTGCATAACCTGCGTAATGTTTTGGTTATCCAGTCATATTAAATTATCAATTATTTAAAGGCCCATAACTCCTGCACAACAATTATAACGGTGCATTAGACACGCATCGTCATGATAAATAGTCTGACACTAATTCCGGGTGGACGCAAACCGAGCGACATGGACAAAGCTATCACCCGAGAGATAACTTTAAAAGGGATTATCCTCTCATTTAGTAGTAATCAAATACGAATGATTTAAAAATCATGCTATCTGTGTACTGATTTGACTAATCCCCTCACCCCACCACACGTTGCTAACCGTTAGCCCTTTACCACATGATAAGATTCTAGACCTGTCTGAATTGAAAGCATTTCGAGGGGTGAAAGTGAAACTATTCAATCTGCATTTTGAAAAATTTTACAGGTGACGAAAAAGACTTCTCATCTCTCTGGAAAGCATTGTTAGATCACATTTTTCAGATATGTTGTGTAGAACTGAATAAATGAGTTCAACATTACATGCATGTATCTAAGAATGATGATCCACCAATGCTCTCCACCTGTAAAATTTTTCAAAATGCATATGGAATAGTTTCACATTCACCCCTCGATTTGCTGATGACAGTTTCAGTGTGGCTCATATGAAATGATTTTTCTTTGAAAGGAAAGAAAAAATTGTGGGAAAAGGAGAAAATGCTGGTAACCAGCATTTTCTCCTTTTCTCACAATGTTTTTACACGCCTTCTCTTTCAGGGGTGTTAAAAGTTGTCATTGTGTGGTCAGGGGTTAAAGTGTTAAAAACGAATTATAGTGTAGATCGGCCCCAGACTGTACAAAACTTGCAGTGTGAGTTTGGATTTCGGTGTCCCATATTTTGTGAAATAGCCATGAAATAACCATACCTACGTCTTTTTTCATAGATTTGGGATGTCCGCTTTATTTATTTAAAGAAGGTTAATTTTGGCGCCGCGTGAGCGGCGGCACTATATTTTTATTCGCTTTTGAAAAGTACTGTACCTTTGGAGGCAGCCATATTATGATCCTCGCTTCCAGCGATTTCGTAACTTTGGTCTTTTCGTTCCTAAGCCATTTCGTACCCAAGGTTACCTTTTATTTTGATCATTTTGTACTCACTTCGAAAATTTTGTGACCACTTTGGTCATTTTATAACCTGTTTTTAATATCAACTGGGTAATTTAGAACCTAATTTAGAACCTAATTTAGAGCCTAGTTTTACTACTATACGAGTACTGCTTTTGTGCACATCTCAAATTGAAACTATGTTAAATTTCGCCGAAGAATGGCTGTGATAGTCTCTTATCATTATTGGTTCCTTCTTTTTGAAGTTTTAAGTTGCATTTTACAGATTATCTAGGGGTTCTCAGTTCATTTATCATCGAGTTCTGCATAAGTTTGCACTGGTCATTTTTGGAATGATGTAATGTGCCTTATTTCAGAAACAACTGATTTGCGGCGCCATTGATGTTACGCATCAATATTTTCTTGTTTCCTTCTTTGCATTTTTCGTGTAGATATGTATTCAGCCTTGCGTTACGCTTCACAAGGCAAACTATAAATAACATTTAACCCTTTACCAAGCTACAAAATTTTAGACTTGTCCAAATTGAAAGCATTTGCCGACGACAAAATAAGCGCGAATCGAAAACTGAAAGTTGACTTTAGAACAGTAGAAAACGTTGTGGGAAAAGTAGAAAATGCTGGTAACCAGCATTTTCTCCTTTTTCCACAATGTTTTCAGAAGGCTTCTTCCATGGGGTCGTAAAAGCTAGGGATTGTTTGGTAAAGGGTTTAGGACTGATTAGGAGACCATTGTTTCAAACCCTGGACGGGTGGTGTAGGATGCAACTGAAAAATGATTCTTGCAATCAAGTTCTATTTGTCGAAATGAGTTTCGTCACTTTATTCATGTAATAATTGACCTTTCGGCCAATAAAAACGCAGCATTGGGCGTCATGTAAACAAAAAATTCTGACACAATTTCTGGTTAGCTTGTCAAACTTGAGAACCAATATAGTGCGTTACTAAAGGGGGGGGGTTGCCAAACTCGCTTTTACAGAAAGGTCAATTAGCAATAAAAGAGTTTGACTTATTAGCGGGTGGGGAAGTGTTTCAGAGTAGTCCCCGCAATTTTGTTTCATCAGGTAGTTCACCCACATCATCTATACACATCCAACTTCACGTGCCCTTGACATCTGGCAGCTTCGGAAGACGCTGCGAAGACATGAAAAGTTGAACCTTCGCAGGAAACCCGCATTTGTAACAAAACAAACAAATCTGGTCAGTCACTAAAGGACACACAAGTGGAGCGGAAGCAAATACAAAAATAAAGAAAAAAAAAGCTATAAGGAGTGAGCAAGTCAAATATTAGCTCGATCAAAATGTCCAAGCCTTTCTATACGAGTACTAAACAAACAGTAGAAATTATCCGGGCATCATGGTTTTTTAACCTTTTCACAAACTTTGTTGTGTTTGCGGGTGGTACAGGTCAAGATTAGACTACACAAAATTGCTGTCAAATCTTTGATCTACATTCATTGTCCGCTTTGCTTTAACGATCTGGATAAAAGCTTCATCGGTACTATAATCATCTTAGTATTATCTCTGAATTGAAAGTAAATGTTGTGTTTATTCGACGCTAAAATCCATGACTGTGCAAGGCAGTTGTCCCTTTCCAAAACGACAAATTTTACTCTTCGGAATTCGTAATATCTGCAGAAGACAAATTTAATATTGGTACAAAGGAGCGTTCCCTTTACCAAACGACAATATTTTAGGCTGGCTCAAATTGAAAGCACTTGCAGACGACAAAACAAATGTAACTCAAAAATTGATTTTTTTTTCCAGCAGGGTGAAACATTGTGGGAAAAGGAGAAAATGCTGGTTACCAGCATTTTCTCCTTTTCCCACAATATTTTTAAAAGCCTTCTCCTACAGGGTCGTTAAAACTCGGGATTGTGTGGTAATGGGTTCTATGATAGGACAGAAAACATTGTTGGAAAAGGAGAAAATACCTGTCACCTTCATTTTTTTCCCATTTCCCACAATGTTTTCATAAGACTTCCTGCTCGAGATGATGTGGACAAGTATCAACAAGTGATTGACACAAAGGCTAAAATAATTGCTCCTTTTACTACCGTGTTTTCCGTAATCAGTATCAGCAAGAGCCTGAAAATGTAGTAAACCTATCTATGGAGTAATAAGATGGGAAAAAACCAGGATATTTAGGGAACCAGTCAAACAAAAATGAATTTTTGAGAAGTCTATTTATTAGGTAAACAAGCACTACAAAAAGGACTATTTGTCTCTGCGTTATAAAGGTGATAAAGTTAAACTTTTACTTCAATAATATCCTGTATAGTAGTGCACTGTATAAGGGGCGTGTCAAGTGAAAGTAGCCCCATTTATTTACATCGAAAATAAGCAACAAAGAATATGTATATAAAAAATGCAACAGACGAAGGAATCAGAGTTATGAAAAAGATTGAATAATTGCTTTCGGTTCAGAGGTTAATTTTTGAATATAGTGAAACACGGAGGGGCAAAGCAATAACCGCATTTCTATACAGAATGATTAAATGAAAGGGAGCCATTCCTACCGTTGGCAGGCGCATGCGCACTTCAAAGATCAAAGCTCTCACAACGCGGGGCAATAATATATGCCACGCCGTTGGCAAAGCAATATTGTTACAGTTTAACGTTAATTCAATGTAAAAATTGGGCAATATTTTCTTAGCTACAGCGAATAAAAAGACTTTTGTTTGCTAAAAGTAACCAGATTTTAACAAAGCACTCTGTAAAATTTGCTTTTAAAATTAATAACGCAGTTAAAAACCTTTGTGAAGTTTGAATAAGTGCCGGTTTTGTTTTTATTTCCCACAATGATAAACGATTGTAGGCCCATTTTTAGAGAATGCTATGTCTGGGGCAGATCTACAACAACAGCTTGCACACACACAAAAACAATTCATATTCTATTGTCGTTTGGTAAAGAGTTAAACAGGATTTCAAGAGAACAAACTCTTTGCCTTGACCTAGAATAAATTCCCCTTACCTACAAAAAACAAACCTGTATATATTTTAGTGGCCTCCAAGTCTTTGCCATTACTTTGCCATAAATTTACTCATAACTTTTAACATCAGACAGCTGATGGTCAGAAATAAGCCTGTATTCATCTGCTTCTAACAAATTTCAGCTTATTTCATTAAGGCAAAACCATCAGCTGTCTGATGTTAAGAGTTATGAGTAAATTTATGGTAAAGTAATGGCAAAGACTTGGAAGCCACTAAAATATATACAGGTTTGTTTTTTGTAGGTGAATGAAATTTATTTCTAGGTCTAGGCAAGGAGTTTGTTCTCTTGAAATCCTGTTTAACTCTTTACTAAACGACAACATTTTGGACTGGTCCAAATAGAAAGCATTGGCAGACGACATGATAAATGTGACTGAAAAATTCAAATTTGGTTTGAGAAGGGTAGAAAACATTGTGAGAAAGGGAGAAAATGCTGGTTACCAGTTTTTTCTCCTTTTCCCACAATGTTTTCAAAAGACTTCTTTCTCAGGGTCGTTAAAAGTGAGGAATGTGTGGTAAAGAGTTAAAACCCTGATTGCCCTGCCAGTTATGTAGGAGAATCCTTGAGCAAGGCATGCAACAGCCAGAGGCCAGCACTGGTTGAAATATCACTAAGTAAAGATGTTAATGACATTATGTATGCTGAATTGCAATGGAAAGTAACATAAAAATCCACTTAAACAAATAAAATACAAAGTTTCAGATCTACAAATCTAAATCTCTGAAAATTCTTAATCTTTCCTAGATTTATGTCCCTTTATCCATGAATGTGAACCATTGTTTTTCATAACTTTAATGGAGAAAAACAAATAACTACATGGATATGAATTCAATGTGAGATAATGATCAGGCCCATGATATTCAACCAGTCTCTTTTGGCCTAATCCTTATTGAAACTGGGACTTTTTCGGACTGATCAATTGCTGTTGGTACTCCCATTTCAAAATCATATTAGTTGTATCGAGCTGACAGCTCTTTTTATAAATTATTTTCCTTTGTATTAAAAGCAGTCCGTGTTTAGGATGTGGCTTTCCTTACCCATACAAACTGCCATTCAAGTAAAACATTACATGTATCTTGGCTTAGGATCTAACACAGGAACTTAAAACTTTTGACTTAAGACCTTTAGCACTAAGCTATCCAAGACAACTCAAAACTCTTTGGATTCTGATCCTACATTTCCTAGAATATTTATTTGGATGGTGAAAAGTTTTCTGAAAAAACAAATTATGACAAACTTTGGTATCAAGAAAATTTCACATTGATCAGATCATATAATTATTTTTACACAAAATTTCTAATTTGTGCTAATAATTTGTGATATTCAAAAGGAAATTATCGTAATAGTTCTACCTATTTATCGACATCTATAAAAACTTAAGTCACTATTTGAATGAACTTGGTAGTTTTTGACTTCACAAGGTGGCAGTATAGTGGCAGTTATAATTTGAATAATTTACAGTTGTAGCTTAATAGTTAAAATTTGACTACAAAAGTCATGAAATGAACTGGCCTGTTAAGACGAATTGAAATGCCACTTAAGAACAACTTTAAAACTATTCAGGGAAAAGGAGAATTCATAACATTGGAAACCAAGACTTCTAAAACTGTATCTAATAATAAATACCATGAATGGCAGATGTCCCCGATGAACGTAAAAATCGTATTAAGACTTAAGTTCGCAGTGAGAATTATCAGCTATTTTTACATTGAGATGAACAAGCCTACAGACCTCTTATCAAATCACATCTAGGAAAAGGTGCAAATTTTGTATTCAAATAATAGATGTGATTTGCCATTATGTTACTCTGTTTACTGCTTTGCCAGCAAATATGACATCATCATACTAATTTGAATACAATCACATACAATAGATGCACTTTACTGATCAGTTCAAAGTTTTTCGTCACTTTTGCCTAATTCAGAAATGAAACCATCCTGGCCAGGTAGCTCAGTGATTTGTAATGTACCTGACTCATGACCTGGTGGTTGTGGGTTCAATACCCACTTCAGGCATACTATAATTCCAGCGGAACCAGTCCAGCACTTTTAGCCTCTCACTTCTGAGAAAAGTAATCAATAGCTTGAAAGAAAGTTAGCAAGGGAGGGGGTAAAGTAGAGGGGATTATTAATATTCTATTCATTTGTCTTTCTTTTTTCTGTTGGTTCACCTACAGTTGCTTTGCCTTTTTTTAGGCATTTGATATGAAAATTCATGTAAACTTTATCAAAGTAGCACAAACTTGCAGCGCTGCTCGCCTATAGGCTTTGCCTATATTCATATTACCGATGGTGTTTACGAGATGAAGTAAATTTCGATCTTTCTCCGAAAAAATCAAATATTCTATTTATTTGATGCCTTTAACCCTTTCTGGGAGGAACTTTATCAAAATCCAGTACAGTTCTTTTCCGCTATTCTCCGTGGCGTACCCCTCCCTCATAGCAACGCATTACAATATTACGTCAGGCGCGGGAAATGTAAGGTAAATGACGTCATATTTCCATTTGGTTGTTAGGCACGCGCAATTTACCTAGGCAAGAAGAACATGAAAATGGGTATTTTGACTGGTGGTACCAGTGTAAGATCGAAAAATATTTTCACTGCTATTTCTCGATATCCTACCGGAAAGCATGAAATAAAATTAGGTAAACTGGTCCATTGATAAACAGAAAGTTGACTAATCACGAAAAGGGTCGGCCCAGTTGAACCGGTGCGGACTGCACAGATTGACCCGGGTCGGGTCGATACTTTTTGCAGATGCACAAGGCGTGGTCCGTTTGAAAACAAATTCAGACTAATAAGTGAGTACAGACGCCGGGTGAACATGTGGAGATGGAATTTCATTTTTGCCATTTAATCACCATGCTATCCATTGGTCATTTCATTGTATAGCGAACTTGGCAACCGTCTGGTTTCAGTACAGAGATGTTTAAACGTTTACTTTTTTATTTCAGGATAGTTGTGCGTTTTTTGGTAGTATTTTGAATGGAAGTGTGAGTGGAATATACATATTTTTTTTTGGCAATGTTTTGAATGGAAGTGTGAGCTGAATATACATGGTAAATAGTTCGATATAAATGGTTAAGTCAATGAAAATGTAAAAAAAAAAATAGTAGAAAAAAGAGCACAATCCGAAGAAAACGCACCGATATTAATGTATCGTGATCTTGAAAATCTTATCGTTATATCAAATCTAAATTTCTGCAAAAAAGTAGCGCCAAAAGAAAGGTGGACACATCCGCACGCCATTTTAAAATGGCGACACGTTTTGGGATCGTCAAGATGGTTTCAGACGACCAAGCGTCTGCACACAATGAAACCTATCCGCTTAACCCTTTACCCCTGAAGGCATTTCTATGGAATCTCTAATTGACCCTAAAAAACAGCAAGGATGAGGCCATTCCTTATGTGTATATGACACCTTGTGATAGCATAGAAAACATTGTGACAAAAGGTGAAATTGCTCGTCACGAGCAATTTCACCTTTTGCCACAATGTTTTCCAAAGGCTCGTACAAGCAATGCGTTAAAACGAGTATCTATGGAGTAAAGGGTTAAAACAATAGAAACAAATCATTTAGCATCTTGATATAAGTGGATTAGACGAAATAATGGCGCGATATTCCATATGGGGACAGGCCTTAGCCCTTCACTTTGCTGTGGTTCTATAATCCATAAAAAAAGATGTAGAAAAAAATACTGAAGGAACGCATACCCGACTATGCTATATTGGTAAACTTCGAGTAGTCATGCAGATGAGTGATAATCATAAAATCATAAAAGAATGCCACATCAAGTGATATATGTGGTCTTTTATATCATTTTGTATCATATGTATGTACCATCGAATTTCCAGTCGGCCCTTTATCTCCTGATATGGGAATCATAGGAATTTCTACAAGAAGAAATATAGTTTCAACATTTACCGGCACCTTAAGACCATTCTCCCCCGAAGTCCACCCATATAACAGTTTCTGCAATGCCTGAAAAACATTTAGCGGCTTTATCTGTTTTGGTTTTTCTTTCTTCAAAAGAATTAAGAAGGAGTAAAGAATGTTCAATTACAAACGAACTCATGTGAGTTAAGTTCACAGGAATTCCTCTATAGCTCTCTTAGAAATCAAGGTCGAAATTACCCAATTAACACAAATAAATTGCATCCAATTGTTCAATAATGAGGAATTCGAAACGCTAAACTTCCGCTCTCGAAATGCTTCGCTAGGTGTTTTTGACCTTTCTCTGCGTGTTACAGCTTTCGTCTGTCTTAACCATTAGTGCACCGAGTTAGTCCCTGGGGTGCTAAGCGCGGATCGCCGACCTTCTGCGGACAGTGTAGATCAAGATCAGACTGCACAGAACGTGCAGTCTGATCTCTGATCCACACTGTCCGATACGGATATATTTTCCCCAAAAAATATACCTTTGAAATAGCAAGATATGGATTTTTACTCAGTGACAGCGGACAGTGTAGATCAAGATCAGACTGCACTGCAGAACGTGCAGTCTGATCTTGGATCCACACTGTCCGATACGGAGATATTTTCCCCCAAAAATATACCTTTGAGATAGCACATTTGGATTTTTACTCAGTGACTGAAAGTTTCATTTAATTTATTAAGCAGAATAAAGGCTAAACTTGAGGACATTTTCATCCAAGAAAGACAACCCAATTAATTGCAATCCCATGGTTGCTTTTTGTCTCCAGTCTTCCAGCAAAGCACACAGTAAAGATCGAGATCGGACTGCAAAAATATTATATCTGTATAAACCTGTGCTAATCAATTGTCAACGAATTTTATGCCATGCTGCACTAAAGTTTTACGGGTCCACTTCCTTAAACCATTCCCAAACGACAAAATTTTAGGTTTGTCAGAATTGAAAGGAATTGCAGATGACAAAATAAAAGTGACTGAAAATTTGAAATTTGTTTTTGTGAATGGTAGAAAACATTGTGGGAAAAGGAGAAAATGCTGGTTACCAGCATTTTCTCCTTTTCCCACAATGTTTTCTAAAGGCTTCTTTCTCAGGGGCGTCAAAAGTAGGGATTGTGTGGTAATGGGTTAAAGACGGAAGATTCCGAGATTGGCCGAACAGCCTTTACGAAAACGTCGATAAGTCAAGGGCCGTAGACCTTAAATAATTTGAGTTCGTACTCAACTGTGTATGTGCTGAAACTTTAAGTTTCATTACAGCTTCTGCAAGTACAACAATGAAAAAGAAAAAAAAAACCTCTTTCATTTAGCCCTTTTCCTGCTTAACCTTTTCCCAAACAATCCCTGGTTTTTACGGATCAGGAATAGAAGCCTTTTGAAAACATTGAGGGAAAAGGAGAAAATGCTGGTAACCAGCATTTTCTCCTTTTCCCACAATGTTTTCTACCCTATCATATAGAAAAGTCATCTTTTTAGCAACTGTTAATTTGTCATCTGCAAAATGCTTTTAATTTGTTCGGGTCCAAAATTTGCCGTTTGGGAAAAGGTTAATACTAAAATCAAATTTTTACTTCAATAATGAATACCCAACTATTGCTATTTCAAAGTTACGTCTCGGGGAATAACATCTCCATACCGGACAGTGTAGTTACATCAGAGTGCACGTTCTCTGCAGTTTAATTTTGACCAAAACTGTGCGCAATAAGGTCAGTGGTTCTCATAGAGTCAGAGAATCGCGCTATGCAGCCTAGGGGTTAATACGAAGAAGAATAGAGACATCTGAAAAAGTACTCTGTTGAGTATATCAAATCAAATCTGTATCATTTTGAAATTTCAAACTCAGCCGAGTTTGAAAAAATGTTTCATAAATACCGCCCTTTGGCTTGGCATCTATGGTCCCCGGTCATACCCGACGGGGCAAACACCGGATGTATACCGAAGGAAAGTCATACCGGTTTATCGGCTAATTTTCATCGAGAGAAACAGGCATTATCTCCCGCTAGATGGCATTCTATAAATACTCATCTATCTGATATGGGCATCCTGGGTACAGAACCGAACCACTTTTCTACGCGACAACCGTTACTTTGAATTTAAAACAAAAAAAAGAAGGTTTACCCAAAAAAACGCTACCTCGTGCAATTCACTCAACTATCACCAGTTTAGAGAAATCTGTTGCTAAAGCAGGTCTCATTTCTCCTCAAACGTATTGATACGTAACAGCTATTTTCAACATTGCTATTTTATAGAGAGTAATAATACAGTCAGCCCGCTTTCGGGGCTAGTAGTGTTGCGTCATATAAGACAGTCGAATCTTCGAAGAATATGACATGCGCAGACAACGGAGAAACAGGTGCCGAAACAGCAAAGCTCCGAACGAATTCTACATGTATCAAGCGTTTGAACTGAAAGATCATTCAGGTCGTTTTTACCACCCAATGAAAAATATTTTTCCTTGTGGCTTATACATATAGACAAGATTACTCACTTCATTGCTTGGACTTTCATTTTTATAACATATGAATATCGTCAATTAAGCATTAATTCAATGAAATGATTCAAATGACCCTCAGTCATGACGTCACTTCCGGCGCGTGTCAAACTGCACCAACAGCCTTTATAATTGTATATACGTGACACAAAACAGGAAGTAGTCAAGATGGAAACATGAAACAATGGAAGTATCAGTATCGTAAATAGAATCCAATTCATTAATCACTCCTTAAGCCATTAACAAAACAATAAAGTTTAAAAAACAGAATACCTTAAGTAGGACCTTCAGTCATCTTCCTCTTCTCAAACAATCCCCTGTTTTGATGACTCTGAGGACATATACTTATGCCCTGCAACGTGCAAATAGGGAGATTCGGACATCTGCGTAAAGTGCCGTTTTGAATCAGCCCGTGCAATTCGCGCAGGCTGATCCGACTCTACACTCTCCGACTACAATCATACATGTCTAATTTGTAGATTTTCGCAAAACAGAAAATTACTTAAGAACGGAAAGTATAGTATCAGATAAGCCTACTCGTATTGCGCAGGCTAATCCTAGGCGACACTTTACGCAATTTTCCGTATGACCCTTTTCGCATGGTATATATGCCATACATTTAAACATTGTTAAAAATGCAGAAAACGATCGTAACAAGCATTTTGCTCTTTTAACACAAACGTTTTACATTTCTTAACCCTTTCCCAAACGGCAAATTTTGGACCGAATCAAAGTAAAAAGATTTTGCAGATGACAGATTAACAATTGCTGAAAAGATGATTTTTCTATATGATAGGGTAGAAAATATTGTGGGAAAAGGAGAAAATGCTGGTAACCAGCATTTTCTCCTTTTCCCACAATATTTTCAAAAAGCTTCTATTCCTGACCCGTAAAAACAGGGGTTGTTTGGGAAAGGGCTTAAAGGCATATTCAATCGCTTTAGCACAATCAATTGGTCGTCCATAAGTGCTTTCAATTCGGTTGAGTTAAAGACTGCGTCGTTAAATAACTTCCTTTTTTTTTAAAAAAAAAAATAAATCGACTTCCTTTATTTTGCGCTAGTACGGTGAACTGTTGACAACTGAGCTACATTTAAACGTTACTAGTATTCCAAGAAAGTTTTGCTGCTCTTGAAAAAAAAAAGAAAGATTAATCGAAATCACTGGAAAGATATATACAAACATGAATGGACCTGCGTCTTTATTAATAAACCAAACCGAACAAATGGTCACATAATATGGCTTGCAATACGCGAAAAGGGGCATTCGGATATTTGAGTAAAGTGTCGTCTCGGATCAGCCAGCGCAGTCCGCGCTGGCTGATCTAAGACGGCACTTTACGACTTCATTAGATATTGTGCTACAGTAGACTTGTGCAAAACATAAGATTACATGAAAATGGAAAGTGTTGTTTTAGATTAGCCTGTGCGGATTGCGGAGGCTGATCCGCGAGGACACCTTACGCAAATTTCTGAATTCCCCTGTTTGCTTGTTACATGTCATATGGACCTATTCTGTCAAAACATCGGCTGAGTTATGAGGCAGAATGGTACTTGCACATTATTAGTTGTACTGTCAGGTGGCAGGGGACTTGGAAAACTTGTTCACGGCTGTGGTTAATCATGTCGCCCCGAGCCGAGGTGGCAGGGGACTGGGAAACTTGTTCACGGTTGTGGTAATCATGTCGTTCCGAGCCGTAGGCGAGGTGGCGACATGATTCACCACAGCCGTGAACAAGTTTCCAAGTCCCCTGCCACCTGACCGTACAACAAATATATTATACTGCAAAGTTTTACCCTTTCAAAGCACTTTAAGCGAAATTTTCATGTTTTATAATTTCACGAATCGAGTATGCTGAGGAAATAGAAATTCCCTTGTGAGTGCCCCGATTCAATGAAAACTGACGTCATTGGAAACTGACGTCACTAAAACGTACAGTTTGGCGCATAAATGTGCAGTCTGGTGATCGATCGACGCCACCATTTTGGATGTTGTGTTGCACGTGTAGTGATGTTACGGGGCATTCAAAAGGGAAACTGGCTTTACGTGGTTTTTGCCAGGGAACATGATATATGTTCCCGGCATGTTAACCAATCAGATTACGAGAAATTTCTTTGCAGTATAATAAGAAGGTTTCGATTCAGGGCCTGTATTCACCAACCATTCTCAAGAATATTCTTGGTCTTATTCTCCAAGATTTTCTATGTTTGAAAGTAATACAATTTCTGATTGGCTAAACCATTTGTTTTAGCCAATCAGAAGTTGTGTTACTTTCAAATTTAGAAAATTCTGCATACTGAGACCAAGAACGTTCTTAAGAATGGTTGGTGAATACGGGCCCAGGTTATCTTGTACAGACTGTGCAGGCTGATCGTAGCAGATACTACTACAGAGGACTATGCCTATCAGAGCGCCAATGGCTTCTTAGTTCTTTAACTCATTACCAAACGACAAAATTTTAGACTGGTCCAAATTGAAAGCATATGCAGACGACAAAATAAATTTAACTCAAAAATAAAAATTTGATTTGGAAAGGGTAGAAAACATTGTGGGAAAAGGAGAAAATGCTGGTTACCAGCATTTTCTCCTTTTCCCACAATGTTTTCTAAAGGCTGTTTTCTCAGGGGCGTCAAAAGTAGGGATTGTGTGGTAATGGGTTAATAGGCTCTGGAAAAATCGTTGCAATGCACATTTGCTAGTGAATTAATGCATAATATGCCACAAACTCAGCTATATAAAGATGTACTTGTATTAACCCTTTAGAAAACAATAATATTTTAGACTGGTCCAAGTTCAAAGCACTTGCAGACCACAACATAAATGTAACTCAAAAATTGAAATTTGTTTCTTGGTTGGTTGTTGGTTGTATTGGGGTTTAACGCCACTTTAACAGCTATGGTCATATCATGGTGGTCGGTGACGCATATGTATTTCCTGGTTCTCTCACACCGGTACTTACACAACTTTCTTTCCAAAGCCACCGACTACTTTTCTCACATGCTTCAGCAGAGGTGAGAGGCGAAAATATGCCGGAAAGAAAGTTCGCCTCAACCGGGTATCGAACTAGCAACCACCAGGTCATGAGTCCGACACGCTCACCACTGAGCCATGTGCACCCAGGCGGGCGAAATTTGTTTCTAGCAGGGTAGGAAACATTGTGGAAAATGGAGAAAACGCTGGTAACCAGAATTTTCTCCTCTTCCCACAATGTTTTCAAAAGGCTTCTAATTCAGGGACGTAAAAACCAGGGATTATTTCGTAAAGGGTTAAGCAAGCACCTGTATAGAGAAGGCACATTTTAAATACTTAAAAGGTGCTATCTTTAACAATATGAACATATTCCAATATAAGTACCACATGAACCATTGGTATTTCTTGTCGCAAAAAAAAATCTGTAACCAGTTACCAGGGCGGGGAATCACGTGACACAACAACAACAACAATGACCGTTATTTGAAAAAATTCCCCAACTTCAGGTAAGAAAATCTTCAATAATTCCGTTAATACTTGACCGATTGGAATTTGGTTTGAAGCAGAGAAGGCGGAAGGACTCCGGGGATTTGCTTGATATGTTAGATTTTTTTTAAACAACACCTGATAAAAAAGTTATTGACGAGCAAACAAATTATCCAGGGTAAAAAATTTGTTTGCTCGTCAATAACTTTTTTATCAGGTGTTGTTTAAAAAATCTAACACATCAAGCAAATCCCCGGAGTCCTTCCGCCTTCTCTGCTTCCAACCAAATTTCAATCGGTCATGTATTAACGGAATTATTGAAGATTTTCTTACCTGAAGTCGGGGAATTTTTTCAAATAACGGTCATTGTTGTTGTTGTTGTTGTGTCACGTGATTCCCCGCCGTGAGTTACAATAACATCTCGCCGACATGGTGGTAAAAAGCGATAGATCTGGAAGTTTTTTTTTTCTTTTGAAAGAAAAATAAACCTACGTGCAAATGTGCATTGGGTTGCTGCAGTATACTTACATGCATCAACACGTAAAATCAGTCCTGGGCCCGTATTCACCAACCATTCTTAAGAACGTTCTTTGTCTTATTCTTTAAGACTTTCTGACAATGAAAGTAACAGAACTTCTGATTGGCTAAACCAAATGGTTTAGCCAATCAGAAGTTCTGTTTCTTTCACACTGACGAAATTCTGAATAATAAGACTTAGAATGTTCTTAAGAATGGTTGGTGAACATGGAGCCTAGATACCTCTGCTTCATTGTTTTATGAAAAGAAGAAGAAGAAGAAGAAGACGAAGAATGCCATATTTTACTTGCATTTCTAGTTTTGACCTTAGTGAGGAAACTAAGTAGGCCTACAAGTTCTCATTTCTTGGTGAGCTTTTTAATGCCTCCCATCACATAAACATTACCTCCCGCTATATAGATGGCATTCTACAAATACACATCTATCTAATTTGGGCATTCTGGGTACAGAACCGGACTACTTTCCAACGGGACAACTATTGCTTTGAATTTCAAACTAAAATAAACTTTTACTCAATAACAGGCTATTTGGTGCGATTCGTTCAGCTATGATCAGCTATAGCAGGCAACCTATGTACCGGCCATTTATTAAAACAACCCTCACAGGCTTAGGTAGTACCCTCGGTGTAAGCCCTACTTTTCCCCAGAATATGGGATCGGCGATGCCTCATTGCAGACAGGTCGAATCTTCGAAGGATATGACATTGCAGACAAAGATCACATATATAAAGGAACATAATCCGCACTAATTATATGGCTTGCAACAAGAGAAAAGGGGCATTCAAACATTTGCGTAAAGTGTCGTCTCAGATCAGCCTGCGCAGTCTGCGCAGGCTAAACCGAGACGGCACTTTACGACTACATAAAATTTTGGTCTTGAGTCGATATGTGCAAAGCTTAAAATTGTATAAGGAAGGAAAGTTTCGTTTCGGATTAGCCTGCGCAGTCCGTGCAGGCTAATCCGAGACGACACTTTACGCAAGTGTCCGAATGGTCCTTTTTGCGCGTTGTTAGCCATCTAGGGCTCTCTGCCGTCTGATATTTACCCTGTGCAACACAATTCCCTGTATTGAGGACCTTGAGGGAAAAGACTTTTGATTCTGGTATGCAACATTTTCTCCTTTTTTTTTTAAATATCATTTTCCACCCTTTCTAGAAACAAATCATCAATTTGTTGTCTGAAAGATGGTTTGAATTTGGGCAGGCCTAAAATTTTGTCATCTGGAAAACAGTTAATTTCTGCCGTTTGTATATCGTCGGTTTACTTCCAAAACCTCGTAACCGCAGCTTGTTACAAGCTGCAGTTACGAGGTTTTGGAAGTAAACCGACGATATACAGTATAGCCTATGGCGTGGCGTTGAAATGGTAAGGAGTTTAATGCAGAGGTCGGTGCAGCCAGACATCGTTCAACATATCATAGGTCGACAACATTTCTAATATAGACCAACAATAAATGTGAGGCTTGACCTTCATCCTGTATGAGTCATGCATAATCTTGCTTGGGTCAATAAGTAATTGATTCATTCTCTCTCTCTCTCTCTCTCTCTCTCTCTCTATCTCTCTGCGTGTCTCTCTCTCTCTCTGTCATTGTCCGTCCTTGTCTTGTTACGTTTCTCTCTGTATTATAAATACCAATCGTTACCTTACGGACGACAGAGACAAGAAGACAGTTATAGATATACCGACAACGGGAGACATCAATATATAAGCCACGTTCTGGCAAGAGGGCATTTTCAACTCTTTACCAAACGACAAAATGTGAGACTTGACCAAATTGAAAACATTTGCAGACTACAAATTAAAAGTGTCTCAGTAGGCGAAATTTGTCCTTGACAGAGTAGAAAAAAAAAAATGTTGGAAAAGGAGAAAATGCTGGTTACCAGCATTTTCTTCTTTTCCAACAATATTTTCAAAATGCTTTTTTTCCAACGGTCGTTAAAACCAAGGTTTGTTTGATAAAGAGTAAATGCATCCTTCCGATGTATGATACCAAGCAAGTCTTTGCAGTATGAAAGAACACCAATTGTATCTAATAACCGACTAAATCATAAGGTAGACTGGTTCTTTGACAGACAGAAAATCATCGAAGGGCATAAAGCAACGACCCACGTCAGCCTGCAAGGGGGGGGGGGGAGCAGAGGGGGCTACACAGGCTTACCTGGGTCGAAACGCTCTGTAGACCCATTAAGCCCCCGTTTATACAGCCAGGCTTATATTCATATGGGCAACTGCACAGGGAGAAACAGTTGTAAATGTTGCAGTTGAAGAGGGTTACAATAAATAAATAAATAAATAAATAAATAAATTAGTAAATAGAACAATAGAAAAAAAAAAGGAAAACGCTTTTAAGTTACTACTCTGTGGTCATGATAAAATAAGCATTGTAATGGTTGTTTTAACCCTTTACTCCATAAGGCATTTCTATGGTATCTTTAATTGACCCTAAATAACAGCAAAGATGAAGCCGTTTCTTATGTGTATATGGCACCTTTTGATAGTGTAGAAAACATTGTGGCAAAAGGTGAAATTGCTCGTCACGAGCAATTTCACCTTTTGCCACAATGTTTTCCAAAGGCTCCTACAAGCAATGCGTAGAAATAAGTATCTGTGGAGTAAAGGGTTAAAAGAACGAAAACCCTGATATAGACTGCGAAAAAAAAACCACTCGTTAAACTCGTATTTTAAATGGTGGTAATTCTGGTCCACCATATAATCAAATCTATTCGTTTATTGGTTGTATCAATTATTTCCTTGGTATTATATTTTCTTATAATTTTTACACGTTGTTAATCTTTGAACTCCATTATGAGTTATTATGAAAAGTTTCCTTTAATCCTTTTTTAATCCTTTAGATTTTTTTTTAACAATTAAAAAACAAAACAAAACAAAACAAAACAAAAAAAACCTTTCGGCGCAATAGGCGAAAACATGAGTTTTTGGGGATGGCATAGATGAAAACTAGACTTTACGGAAGGTGCAGTCTGGGCCCGTATTCACCAAACATTCTTAAGAACGTTCTTTGTCTTTTTCTCCAGAATTTTCTACATTTGTAAGTAACACAACATCTGATTGGCTAAACCATTCGGTTTAGCCAATCAGAAGGTGTGTTACTTACAAATTTAGCAAACCTTGCAGAATAGGACTAAGAATATTCTCAAGAATGGTTGGTGAATATGGGCCTTGATCTTTTGTCTATGCCGTCCGATTGTTTAGTCCAGCCAATCCGGTGCCGATCTGTCTCAGTTTAATTTCAGGTGTCAAAAGTGGTCTATTATAAATATTTGGCACCAAAAGAGTTAAATTATTCAACAACTAAATTCATCAGGGTTTTGGGTCAAAGCTGTTACACTTGTGAGGTGATCCAGTATGCTATGAAAAATAACACTCTAGTGATCAATATTTCGGCTTTTGCCTTTTTTAACCCCTTCCCAAACAAGCCCTTGATTTTACGTGTCTGCAGTAAAAGTCTTTTGAAAACACTGTGGGAAAAAGGAGAAATTGCTCGTAACGAGCAATTTCTCCTTTTCTCATAGTGTTTTCTACCTTTTTTTTTTCAAAAAACTTTCTGGCATTTTGTCCAAATCTAAAATTGTCGTCTGCAAACTCTTTTGGTTTGTAAGAGCCCAAAATTTGTCGTTTGGGAAAGGGTTTAGAGTTAGAAACACTTTATCCCACGAGAAAAATTTAAAGCGTGTATCATGCAGCAGCCATTTTGTTATACTAACAAAAAGCTTATTTTTCTATTAGTAAACCAATATGGTAACCATGTTACATGCTTTAAAATGCTCTAGAGGGATAAAGTGTTTCCAACTCTTAAACAAGAGCGGCAAATTGTCGCAAGATACGCCCGTCTTACCCCAAGTTGTAAAGCTGGGGCATGCACCGGACAAAATTCAAGTATGAAAAACAACAAAGGGCAATAACTCAAAAATTAAGCAAGCAAAAGTTGTGATTTCTGTGCACTGCACTCCCCCTTGATAAGATCTATCCACCCATGAAATTTCATAACCCTAGCTAGTGTAGTTTTAGAGATATGCTTCGGACAAAAATCAAGTATGAAAAACGACAAAGGGCAATAACTCAAAAATTAAGCAAGCAAGAGTTATGATTCTTGTATATTGCACTTTCCCTCGATGAGATCTATATACCCATGAAATTTCATAACCGTAGCTAGTATAGTTTTGGAGATATGCTCCGGACAAAATTCAAGTATGAAAAACAACAAAGGGCAATAACTCAAAAATTAAGCGAGCAAGAGTTATGATTCCTGTGCACTGCACTCCCCCTCAATGAGATCTATCCACCCATGAAATTTCATAACCCTAGCTAGTATAGTTTTGGAGATATGCTCCGGACAAAATTCAAGTATGAAAAAAACAAAGGGCAATAACTCAAAAATTAAGCAAGCAAGAGTTATGATTCTTATGCACTGCACTCCTTCTCGATAAGATCTATATACCCATCAAATTTCATAACCCTAGCTAGAATAGTTTTGGAGATATGCTCCGGACAAAATTCAAGTATGAAAAACAACAAAGGGCAATAACTCAAAAAATAAGCGAGCAAGAGTTATGATTCCTGTGCACTGCACTCCGCCTCGATGAGATCTATCCACCCATGAAATTTCATAACCCTAGCTAGTATACTTTTGGAGATATGCTCCGGACAAAGAACTGGACGCCGCCCGCCCGCCCGCCCGCCCGCCACGGGTGATCCCATAATACGTCCCGTCTTCGACGGGCGTATAAAAAGTCAATAGCCGAAATATCTTCAGGAATGAAGAGAATTTTATTTTTTTTCATGGAGGTATGAAAAAAAAAAACCTAATCACACTGTATGAAACCGCTTCGCGAAAAGTGTGAGTAGGTTGTTTTTTCATATCTCCATGAAAAAAATAACATTCTCCTCATTCCTTATAATTTAATATTACAGACAAAATATACTCACGGAAATAATTCAAACTGCATTCATTTTCTTTAGTTTTACATCTAACCTTGGAGTTTCTAAAGCCACTGCCACTCACATTTGTATGGCATAAGAATACAATTATTGGGAAGCAGTTTTCAGATCCCCAATACTGAAAATTAACCAATAGAATGAAAGTAAATGAGCAAAGCAGTGTGTAGGACCCGCAAAAGTAACCTTCAGCAAAAGTACTTCCGGTGTAATGCAGAGAAATCACCCTCCCCTTTAAAATGACCTATGGCTCATTTCTCTACGTAGAGGAATGAGAGGGTCATTATTCTACGTAGTGAAATGATTTCTGGGGTCATTTCTCTACGTAGAATAATATACCAGGGACATTTTGTAGGGGAGGGTAATTTCCCAATAATTAAACCGGTACAAGCTGATTTTTTCATGGAGCTATGAAAAAAAAAATCACCCGATCAGAACTCGCCAATGTTCATGAAAACAACTGATATTTAATTATAAATATTTGAATGTTATTTTTCATTGTATTTTAATTATTCTCTAAGGAATTCAAAGTTTCATTTTGATCCAGAATAAATTTCATTATTGTTTCTTATGTTATTTTGATTATATGTATCACATATCCAACAGTGTTCCACCCTGAGTGAGGTCTTGAGTGGCTCAGCGGTAATATGTTGTACCCGTATCTCGGAGGTCCAGGGTTCAGACCACACTGGAAGTACTGGTGTTTTTCGTGAGGGTATCCTTGGGCAAGATACATCAGAGTCCTAGCCTAGTACTAATGAAACCCGGGACAAACATAATTGAACGAGCTGTCCCTATGATATGGCTGAAATAATGTTGAAAGCGACGTTATACACCATTCAATCAACTGCTCGATCCTCCCATTGTATAAATTGCTTACATTGCGATCATGAAACAACCATAAACACCTGAGCCGTGTTCGGGCAAAAGGGGGCTCAATGCATGCTGGCGATGCATGACATGAAAGCATGCAATCAGGTACTTATAGATCTGCAATAGCCAAAATTCTTAATAATCAACTTCATAATGAAGTATACTCAGCTTTGATGACGGCAAATTGACAAAAAGCGAAAGGTATCGATAAAGGTCAGCCTACGAGAAATGCATAGGCTAACCTTGGTCGATATTTTTCGCAGTCGCATTAAATCATTACCAAACGACAATATTTTAGGCTTGTCCAAATCGAAAGCATTTGTAAACGACAAAATAAAAATGACTGAAAATTTGAAATTTGTTTTGTGAAAGATACAAAACATTGAGAGAAAAGGAGAAAATGCTGGTTACCAGCATTTTCTCCTTTTCCCACAATGTTTTCTAAAGGCTTCTTTCTCAGGGTCGTCAAAAGTAGGGATTGTGTGGTAATGGGTTAAGCCCCCTTTTCACAGAGAAATGCTCATCTATCTGGTGATGTCTAGTAAAGATCAATTGTGAAAAAAAAAAAACAATATTGCAAAGCCACAAATTTTTGTCGTTAAGAAGTGTCTTTTAATAGTAATTGGGGGAACTTTGGTTTTATCGTACATTCAGAGTTCGATTGCTTGGAGCATAGTCCCTAGAGTATCAACTACACAAAATTGTCATGGACTTTCAGGGCAAAAAAAAAAACCTCCAAAAATGTTCATGAAAGTAGACAGGGTATTTACCCTACGGATCAGGCTGCAGGTTTTGTGCCCGCAAAAGCTACCTAGACGTCTCCTCGTATAAGAAAAAGCTACAAAACGCACGCTTTGATTTCAATTTGGTTACCCCACTAGCCTGAGTTTTAACTATCCGAAAGAGCAAGTTTGTGAAAACATTGTGGGAAAACGAGAAAATCCTGGTAATCAGCATCTTCTCCTTTTCCTACAAGTTTTTTCATCCTTATATAGAATGGTCATGTACATGCACTTCCATGTCTTTTATATCAGTTGTAAATATTGTTGTACATGAATTAGACTCCAATAAAGATTATTATTATTATTATTATCATTAAAAAAAGGTGTTAGTTTATTTGAGTCTGCAAATACCTGCAAATTTTTGTTTACAGTTAGAACTGAAAGCGTTAACACTCTGCAGTTTGAACGATATCTCGTCAAAATATAGATATAATTTTTGTAAAAGCAATATAACACTAAAAAATTCATACTTCAGTTTCTGTTCGTTTCGATCTTGATCTAGTATATGCCGAACCAAACATTATATACCGTGAGAAGATATTTATGAAAAAACACCATTTACCAAGATTTCCAGTTTAATTTCATGAAAAAAATGTATATATATCGTCTGTGTACTTCCAAAACCTCGTAACTACAGCTTGTCACAAGCTGTAGTTACGAGGTTTTGGAAGTACACCGACGATATATTTTTTTTAGTTTCTGCTTTATTGTATTTTCCTTTTACATATTCCTGTAACTGTTCATTTATTTCATTTTTTCCTCACTGTTTTACTTGTTCAATCAGTCCATGCAATGTGTGAATTTTACAAGTAAGATGATTAAAAAAAACATTTAGCTTGATGCCATTCAGTCATCATTTCCTTAACCCCTTAGGCTGCTATATGCGACACACTGATCTTTTGCGGACAGTGTAGATCAAGATCAGACTGTACAGAACGTGCAGTCTGATCTTGGATCTACACTGCCCGATGAGGAGACATCTTTCCCCTAAAAAAATTACTTTAACCCTTTCCCAAACGGCAAACTTTTGGACCAGACCATATTCAAAGCATTTTGCAAATGACAAATTCACAGTTGCTAAAAAGATGATTTTTTATATAATAGGGTAGAAAACATTGTGGGAAAAGGAGAAAATGCTGGTTACCAGCATTTTCTCCTTTTCCCACAATGTTTTCAAAAGGCTTCTATTCCTGACCCGTAAAAACCAGGGATTGTTTGGGAAAGGGTTAAAATAAGAAGTTTTCGGTTTTTACTATCAGTTTGATAATTTAATTTCATTTACAAAGCAGGATGAGTGTTGGGTAAGAAATTTTCCTCGAAAAGTCGTTTGCATCCTCAGTTTGAACAATACTTGAAAAACTTGACGAAAAACGATATCTAGTATAAACCCTTAACAGCTGCTGAATAAGTCAAGTTTAACTTAAAGGTGGGTATTAAGAATTTTCACATCACACTAAATCAAAAAATATATATATCACTGAAACTTATATGAAAAAAACAATACAAATCATCAATAATTAAGAATCATAAAACTACCAAAAATTTTTTACGGTATTCTCTTAAAAGACTACGTAGCCTCTTAAGCTATTTTTAGATTTCGCACCAAAAAAAAAAGAAAAAAAAATGCATTGTGGGAATATTAAGTGACTGGCACGTGACTAATGACGCTTAAATTTCATTACATAACAAACAAGTAACTATCTTTCATAATATCTTCTTCGGAAGCTATGTTTGAGGCTTCGTCTGTGTATTTCCGGTATGTAAATGAGCGAGTTGTTCATGTAAAAATAGACAGTGTTTCCCGTCGATGTCAACCTTGGCCGTAGTAAATCTCTAATTTCTCGTGGTGTCGGATGGTTTTCGACTACTGAGGTTTTATGAATGACGATTATAAGGCTTTGGGAGTACAAGGATGATCTTTTTTTGTATTTTTGTAAAATGTTCGTCCCAAATTCTGAAGGGCCACCTTTAAACACCGATAGCAGAAACCCAAATATTGTTATTTCAAATTCATTTTCGGGGGAAAAATGTCCTTATCGGACAGTGTAGATACAAGATCAGACTGCACGTTCTGTGGAGTCTGATCTTAATCTACACTGTCCACAAAAGGTGCTCGAGTCGGGCTTAGCAGATAAAAGTTGAAACATATAACAAATAAGTTTACAGTATAAAAGACATGAAAAGCATTGTGAAATATGGGTAAGTAACATAAATTCAGACGTGCAACACTTGAGTACTTGGAAAACATTGGGGCAAAGGAAAAACTGTTCCCAATTTCTCCTTTTACAATATGATATTTTCAAAAGCTGCCTGCTGAATGACAACAAAAAAATTAATGCTTCTCCAGTTGGTTAAATATGTATAAGCCACGTTGTCCGTGGTTATGAGGTAGAGCGACGGCCCCCCTAACCAAAAGGTCTCGAGTTCGAGACACAGGGGCGTGTGTCAACTTTAGGATTTTTCCATGGACAATGGATTCGGTGCGAGTACTGTTGTAGTTCTCAGGAAGCGGAATCAAGAGATATTAGTATAAATTGTAAAAACTTATTTCTCAATCGAAAAATAAAAATGTTATCTAAAATTAAAACTGAAAATTATGGCAAAAACTAAAAATGGACATTTTTTCCGTCACAAGTAAAATCCCAATCTTTGAAGATACAGACGAGCTTTAGTCAGAATATTGAATAGTGATCGGAGAGTGTGGATCTAACATCAGTTTGCACGTTTAAGACAGTCTGATCTTGATCCGGTCCATGTAAGCAAAACCTCCTTCAATAATCCTTGGTACTTTGAAGACCATGATCACCAGTTAATTTAAATAATTACCAAACGACAATATTTTAGGTTTGTCCAAATAGAAAGCATTTGCAGACGACAAAATAAAAGTGACTGAACATTTGAAATTTGTTTTATGAGGGGTAGAAAACATTGTGGGAAAAGGAGAAAATGCTGGTTGCCAGCATTTTCTCCTTTTCCCAGAATGTTTTCTAAAGGCTTCTTTCTCAGGGTCGTCAAAAGTAGGGATTGTGAGGTAATGGGTTAAGTATAATAATACAGATGGTGTTTTATCATTCGTACATTGGCTTAAAAAGTCCCTCCCACTCCTTAAGTGTTCCGATTGCGCGAGCCTCTTAGATTTCGTATCTTGCGGGAATTATATGATAAATTGATGTACAAATATGTAATCTTTGTAAGATGACTCCTGATTGGTCGATACTTGTGACAAAATTAAATATTTGGATAAGAGCTTCGGATACCCTAACTTAACAAACACGACAAAACTTCAAGGGTACCCGTGGATTGATTACAAAATTGAAAAACCTGCAAGTAGCGCTGATTTGTTTTTGTTTTTGTAATCTTTTCGGAATTTTTAAAGATATTTGTTACATTTGTTAATGAGTGTTGAAGAAAAATTGTTGGAAATAAACATATGACTAAGTACACAACACAACTCTCGGAGGAAATTAATAAATTCTGTACTATTTTTGAAACAGTAAATCAATTTATGACTTGTGACGAACCGTTGAACTTAATTATTTATTGTGAAAGTCTACAACTGGAATACTAACTGTGTGATGAAACAAGTTAAGATTTGTCTTGTAATCTAAAATCTTGATTTCTTTCAAAAGAAAATCGTTTAGAAAACAGGCTGCGTTTTTATCTATGACAACAATGTTAAATCTGATGCCAACATATTCACATTTACCAGCTGGAGACTCCACTATTGGCTCCAACAGTGCATACTTTCCCAACAGTTCGTCCATGTATCAACGTGAAATTATTGCCAATCACAGATCTACTGCATCACCAAATGCTGCACAGCCTCACTCATCCTTTCTTATCGATGACATTCTTGGGAAAAAACAAAGGGAACGAGAGCGCGAGCTGGAGATTCGACTTCAAAGTGACCAGGCCAGATACACAGATCGTGATATTGAAACAGAACGTAAAAATACTTTACATCAGGAAAAAGAACGTGAATTAGAACGGACTCGTGAACGAGATCGGGAACGTGAAAGGGAATTTCAAGCAGAGCGAGAGAGAATAAGAACAGCTGAACGGGAAAGAGAAAGACAATTAGAACGTGACCGGGAGTTAAAGCGAGAGCAGGACCGTCAGACTCACTTACTATCCGTTTCCATTCCTAAACAACTTACATCTCCAACTGTCTGTACCACCTCGCCGTCATCAACGTCCACCATGTTGCCATCAGAGATTCCACGTCCCACCCCAATCAACCCAGCTGCAATACAGACCAATGCTTTAACGACACCCATCTACAAACCATTACCTACCATGTATGATCCCGCCTTGCTCTCGCAGGCTTATCTCAATCCACATTTGTCAGCTGCTTGTCAGAGCTCCATCATGAGACAGATGTGTGGAGGATTTGGGTCTCTGACCTCCGTCCACGGATATGGCAGACCAGACTACCCGGCGATATTTGAAAGTCAGTGCAACGCATTCTCAAAAGGTAAGATTAAACCATTCTTAGCTATTAGATTCCTTGGCGTGTTCTGTAAATTTCGCTAACACGTTTGAATAGGCTGACTTTGATCTACTTTCGTGCTATAAGCACTATGGTATAAATCAACAATATGCGCATCCAAATCATAAAAGTTTGTTGTTTTTTTTTTGCAAAAAGGGAAACTGCTCCTAAAAAAGATTCTCAGCAAAAGATTATCGCTCCGTTAAATGCTGTTTTACCAGTTGTGAAGGAAAGTAAAAAAAAAAAGAAGCAGCTCAAGGCAATATCGGGAAAATTCTTTAGAAATCTAAAGAGACTTAAAAGAAATGAACAAATCTTACATGCGTTTCTCAACACTTCCTTATGGTTAGATATATTACGAAATTTGGCCTGGTACTTACACAAAAGTCAGTTATAAAAGTAGTTTATCCAAAAATATCTCTTCCTTCTCAAAAACTAAAATGCATTTATACAAGGATGACAACGAGAGTGCTGAAAATAATGTTTAAAAATCATGGGGTTTTTTTTTGGCATTTGTTGTAGGCCTATATACATTTGATTTATATCCATTAAAGTTCTTCATTTATCTGTGATAAAAACGCAGAGTTACACGTTCATTTTTCTTTTGGTAAAAAATTTATATACATCTTTAATCGATAAGATCAATGGTGTCTGGTCAATTACAAAAACAAAATCCACTAACCTATGAAGATTTTGCGCTTGAAATATCAAATTACTTACTCGTATACATAATTGTGCCCAAGTTCCAGCGAAAGGGGGGAGGGCTTGATATATGTTCGTGAGGCATGACACAAAGCAAGTTATCACATGGTTATGAATTCATAAAACCGAATTAGTCCAACAACTGACTAAAACTGGAGGTAAAGTGGTTCTTTGACATGCAGCAAAATTAAAGATAGCAAAACTGTCGGACCTGGTCAGCCTGTGCCGATTGCACAGTCTGACAGGATTAATATTTTCTTCAAGGCTTTTTTGTTCCGGATGCGTTAACTTATTATCAAACGACAAAATTTTTGGTTCTTCCAAATCGAATGCATTTGCAGACCATCCAATAAAAGTGACTGAAAATTTGAAATTTGTTTTGTGAAGGGTAGAAAACATTGTGGGAAAATGAGAAAATGCTGGTTACCAGCATTTTCTCCTTTTCGCACAATGTTTTCTTAGGGCTTCTTTCTATGCGCTTCTTTTTCTGAGTTGTCAAAAGTAGGGACTGAGTGGTAATGGGTTAAACTTTTTTTCATAAAGTGTGTTTCATACATAGTTGTCTCGTTATTACGAAGTGAAATTGAGATCTGGTTCCTTACTCACCAACCATTCTTAAGAACATTCTTTGTCTTATTCTCCAAAATGTTTCTATATTTGAAAGCAACACAGCTCCAGATTGGCTGAACCAATAGGTTTAGCCAATCAAAAGTTGTGTTACTTTCAGACCTGGAAAATTAGACAAAGAATAAGACAAAGAATGTTCTTGAGAATGGATGGTGGATACGGTCCCTGATTGTTTTTAAAACCATGAATCTAATAATTATACAATTAAAAAAAGAAATCTTGCCTGCAAGCATGCAGATGGGAGAAAGAGAAACCTTCAGTGTTTGTGGTTTGTTGATTGGACATATTTTTATATTGCGTATTTTCATGTCTGTATATGACTATAAAACTATGTAAGTTTTTGTCATTAAAGTAATTCGTTCGTTCGTTCTTTGTCTGGACATATTAAGATATCATTGAATGAAGCATTTGTTCCAATTTTGAAAACACGTACAAGCACATAATTTCTTCAACTTTTTTTTTTCTAAGTTCAACATGCCTTGAAAAATATGTGAACACGCCATTATTTACATGCCATTATTTGGCAAATCTCAAAAAGGAGTTTTCAAAATAAGGACACTTCACCCTTTGAATTGAAAAAAGCAACTTCTGATATTTATTTTAAAATATAGATATAGACAGCAAAAAAGGAGGTTATTATGTTAGTTTTTTTTTCTTGCAAAATGGCATAGAAACTGCATAGTTTAATAATTATTTTCAATGAGTAGATTATTGTTATTATTATTATTATTATTATTATTATTATCATTAATTCAATACAAAAATATGAAATTTGACGACAGAAATTCGAGTTTCAAATTACAAAGTTATTGTTAAAAAAAAAAGATGATAGATAAATATGTGGATAAATGGATTAATGATGCATGATTAAATCAGATTAAGGAAAAATATACCATTTCAAATCATCTGTCCCGTATTTCAAACAGTTAAAACTACATTGTAATTTAATTTCTTTTAACGATATCAATATTTATCATTTTTCATGGCTTTAGCTAAGAAATAATAATAATAATAAATAAATAAATAAATAAATAAACAAATAAATAAATAAAAAGGCCTAGATGTCTTTACAAAATATTACCACAATAACTACAACGAATACCAGGGCTGGTATTCACTAACCCATTCTTAAGAACGTTATTTGTCTCATTCTCCAAAATTTTCTCCATTTGTAAGTAACACAACTTCTGATTGGCTAAACCGAAGGGTTTAGCCAATCAGAAGTTGTGTTTCTTACAAATATAGAAAACCTAGGAGAATAAGACCAATATTCCCAACAATGGTTGGTGAATTGGGGCCCAGGACTAACAGTTATTATTATTTGAAGTCATTTTCTCTTACTATACACTTGAATATGATTGGCACTCTTACTCTGACAAAAGCTGGTTTAATGCATTTCGCTTCAGCATTATACCGAGTCAGTAATCGAATCATAATTGGTCCATAAAATCCATTCCGTCTAAAAACCGTTTTTAACAATGACGTAGATTGGTCCTTTGAAATGCAAACAAATATATTAACAGCGAAAGGGATTCACTAAATTCTGTGTATGCGGACTACACATGCTGGCCTGGGTCGAGACATCTTATCTCATTGGAGCAGGACCTCTCCAATGGGAGTATATTGATCCCATTGGAGGCTCCAATCTTTACCAGTTTTAACGCCATTTCCAAGAAAAAGCAATATTATCAGTCTTACCTTTTAATCTAAAACTGTTGAGTTGGCAGGGCATGCCCAGCCACTCAATATCATATCTTAGGCACATTATAAATGAACATATTTCTTTTTCATTTAAAAACTTCTTTTTATCAATACAACATTGACTTCAAACCTTTTGATCACATTCTTAAATCTTATCATTTAAAAATCATTTTTGAGTATATAAGGATTGCCCTGTACATAACTCGATAATGCCCTTTATGCATACTTCTTAATTCAATTCTTTTATTGTCATTAATGTATTCAAACTTTATTCAGTTTAAACAACTCCACTTTTACTATCTTTTAATTTAACCCTTTCCCAAACAATCGCTGGTTTTTACGGGTCTGGAATAGTAGCCTTTTGAAAACATTGTGGAAAAAGGAGAAAATGCTGGTAACCAGCATTTTCTCCTTTTCCCACAATGTTTTCTACCCTATCATGGACAGAAATCATCTTTTCAGCAAGAGTTGAATTGTCGTCCGCAAATGCTTTCAATTTGGTCTAGTCCAAAAGTTTGTCGTTTGGGAAAGGGTTAACACAGATATGCGAGCTAAACGACCGAAGCTGTCGATGGGCCATAAAACAACATTCATTCATTCATTCATTCATTCATTCATTCTGGGTCGAGAAATTATGACGATGTATTGACCCCCCTTTTTACAGAGCACGGCTCATTTGTAATGTTTACAATGAGGAAGAGTTCAGTTTTTGAAGACAAATAAAACAACAACAAAACTATGCAAGCTACTCTTGACATAAGTGGAGAGATACAAACAAAGAGGAGTTTTACTCTATATTTAATTATCCTCGACTTACGTTGACCTGTTTAAAGAAGGCGTTAGCAAACATTGTGGGAAAAGGAGAAAATTCTGGCAACCAGCTAACCATACAAAACACGCAAAATACGTTGAAACCAAATATCTCCCGTCCCATCCCTACCCCACCCCCACAAAAAAGGTTAACTCTTTACTGAAAACCCTCCCCACCACAGTCATTAAAACTCGATTTTGAACGATGTTGGTGAAGATGGGACTTGAAATCTGGTAACTAGTATTTCTTCCTTTTTTAGCACAATGTTTTCCTCGGAAATCTCTTGTTAATTGGGTCATATATGGAGTGTTGTCCGAAAAGCTGGCAATCTGGATAATAAAATTCGTCCTCTGGTGAAGAATTTATAGGACGAAAGCGTGTAGATCAAGATCATACAGCACAGAAAACAGAAAGCACATAACGCTGATTCTTCACATCCTAATTTTGCACTATTTTTGCAGCGAACACATTTTTCAAAACTGCAATATCAATATGGTGCTTACGCTTAATTTAACAAATAAATTAGTGTAAATCTTTGATTGTACAAATCAACGGGTCTCTTCCTTGAAGACACTGTAAATACATAATTCTTAAGGTACACTTGGGTTAATTATTAACTTTTTACCACACGAGAAAATTTTTGACTGGTCCAAATTGAAATCATTTGCAGACGACAAAAATAAAGGTGACTGAAAAATAGAAATTTGTTCTGGGAAGGGTAGAAAACACTGTGGGAAAGGAGAAAATGCTGGTTACCAGCATTTTCTCCTTTTCCCATAGTGTTTTCAAAAGGCTTCTTTCTCAGGGGCGTCAAAAGTAGGGATTGTGTGGTAATGGAGCGATTACATTCATAAATACTTGGAGGTTTACCGTTAGGAAAAACGTTCAGATGGTCAGTCTTGGAGTTTGAGTGAAGAATGAGTTCAGAACAGTTGGTGTAAGCGACCCCAGGAAGGGGTCCTTGAAGAAGGGACGTTTGTGCCAACGCATATACGCTTGAGTCGTACGTCGAAATCTGCTGATAATGCGCTAAGGTCAAGAAGGCTAGAACAGTTTCCGTACTAATTTTTGCATGTGCAGGAAATATTCAATCGAGTAAACGAACCATTTGAAACAGAGGGGAACCGCACTTTTGACCTATACTTTGACTATTCAATCTTTCCTCTTTTTCTATACTTCCCTCTCGTCTACACTGTGCTTTGTCCACAAGAATAACTCGAACTTCTACTAATGAAAATGTCGATGTTTACAATATGGCTACTGAAAAACTGACGTATACGAATTAAACAAATTCTCAAAAATTGAATAATGTTCCCTTCGGCGCTAATCGAACAAACCTTCCAATGCATTACGATTTTAGACTGCTTTTCAAGAATATCCTTGTATCTCAATCTACGAACCTCGGCTAACCCAATTCTCTACGCGATTCGAGTTAACTCATTAACAAACAGCAAAATTTAAGACTTGTCCAAATCGAAAGCATTTGCAGACGACAAAATAAAAGTGACTGAAAATTTGAAATTTGTTTTGTGAAGGGTAGAAAACCTTGTGGGAAAAGGAGAAAATGCTGGTTACCAGCATTTTCTTCTTTTCCCACAATGTTTTCTATAGGCTTCTTTCTCAGGGGCGTCAAAAGTAGGGACTGTGTGGTAATGGGTTAAGTAACTGCAAATGGATGAGGATTATTTTCTCTCTTATATAGTCGAGCCCGTGAACTCTGTGGGTATACAGCGTATACAGTTTGAAACACTATAGGTCCATATTCACAAACCATTCTTACCCTTATAGGATGCTAAGCGCGATTCACTGAACATTTGTGGACAGTGTATATCAAGGTCAAACTGCACAGAACGTGCAGTCTGATCTTGGATGTACACAGTCCAAGAAAGAGATATTATTGCTCCAAACAAAACTTTAAAATATACACAGACATATTTGGGTTTTCGCTGTAGAAATTTAAAAAGAAAATATTCTAATTATCTAGCAGAAGAAGACAGGAACGTTCTTAAACCTTATTCTGCTAAATAAGTTATATGAAACTTTCTAGCCGATAGTAAAAATCCAAATTTTGCTATTTCAAAGTTAACTTTTGATCTTCTGATCTTGATCTACACTGTCCGCAAAAGGTCAGTGAGTCGCACTCGGCAGCCTATGAGTTTAGAATAGTTAGTGAATACGGGCCCAAAAATCTTTCAATATTCACCTCGGTCAAGCTATTTTTCCCTTGATAGGTTACAGTGATTGGGACAGAATGTATTCCTCCCTCACGTCATAGCATCGTTTCGACGTTGTGTACGTGGGAAAGGAGCCAGTAGATTGACAGGAATATTTCAGCAAAGCGCTGGTAAAAGAGACATAAAGAACGCATGGTGCACAAGCAGCCATAAATTACGGGTCTTAAATACCAAACAAGTATCCCTTTTAAAATAACCATCGTTCATACCTCCGGTGTAATGCAGAGAAATGGCCATCCCCTACAAAATGACCCTTGGTTCATTTCGCTACGTAGAAGAATGACCCGGGTCATTGTTCACTTAGAAATAAGGTCATTTCTCCACTTAGAATTATGACCCTGGGGTTATTTCTCTACGTGAAATAAAGACCCCGGTAATTCCACTACGTAGAAAAATGACCCATGGGTCATTTTGTAGGGGAGGGTCATTTTTCTGCATTACACCGGCTTGAACTAATCTTGCAAAGAAATAATGGCTCCAGATTTAGAAAATTTCTCTAACAGATGATACGGAATTATATTCTGTAAAAAAAGTTACTGTGTAAAAATTAATTGTAAAATTCTCTCTACTCCATCAATATTTTCTAAAGCTGGTTTCTGTTGGCATTTGAAAATTTGAAGAAAAAAAAATCGTATACATGTGTGAATATTGATATACTGAAGTTTCCAAATGTCTTCACTCACCGGCTTAATTATAATTGAGTCAAGCTCTTTTGAAAATGGGGTCAAAGCATCCGCGAAAAGTATCGACCCAGGTCAGCCTGCGCAGTCCGCGCAGGCTGACCTGGATCGATCCTTCTTGCTACTGATCAATTTTCTGTATGTCAGAGGACCGCTCTATCTCATGATTCAGTCAGTTTTCAGAAAGACAGGCCTTTAGGGATCTATAATTATGTGTTGACTTGTTTGGTATAATTTGTCATGGAGATCCATCCAACCCCTTTTTCTCAAAGAGCCGCAAAACTGTGAAAATTCCAGGAAAAACCATCTGAAGGCGGCAGTCAGTCAGTTCCTAGAACTAAAGAAAAATAGAATATCTCTTCTTGAATAGAACTTCCCCAGTTTTTTTTTCTCTAAATTTTAAAATGACAGAATTAAAAAAGGCCCAATCTGATTGGCTTAAAAGTGATGTCGTAAAGTCAATTTTCTTGGAAAGATGTGGTTTTTCTTTTTTGGTTTGTTAGGATGATTTGAGCCATGGATGCGTCATTCAAGATATAACACTTTTGAATTCACTTTAAACACTTAATTAACAAGCAAGCCCTTTTAATTACGACGAAGAAAGCCTTCAAAACATCGTAGGAAAAGGAGTAAATGTGGGTTATCAATTTTTTAACACCCCCTTCTGTGACAAATCCCAGTATATATGACAAATTAACTCTTGTCCTTTCCTAAATGAAATGTAACTTTAATCCCATAGTAAAGAAAACCCATTTTTTTTCTATTTCAAAAGTAATTATATTAAGAAGAAAATGCACTTATCGGACAGTGTAGATCAAGATCAAACTGCACAGAACGTGCAATTTGATCTTTAATCTACACTGTCCGCAAAAGGTTTATGAGTCGCGCATAAAAGCGTAAGGCAGAGCTCCAGACAAGAGGGAGTGATGGTGTTCTAAATCTATTATTTCTCTTCCAAACCCTATGTTGTGGGTACTCATTAGAATCGTCTCATCGAGACGATTCTAATGAGTACCCACAACATAGGATTTGGTTGAGAATAATTAATATTTCTAGTTGTGGAATCAAAATCACTCCCTCTATCTGGAGCTCGGGACTAAGAGTTCAGTTTTATCGTCTTAAATATGCTTTTTGTTTAGTCAACTTAAAAATTTTGTCGACAAAATTTTAGTTTTGACCAAACTGAAAGCAAGTTCCTGGTTGGGTTCCCGAGAGATATAACTTAAGCTGAACCTTTCTCTCAAGAACCTTACCAGGAAAGTCCTGCTTGACCTTCCGGGTGGCCATTAACACCGTGAGTTTTTTTTTTTTTCCTGTCCAATCAGATTTTGTCCAACTGATGGCTTTTGCAACAGACGAGTTTGTATACAATTTCCTAAAAAGGGAAAATAAAAAGAATCAAATACGAACTTGAAAACTCGCGGTAGTATTTGTTAGTTCGTGAAAAAAGAAATCTCTCCTAAGTTACAATCTTTATCTGATGTCTCGATGGTTTACTGCAAGATGAGTAAAAAAAAAAAGTTCATCAGTGGCAGGATGTTAATGTGACCCTGGAAACACTGTTGTAAAAGGAACAATTACTCGTGACAAACAGTTTTTTCAAAGAGTACTTTCAGAAACTGCTTACTATTTTTGGGCTTAAAAAGTCGTACATTTGTATGGAAAGGTACTTCTAAAGAACAGTATTTGTTTGGAAAAGTACATGTTCAGAAAAAGTATTTGTCTACAAAAGTACCTGTATATAAAACACTTTGCATGGAAAAGTTATTCCATAAAAAGTAACGTTATCTTGATGGGGAAAAAAAAAACATTTGTAATATATAAATTATTTTTGCAGAAAAGTGTTTGTATAATATAATAAATGCACAAATTTAGATACATTTGTTAAAAAAAGAACTTGTATTGAATTGTCTTTACATGGAAAAAGTATTTGTTTGGAAAAGTAACTGCGTGTAAATATATAAGCAAAAGGAGGCTTAGTGCTTCTCCGTGAATCATTATACCAAGTAAGTCTTCACATACTAGGTAGTGAATCCAAAACTTAAAAAAAAAAGAAAACAATCGAATTAACTTTAAGGTAAACAGGTCCTTGGACAGACAGAAAATTAACTAACAGCGAAAAGTTTTGATTCAGGTCAGCCTGCGCGGACTGCGCAGGCTGACCTGAATCAAAACTTTTCGCAGATGTATAAAGCCCTATGTGCCTTTTCACAGACAATGGTTCACGGTATGTAAAAGAAAATTGCATTGATATAAACAAAAAAACTTTTTTATTTTTTTTAATACCAATCAAATGGTTAACTTATTTTCGAAACGCTGTTGAGAAGAAAACTGAACATAAGTGAGGCTCAGTAGATTCGTCATAATTATAAGATTCATGCATCAACCAATCCTCCCAAAAGATTTATTTTTACTCGAAACCAAGGAAATAACATAAATCTAAGCCTTTTTCTTCTTTTTCTCGTGAAATATCTCACGAAGCTTATAATTAAAGATGCAAAATTAATTGTTTAAGTTGAATAGATGCCGCTTATATTCCCCATACGATCAGATTATTTCAGTATTTGCGGTTAAAACAGGAATTAAACTAGAAACAATATGCGATAAATGATAGAGAGTAGAATGATTAATATCCAGTGTTTTACCCATGAACTTGACGGTTTACGATTTACTCTGGAAAAAACTTGAAATGATTCTGTCAGTCAATGATTTACCAATTATTTTCAACGTTTGATTAGAGCTCATAATTCAATCATTTAATCACAGAATCCCACAATAATTTTATCATTACATTTAATGATACAGATAAAAAAGAAAACAATAAGCGAAATAGCAAAATAGTTTTAGTCAAAAATCACACCATACAATAATTCATTTAATTTCAATTTTAAGCATATATATCTACTGGAGCCATGCTCGGTAAAAAGGGAGCTTACTGCATCTGCGAAAAGTATCGACTCAAGTCATCCTGCGCAGTCCGCGGGTCGAAACTTTTCGCTATTGGTCAATTTTCCATATGTCCAAGGACTGTTGTATCTAATGATGTATATATTTTTGTTCGTTTGTTTTCTAACCCTTTATTCCATAGATGACCATTTCTACGCATTGCTTGTAGGAACCTTTGGAAAACATTGTGGCAAAAAGTGAAATTGCTCGTCACGGGCAATTTCATCTTTTGTCACAATGTTTTTTATGCTATCAAAAGGTGTCATATACACATAAAAAACGGCTTCATCCTTGCTGTTATTTCACATCAATTAGAGATACCACAGAAATGCCTTATGGGGTAAAGGGTTAAGTGGATACATGTATTATAAATATATAAAACATGTGATCATTTGAGTTTGGAACCATGGATCACCGAGATGCATTAAGCCCCCTTTTGACAGAGCATAGGTCATATATATGTGTTTTTATTTACAGCTGTACATTTTTGCATGATGAAATGTGGCATTTGTTTCCGTATGTGCACCCTCACAAGGGCAGACCTTAAGTTTTGAAAATAAATCCGCACATACTTAATATACTAAACAATTGCATTAAACACTGTTTTCTGTCTAGTTCCAGTTTGCCCGAATCTATATATATTTGCTAGAGCGAAAGACGAGTACTAGTCTTTATAGTTGTGCAAAGGAAAAGAAATATTCATAATGTTTACATGATCATGCAAATGTATAAAAGAATATTTTGCTTGTTTGTATATATGTGTTTGTGGGGTTTTTTTTTTGTTGTTGTTGTTGTTGTTTTTTATATATGTGTGTGTGTTTTTCTTGTTGTTGTTGTTGGTTTCTTTTTTTACTAATGCCTTTTTTCTCAACGATAGTCTATACATAGCAAGGTGCCAAGTGCAAAAACATTTTCATTTCCGAGCCAGTGGCTGCTTTCCCGCGTACATATCGTCGAAACAAGTAATATGAATATCAAACTACCAGATTCGTTTAGTTCATCCTTTCAATGATTTTTGAAAATGTACAAAGTATTTTCAAGTATGGTTTGAGAAGTTTAGTTTGAAATTCATTCGCGAATTTACGATACTTTATTGTAAATGATGGCTTTTTGGGGCACAAAAGGAATAAACAAAAGAAAAGAGGCGTCAACTTTTATTGCTGTACAAGAGACTTTCAAAATATCATTAGAGAGCTTACAAACCCTTGAAATAATTGTTGTGACCACGAAACATCTGTCGAGAGTTGGGGACAGATCAAGTATGTATTTCGACCACACTCCATCTTTTTTTACCCTTTTGGATCAGAGACGTCTAAGTTCCTTTTTTTGCAGACAATGAAGCTACACTGCCCGATTCTATCAAGTTAGCCATTTACTCCATAGATACCCATTTTGACGTATCAACAACAGACAGCTTTTGAAAACATTGTGGGAAAAGGAGAAATTGCTCGTTACGAGCAATTTCTCCTTTTCCCAAAAGGTTTTCCACAAAATCAGATATTTGTATCCTCTTTTGTGTATATTTTTGACATCATATCTTTATTTGCTGCTGAAATGGAAGAGCCTCAAATTGGCTATCATGGAAAGGATTATTATGACTTTCAATTGGAATACAATATGGTTTTTAGCCTAACTGTGTAGTCTTTAGTTAATTTTTGCTCAATGGCTGAACCCACAAAATTCTATCGAATGTCTGCACCTTATACTATTATAACTATCATTGAAAACGAGGAACAATACAATACAATACAAGGGGAAATATTTAAGCAATTTTTGTATTTAACCGCCATGGAGTCAAAAGCTTTCTAAGGCACTAATTTAATATAAAAATGCTATTCCAGTTCTAAGAGAACGTGGCCATTTCTGTAATAAATAACTCTTACACACAATACAGTTGAAAGACATTGGATAGGAAGAGACAAAACTGGAGAAAGAGCTGTAGCAGGTTATATACAACAAAACCGTTATCTTCAGTTTCCTACAATGATTTCCATAAATTTCAATATGATGCATTTTTGTTCGAAGGAATTTGAAATAAATTTCTTTTAACCCATTACCGCATAATCCTACTTTTGACATCCTTGAGAAAGAAGCCTTTAGAAAACATTGTGGGAAAAGGAGAAAATGCTGGTAACCAGCATTTCTCCTTTTCCCACAATTTTTTTCTACCCTTCACAAAACAATTTCAAATTTTCAGTCACTTTTATTTTGTCATCTGCAAATGCTTTCAACTTGGACAAGTATATAATATTGTTGTTTGGTAATGAGTTAAAAACAAGTTTTATTCTGACAATTCAAATGGTAAGGTGAAAGGACAATATCAGATGCTTGCTGTATGTCTGAATGTTTTATCTTGTCGACTGTATGAAAAGACTTTCCATACAGTCGACAAAATAAAATCAAATCGTTGAGAACGCTGAAGTGGTATTTGTCAAGGAAACCATTGTGTGGAATAATAGTTTGAAAGAAAAAGAGTCATATTGTTCAAATATTGGCTTAAAAGTCAACCCACTATGCAAATGAATACCTTTTCGGTTGAGGGGAGAGTGCTCATGTACCTTAAAACTGTAATTTTGAAATATCTTTAGCCTTTTACATTTAATTTCCAACATTACAATCAATTACTTCGATCTATATATATTCATGAGCAATCTCATGGAGAAGCACGCAATCATAGGACGAACAAGCCATGGAACGAATTGGTTTGGAACGAAAAAGGAGGCAAATTTGTATCGTTGCGCCAATAAAAGGCTATGAGCGGTAGAAGCTATTTTCAATAAAAAATAAGTATCTCAACGATCGATGGCCTTGCCCAATGTATTTTAACATGCCATTTCAAATTACATATCTGAGTGCTACCGAAAAACTCATTTGCCTGAGAAAAAATAAGTTTAACTGGGTTTATTTCCTTCGGCTTTGCACACAATAAGATACATGGTTATCAAAATTCAATCTTGAACTCATAGTGGTATTCTCTTCGACAAATACTACAAAAAGCAATCAGTCCTTGGTTTTGTTCAACAGCATACAATCATTGTATGATGTTGAATAAAACCCCAAATCAACAAGGTTAAGGTTTAAATCTTTACTACCAGACAACACAATGTTGGACTCGTCAAGATGGAAAGCTTTTGCAGTCGGCAAATTAAAGGTGGCCCTTCAGATTTTGGGACGAAAACTTTACAGAAATACAAAAAAATCATTCTTATACTCCCAAAACCTTTTAATTTTCATTCATAAAACCCCATTAGTCGAAAACCATCCGACAACAAGAGAAATCTGTGATTTACTACGGCCCAGGTCTGCACCGAAATGAAACACGGTCTATTTTTACATGAGCAACTCGCTTATTTAGATACCGGAAATACACAGATGAAGCTTCAAACAAAGCGTCCGAGGAAAAACATTATGGAAAATAATTACATGTTTGTTATGTTATGGAATTTATAGCGTCATTAGTCACGTGACAGTCACTTGATATTCCCAAAATGCCTTTTTTATTTATGGCACGAAATCTAAAAATAACCTTAAGAGGCTGCGTAGCCTTTTAAGGGAACACCACCCCAAAAAAGTTTTTTTGTAATATTTTTTATTCTTAATCATTGATGACTTTTTTCAGATAAATTTCAGTGATATATTTATTTTTTTATTAATTTGGTGAGATGTGTAATATCTAAATACCCACCTTTAAATATCGCTGAAACTTTTGGAATTAGTTTTTGGAAGGGTTAAAAGACACTGTAGGGAAGTAATATCTTGGGAACGAGGTTTTTCTCCATCCACCCAGCACTTTCTTTGAAGCTTTCTACTCGCATATTCTCCTTTGCCTAAAATGTTTTCGAAAGGTTTCGGATTCGGGGTCATTAAAACGTAGGATTATTCAGAAGAGGATTAATTGATAATAAAACCCGATACTTACTGATAAACGATTGGAAATATCTACTTGAGATTTGAATTGGAGTATTAATACGCCATCAGAAGCTGTTACCGAAGAAAGAAACTTTATCTATAAGGTCTCTTCGAGTTGTTTATTCTGGGTCTTGTTGAAATTCTTCTAGTATCTTCAATTGCCCGATCAAACTCTAAGTATTACTACAGTAAATTGTTTTATTGTTATTGACCAAGAAAGTAGTTCGACCTCATTAAATGTTTATTAACTCTTTACCCCATAAGGCATTTCTATTGTATCTCTAACTGACCCTAAATAACAGCAAGGATGAAGCCATTTCTTATGTGTAAATTACACATTTTGATAGTATAGAAAACATTGTGGCAAAAGGTGAAATTGCTCGTCACGAGCAATTTCACCTTTTGTCACAATGTTTTCCAAGGGCTCCTACAAGTAACGCGTAGAAATGAGTATCTATGGAGTAAAGGGTAAAGACATGATTATAAAATCTATTTTTAGATTCATCAATCACTAGTTTATGATAGGGAAAACTTTTCAATCCTCTCAGTGTCACTGGCGAAATCATAATGCTTTTGCGAATGGCACATGAGGATGAAAATACGTAGCCTGTATCGTCCACACATAAATTTGAAAAAAGAGGAATACCCCTCTTGGTATGAAAATATAATAAAAGTGGATTATAATAAATAATTGTTTCTAAATGTGCTCATCCCGGTTTTGAAAGACCTGTCTTTGAGGCAGCCTGAAGAGGATTACCTGTGTTTGTATTTCCTAACCATTCTTAAGAACGTTCTTTGTCTGAATCTTCAAGATCTTCTGACTGTGAAGAAACAGAACTTCTGATTGGCTAAATCATTTGGTTTAGCCAATCAGAAGTTCTGTTACTTTCACATTTACAAAATTCTGATAAAGTACGCGTATCAGCAATTATGTACAACGGGTGGCAGTTTACAGTTTTATCAAAATAATCCTATTAGAGAAATATCCATCGACGGATTAAAGTTGGGGGTCACTTTAATTGATGCAGACTTTTCGGCAATTTTTGAAACACGATCTCTTGACCAAACTATAGATAAAATCACGGTGTTATATGGCTAAAACGCTCATCTCAATATTTATAAACATTCAAATTAGCGGTACTATTTATCGCTTTTAAAGTCTACCGACTTGTTTTAAACTTCAGTATTACGATATTGCATTCTCTTTAGCGGTAATAATATTTCCACGATTACCACATCGTGTTTGGCTTACTGGGATAAATTCTGTCTTTTTAATACCTAAGAATTGATATAGTCTATTGGTGAACATTTTACTTTTAATTTGCCGAATTCAAAATCCATTCTAAATCTAATTTTAATTCTAGTTTTAAAGGAATGTTATTTCTGATTGGCTGGACCATTTCATTAAGTCATTACCAAACGACAATATTTTAGGCTTGTTCAAATCGAAAGCATTTGCAGACGACAAAATAAAAGTGACTGAAATTTTGAAATTTGTTTTGTGAAGGGTAGAAAACATTGTGGGAAAAGGAGAAAATGCTGGTTACCAACATTTTCTCCTTTCCCCACAATGTTTTCTAGAGGCTTCTTTCTCAGGGGCGTCGAAAGTAGGGATTGTGTGGTAATGTGTTAAGTCAATTATAAATTGTTTAACTCTCTCAGGCTGGCTTATTCCTATTTGTAACCATCTGACGGTCATGATCAAAAACTAAAAACTGTGACCCATCACGCAAAGAGGGACCTTCTGGGATCTGCGAAAAGTGAAGGCCCGGTCAGACTGCGCGAACTGCGCAGGCTGACCACATTTGACACTTTTCGCTTTTATGATATCTATGACATTCACTGTATGAAATGTGGTCATTGTACCTTATTACACAATCATTTTTGAATTATCAATTTAATCTGACCTGCACAGGGGCGGATCCAGGATTTCTTCGGGGGAGGGGGTTAAACTCGGTCAATCTCAGATATGCAGACACGGACCCAAAGCAAAAATCAGTCGCCAATGAGCTGAAAGTCCATAAAAAAAATCTGAAAATTTAGTGGAGGGGGGGGGGTTCGTCTGAACCCCACGAATCCCCCTGGATCCGCCAGTGCTGCACTATCCCTGATCTGTTTTCATCTAATTAATGCACAGAATTCCCAGAATTATCTCTTTTTGCCTGATAGGTCACAAATATAAACTGGAAAAGTCTTAGTTTGATTATAAATTATAACAGAACTTGCATTAATTACTCTAAAAACAGGTTTTAGAAATCACCGTCATTTGAAATCACGTATTTTCAATTTTTGCAACGATCAATTGGAATTAAATTTTCATATTCAATCAAGTCTTATGACGCATTAAGTCGAAGGTATAGTGGAAATAGATTTATATTTGAAAAAAAAAATAATAATAAAACAAAGTCGAGATCGTAGCGTTTCGATAAGAGATCAAACTGCAAGTTCCCTCTAGTCTGATGTTAAAGCTCATTGTCCACAATAGGGTTCAGCTTTTTTCAAATATTAATTTGCCCTATTCCACTTAGGTGAAGGCAAAATATTGAGCGATATCACAAATACTGAATCGTCATAAATAATTCTGCCAATAGAATACCCAATTTTTAACCATTTATTACCGATAAGTTAAATCTATACTACTTTTACACTGATCCTGAGTGTCATAAAATTGATAGGGACAAGCCGATGGGCCTGGGAAAAGTCTATAACTTCTTTAGATAGGTGTTCGAAGGTCAGCCCAAAATAAGCATAGAATTTTTCCGTCGTTAGATATTTGTATTTACTGAATAAAAAGTCTAGTTATTCTCCTTAAAGTCCGACGCAAAAGGTTCTGTACAATAGAATAAAAGTTCAAAGCCTAGGCCTAGCTCTGTAACTCTTACAACGCGATCGAGTGCTTCAAATTACGATCCCAAGGGGGTGGGGGGGGGAAAGGAAGAAGCTTTTAAAAATCATCGTTGGAGAAGGAGAAGTGCCTTTACCCTCTTGTCTGTTGAGCTTTTATTCTACATTTTCCTTGAATAAATAACTTCCACGCTGACCTTCATCTTTGTTTTGTGACAAAATAAGCTCGGATAGATGTCGTTTTATTTTTTCAAATTGTTTAGAAATGTAAACACTAACAGTCTGGAAAGTTTAAGAAAATTTTGTCTGTTCGAAAATATGTACATGTATTTACTAAGGATTCACCCTTTATTCGATCAAATTATCGCCCTTTTTAACTCAATGATCGATACCAAACATGCATATTTGTACATTTACCATGTTCATAACCAGGCCTTTGTATTTTTTTGTGCAAAAGCAAGTGAATTTACATTAAAATGACGTGTAATTGTTTTTTCATCCGGTAGTTTTCTTCTTTAACTGACTAATAAAGAAAATCATCTTAAATCCAATATAAGCTGAATTTTGAAACTGTTTGTACCTTTTTCGAAGTTTTTTTTTTTTCTAAAAAAGAAAACAAGCACGGCGACCCATATTTCTTTTTAACTGTAAGCTCCTAGACACATGATGAGCTTTGTATGTGCAAAGTTTTGAAAAATTCTGTTCGTTAGAAAAAAATGTGATAAAGGTCGTTAAGAATGTTCCAAGTGTCATATTCAAGAATTTTCTGAACTTATATTCAGAAGTTGTGTTACTTTCAAATATAGAAAACCTTGGAGGATAAGACCAAGAACGTGCTTAAGAATGGTCGGTGAATACTTACCCAGGTCTCAATAACGTCCGACACAGCCTTGATCTTACTTTGTACGAGATAAGCTTGGTTGCTCTTCTTCAAGCTTGTATTCTCCTATGGTTTGCAGTTTTATGACAAGCCAAATGCACGACAAAAACACTTTTCTTTAACTTCTTAACTTTTAAAATGCCTTTCACGACTATGGGTAGATAACATTGTGTTACCAGCATTTTTTCCAACAAGATTTTCAATAGCCCCTGGATTGCTCCCTAAATGTTTAAGTGGAAAAACAATTAGATTTTTATTTTGCCGTCCGCCACTTCTCTGCACCATGTTCAGCGATGCAGAACAATGTACTTTACCCAATAAAACCTGCCAATGACGCAATTGACATGTCACATGTTGGTGTGAAGTTTTAGAGCATTTGGTTCGTTTCCGGTTTGCGATGTGTATTTGTGTATCCTGTGTAAACTTTTTTATGGATTTGATTTTTTTTTTAAAGATGTCGAACAAGAGATCTTTCTTCATTATTTTAATGCGAAATTCGATTTGCAACTCCTGTTTTGTTCCTCTTCTTTAATACTATTTTAGTTTTCTTCACGTACTCTGAAGGTACAACTTTAATTTAAGAGTAAACAAGGATATAATGTATGTCGTTGTAAAGTAATCTGCCAAGAGCTAGAGCGTCAAACTTGGGTTTGACTGACATAATATTGAAATAAAAAAGTTTTCATGCATGCAAAGGGTAAAGTCAAAAATGGATAATAGCTTTCGATACCAGTGTGACGTATTATCCCCAAACATTATAAAGAATCTAACCTGGGACAACAAGAGTATCACTACAGATTTAGTTTACTTCTTATAACCTGCCGCTTTAATCCTCAAATTACAGTTTCAAAATTTTGAGTGCCCCAATAACATTTACTAAAAGCAAAACAACGAGATTAAGCTTCCATTCTACTTTCCCTGTTGGCAAGCATTTCCTCATTTTCCCACAATTTTGTTAACGGCATTCTTTCTTAAGATCGTTAATACACATTATTGTTTGGTATAGGGAGGACGTAGATTAAGATCAGATTGCATAGAATTTTACAACGTTATACCAACTCGCTTTTTAAATATTGGCCCAGAATTCCTAATTTTGAATTATTTGATGTATCGTACAAAGGCGAAAACGGTGGTTAAAAGATGGGACAATGAACACCCGATACGCTGAAAACTCATTACTGAACATAACAGAACAAAAATAATGTATACAGCTGACCTCTCCTGTACAAGTCTAAAACTGTGTCGTCTTGTTTAACTCGTTACCACACGAGAAAATTTTAGACTGGTCCAAATTGAAAGCATTTGCAGACGACAAAATAAAGGTGACTGAAAAATTGAAATTTGTTCTGGGAAGGGTAGAAAACACTGTGGGAAAAGGAGAAAATGCTGGTTACCAGCATTTTCTCCTTTTCCCACAGTGTTTTCAAAAGGCTTCTTTCTCAGGGGCGTCAAAAGTAGGGATTGTGTGGTAATGGGTTAACCTATTATGCCACACGGCAAAATTTTAGACCTATCCAAATCGAAGCATTTGAAGACGACAATTTCAAAGTGGCTCAAACGACGAAATTTTTCATAGTTAGGGTAGAAGACATTGTGGGCAAAGTCATAGTCATCACTTTTCTACAATGTTTACAAACTTCTTTTTTCCTTAGGGACACTAGAAATCGCCATTGTGTGGTAAAGGGTAAAAATCTTGTAGGCGGGACGTCGAAGTGGCGACATGGAAGCCTTGTTGTAGCCGCACTAATGGTGCTACATGTTTTATAAATTCCCTATCGAAAAACAAATCTTCTTCCTCAACGCAAACACGCTTCGTGAATGTATGCCCGACTCTTGCACAATGCAAATATCATTTATTTGATAGTTTACGACATTTTTCGGCTGTCTTCTTCGAAAACTTTCGTCAACACGATTATCATTTTTGTAAACATATTGCAGTAATGCATTAAAGGCGAATAAACACGGCTCTTCGCGATTTGTTTTTACATGTTTGGAATACTGAGGGACTTTCTTTTTAAGATTAGATTTATTTGTAACAACAACTTCACAAAACAGTAAATGAAATAAGTCTTTATCTATTTCGTGTGGCTTAACGTTTAAATTAAAGTCTAAAAAATAGAAAGTTTGAAAAATTAAGTTTTGAAAAATCGAAAGGATAAGTTACATCGTGAATGGGCTTACCTTAAGCCTTTACCACACAATCCCGATTTCTAACACCTCTGTGAAAGAACCCTTTTGAAAACATTGTGGGAAAAGGAGAAAATGCTGGTTACCTTCCTGAAACAAATTTCAAATCTTTGGTCACATTTATTTTGTCATCTGCAAATGCTTTCAATTTGGACCAGTCTAAAATTTTCTCGTGTGGTAAAGAGTTAACCCAAACGATAATCATCAGACTTGCGAATTTGATGGTTTCCACATGTCACAATTAAAAATTGATACTGATGAGCTAAAGTTCTCTGATTGGTAGAAAGCATTGTGGGAAAAGGGGAAACAAGTAAAAGCTCATTTTCTTCACGTTCTTTTAAAATAGAACACTGTTTGGTAGGGGGTAAAAAAGTCCAGCAGTAGTTGTAACTGGTCAAAGATACTAAGTCCCATCTCTTTCCCCTACAATAAGTTCATATATTTCAACATATTGTAAAAATTGGAAGATTTTAATATGGTGGAAAGAATGGAATTTATCATTGTAAGGACAGAAAGAGAGATTCTTATTACCTGCATTGTGTCTCTTCCCTATTTTTTTTTTTTTTCAAAATCCTGTAGTTCAGGATCGTGTATATCCAGCGTATTTGGTAAAGGGTAATACAACATCTCAGCTGAGCATTAAATTTGAAACGGGTTTTGAAATTTCGATACACGAACCTCATATATTAGTAAGTTCATGTTTAAAGCTTTCTCTTCAAGGTACAAAAAAAAAATTGAATGACTTTAACAAAACCAAATGCACTGAAATTTAACACAAAAATGCTTGTCATTCTTGCAATCGAATTATCGAAATAGAAAAGGCCACCGCGATGTAGGACAAGCAAAAAGAATATCAACAGCAAAAAATATCGTCAGACTCAAAGACTAGAGATTCAACTCGAGATAGCTTCCCCGGTTTCCTGCCCACGTTTCCTTCCAGAGACGCCACAACCACGCTTTCTCGCTGGCAAAGCCACCAAGTTCTTCGCGCGACTTGTCTGACCTTCAAGAGCGTACAAGGGGCAACAAAAACCACTCACAATAGCGGAAAGTAATCACTCCATACTTGTCAGCGTAATTGTTGTACCACAGGATGGCGCTCGTAAAGTCAAGTGCGTCTCTTCCGAAACAAAGCAATGAATAATCGTATAATTGCTAATGTTATACATCGCCCCATTGTCTAATTAAACTTTAAACGCTTAGATATGCCTAGCAATAAAAGAACACACTTAACAGTACCGGAAAATTAGGCTTAAGTGTAAGTTTTCAAATATATATTTTTTCATGATATATGATACTTTTTTGTATATATCTTCAAGAGAGCATTTTTACATGTACACGTAACTCTATATTTAGGTCAGAAGGAGGGGAACGGAAATATAAATATCTATTTATCCTGTAGTAGGCATGTGCTTAAATTCAAATCTGGCGGGGTTTCAAATCGACACACTGTATCTTTTTACCTTCAATAGAAATGCGAATTTATTGTGGAATGATAAAAAAAAAACCAACAAAGTAACAACTAACGAACGAACAAAAGAATGAAAGAACGACGGAAAGGACGTATGTAAACTTACGGGATGACGAGCGTGCTTCCGTGCGGACGGAGGGACTGACAGAAAGAATGGGAAAAAAAAGAAGGAAAAAGAGAATTAAACAAACAGTAGCAATAGCCGTTGCAATATAAATAATGCAGGAGAAAAAAAAGAGAAGAATTTACTTTGAAAATTGTTATTGTCAAGTATTCCCTGGATGACTCATAGCTTTTCCTATCTCATAAGAATAAGAAAACCTTTAACCTGGTAACCAGCATTTTCTCCTTTTCCCAAAGTGTTTTCTACCCTTCCCAGAACAAATTTCTATTTTTTAGTCACCTTTATTTTGTCGTCTGCAAATGCTTTCAATTTGGACAAACCTAAAATTTTCTTGAGTGGTAATGACAACATACAATATTTGGGAGCCTATTTGACGCTGCAAGGTCTATATTTTTCCATGAGTCGTGGTTTAAACTTCCGGAAATATTCAGATCAGACTTTACTTGAAGCTTCATTGACTCTTTTTGTTTGATGGCCATGCCCCACAAGCTGGTGTCTTATGTCTTATGTCTGTAGACATCAATATCTATAGTTAATGGCCATTTCAACTGGCTGTGAAAAAGCTGAAAGTGGTTGTTAACCCTTAAAGTGCCTTTTACGACCGTAGTTGTTTTCGCGGTCAGTGTAAATCAAGATCAGACTTCAAAAAAATTGCAGTCTGATCCCTTTGATCTACACTGTTCACTTTACTGAGACATCCTCAACAAAAGCACCCTTGACTCTGCAATTGCTTAGACTTTATATCTAGACTGAAAGCGTTCATTTGGCCGGTGTAATGCAGAGAAATTATCCCCATTACAAAATGACCCACGGTCCTCTACGTCGAGAAATGACCCGTAGGTCATTTTGTCATGGGGGTCATTTCTCTGCATTACACCGGCAAGGGGCATTCGAATATTTGCATAAAGGGTCATCTCATATCAGCCTGTGCATTTTTTATGTAATTTTATGTTTTGCACAAGATCACTGTAGCACAAAATCTAATGTAGTCCTACAGTGCCGTCTTGGATTGGCCAGCGCGGACTACGCAAATGTCAGAATGCCCTTTTTGACGTATTGCAAGCGATTTTGCTTATTCGGCGCTAAGAAACGTTTAAAAGTATTGTGTAAAAAATTTAAAAAATGCTGGTGACCAACCCCTTCTCCTTTTTTTTTTTGGTACAATATCTTCAAAAACAAATATCAACAGATCGGCCATATTATTTTTTTTCCTACCCTTTCAAAGACAAACCTTGTCGTTTGCGACACATTGAATTGGTCATCTTACAAATTCTTTGAATTCGAGTAAGTCTAAAATCATCATTGTCGTCTAGTAGCGACTTAACCCATTACCACTCAATCCCTACTTTTGACGCCCCCGAGAAAGAAGCCTTTTGAAAACACTGTAGGAAAAGGAGAAAATGCTGGTAACCAGCATTTTCTCCTTTTCCCACAGTGTTTTCTACCCTTCCCTGAGAAAATTCCAGTTTTTTAGCCACCTTTAATTTGTCGTCTGCAAATGCTTTGAATTTGGTCTAGTCGAAAAATTTGTCGTTTGGGAAAGGGTTAATTGTCTTGAGTGGTATACATAGAACTATGACTATGTTTCATAAGCGTACATACATAAGGAGCATCAGCCCATCAGTGGGGGTTAAAGTAAGAAAACCTTTGTGTTATAACCCATTGGTCAAAAAGGATTGTGGCATTGTTTTATGAACGGAAGAAGGAAATTTATGCAAAGGGCAAACCTCATGTTTACTGAATGATTCTTGAGTATCTGTACTTAACCCTTAACCCCATAAGGCATTTCTAGAAGTATGTCTAATTGACGCTAAATAATAGCAAGGATGATGCCGTTTCTTATGTGTATATGACACCTTTTGATAGCATAGAAAACATTCTGACAAAAGGTGAAATTGCTCGTCACGAGCAATTTCACCTTTTGCCACATTGTTTTCCAAAGGCTCCTACAAGCAATGCGTAGAAACGAGTATCTATGGAGTAAAGGGTTAAGCTTGTGAATGAGTCACATATAGTTTGTCATAGAAGGGGCGAATCTCAAAGCCCGTCATAAAACAAGGAAGAAGTCTTGGATGAGGGAGGGGGAATTTGAGAAAAGGATAAAAGGATAAAAATGAAGCAATATAGCATTTTGGAATGAACCGATGTTAAAAAAACCCAACACCACCTAGACGTATGAACTTATTTTACGTAATTTTGTAAAATATGGCAAGAAGAAGAGCGTTAAATGCATGTAAATAGCAATTCGTCGGTTTACTTCCAAACCATTGTAACTACAGCTTGTTTCAAGCTGTAGTTACAAGGTTTTTGAAGTAAATCTGTCTTTTTGTCTTGCCAAATGCTAACCCTCATGATTTGCGACTCATAGGAAGTAAGAGTCATGAAAACAGTATGGAAATAAAAGAGAGCATTTTCGCTATTTATACGTTTTCTACCCTTCGATCAACGAACACTATAATTTTAGCCAAACCTTGTCTAGTCGTCTGCCAATGCTTAACACAGGTGACAATAATATTTTACTGAATTTATACATCTATAGATCTGATTTCTTTTCTATTTCCAGTTTACCACAACCGTCCATTTTTCTGGAGCCCATTCCTACAGAGACCGATGCAAAAAAGGAAAGGCGGACAAGTTCGTTTTTCCAACGACCAAACAGTTGATTTGGAAAAGAAATTCGAGTCCCAGAAATATTTATCTCCGCCAGAGAGGAAAAGACTAGCAAAGACATTACAGCTGACAGAACGCCAAGTTAAAACTTGGTTTCAGAACCGAAGGGCAAAATGGAGACGGCTTAAACAGGTAAAAGATTCAATCGAAATGTTTCAGCGATCTCCGGTAATAGTACTGCGAAAAAACTGCCAGCACACTGTATCCATCGTCATCTTTGGCGTCTGCAAAATGCTTTCACTCGCTGATGGTACTAACGGTTAAATGGTTATTCGTGAGACGAGAACGTTATTTGAATTGACTAGTAAACGAATGATAAAACGAAACGTTGATAACACGTCATGTAGGTCAATTTTCCACAATTTTTATTTCCAAAAATAATAACCATGTCGATATCAAATGAGAAAAAAAAAAGTTATATTACAAAAAAAAGACGCTGTTTTAGAACTCGGAAGTTAATAAAATAATATAATCACGTAACAAATAAATAGATGAAAAGATAAAAGAAGACTAAACACATTTTGGTTGTAGCTTAGAACTACGTGGCATTAGGCGACGGCGTAGGTTCAGATCAGAAAACGCTTTCAGTGCAATTCGATTTTAGTCCTTGCAGATCTGGTAAGCCAGTTTTGGCTTCTAAATTGTGAAAAGATTAGGAAAAAGTGTGTGCGGTTCTTTTCGTTTATTTGCAACACTGAATAGTGAATAGTCTACCACTGAAAAACGATAAGCTACGGCAGCAAAGAGGGACATGCTAAAGATAGAGAATTCATCTTGTGACCACTAAGGGATCAAGTCGTAGCTACGAAATAAGTGTACTTTTCTAGAATGTCCCGTCTAGGCTGCCCTAATTACCATAGTTTTGCCAGTGATATCATTTTTCTATCCAGCTCGAAAATAATCAATTTCATAAACTATTACTCCATTTTTTTTTCAGCACAATAAGTCTAAAATATCAAAAAGTAAAAACATTTTGATCTTCTCTCTCCCCCTTGCTTTGAAAAGTAATATAGAAGTAGCACAGATAGAACTGTAGAACATATCACTTTATCGTTTCAGGAATCTCCCAATCCAGACAAAACAGGCGAAAACCAGTCCGAATCTATGGATCACAATAACAGTGATAAAGAACAAACTATCTCTGAAGATGAACTGAACTCGGACTATGAAAATAATGACAATGATGACGTCATAGATGTGGGACAAGAAGTGTAGTGACGTCATAATATAGTCTGTCTATCAATTAATGTGATATCGATGATGAAGATTCTCAATATTTTCCACGAAGTAATGTTCATGGTATCATAATAAAAGGACACAAGTTTTAAGACAGTGAAAACTTCTACAGAACTCTAATTGTTAAACGATTACATCATCGGAATTAGATTGAAAGGTCAGTGGCGTATGGAATCAATCGTAAAATTTTTCGAGTGACAGTGAACATTATTATACTGCAAAGCAATTTCTCGTGATTGACATGCCGAGAACATATATATCATGTTCCCTGGCAAAAAACACGTAAAGCCAGTTTCCCTTTTGAGTGCCCCGTAAACATCACTATACGTGCAACACAACATCCAAAATGGCGGCGTGGATTGATTACCAGACTGCACATTTATGCACCAAACTGCACGTTTTTGTGACGTCAGTTCCCAGTGACGTCAGTTTTCATTGAATTGGGGCACTCAGAAGGGAATTTCTATTTCGCCAGCATACTCGATTTGTGAGACTATATATAGAACAGGAAATTTTCACTTAAAACCCTTTGCAAGGGTATAACTTTGCAGTATAATAAATTAGTTGTACAGTCAGGTGGTAAGGGACTTGGAAACTTGTTCACGGCTGTGGTGAATCATGTCGCCCCGAGCCTTTGGCTCGGGGCGACATGATTAACCACATCCGTGAACAAGTTTCCAAATCCCCTGCCACCTGACCGAACAACTAATAATGTTTCATAAATGTTCTGTTCGCACATTTGCTCTGAAGGCTGTTCTTATCATGTACATGTACTTGCACGCATTTGCAGACAATAATACTAAATCATACTATCGGATGGTGAAAAAAAAGGGGGTGGGGGAGAAAAATATCTACGCAACCAAAGAGACATCTTGAGGGTTTAAAATGGACCTTTTATCGAGTTTTCACATTTCAGCTGATTTTTCTGTCTGAAAACACGCAACTAAAATTGTGAATGGTTTAAGCCCCCGAAAGTATTAATCCCATTTTAAATGTTTATCAAAGTCAAACTACCCAGACTTTCTTAGCAATCGAAATGCTGATCAAGACGTGCCTGTTCCAGTGTTTTGTAAACATTAAAATCAAAACAGTCTGGAAATTAAGAGACTTTTATTTTTCTTTGTATATAGATATATACGAGCGGTTTTTGTTGTTGTTGTTATTGTTGTTGTTGTTGTTTGTCTCGGGTCAAGAACGTTTTGCTTCATTTGCAGACTCCGAAAATTAATGAAATGAAAGTCATATTCCTTACAGACTTCTCAGGTCAGTTCGAAGGATAAAAATGCTTACATTCAACAATTTCTCTGTTTACCCATTACAACACAATCCCTACTTTTGACGCCCATCAGAAAGAAGCCTTTAGAAAACATTGTGGGAAAAGGAGAAAATGCTGGTAACCAGCATTTTCACCTTTTCCCACAATGTCTTCTGACTTCACTAAACAAATTTAAAATTTTCTGTCACTTTTATTTGTCGTCTGCAAATGCTTTCAATTCTAACCAGTCTAAAATTTTGTCGTTTGGTAATGAGTTAAGCCTTATAGCGCTAAAAAAATATTGACAACACTTTCAAACTGTTAGTCAAAACCCGAATAATGTTATTTCAAAACTGGTTTTAGGAGTAAAATATCTCCTTATTGGACAGAGTACATCTAGGATCAAACTGCACGTTCTGTGTAGCCTGATATTGATCTACACTTTCTGCAAAGGGTCCATGAGCTGCGCTTAGAATCTCATGGGCTAACCACATTGCTTTAACCCATTACCGCACAATCCCTACTTTTGACGATTCTGAGAAAGAAGCCTTTAGAAAACATTGTGGGAAAAGGAGAAAATGCTGGTAACCAGCATTTTTTTCCCCACAGTGTTTTTTACCCTTTCCAGAACAAATTTCAATTTTTCAGTCACCTTTATTTTGTCGTCTGCTAATGCTTTCAATTTAGACAAGTCTTCAAAGTACAAATTTCGAATTTTCTGTCACTTTTATTTTGTCGTCTGCAAATGCTATCACTTTCGACCAGTCTGAGATTTTTTTTCGTTTGGTAATAAGTTAAATACTCGTTGGATAAATGGACAACTAGAGAAATGTTTGATATGTACAAAGCCACCAACAACAGCACCACCACCAACAACAACCGCGACAAGAACATTACTAAATACTACTACATGTATGTTTTAATGTCTTCCACTTAAACCCAAAGTGACGCGCAAGTACAATCTATGCAAAACGTCTATTTATTTTGTTGTTAAATGATGTAATTAAAATATTGCCATGTTTGTGTATTGCTTAACTTGTTTATTTTCCTAAATCTAACAGTCAAAAACAAGCATTGAACCTTCAGTACCGTTGGCTTAACTCATTACCACATGGGAAAATTTTGGACTGGTCCAAATTGAAATCATTTGCAGACGACAAAATAAAGGTGACTGAAAAATAGAAATTTGTTCTGGGAAGGGTAGAAAACACTGTGGGAAAAGGAGAAAATGCTGGTTACCAGCATTTTCTCCTTATCCCATAGTGTTTTCAAAAGGCGTCTGTCTCAGGGGCGTCAAAAGTAGGGATTGTGTGGTAATGGGTTGAACTAGGGGCTTACACGAGCAACATAGATCAAGTTGTTACCACAGAAAAGCTTTTCCAGAGCGTATATAAGCTTCTTGAAAGTGTAGCATAAAAGGAATTCTAGCCCTATTGAACCCGGAAAATAATAAAACGAAAATAATTCTATCACATAAGTCTCCGTGCTTTCAATGAAATACAGCCATTACGAATTTTCTTGTCTTAACACACGTGTGAGATAAGAAAATAGTGCTGTATTTGGTCAACACTCTGTAATTATATGCTTCATTCTAAAGAATTACTGACCAAGGTTCCTGAAGGAAAATTAGAGGTCAAAATTCTTAATCGTGATAAAGTTGTTAATTTAATCACTTGCAGACTCAATATATGCAAGTTTCTTCGGAACTATTTTTCGTTTGTAATGTACCTGTCAAAGTGAGCACACATTTTGGACTGTAATTCTTGTTACACAGTAACAAAAAAGAATCTGATATTCGTTGGTTTTTGAGGTAAAAAATTATTAAACTCGTCCACAAGAATATTTCCCGAAGTCATCGCGAATTTGAACCTAGAGATGATTTAACTCTTAACCAAACAAGAAAATTTAAGACTGGTCCAAATTGAAAGCAATTGCAGACGACAAAATAACGTAACTCAAAAATTGAAATTTGTTTCCAGCAGGGAAGAAAAAATTGTGGGAAAAGGAGAAAATGCTGGTTTCCAGCATTTTCTCCTTTTCCCACAGGGGTTTAAAAAGGCTTCTACTTCAGGTTCGTAAAAACGAGGGATTGTTTGGTAAAGGGTTAACTTATTAGCAGACGAAAACGCCACAAGACCTTTGGACTCGTTCGAATCGAAAGCAGTTGCAGATGAAAAATTATATGTAGCAAAAATTATGAAAGGGTAGAAAACATTGTAGGTAAAAGACAAAATGGTTGTTACCGAAACTTTCTCCTTTCCCACGTTTTTTTTTTTTAATCTTTTTAACTAAGGATTGTTTAAACACGGGATTGTGTGTTAATGAGTTAAAGGTTTTAACAAGATGAAAGGGACGGTTTTATTCAAGTCGATCCACTGGTACATCTTTACCACAGTCAAATTCATTGAACAACTTTTGTGATGAGTGTCAACGTATTTTTAATCAATTGGCTGCAATAAAAGAGAAATGCTGAAAAACTACAGGAAACTGTTTATTAACTTTCCTTTATAACAAACACTATTCATGACATTGCTTGACATTGATATTGACTGTCTTCCCTTCTGGTAATGGTCTCCCTTTAGCTCAAAAAAGCACAAAGTGCTTTCTGACTAAATGTGACCCATTTCCTGTGTTGTGCCCGTCGTTTGTCGTCAATTTTACCTTGTGTACCTTCTTTGGGCTACATTTGTAGTCCAAATTTCACGTAACTTAATCAGAATGTTTGTCTAGATTATATTCTGGACAAGTTCGAGAATGCTTCACCTCGGGTCAAAACTCAGTCACCAGATGAAATTTTGGAAAAACTTGTAAACGCTTTAGAGGCCTCATTTTCAGTTTTGTACTTTCGAAATTTAACCAGAATTTTTGTATCTTTTATCTTAGTTGAGATTGAAAATGGATTACTGCAGGATAAAAACTAGATAACTAGGTCAAATATTTGAAAAAAAAAAAACCTGTGTATATTCTAGAAGGTACATTTTCTGCCGAATACTCATGAAAGTTGATCGGAATGTTTGTTTTGATCATATTTCGAATGGATTTGAAAAGTTGTTATGTTATTGTTGATAATTTGAAAATGGGTCACGTCGGGTTTAAAATTAGGTCACCTCATTCTACAGGCTACATTGACTGTTGAATACTCATGAAAGTTTGTCAGAATATTAGTGTTGTTATTAGTCTTGAACGAGTTTGAAAACGGGTGACGTCTGGTGAAAACTAGGTCACGTGGTCCAGTCTTCGTGTTAAGGCCACTTCCGGTCCAATACTCGTGAAAGTTGTTGAGAATGTTTAACTTGATGATATCCTTGACGACTTTCATAAGTCCTGTCCGATCAGAACTTGGTCATCCTGTTAAGTCTTTGAAGAACCTTGCCAAAGCTTTAGAGGCCACACTTTCTGTCACGCCAATACCATTGCAAGATGGTAGGAACTCATGTCTTGATAATGTCTCGGACAAGACGCAAAATGTGTCAAGTCGGGTCTGAAAAATGATCACCTCGTCAAACCATTTGTAAAACCTCGTTTACACTCTAAAAGGCACGACTTTTTTTCTATTTTTCTAATACTCCTGAAACTTGATCAGAATGCTCGTCTTGATATTAATGTGGATCTCCTTGAAAATAAATCATGTTGGGTCAAGTAGTAACCAATAACAGAAATTCTAGAAAAAGTCTGTTTAAAGTCTAAAGGCATACTTTTAGTCTATTACTTAAGAAATTTTGTAAGGATGTTTGTCTGAATATCACGAAAGGTTTTGGAAATCATGGAGGTATAAAAAAAAACCTAATCACACTTTTGTATGAAAGAGGTCAGTAAGTTGCGCTTAGCAACCTCAGGGTTAAAGGTGGGTATTTAGAATTTTTTTCATCTCACCAAATTAAAAAACAAATATATCACTAAAATCTATATGAAAAAATGATACAAATCATCAATAAGTAAGACTCATAAAATTACAAAAAAAAAAAAATTGATGGTGTTCCCTTCACAGGCTACGTAGCCTCTTAAGATATTTTCAGATTTCCCGCCAAAAATCAATAAAGCATTTTGGGAATGTCAAGTCACTGGCACGTGACTTATAACGCTTAAATTCCATTACATAACAAACATGTAATAATTATTTTCCATAATGTCTTCTTCTGTCTGTGTATTCCTGTATATAAATGAGCGAATTGATCATCTATAAATAGAACGTGTCTCTCGTCGGTGTCAACCTGGGCCGTAGTAAATCTGTAATTTCTCGTGCTGTCGGATGGTTTTCGACTACTGGGGTTTTATGAAGGCAAATTAAAAGGCTTGGGGAGTATAAGGATGATTTTTTTGCATTTTTTTTTAAAATGTTCGTCCCAAGATCTATAGGGCCACTTTTAAGGTTGCATTTCATATCTTAAGAATCATATCAGACTTCATTGAGGAGGAAAAGAACAACTTTAAGAAAGTTTCTTTTTTTATATCATCAAGGGGGATTTTCAGGTTTTAAAAATCATATCATAATTCAAATACGTTTTATCACTGATTTAGTAAGACGATAATTTAAAAACTAATCATTGAGTAACAAGAACAAGTGTTTGGAAAGAAATATCAATTTAGTGTTTCTTTTAAAGTTATGTTCACAAATACTTGTGTGAATGTCATGTGATTACGAACAAGCGTCAATAATGAAGAAACTGTAAGTGAATAAGCACGATGACGTCATTTCTGGTCTCATGCAAATACAGGGAGTACAAGTACGAGGAATCTGGGCGATCATTCCGGTTTTGAACTCATGAAACGCAGAATTAATGAAATAGACTGTTTTCAAAAGGGAAAAAAAAAAGAACTCCGAAATACTGTGGCTTCATCGTTGTTTGGCTAGAATTTGTAACAAAGAGATCAAAGGTCAGATTCCAAGTGCAGTGCAGTCTGATATTTTTGCAGTTTGAATTTGACCTATTCTATTGCAAAGACAATTTTAATCGGTTCCAGCGATTTACAGGTTCAACTCTAAGGCTTGATTTTTTTTAATGTTTAGCCCTTTGTTGATGCTTGCACAGCAAAATACACGGAGCAGAGCTCTAGTATTTTTTTTTTCAGTTGATAAGAAACTTCCATTTAAGAAGAAGGAATTGGTTGTATGACTGGGCCCTTTATAGGTCAAGGATTTTACTGATTGAATACTTACTAAAAATTAAGAGCATCAATTATATTTTAAGTATTCATAGATGAAACAATTCCATGACTAATTTTAAAATCTTCGTTTGAAGCACGTGTGGCTACCGATCTCATTGTTTTTTTCAATGGGGTCAAATTCAAACAAAGAATTCACTTGAAAATTCGAATTGCCTTACGAAACCTACTTAAAACTAGAAGCATCTTGAGCGGGTGTTAATGCTTTGCTGCCGGTATTTTTTCTTTTTTTTTTTCCTTAACCAGTTAAAAAGAAAGTGAGTTCAAAATGGGTTATGATGGTATTTAACCCTTTACTCCATAGATACTCATTTCTACACATTGCTTGTAGGAGCCTTTGGAAAACATTGTGGCAAAAGGTGAAATTGCTCGTGACGAGCAATTTCACCTTTTGTCACAATGTTTTCTATGCTATCAAAAGGTGTCATATACACATAAGAAACTGTTCCATCCTTGCTGTTATTAAGGGTCAATTAGAGATACCATAAAAAATGTTTATGGGGTAAAGGGTTCAGAAAAGTTGAGGAATGCCTTTTAAGAGACACGACGGATTCTGTATAGACTGAGCTACTTCGCTGGTTTCGTCCAACATTTTTTTATAGCCCTCCAATCGGGACAACTATCTCTTGAATTGTATGGCAAAATATCCACAGACAAGTAATGGAAAACGATGGGAGATATCTTCATTGAATGGGCATCGTTGAGGGCACAAACAATTCATCCGTTTTTGGCATACATAATTGATACTAGTATTCTCTTTTAGTGAAATAATGTAAGATATACATGTAATAACACAGATCTTTATAAACAAATTACATAAATTACTGAGATTAACAGATCTATAAACAATTGAATAAATGGCTAAGTAAGTAACGAAATAAATAGATAACTAAATAACTAAATAAATGAAAAAATGAATGAATAAATAAATAAATAAATAAATAAATAAATAAATAACTGAGGAGGCAAGCAGGCAGCAGGATAGCTTGACGGCAAAGAGAGACGGAGAGAGAGAGAGAGAGACAGAGACAGAGACAGAGAGACAGCGAGAGACAGAGAGAGAGAGAGACAGAGAGAGAGACAGAGAGAGAGAGAGAGAGACAGACAGACAGACAGACAGAGATAGAGAGATGTTGAGGGCAGTGGATATATCTCTTGGTACTGGGAGGGAAAAGTAACGGATTTTTTTCTATATATGTAAATACGTTGCCGACTTCCGTAACAGACTAATTGTTATTTATTTGTAACGGAACATACCTGTCAAAATAGATCCGATGTCAACATTTAATAAAAGTGTCTCGATAAGCAAACTTTGAACAATGGAGGTGCAAAGAACAAATCTACATTTACCTTTGCAGCCAACGTTGGTTGGTTGTATTGGGGTTTAACGCCACTTTGACGGCTAAGGTCATATCATGGCGGTCGGTGACGCACATGTGTTCCTGGCTTTCTCACAACGGTACTTACACTGCTTTCTTTCCAAAGCCACCGACCACTTTTCTCACATGCTTCGGCAGAGGTGAGAGGCGAAAATACGCCGGAAAGAAAGTTCGTCTCAACCGGGTATCGAACTCACAACCACCAGGTCATTGAGTCCGACACGCTCACCACTGAGCCAGCCCGGCGGGCAGCAGCCAACGTAGTTCAAGATCAGAATACACAATATGTACAGTCTAATGTTTGACCTACAGTTTCTGCCATGTTTGCTGTGATATTGCAAGAACAAGCGTGATGTTGCTATTAATTTTGACAGATTTTAAGACTGAATATAGGTTAATAATTCGGAGAGAAACTTAACCTTTTACTCCAAAGATACTCATTTTGATGCATCAACAACAGACAGCTTTTGAAAACATTGTGGGAAAAGGAGAAATTGCTCGTAACGAGCAATTTCTCCTTTTCCCACAATGTTTTCCATTCAATCAGATATTTGTATCCTCATTTGTCCATATTTTTGACATATCTTTATTTGTTGCTGAAATGGAAGAGCCTCAAATTGGCATATTAGGTAAAGGGTTAAGAAGAAATGTCCCACACTCTGTGAAAGGGGGATTTCACGCAGGCTTACCTTGGTCAAAATATTTTGCCATTAGTCAATCGAAAGACCAGCCTACTTCATGATTCGGTCAACGTCGCTGGCCAAGCATAATCTCGACGCTGCTCTGTTTGCCCTTTGCTGATCGATTAGAAGTTTGTAATTCTCGTGATACGCGTAAGTATTGACAAATTTGATGGACAAACGGTACACTAGCACTTACTGTAATATTCATTACAGCATATCAGCCTATTCATGTTTTCAAATCTGATCCATCTGGCAAAAACGGAACATTTGGGAATTCTGTACATAAATTAAATGAAAACACAGATCAACGATAGTGCAGGTCAGTATAGTCGATAATTCAAAAATGATTGTATAACAAGGTACAATGACCACTTTTCATACAGAAAATGTCACTAAAGCGAGAAGTATCAACCCTGGTCAGCCTGCGCTATTCGCGCAGTCTGACCAGGGTTGACACTTTTCGCAGCTCCAAGAAGGTCCCTTTTTGCGTAATGGGTCACAAATGGTATTTGTCTTTCGTGAAAATGTTCATTGAATCGTAATTTCATTTGAGCTATGGCCCATATGAAATTATTTTTCTTAGATAGGGTAGGAAACATTGTGGGAATAGGAGAAAATTCTGGTTAACAGCATTTTCCCTTTTTCCCAAAATGTTTTTAAAAGCCTTCTTTTTTCATGGGAGTTAGAATTCGTCATTATGTGGTAAAGGGTTAAGTCGACTCTTCGTCGGCAGAAAAAACATTGAAGCTTGTCCAAAAAGAAAGATTTTGAAGACGACAAATTACCGGTACCATATGAAGTGGCATTACTGATAAGTTCGTCTTTAATAGGACAGGAAACATTCTTGGAAAAGGAGACATCAAGCATGTGTGACGCTGGTTACAAACTGCAACCTTTTATATTCAAAACAATCCATTATCTCTTTTTTTTGAGAAAGGAGAAGAGAGTAAATCTTTATAGACAGAGAAATAGATATAATGAACATTAAAAAATGAATTGCAAACATTGAATCGAGCAAAACTGACATTCATTGTTATTTTGGAAAGGCAAAAGCTTTTGAAATGTCAAATTTATCTTCGAAAGGTAAAGCCCCTCAATTCCCATTCATTGCATCGAAAACTCGACAGAAAGATCTCTTTTTGTTATACGCTACATATTTGACAGTCAAATACCTGGGTCGAAGGTACCGTGGGGCGCCAGTGTAAGCTCTCCGTCAAATGGAAACAATTAAGGTTTAGAGAAAGTGCCCGTATATTAAACTCGGCTTATTTACTGATTAGCGTTTCAAGAGACGATTTTGATAGGACGGTGACTAACCACTGATACAGTTGAATTGAAAACCCATCTGTCAGCCATGATGAGGCATTTGTAATCTTGATATGTAATTAACCGCTTACTTCATGAAAAAAACTGTAAAAAAAAAAAATCTGAATTTTGGTAGGTTATTGTAAAAGCAGGTTTAAGAAATTGAGACTGAACCCTTTATCAGAATACCAAATTTTAGTCTTGTCCAAATTGGAAGCCTTTCCAGACGACAATTTCAGTGTGTCTCAAATGGTGCAATTTTTCTTTGTGGGAAAAGGAGAAAATGCTGGTTACCAGCATTTTCTCCTTTTCCCACAATGTTTTCAAAAGGATTCTTTATCAAGGTCGTTAAAAGTCGACATTGTGCCGTAAAGGGTTAATTGTTTTAAGATTGGTCAGTGGCATGCATCGACACAAAGCAAACGTTAACCCCCCCCCCCCCTTTAAAAATCTAAAGGCAGTCCATCGTATAGCCATTCGTACAAAACATAAATGCACTCTGATAAACAGCTTTTTGAAAGGAGAAATTATGACTTTTTAGTTTTATGAAAAATCTATACAAATGACGGCCATTTTTTTTTTCCTTTTCTTTTACTGATCATTATCGTCCGCTAGATGACATACTACAAATACACATCTGTCTAATATGGGCATTCTGGTAACATAAGCGGACTAATTTGTTTTAAAAAGGACAACCGTTACTATGAATTTCAAAATAAACTACACGTTTACTCAGTAAAACGGGTACCTGGTGCAATTCATTCAGTTAGGATCAGCCAGCAGGTAACCCATGCACCGACCATTTCTTGAAACAGTCCCTACAGGCTTAGTTTGAGCTTCGGTACAAGCTCTACTTTTCCCCAGTATTAGGGAATGGGTGATCCGTCATATAAGACAGGTCGAATCTTCGAAGAGTACGGCATGCGCAGACAACGTTTAGTGATAGATCAGGATTCAGTTTAAAAAAGTCTGAAACAATTCTACCGAAGGATCATACGAAATATGCATGAAATTTTTTCCAAAATCTTTTGAGAGGTTTATAAGTTTACTTTAATTGTATGGAGTTAACTTTTTCCCGAACAGTTCCTGAAAAAGAGGCCTTTTGAAAAAACATCGTGGGAAAAGGAGAAAATGCTGGTAACCAGCATTTTCTCCTTTTCCCACAATATTTTCTACCCTTCAAGAAGAAATTTCAGTTTTTGAGTCACGTTAATTCTGTTGCATGCAAATGCTTTCAATTTGGACCAGCATAAAATTTTGTCGTTTGGTAAAGAGTTTAAAAAAAATGGCCACCATGAGGTTCTTGACTCTGTGTACCAAACGACAAAGTAAAATAGACAGGTCCAGATGGTGAGCATATGAGGAAAGTTTCAGTGGTGCGGGCAGAAAGATGTGTCAGAACTGTAAGAAGCCCGGAAACACATGCAAAGGCGCATTGACGCCTTGATATGACCTAGGCTTTTAAAAATGGCGACAAACTCCAATTTAACAAAAAGTTTTTTTTGGTGTTTAACACTTTAAACCATTACCACAGAATCCCTACTTTTGACTACCCCGAGAAAGAAGCCTTTAGAAAACATTATGGGAAAAGGAGAAAATTACAACAAAGCATACATAGCAAAGAAGGCAAAAACCGTCATTCGTTTGACATAGATTGTTGTGTTGAAACATGGAAAGAAAAAAGAGGTGTGAGAAAGATTCCCTCAGTTTACAAGGATTCTGGTTTCTAGGCTTTGTAACCCTTTCCCAAACAATCCTTGGTTTTTACGGGTCTGGAATAGTAGCCTTTTGAAAACATTATGGGAAAAGGAGAAAATGCTGGTAACCAGCATTTTCTCCTTTTCCCACAATGTTTTCTACCCTTCACAAAACAAATTTAAAGTTTTCTGTCACTTTTACATTGTCGTCTGCAAATGCTTTCGATTTGGACAAAGCAAATATTTTGTCGTTTGGTAATGAGTGAATGACGTATGTATGCTCTGCACCAAAGTAGACTAGCAGAGATGGTCGACATGATCAATAAATAGATGGATATAAATGATGACACGGAATTGAAAGAATGCGAAAGTCCACAAATAAATTGCCCGATTGTATTCACAAGTATGTATGAATCACTCGACAAAAACTTTCTAATGTGTAATATTCCCATACCAAATGGCTATTTATTAAATGTCATTCAAACGCAAGTTTCTTTGAAATGTCCTGTGATGGGATTTAAAGTGACCATTTCAAAGAGATAAACACTATGTCGCAATAAACCTTTCAAGTGGCGTGTGTTCACTTTGACCTAGGGTAACAATTGTTACGATAAGGTATAAATGTATATAAAGTACCAGTTTTGCTTTTCAGTGTTTTACCCAGTTTTCAAGAGCATTTTAGTGATACCACGCCGGTGTAATGTAGAGAAATGAACCCCCCCCCTTCAAAATGACCCGGGTCATTATTCTAGGTAGAGTAATGACCCCAGAAGTCATTTCACTACGTAGAGGGATGACCCGGGTCAATATTCTACGTATAGAGAAATGACCATGGGGTCATTTCTCTACGTAGAATAATGACCCGGTTCATTCCAGGGGAGGGTCTTTTCTCTGCACACCGGCAAGTATGACCATTAATGCCCCACTGATTTCTACTAAACTCTTTCAATAAATAGTCAACTCATCAGCAGCCAAATAACTGAACTGAAATTTTCAAGTTGATAGTAAACAACCCAATTATTGCTACTTAAAATTTGGGTTTTTTTTTGCTAAAATATCTCCGTACCGGACAGTGTAGATCCAAGATTCTGTGCATTCTGATCTTGATCTACACTGTCCTCAAAATGTCCTTGAATCGTACTTAGCAACGTATGGGCTAAACTCATTTAACCCTTTTCTCCATAGATACTCATTTTTAAGTACAATGTATAAACAACAGACAGCTTTTGAAAACATTGTGGGAAAGGAGAAATTGCTCATAACGAGCAATTTCTCCTTTTCCCACAATGTTTTCCAATCAATCAGATATTTGTATCCTCAGTTGTCCATATTTTTGATATCATATCTTTATTTGCTGCTGCAATGGAAGAGCCTCAAATTGGCGTATCAGGTAAAGGGTTAAAATAAGATTGGTCACAGACGAAAATTTAAATGTGACTCTAAGGATGGGATTTCGTCGGTTTACTTCGAAAACCTCGTAACTACAGCTTGTTACAAGCTGTAGTTACATGGTTTTCGAAGTAAACTGACGATTTGTTGCTTAGAGTGACAACACTATGGGGATAGCGAAAATGCTGGTTACCAGACTCCTCTCCTTTTCGCACAATGCTTCCAAAATCTTCCTAAATTAGTGTCGTTAAATCTAAAAGTTGTCTTGTTAAACAAGTACCACAAACATCATTGTTAAAGTTGCTCGGTGCCTTCCTAAACGAACAATTGGAAACAATATTCGGAGGTTAGAGAGAAATGGTTTACATTCATGAAGAGACAATTAACAGACCATGCATGTGGCAATGATTCCATCTTGCAGTCAGAGGGCGTATTCCTTTCGCTACTCCGAGCACTCCCAACACGTTCTAGGTCAATGGAACATTTTGGAACGTTGTGCCGTGTTCTACAAAACGTGTTCTGACTATTCTAAATCAATCGAGGTGCATTGCACCTGCTGAACGGTTGCTAGGTGATACAAGATGGCTGAAAGGTGGACAATTCTTCATGGACAAACTTGCAATTGTCTTTTTTTACGAGATGACCGCCATGAAATGGAGCATTGTAGACTTGTCACTACTCCCTCCCTGCAGCTTATCATATCCTCCACTATTTAACAGCTAAAACAGTAGCTTTTGGGACAGCCATCATGGCAATATACTTTCATTTTGATATGGTTTAGAACAATGTTCCGAAAATGCTCCATTCAGAATATACATGTACTTCCGGATCAGTGAATGTGTTCTGAAATATTCCTTTCGCACATTCCAGAACAGCATTTCAGAACGCAGAACATTGTGCCAGAACAGGTGAAAGGAATACGCCGGAAAGAATAGATTTTTGTATCATTCCGCCTCACCAGCTGCCGTACTTTACAAGAGCACGTAGATAATTATGTCCGATGTGCGTTGTTGGGTCATTTTATCTGAGCCATGCTCTGTGAAAAGGGTTTAAAAGCATCCGCAAAAAAGTATCGAACCTACTTGCTTTTGGCAAATTTCCTGGGTGTCAAAGGACCAATCTACCTTATGATTCAGACAGGTGACATACAAATTGGATTTATATTGTATATTGATTTTATGAATCCACAATTATTTTATGACGTCTCGCTAGCTAAAATAGAAGATGGAGGTCTATTAAACTATTTTTGATTTTCTATATGTATCCTGTGTGAGCCCATTTGCAATGTATCTTCTTATATGTACTGTATATCTATTGAGATATCACGTGATATATTTTTACTTCATTTTAAAAATAACTATGTACGACTAGTATTCGTCATTGCAATTTGTGTTCTGTTCTAATAAAAGGAGATCGTCAACACCTTTTTGCCAGAAGTTGGCTCATACCCATCTGTTTTATACAGCTTGCCATATATGACAGTTCGAACCTTCCGAAAGCATTGTTGGAAACGGAGAAATAGCTAGTTCGTCCGAAGATAAATTCTATCATTCGAAGGCCACTTTGTCTGCTGGTAAAGAGTTAACACTAGTCGTTGTTCAAAACGACTTCTTAAATTCACCAACGTTAGAACCACGTCAACATTGATATTTTCATCTTCTCTTTTCGAGCGAACCAGCTTTGTTTATCTTGTTAAGGCACTCTAAATGGGTTGCGGATTTGCGTCGAACGCCATTAACTTCCCCGCTTAAAACAAATGACACCACGGTTGGCATATTGGATGTGAAATTAACCTTTTCTACACGTCATAAGCGGCCAGACGTCGCCTCCTTTATCAGAGAGTTTCCTGTCGCGAGCGAATCGAGTAGAAACCCATTTCCTTTTATGCAAACTTTCGACTGCGTCAAATTGAAACAATTTACTTATAAATGTGGGATTAATAATTCGAAAAAAAAAAAGAGAGAAATTTTATAAAAAAGAGAGGTCATCCCGAAAAAGAATTGACGGACGGATGGCAGAACACGACAGAAGATACGGAAATAGCTACAGTTTGATACTGTAGTTTGTCGAAGTCTTTAATATCGTCGGTTTACTTCAAAAACCTCGTAACTACAGCTTGAAACAAGCTGTAGTTACGAGGTTTTTGAAGTAAACAGACGATATATCATCTGTCATTGTTATGATGATTGTGACTGTAAAAAGGAAAAGGGTTTACATTGCTCACATTCACTGGTAAACAAGGTAAAAAGTAGATACTGGTTGTCAATCTATACAGTTTCCTTTTTGTCTAATTTAACAGTCGCACATATTAAGATCAGTTTTCATTTGTTTTTACGCCGCATTAACAACAAAATGACCGCGATTCTTCAGAATATCGGGACGGTTTAGTACCACATCAAACTCGTTCTCTCTCCGTTCCGATTTTTTTTGTCGAACGGACCTGAACAGTAATCGGAATGTGTGGACGTATAACGAACCTTTTTACGATCTTTTTACGAACTTAATGGACTGGTTAGGATGGGAAGGGTGCCCTAATAAAGACGCAGTACAATCCGGCATCAATTGGCGGTGGTTTTGCATTTTACCGAACGATATTACATGTCCTGTCCCGACCGACGTCCGTTTTACATCTTTGTTGACCGGGTTAGACTTTTCAAGTGCAGGTTTGGTGAGACAAGAGCTTCAGGCACTATCAGGGCAAAGTAACACGTTCTTATCCCGACCGCAACCCGTTTTCCCGCTGCTTTCGATTATTTAACGTAGTGGATCCGTAATTGAAAATAGCTATTTCCTCTATATTATTATCCAACAAAATTTGCTAAGATTAAAAATGAATATTATTGTACTGCTTTAACCGAGCCACTTTTTCCTTTTTGTCCTTCCTGGAATTATCATTTATAAATCTAAAACCACTATATTCTCATTAGAAAGAGAGATGATAATTACCTCCCTTTTCTGGAAACTAACAAAAGTATCAACAAATACAGGGTGTCCGGAAAGTAAGGTAACACTTTCGAACATTTATATTTTGGCTTAAAATACAAGATAACGAGATGAAAAGTATATATACATGTAAATAAAACATGTAAGTTTTTTTGTGTGTTAATTTAATTAAATTTTCTTAACCTTTTGTGTTTTTATACAGATTTCAATTCAAAAGTCCTTTTTGTGTCATTGGCGTCATTTTACTATCAATGACGTTTGCAGTGAGACGGCATGCTGATCATGCCGTATAATATTGTGAATCACTTGAGTGCACATTTCAATATCAATCTATTTCAGTGTAAGTGGTCTTTAACAACATGGCTGTGCTGTCTTGGTTGAGGCTGTCAACCTTTGGCCTTTTAAACTAACAGAAAGTCGCACACGTTGAAATCAGAATAAAGTCGCCCTCATTCCTCATTGGAAAGCAATTGGTTCATGCAGGAAAGTGTTACGCCACACTCATCTAAATCTGTCGCAGACTTTTTATATAATAGGGTAATAGGTGATATAGGGCAATATCTAAACGATATCCGGAAGTAAGACATTGTTGAATATCGTGGCCTGCACACAGTCCAAAACTCAACCTCCAGCTTCCTCCTTTGCAGTGTGTTGAAGTCAAAGGTCTACGATTCCAACCTAAACAACCCAGACCTGTCGTTAAAAAAACAATCCTTCTAGTGAAATCAGTATGATTGATGTTTGAATGCATTTCAAAGTGAGTGAAAATTTCATTGCGCGTGTTTGGAAAGGAAAGAGTGTAAAAGGCTGTCACATTGAACACGTCATTAATTACTAAAATGACGTCAATGGCCGAAAAAGGACTTTTGAAGTGAAACCTGTGTAAAAAGGAAAGTGTTATGAAAATTCAATTAAATTATCACACAAAAAAACTTACACGTTTTATTTACATGTATATATATTTTTCATCTCGTTATCTTATATTTTAAGCCAAAATATAAAAGTACGAAAGTGTTACCTTACTTTCCGGACACCCTGTAATTTGAAGATAGACATCATATGCAGAAGCAGCAGGTTTAGGGGATAACATAGATCAGATTTCACTCGTAAGGGAGTCTTATTTTGGGTCTATCTATACTGCCCGCTTCTTTAACAAAGCCTACATGAGAGAAATATAGAAAATCCTTCTAAATTTCAAAATATTGAATTTTCAGCCGTCCAAAGAACTAATCTTTTATCTTTGACCGTGAAAACGTTAGGATATTGGACATGGCGACGGGGGAAAAAAAGTTGAACAAAATATTAGCTATGTAATGTCAGATGGGGTTTAACACTTAACCAAACGACATTTATAGACCTGTACAAATTTAAAGCATTTCCAGATTACAAAATTATTGTGACTGAAAAATCGAAATTTGATTTTGGGAAGAATAGAAAACATTGCGGGAAAAGGAGAAAATGCTGGTTACCAGCATTTTCTCCTTTTCCCATAATGTTTTCAAAGGGCTTCTACTTCAGGATCGTCAAAAGTAGTCGTTGTATTGTAAAAGGTAAATACCTCTAACTTTTAAGTTTAAAAATCTACTCCTCTACCAATGGGCCACGTATGGCCCTTGTGTAAATGACAGTATTTTTCTTGTGAGCACATCACTAGATTGAACATTTTGTGAGTCTGGTCTTGACCTACATAAAACAACTAGGTATAGGATAATGGCTTGTATGCGAGAGAAAAGCCATAGACTTTAACAAATCAAAGCATTGAGAACGCTGATGTCGCATTTGCCGAGGAAGACACTATATGGGATTAATAATTCGGGAAAAAAAAAGAGAGAAATTTTATTGATATACTAAATTGAAAATCAACCCCCAAGCAAATTAATATGTCTCTTTGGTTATATGGAGATTACTAGTGCCTAAGTTTGATTATTTGTGTATTGGTGGTCTCCCTTTGATCTTTCAAGAAGAGTCAGGAATAACGTCCTTTGCATGATGGGTAGACTGAGAAACCATGTAAATGTTTTGAATTCAATTAGTTATACCCGAATACTATGATTTAGAGATATCTTGGACCGTCAAGATCAGATTCCCAAAAACACAATATAAGTTTTCTACCTATAAATATTCATGCACAATCAAATGGAGTAGGTGCAATCATTGGACGAACAAGTCCAGAAACGAGCTGGTTTTTAGAACGAACAATCCCGGAAGCAAAGCGCTTAGTATACAAATTTTGTGTATTTAATTGCGCCAATAGAATGCCATGCAGAGGTGAAGCAAATTTCAATCAAAAAGAAGTATTTTCACAATCGATGGCCTATTGGAGTTTATGTCAATACGCCATTTCCAATTATATATCAGAGTGTTATAGAAAAAGTTATTTGTCTTAGAAAAAATGAGTTAAATTGTTAATAAGTTTATTTCCTTTGGGTTTGCACAAAATACCATACATGATCTTCAAAATTTCAATATCGAACATTTATTATTGATCTCATAGTGGGATTGTCTGCGACAAATGCCACAGAAATGTGAAATCTAATGAAGTTTAGTTTACACAGTTGACCATTTACATTTCTGAGTGTTACCGCTTCAAAACATGATCCGTGTTCACCATCGATTCCTAACAACGTTCTTAGTCTTATTCTTCAGATTTTCTAAATTTGAAAAAAAAAAAAAAAAAAACATTATTTCTGATTGGCTAAACCATTTGGTTTAGCCAATCAGAAGTGTGGTTACTTCAAAAACTTGCATTTTTTTAAGGACAAGACAAAGAGCGTTCTTAAGAATGGTTGGTGAATATGGATCCATGTCCCCTTTTCCCATGATGCGGTAGGTAATAAATTGGCATCAATAATTTCCCAACTATAACAGCTACACTTTCATCCTCTCAAGACGTTTAGACACAAATATATTACTATCAATAAGCGCTCTTAAAACCGTTATATACAAATAAATTTCATATCTTACCCTTTCTCGCTAGTACAAACTTTAGCCTGCTATTGTAAAATCCTTTCAACTGCTTAATAAGAGAAATCTAACTTTCAAGTCCATAGTAAAAACTCAACTATTGCTATTTTGAAAGGTATTTTCGGAGGAAATTAATCTCCTTTTTTGACAGTGTATATTCCAAGATCAGAATGCACGTTCTGTGCAGTCTGATCTTAATCTATGATGTCTGCAACAGGTTAGTGAGCCCCCTTAAGGAGCCAAAGGTGGAGACAAACATCTAAATGACTCTGATCGGTCATAATTTTTCTGAAAGCTGTCCTGTGATGACAGAGTATCTCTTGCTTGACCACCAGCAACTTATTCTCAACACAGGCATGGCGCTATTATGCAAAGTAATTTAAACGATAGCTGACGTTACGAATGGTAGCGAGTTTTGTCAATAAGGTGTATTCTTTCTCTACTTTCGTTAGTTTGTTTAACCAGAAGCGCTGATTTTTCATACTTATATTGGGTCTGTTTATGAATGATTTGTGCATAGGTTATATGCTAGCCAATCATGGCTGGATGAATCGTACTGGTTAGTGTTGATTTTAAGAAAACATATCTTTTCAGCTTTGAAATTTGATGTACCGATTGCTATCATGAAAAGTAGTCCGGTTGTATATCCGGAGTGCCAAATCAGATATGTGTTTGAAAAAAAGCCACCCAACGGAATATCAGTCATTACATCTGTTTGAGGCAAACCTAGGGTTATGGAGAAAATCTAGCAAAGGTCCATAGAAATAATTATGATTTATAGCTCAGGTATCCTAGATAGTTATGGTCATTGAAGGATATTTATGATCAATTTTTATATCAAAACTTTGATCCGTATAGTACAGGCAGTCGCCCAGGCGTCTAAATCCACTTTACTTGTCCAGTTGAACGGCAGCAGAGATGTTGCGGCTTGAAAGCTCATGTTTGTAGGGTAGATGCACTTTTTTGCTTTCTTTTACCACAATAATATTCATGATATGAACAAATAGTCTGTGTAGTGGGCCATATTCAAATAGATGTCAACAAATGCCTTTAATCATAAAGAGCCCAAAATTTTGTCATTGGTTAACTCTTTGTCAGAAAACAAAATATTATATTGGTCCAAACTGAAAGCATAAATTATGCAGACGACAAGCTGAAAGTAGCTCAAATAATTAGTTCTGTCACTGATGGTGTTGAAAGATATTGCGGGAAAAGGAGAAAATGGTGGTTACCAGCAACATCTCCTTTTCCCATGGTGTTTTTAAAGGTCTCTTTTTCAGGGCCGTTAAAAGTCTGGATTGTTTGATAAAGGATTAAAGAGTTAATTCGTATGTGCTCATGGTGTTGAATATTGACTCTGTATGATGAAAATGCATTTTATCGCAAGGTAAGCGTGGGTGGTTACCATTTATTATCGATATTTTATTACATGATACCGATTTACGACACTTTGCATTTTTTTATATAAAAATCGACATTTCCTTTTTTCTTCATATTACGATGTGTGGCACTTGCCTTTCTTTTTTGATAGGTCCCTGTCTGTCTGTTGCACATTAAGTCAATAGTTCTTATTCTTCTGTTATTTCTTTAATTACATTCGTATGTGAAATCTTGAAAGCATGCAGCTGAGACTGATTGATTGAATTTGCGTATATTTATCGTGGTCTCCGGTTGCCCCGGAGATCTTCGTTTGCGGAAAACGGCATATCATTTGCTTTTTTTCCCCTTTCATCTGCGGAACGAAAAGGTTTCCACTTGCGTAAACAATTCATATATCTTTGTGAAAAATTAGGTAGCATGATACTCCTTCCTTCCTCAGCTAGTCAGTGTTAACACCTATACTAGGTTATATTGCTAGATGTTCACTTGTACAAGCAAGAATATTCATAGACCACCAAGCTTATCCAAGATGGCCCAAATAGCTGTTAGTTATCAACGGTAACAGATCTCACCACATATTTTATCTTTTTCATGTGAATTTTAATATTTATGTGAGCGATTTTAGGATTAGAGTGCTTTTCAACTCAGAAATTATACTTGCATGATACTGTCTTATGGCTAAATCATCTTGTATCTTCAACGCATGTAATAGATTACTTTTGGAGATTTAATAAGGGTGAAAACTTCTAACACATTACCCGTTGGGCCACTCTCAGGTCTATCAGTCCTTTGATTTATGTTTAATTGGAAGACTACTTTTGGTGTTAATACATCATTTTGTTTCCTCCGAACTGTTCGGTCTCTTCCATATTCTTGGAAAAGCGTTCAGTTCGCAGGAAGTAAAATGATGGTTTACTTACCAAGATGCTGAGCAAAAAATATACTCAAACGAGAAAGTGTCAAGGTGTGTGCAAAGTGTTTTGTAAATTACGTATACTATGGTTCAGTAAAGATTTATCATGTCTATTTTGTTTTGAATACATTTCCCATTGTAATACCATTCTGTTGGGTGCTGAGTGTTTGACCGTTGCCAAGCAAAACTTACTAAGATATATGAATAAGAGAGAGAGAGAGAGAGAGAGAGAGAGAGAGAGAGAGGGAGAGAGACAGAGAGAGAGAGAGAGAGAGAAAGAGAGAAAGAGAGAGAGAGGGAGAGAGAAAGAGAGAGAGAGAGAGAGAGAGAGAGAGAGAGAGTTTGTTCTGGGTGTGACTAGAGATTTTTTTGCTTTCAAGTGAAAAAAGATTCTAGTGGTTGGTCGCAGCAGCCTAATCTTGATTTTACAATATCGGCAAAAGTGCACTGTTGCCGATATTCTGCTGTTCACAGCAGCCTAATCTTGATTTTACAATATCGGCAAAAGTGCACTTTTGCCGATATTGTAAAATCAAGATAAGGCTGCTGGAACAACCACTAGAATCTTTTTTCACTTGAAAGCAAAAAAGTCTCTAGTCACTTATACAAAACATGGAGACAGGCATGTAGACATTTACTCATAAACAAACGGCAACATAATTGTTTACTTATCCATATTAGGACCTTTTGCAGACAACAAATAAAATATGACTAAAAAGATGAAATTTGATGTCAAAGAGTCGAAAAAAGTAAAACCTGGAAAAGAAGAAAGTGATGGTTACAAGCACATCTCTTTTTGCATAAGATGCATTCGAAAGCCTTCTTTTCAATGTCTATAGAAAAAGAAGCAAAGTAAAAAGGGTCGTCTTTTCCAAGGGTTTGGTCTGATACAAGAGATTTGAACCAATAAATTGCGGTTATTCACCATTGAAACTTTTGAATTTAATCAGTCCAAGTAGCAAAAGGACGACGTTAAACGTCCGGGGTTATACAACAGTGTACACCGGGTAGACGCCATAATTGCGCCTGCATTGCTACTCCCCTGATTTGTGCAAACACATAATCGATTACTTTATGGGCAAATTGATAACTAATTGCCCGTTCCTAGACCAATTGCTGATACCCCGTCGATCTGTTTCTTAAAGAAAGGCTACAGTCTGCGGTTTGACTTGAAGTGGCGCAACTAAAGGTTCCGCTTAGCGCTCAAATCAAAGCACTTTACTACTCGTATTTTTGATATCATTCTTTACTACTGGTGACAAGGAGAAAAAATCCTGTCCTATACAAGAGCTCAACCTTGTACTACATAGGCACCATCAGTGTACGCCTCGTTTCTCTTTAACATTCATAAAATCGTGTTCAAAGTTCAAGATAATGCGCAATAATTTCTAAATTCTGTCATTCAAGGAGCCAGCAATTGTCGGCATTAATACCGTCTGTCCTGCTCCAATAGGAGAAAGTGATTTGATCTGTACCAAACGACAAGAACGTGACGTTGTCCAAATTGAAGCATTTGCAGTCGACCATATAAATGTGGCTACGATTTAAATTTTGAAATTTGGCTGTGACAAGAGTAGGAACTTTATGGGAAAAGGATAAAATGCTGTTCAACGCCATTTTAACAGCTTTGGTAATATCAGTCGACGCACTCATGTGTTTCCTGGATTTCACACAACAGTACTGACACAACACAACTTTCTCTCCAAAGCCACTGACTACTTTTCTCACATTCATCATAGATGAGAGGCGAAAAATCGCCTGAAAGAAAGTTTGCCGCATCCAGATATCTATTCCGGGAGGTCCAGGTCACGGGTCAGATAAGGTAAGCATGCATTGAGCTATCCCGGCCGAATTCGGATTAAGCTAAGACCTGTGCACTTCCGGTGAAAATTCTAATTGGTTGATAAATAAGGATAAATAAGGATTTATGCAGAAATAATATTTTTGCACATTTCAAACGGATCAGAAATTCCGTTTATGACTATCTTGAAATTATTTTTTGATACTTTTGTTAGTTTTCTGAAAAGGGAGGTAACTATTGTCTTTTTGAATTGAGAATATAGCAGTTTTAGATTTATAAATGATAATTCAAAGAAGGAAAAAATGAAGAGGTGAAAGTAGTTCAATAATACTCATTTTAAATTATAGCTAATTTTGCAGGATGATATTTTAGTGGAAATAGCTGTTTTCCATTATACAGGTCTTACTTTAAACTAGAACAGGAACAAGATACTCGGGTTGAGATTTGACTAGTTAAGCCTTCACGAAACGACAAAATTTTAGACTGGCCCAAAATGAAAGCACTTGCAGATGACAAAATGAACATGAGTCAAAAATTGAAATTTGTTTAAAGCAGGGTAGAAAACATTGTGGGAAAAGGAGAAAATGCTGGTTACCAGCATTTTCTCCTTTTCACAAAATGTCTTCAAAAATATGTTAGGGTCGTAAAACCCAGGGATTGTTTGGCAAAGGGTTAAGTTGCAGAACAACACACGACTACCTATTACAAGAATACAGGGTCGATTTCAAGTCTTGGAGTGCATTTTTATTATTTGTTTGCAAACCAACTAGAAGCAGAACGATAAGAAACCCAATGGCAGCCTCCTTTTTATCAATACTTTCAAGCGAGCACCTGGACAAACCAAATGGTTCTTCTCAAAGATGAGTTACGGCTTGTACTGAATCTTACTTATGTCTGATTCTTTATCTTTAACGGTTCATTCCACATACAGCCAAAGCACGAGCAAACCTAAATCATAAAAAATCATCATCTCTGTCATCATCATTATAATGAAGTCGGACTACCGGTGTCATGGTAAAACAACTGTCTACCAAGGGCGTATTCCTTTCGCTACTCCGAACACTCCGAACATGTTCTAGGTCAATGGAGTATTTCGGAACAGTGTGCCGTGTTCCTCAGAACATGTCCTGACTGTTCTAATCCAATCGAGGTGTAGCGCACTTGCTGAACGGTTGCTAGGTGATACAAGATGGCTGAAAGACGGACAATTTTTCATGGCAAAATTTGCAATTGTCCTTTTTTACGATATTAATGCAATAAACAGGGGCATACTAGACTCGTCTCTACTCTCTCTCTCTCTCTCTCTCTCTGCAGCTAATCATATCCTCAACTAACACATCTAAGACAGTAGCTCTTGCAATAGCCATCATGCCAATGTACTTTCATTTCGATATGGTTTAGAATAATGTTCCGAACGTTCATTCAGAACATACTTCCGGAAGAGTGTATTGTGTTCTGAAATATTCCTTTCGCTCATCCCAGAACAGCATTCCAGAACACAGAACCTTGTGCCAGAACAGGTGAAAGAATAACCGCCAAGTGTACTATGTAAGATTCACGGGATGGAAGGTTTTTTTCCGCTTCACCACGGAATGCCGACTGTTAACGACCCTGTGGAAGCTTTTGAAAACATTAAGGGAAAAGTAAAGAAAAATGCTGGTGACCAGCATTTTTTTTACTTTTCCCACAATGTTTCCTACCCTATCTCAGACAAATCTTGTCATTTGGGCTACCTTTGGTTTGTCATCTGAAAATACTGTCAATTTGGGCACGTCAACAGTTCGGTGGACTGCGGCATAGTTAAATAGCTTATCTCAAGTGAATCAGCACAAATAGATCCCTTCAAATACGACGTGTGTATTCCAACTAATCGCAATGTTTAATTAAATCATAACTTTGATTAATAGAAACCTTCAACTATCCCAATTGCGAGTGGCGAACTGTCGCTAACGCATCAATCAGTGTCAAGCTGTTTAATCATGTCACACTCGGCGAAAAGCCCTTTCAAAAATATATTTACTTATGGGGCAATCAGTGAGCTCAATTTGCTTGCTGTTAAACGTCCCCTCCTCCCCCCTTGTAACTCTTTGCCGATTGACAAAAATTTCTACCCGTCCAAATTGAAAGCATTTGCAGACGACAAATGAAATGGGGCTCAAATGTTTGATTTTTTTCTAAATACGAGTAAAATGCATTTGGAAAAAATTACACAGATCCTTTTCTCACAATGTTTTCAAAACGCCTTCTTCCTCGAGGTCGTGCACGCACAGGATCGTTTGGTAAAGGGTGAGCCTTCTACCACCAACGTACTGCTTTTACCGTCTTGTAGCATATAACTTTTGAAAACATTGTGACAAAGGGAGAAATTGCTCGGAATGAGCAATTTCTCCTTTTGTCTCAATGTTTTCAACTAATATTTATGCCTTAAACCCTAATTCATGTTAAAAACCCTTATTTACAATGATTCTTTCAAAATTGTCTACTTAGATTTTTTTTCAAGGAGCAATGTGTCAACAGGCCAACTTGATATGAAGAATGACTTGGGGGAAACCTTAGAAAAAAAGTGTGAAACATTTCACAGGCTTTATTATAGGAGCCCCGAAAAGTTCAGTTGTCAAGTGCCACGGTAAATAAACCATTTGCATAAATTTGTCCTTCATTCGAGTGAATTACGTACATAAAGATTTCATCAATTTAAGCATTGAACTGCTGAATTATTGGATCTCCGAAAATAGAGAGCTCTTTTGAGAACGGGCTATCTTTTTTCTAATAATTTTGAGAATCACAATGATCGAATAACCCGTCTGTCTGTCTTTCCAACTCATTTACCATCCCACTCATAAATCCGCTAATCCATAGACACATCTTTCAAATCATGCATGCATGCATGTTGCCATCCATCAGTCCGTCTGTCCGTCTACTCATCAATCCATCCGTCCATATGTCAGCCCGCCCGTCCGTCCGCCTGTCCATCCATCCATCCATCCATCCATCCATATCTAGCATTTTCATCGTTGTCTGCGCATGTCATAGTCTTCGAAGATTCGACTGTCTTATATGATGCATCACTACTAGCCCCAAAAGCGGGCTGACTGTAATATTACGCTCTATAAAGTATAGCAATGTTGAAAATAGTTTTTACGTATCAATACGTTTGAGGTGAAATGAGACCTTCTTTAGCAACAGATTTCTCTTAACTGGTGATCATAGTTGAGTGAATTGCACGAGGTAGCGTTTTATTGGGTAAACCTTTATTTCAGTTTTAAATTCAAAAGTAACGGTTGTCGCGTAGGAAAGTGGTTCGGCTCTGTACCCAGGATGCCCATATCAGATAGATAAGTATTTATAGAATGCCATCTAGCGGGAGATAATGGCATTTTCATCTGTTTGGTCAGACCGATTTACGATTTCAAATGTAAATTACGTAATTTTGGTAATATATTATTATTTTTTTGTCAATTTGAAACAGCCTCAATGTTTTTTGTTATTTCGGAGTTACATTTCTTTTTCGATAGCTTGAATCTTTTCAATGTATATCAGACATTTTCTTACAATCATGGCCGATACGTGACTGATTTCGAGTTATCCTCCCTGAGTTGCAGATCACTTGATGCTCTTGTCGCACCACTGCGAGACTGCTTGCGGTTCGTAGTAGTCTCCGTTAAAATTTGCGGTAGCACTTTTGTTGCACTGTTTTATGGAGCTGAGAGGGCTTAGTGGTATAACTTATAACTTAGACTTGCTTCAAATTTGGGCAGTAGGGGACCACTTAGATGTGTTTTTATTGCATACTGAGTGGACTATTTTGTGTCACTGGAGGAACAAAAAGCTGCGGTCACTGCGGTGAACAAGTGTTTTTGAGAGGGAAAAATCTATAGGGTGCAAGAGTTTGTTGGAATTTAGCGAAAAACGCAATCTGTTGATATGTTGTTTTTAATGCATTTTTTTAAGACTAAGGACATTTTTGAGACAGAAAGAGACGGAAAAGCAAAATGTTTGCCATTACGCAATCTGCGAAGCTTTAAAAATGGTGAATTTCACTCGATTTTCAATATGGCCCAAAACAAGTGGTGTGACACCCTCTCTCTGTCTCAGCCCACAGAACACGAAATTCATAACCATAGGCCGCTGAAGTGCGATTCAGTGCCTTCTTCTGGATATTGTAGATTAGGATCAGACAGCACAGAACGTGTCTACACTGTTCGATAAGCTGTAATTTTTCAGACGATAAGAACCTTGAAATCTTAACCCTAGGGCTGCTAAGCGCGATTAAAACGTACAGATTTAAACGTACAGTGTAAATTAAGATCAAACTACACATATCGTGCAGTCTGATCTTTGATCTCCGATGTCTGATGCGGTGGTTTTTTTTTTCCCCTCTCTTTTGATATCGATTTTTAAATCGTAAATATTTTGGTTTTTACTAATGCGAGGAAATTTTGTTTCATATATTTATCAGCTTAACTCTCTACCAAACGACAAAATTTTAGACTGGTCCAAATTGAAAGCACTTGCAGACGACAAAATAAATGTAAATCAAAAATTGAAATTTGTTTTGGGAGGCTAGAAAACATTGTGGGAAAAGGAGAAAATGCTGGTTACCAGCATTTTCTCCTTTTTCCCACAATGTTTTCAAAAGCATTCTATCCCAGAGTCGTAAAAACCAGGGATTGTTTGGTAAAGGTTTAAATTAACCTGTTCGGCGCCCAAGGCAAAAATAGTCACTTTTACGAATGGCATATAGAACAAGCTCAGACTGCACAGGGCGCACTTATAAAGTCAAGCCTATCTATATAGAATCAAAATTTTCGTAAGTTTCAATGATTTGTAGTTAGAGCCGGTTAAGAGGTCGAGCTTTTTTTATTTGCCGCTAAACGAGCTAAGGGTTTATACATGTATGTGGGAATTTTATGGGATATACTAGAATTTTTCTCGCTTAACCCATGCGCAGCTAAGCGCGACTCAATAGCCGTTTTTTGGACAATGTAGATCCAAGATCAGACTGCGGGTTCTGTGCAGAACGTGCAGTCTGATCTTAGATCTACAGTGTCCATAAAATGACAATATACAGGATTTTATTGTCGGCTTTAAAGGTGGCCCTTCAGATTTCAGGACGAAAATTTTACAAAAATGAAGAAATAATCATGGATATACTCCCAAAGCCTTTTTATTTGCATTCATAAAACCCCAGTGGTCCAAAACCATCCGACAGCAAGAGAAATTAGAGATTTACTATGGCCCAGGTCGACACCAACGGGAGACACGTTCTATTTTAAGATGTGTAATTTGCTCATTTACATACAGGAAATGCACAGACGAACCTTCAAACATAGCATTCGAAGAAGACATCATGGAAAATAATCATTACATGTTTGTTATGTAATGAAATTTAATCAATAATCAAGACTCATAAAATTACAAAAACAGGGATTTCCTTAAAAGGCTACGTAGCCTCTTAGGGTATTTTTAGATTTCGCGCTAAAAATTGAAAAAAAGAAAAAAAAAATTGTGTGAATGTCAATTGACTTGCAGGTAACTAATAACGCTACGATTTGTATTGTTTTTTCATATAAATTCTGTGATATGTATATATTTTTTTTAATTTGCTGAGATGTTAAAAAACTAAATACCTACCTTTAAAGTTTTTTCCCCCCAGCTATTTAGCACTGGAAAAGGGTTCATATTTTTTTTTATTTACCACTTAAAACTGTTGATTGGCCAATTTAAACTTTTCTTCCCGTTCTTCAGATATTTCAATTCTGGTGAACCACAACAATGGCTCCTCTTTGTTTCTTCCCATATTTTCCCAGAAGAAGCCTCTAAGCTCGTCAACCTCCGTAGCCCACATGAATGATTGGAGCCATGCTCTGTAAAAAGGGAGCTTGATCTATGTGCAAAAAGTATCGAGCCATGTCAGCCTGGGCACTCCGGGCAGGCTGACATGGGTCGATACCTTTTGCTAGCTTGAAATTTTCTACATATCAAAGGACCAGTCAACCTCATGAATCGGCCGGTTGATAATCAAAATGGGTTTTATAGGTCCATGATCATAATGTGGCCTGCAACACGCGAAAAGGGGCACTCGGATATTTGCGTAAAGCGTCGTCTCGGATCAGCCTGCGCTATCCGCGCAGGCTAATCCGAGACGACTCTTTACGACTACATTAGATTTTGTGCTACAGTAGACTTGCGTGAAATAGAAAATTACATAAAAATGGAAAGTGTCGTCTTAGATTCGTCTGCACAGACTGCGCAGGCTGGTCCAAGATAGCACTTTAAGCAAATGTCCGAATGCCCATCTTGATATGCAAAGGGTAATTCGGACAATTGCGTAAAGTGTCGTCTCGGATCAGCCTACGCTGTCCGCGCAGGCTAATCCGAGACGACTCTTTACGACTACATTAGAGTTTGTGCTACAGTAGACTTGCGTGAAATAGAAAATTACATAAAACTGGAAAGTGTCGTCTCAGATGAGCCTGCGCCGACTGCGCAGGCTGGTCCAAGATAGCACTTTACGCAAATATCCGAATGTCCATTTTCAAATGCTTCAGGCTATATGATAAACTGATTGGTATAAACGCATCACGATGATGCATAAAGCCCCTTTTTGCCAGAGCATGGATTATTAATCAATAAATTATGACGCATCCTAATATTACGCAATAAAGTTCTTTAGCTGATCGATCACCATACGGTTAAATCGTGGACTCGTTCATTATTAAAGCACTTGCATAATTATGGCAAATAGATGTCTTACATGAAAAATTTGGTTTTGGAAGGGTAGAAAATATAATTTGGAACAAAGAAATGCTTATTATCTGCATTTTATCCTCCTTCTTTCCTTACAGTATTTTTAAAGCATTTTTTCTTAGGGTTGTTAAATTGTAGTTCTGTATGTAATGGTGAAACTGTCCTCTTTCGCGATATTTGTTTTTCTTTTTGCATTAGGGAACGAGTTAAATATGTTATTAGAGATTTGCGGCCAAGAACGAAGACGGAGAACGGACGTCGAGGTTCGGTGTACAATGAGGGGTTGTCTCAAAGCTGTCAAGTATTTTATATGCAAGGCCAAGTAAAATAAAATGTTGTCTGTCTGATAACTCAAATAACTTATCGATTAATTATTCATTTTCACTGCATTTTTCACCAGCGGAGTTTTAACTTATTCCGGGAATTTATATCAATTTTAGAATGTTTTGTGATGAAATTGTTGCACGATTCTTAGTTGGTTATTTCTAAGTAACTTAGATAAAGGTTTGTTTCTTTGACGAGCTGTGACTGACAAGAAACATCACCATCGAAAGATACATTAGCAATATTTTATCCCCAGTTACAGCACTCCTTCGTTGTTTTATGGCCGATTCCGATCTAGATGGAGGCACTGCAACTGTTGGTCTACAGAAGAAGACCTGGGCCCGTATTCACCAATCATTATTAGGAATATTCTTAGTCTTATTCTTCAGAATTTTGTCAATGTGAAAGTAACAGAACTTCTGATTTGCTAAACCATTTGGTTTAGCCAATCAGAGGTTCTGTTACATTCACAATAAAAAAAGTTTGAAGATCGCAACAAAGAACATTCTTAAGAATGGTTGGTGAATACGGTCCCTGCTGTCTTTTCACAAACGGTAAACCCGAACGAGTTACAGGCATGACGTTCGTTTGAATTTTCACGTCTACATCCAGAGACACGTGCGCTTACTGAATTAAAACAACTACATGAGAATGCACGCAAGTATTTAATTTCCATCGCAGTTTTCAATTACCTGCTAAGTCCATCTTACATGTAAAGGTAGGGTGATGTTAAAAGGGGTAGACGCTATTCATTGTAAAAGGGAATACTTGTCTGTGAAAACAATTCTCACGCAAGTACAGTATTTGTGCTCGTCTACTGTTTTTACATTAAAAACATCATTTTTTAGGACTGCAGCTCATTTTTTCACCTTTTTTGAGTTGCTTTATTTCAAGGGTTCAAAGACTTGCACGCACTTTATATTTACACGTTTTCTTTTCCTTGTCAAACCAGGAAACCCAGTCAAAAGTTGGCTCACATCATGTGGTATCAATCTCACTCGATTAATTAATTCTTTATTTCCTCCGTAATTGAAGATTACAAACAAATCAAAGACATTTATGCATTCTGTATTTTTTTTAAAAAAAAAAAGGTTCATCGAGTAAGAGTAAAATAGCATACAAAACTGAAAAGATCCAAAGTATTGTTGTAAACTATTTTTTTCTATCAAAGGGACACAGTATCTTTAAGATTACCACCCTATGACAGTGAAAAGAATGCATTCGAGCTGCGGTTGGGCGAACAAAATTCGTTGCAAAAACAATTCAGAACAAATCATCGAAGACCTTCGAGTCTAAGCGTCAGGTGGTTTCGTACACATATTTCAACAGAAGTGATATGAAAGATAAAGTCATGTCGAAAATAAAATTAAGGCCAAAAAGTGATCAAATCAACATTTAATGTAAGGTATATATTATTTGTTGGGCCTCAAAAAAGAATTTGGGCCTCATATTGAAGTAAAGTGAGATACTCAAATCATGCAACTGATCAGTTATATTTGCTGTTCTGGTCACGTTGCGAAACCCTTAGAGGTAGTTTAAAGGTGGGTATTTAGAATTTTCACATCACACCAAATCAAAAAATATATATATCATTGAAATTTACATGAAAAAAACAATACAAATCATCAATAATAAAGATTCATAAAATTACAAAAAAAATGTTTGATGTATTCCCTTAAAAAGCTACGTAGCCTCTTAAGCTATTTTTAGATTTCGCGCCAAAAATCAATAGAGCATTGTGGGAATGTCAAATGACTGGCACGTGACTAATAACGCTTAAATTCCGTTACATTACAAACATGTAATAATTATTTTCCATAAAGTCTTCTTCGGACAGATGTTTGAAACTTTGTATGTGTTTTCCTGTATTTTAATGAGAGAATTGATAATCTAAAAATAGAACGTGTCTCCCGTTGGTGTCATCCTGGTCCGTAATAAATCTCTAATTTCTCGTGTCATCTGATGGTTTTCGACTACTGGGTTTTTATGAACGCAAATTAAAAGGCTATTGGAGTATAAGGATGATTTTTTTGCATTTTTGTAAAATTTTCGTCCCAAAATTTGAAGGGCCACCTTTAACTCCAGAACGCAGATTTAACACAAATGAAATTGGTTTTATAGTCTTTCTTGCCGAAGAAAAATTGTAACTATCGTTCTGAGAGTAGGTTAGGTCATTTTAAAAGAGTTTGAAACGTTTCATAAAAATTGATCAGAATTTTTCAAGTTAAATCAAAATTAAGGGGCCCCCTATGAACTTCCAATTGCTTAAAGTGGGTCTTTTTCAATTTAAAAGAAATGCGCAAAGTAAAACAGTGTTTAAGGTAGCCTCAATAAAAATGCAGTAACTCCACGTGAATTTCGCGAAACTGACTTATCTGATTACGTTTCAATACGTTTGAGACAACCCCTTCTGAAACTTCGAACCTCGACGTCCGTCCCCTACCTTCGTTCTTGGCCGCAAATCTCTATTACAACAGTAATGTTACATTAGAGTATTGTATTTCAGTTCTAAATCAAAGCGTTGAGAACGCTGAAGAGGTATTTGTCGAGGAAGCTGTTGCTTGGAATTAATAATTTGAAAGGAAAAGAGGAATGTTATTCAGATATTGGCTTGAAAGTCAGCAAACTAAACAAATGAATACCTTTTGGTTGAACAGAGAGTACTAATGACAAAGTCAGGATTATTTTTGTATTGATGATCTCCCTTTGATCATTAGCATGAGTCAGGAGTAACGTCCCTTGACATTACGACGCATGGTGAATAGAGAGAGAAACCATGTGAATAATCGAATAAAATTAAGCTTGTACCTGAAAACTATGATTTGGAAATATCTTTAGCCGTTAACATTTAATTTCCATTATTACAATTAATTATTTCGATACGTAAATATGCCCAATCATATGGAGTAGCGCGCAATCATGGGATGAACAAGCCATGGGACGAACTGGTTTTGGAACGAAAAAGCCCAGGACCAAGCGATCGGTTAAAAGATTTTGTATCATTGCGCCAATAAAAGGCTATGAGCGAGTGAGGCTATTTTCAGTCAAAAATTAGTATTTCTAGTGTACGATCGATGGTCTCATCCAGTGTATTTTAACATGCCATTTCCAGTTACATATCTGAGTGCCACCGAAAAACTCATTTGCATGAGAAAATTGAGTTTAATTGTGTTTATTTCCTTCGGTTTTGTACAAAATACGATACATGCTATTCAAAATTCAATATTGAACTCATAGTGGTATTTGTCTTTGACAAATACCGAAAAAAAAAACAACAACAACAGTCTATTTACCCATAGGCTGCTGTGCGCGACTCGATGACTTTATGTGTCGATCAAGATCAGACTGCAAAGAACGTGCAGTCTCATCTTGATCCACATTGTCCAATGATAAAACATCTTTCCACATTCAATACCTTTGATATGGCAGAATTTTATTTATTACTTTCAGTTTGAAAGTTTCATTTCACAAATTTAAAAGGATGAGGCTTAAGTCTTGCCTAGGAGACAGAATTGAAAGCTTGTCCAAACCACAAGCTTTTGCAGACGACAAAGTATAATAATTGGTCTGCAACACGCGAAAAGGGGAAATCCTAGACGACATTCTCCATTCATGTGTGATAGTCTGTTTCACGCTAGCCTGCTGTAGAAAAAATCTGCTGTTGATGTAAAGTGCAGTCTCGGATTAGCCTGTGCGGACTGCACAGGCTGATCCGAGACTACACTTTACGCTAATGTCCAAAAGCCCCTTTTCGCCTTGTGCAGAGCAATGTGACTCAAACAATTGGATTTTCTTTTTTTAGAAAATACTGTGGAAAAGAAAGCAGTCTTCGTCAACAGAGATATGTGCTCGTTAAGTACGTTAAAGTGTCAAAAGTTATTTCGCCAGGGTGCAAATTCGACACTGATTCAAACTAAGCACTTTGAGAGACAAAGAACAAAATACAGTTTTGGTTTTCGAAATGAAAGCACCAGGATGAATGAAAGACAAATCATTAGAAAAGTTTTAGCAGTAATCTTAAGTCATTTATTTGAGAGAAACCTTCTGAAAACATTGTGGGAAAAGGGAGAAAATGCTGGTAACCAGCATTTTCTCTCTTTTCCCACAATGTTTTCCACTGTTCTAACGTCAAGTTTCAATTTCCGATTCACGTTTATTTTGTCGTCTGCAGATGCTTTCTGTTTGGACAATATAGTGTTTTAGTCATTTAGTCTAAAGTGGTATGGACATATTCAAGCGGATTCAGACGCGTAATAAATGAATAGAAGGTCCACTGGCCTTATTTTACGTTAAACAATCCAATAAATTTAAAACAAAAAAACATGCATAAAAGCAATTAACCCAAATTTTGGGACACAATCCGCAATTTCTTGGACACTGTTTCGCATTGTGATCGCTGCATACCATATACGTATTTTCAGAATACGTAGTTGTCAGATATCAAGAAAAATACTATAGTCAGTGGATTTGATGGGATTTTCAAGGCGTCTTCGAGCATTAAATACTTAAATGCATCTTTACTTAAAGATAACATTCTGCCTATCATTTTACACGAAATTCTTTCATTATTATCTTTATACGCATGCACTTCTTTTTTTATCTCAAAATATATATTTTACAACAAAGATGAAGAAAATGAGTATTTAAGATTTTTTTTCTTATCAACCTAGGAGTGATTGCATTGATTTCAATGGTTTTCTTAGCTGCACTTGGGTGCCTTTAACGAATTTTAATACTGGTAATATTGAGAATAGGGCACCCTAATGGGCATCCTAATGGTATTCGTGTATCATCGCCTTTGGTCGCCGAAAATCGTGCGGATTCGGCGATTACTCGGGTGATTCGTAATCGATGCGGGTAACCACCGTCTATAGCCGATCGATTATGGTTTACCCGAATCTTAGCCAAATCCGCACGTTTTTTTGCGATGAAAGACGATGTTACACGAATCCCATTTGGGTGCCCTATCCCTAATCACATGCAGTGTTTGATCAGATACGAATAAATCTATTGACTGTAAATGATTTGTTATTGATAGAGAAGAATGCATTTGATTTCAGGATAAATCGCAACACAAAAAAGAGTATGTAAAACTAATGACTATGGTGACATTTCACGATTGAATTTATCAGTTCATTTTCCTTTTCAATATAATGACCTATCTTGGACGGACAATAGTTGAAATTTTAAATCGAATCTAGTAAATGTTTATCGATCAGTGCTTATCTATACCTTTTGTTCGGTTTTTATCCCAGAAACGACATTTTAGTATGGACCGAAATTATCGTGACAAATTAAACTTCCATTAGCAATTCATATCTTATTGATGAAAATCCCCCCATCTATTTCTGCATGCCTTTGGAATTAAGGACGAATCGGCCCTATTCGCTTAATCAGTGAATATCGAAACGCTAGATTTGAACATTGAAATGCGGAGATCTTTTCCTTGTATTGACGAAACAGTATAGAATAAACGCAACAGTCAGCAACATGCGCAAAGGGGCATTGAAATATTTGCGTAAGTGCCGTCGTGGATCAACCTGCGCCAAGCGAGCAGATTAATAGGAAACGAAACTTTCTGTTTTTATGTGATTTTCTGTATTGTGCAAGTCTACTGTAGGACATATCTAATGTTTACGTAAAGTGCCGTCTCGGATTAGCCTGCGCGGAGTGCGCAGGCTGATCCGAGACGACGCTTTACGCAAATGTCTAGATACCCCTTTTCGCGTGTTGTAAGCTAAACTAGCATTGTCATTCATATTACGAGCACTTTCTTCATTGTTATCGTAATATATTTCACTGTTCTTATCTTCGAAATTAAAGTTAACGAACTGATTCACGTTTTGAGAAAAGTAATTGCAGTTTAAAATAAAATAATCCTTTATACAATACAAAAGCACGAGTTAACCCATTACCACACAATCCCTACTTTTGACGCCCTTGAGAAAGAAGCCTTTAGAAAACATCGAGGGAAAAGGAGAAAATGCTGGTAACCAGCATTTTCTCCTTTTCCCACTATGTTTTCTACCCTTCACAAAACAAATTTCAAATTTTCAATCACTTTTATTTTATCGTCTGCAAATGCTTTCGATTCGGATATGCCTAAAAATTGTCGTTTGGAAATGCGTTAAATAATCGCAATAATATTTCATTTTTTTCTCTTTGATATTGTAAATCAAGATTATGCTGCAAAGAACATGCTATCTGATCTTTACGTACAAACTCCTGAATTATGTATAGATCTTTTGACCACAAAAGTTATCCAAATAGTACTAATTGCTCTCCACTTTCATGCTTATTGATAGAATAGATATACTTTTTATTTCTCCGGCCTGGTATAACTTAACTTTTTTGTAAGAGGGTAATATCTAATACTCATCCAAATTCAATACATTTGCAGCAGACAAACTAGGTGTGTCTTAAATAAAAGCGTTTGATTTTGGAAGAGTATATAGATATCGTGAAAAGGGGAAATTACTAGCATTTTCCCGTTTTCCCACTAGTTTTTGGATTTCTGTCTCTCGCTGTCTCTCTGTCTCTGTCTGTACATCTGTCTCAGCCCCTGTCTCTCTCTCTCTCTCTCTCTGTCTCTCTCTGTCTCTCTCTGTCTATCTCAGTCTCTGTCTGTCTCTGTCTCTCTCTCTGTCTCGTCTCTGTCTCTGTCTCTCTCTGTCTCTCTGTCTCTCTCTCTCTATCTCTCTCTCTGAAGAGTTTAAAAACGCGGGACATATTGGTAAAGGATATAGAGCTGATACGACGGTTGTCATTAGCATTTAAGCAATGTAATACCTCTAAAATGCTTTACAATTGGCGCTTTAATACATCAAGATATTTATTTGAAATGTCGGCCCGGTTCTCTAGCCATGATAAATCGAAAACTATTCAGTAATGGAATTAAGAAAGTTCGTCCCCACCGATTATGATGAAGCCATTTTGGGTAGTTTAATCGAAACTCTTTTTGGTTAACTTGACCGCGTAATGAAAGCGATTTATTACGTTTCTTTCTTTTGATAGGTTCGCTGGAAAGTTTTAAGACTGTTGTCAAATGCTGTAAGGATATTTCACTCATATCAAAGAAGCAAGTGCATTCATCTATGCATTTTAACTCTTTACACCAAACGACACCAAACGACAAAATTTTAGATTGGTCCAAATTAAAAGTATTTACAGACGACAATATCAAAGTGACTGAAGAATAGAAATTTGTTTTAGGAAGGATAGAAAACTTTGTTGGAAAAGGAGAAAATGCTGGTTACCAGCATTTTCTTCTTTTCCCACAATGTTTTCTAAAGGCCTCTTTCTCACGCTCGTCAAAAGTAGGGATTGTGTGGTAATAGGTCAATGCATGTCTTTTCTTCTTAAATATAAGCCATGCTCTGTGAAAGGCAGGTTTCGTGGATTTGCAAATAAATATCGAGCCATGTCAGATTGCACAGTCCTCGCAAAATTGCGTGGGTCCAAACTGTTTGCTATCTTTATGTTTTTTTTAAATGTCCAAGGACCATTCTACCTATTGATTTAGCCAATTAACGAACCTATAACGCGAAAACTTGCTTGGTATCCTGCATTATGGCCATGCACTAAGTCCGCTTAGAATGGCTCATAAAATGCTAACCTAGCTTATTTTGATTGTGGCGCCGCATGCATGAGTGGCGCCACTATATTTTTATTGGGTTTCGAAAAGTACCTATGGAGGCAGCCATAGTGTTTACTCGGCTTCGAGTCATTTCATAACTAAGTAATTTCGTACCTCGGCCATTTCGTACAATTTTGGTCATTTCGTACCTACCTATTTTTTTTTTTTTTGTCATTTCGTACTCACTTCGATTATTTCATACCCACTTTAGTCATTTCATACCCAGTTTTTAATATCAAGTTGGTAATTTGGAACCTAGTTTTAATACTATTTCCTTGGGTTGTTTCTCAAATGACCACTACTTCAATGCCTAGTTCCAATTGAAATTATGTTAATTTTCGCCGAAGAATGTCTATCTTATCATGATTGGTTCTTTTTGTAAGTTTTAAGTTGTATTCTAAAGATTGTTCAAGACTTAATTTTTAGTTCATTTCTCACCGAGTTTTGCAAAATTTTACCGTGGTCAATTTGAAATGCTGTAATGTGCCTTATTTCAGAAACAACTGATTGGCGGCGCCATTGATGTTATGCATCAATGTTTTCTTGTATAGTAATATAAATGGCATGCAACACACTAAAAGGGGCATTCGGACTTTTGCGTAAAGTGTCGTACCGGATCAGCCTGCGCAGTCCGCGCAGGCTAATCCGATACGACACTTTACGTTTTTATGTATTTTTCTGTTTTGCGCAAGTCTACTGTAGCACAAAATCTACTGTAGTCGTAAAGTGCCGTCTCGGATTAGTCTGTGCGGACAGCTCAAGTTGATCCCAAACGACACTATATACGCAAATATCTGAACGCTCCTTTTGGCGTGTTGCTGGCCATAAGATGGTCTTTTCTACAGATAGATTTTCGTTTTGTGCAACTTATAGTAGCATTACTGAGCATTTCAAGTTATGTATTTTCAGCTTTTTTTTTCATTGAATATATTATGTTTTATGTGGAAAAGTTCGTGACTCATCCCAAACAGTAGGTTTATCATGGCTTGGGTTTTAGACTGTAGCCAGTCTATATTTGTTCGGATTACTCGGATTTCACCCTGCTCAAAGATACGGCCGAAATATATTATGTACTCCACTTCACCTCAAGTAATCTCAGATATTTTATAAATCCTCTCTATTATTTTGTTATCCTTAAAACAAGATCGGCGAGAAAAAAATGTCTGCCGAGGGATTGATAATTGATTTCTGATAGGAAGGAACGCCGTTGATAGCTTTTTCATAAGGTTGTAAACATTGCATAATAAATTATAGCCATATCAAACATGTTGCCCTTATTTAAAGGTGGCCCTTTAGATTTTGGGACGAAAATTTTACAAAAATGCAAGACAATCATCCTTATACATCCAAAGCCTTTTAATTTGCTTCCATAAAACCCCAGTAGTCGTAGACCATCCGATAACACGAGAAATTAGAGGTTTATTACGGAAACAGGTTGACACCAACGGGAGACACATTCAATTTTTAGATTATCAATTCTCTCATTTAAATACAGGAAAACATAGACAAAGTTTCAAACATCCATCCGAAGAAGACATTATGGAAAATAATTATTACATGTTTGTTATGTAATGGATTTTAAGCGTTATTAGTCACGTGCCAGTCACTTGAAATTCTCACAATGCTTTATTGATTTTTAGTGGGAAATCTAAAAATAGCTTAAGAGGCTACGTCGCCTTTTAAGGGAAAATTTCTATCAATTTTTTTTTTTGTAATTTTATGAGTCTTAATTATTTATGATTTGAATCGTTTTTTCATGAAAATTTCAATGATATATATATTTTTTTAATTTGGTGTGATGTGAAAATTCTAAATACCAACCTTTAAATTGTTGAAGGCTTACTTACCTGAACCTCGACATTCTAAGGTTATTAATCGGTCGGTTTCTTATTGGCACTGACTTGTATTTGGCCGAGGACTCTCACACTGGCTCGACACCTTACAGCTTGGACCGATACGACACGCCATATTGTTAGACTTGTCCAAATAAATTATTTCCAGTAGAAAATATAGACAATAGCTCTTTCTATTTTACACCGTGGCTTTTAAAAAGAGTAAAGAAACAAACGGCAAGAAGCAAATGATGATGATGATGATGATGATGATGGTGAAAGAGAGAGAGAGAGAGAGAGAGAGAGGGAGAGAGAGAGAGGAGAGAGAGAGAGAGAGAGAGAGAGAGGGGGGGGGGAAGAAGGGAGAGATATAGAATTAATGAAAATACAACAACTCTATAAACTGAAGGTAAAATATCAGCAAAGCATTACACGTAGAATGTGACGTGAATAATGCCTATTTTCGCTATATCAATAAATACAGAAGGAGGGTAAAACAATGGGAATATTTCTGTTTTATAGCAGGTTTGGTATTTTTTCTTTAAACATGATATGAATCATCTGAAAGATATACATGTACATGAATTTGAGTAGTTTTCAAATATATCAGATATTTAATCTTGAATGAAGAATCACCCAGACGTTCGTGTCTTATGTTCGATTTTTTCTCAGCCAGTTCATTTTTATATGTAATAACCTGAAATATATAAATATTACCTGAAAGTTTTATAAGATGAATTTGAATATATGTTGAAGAAGTGGGGTGTATCCTAAAGGTTGATGTAACAGCAGACTGTGTCAGTCAGTATGTGATACAAAGTAAAATTGTGGGCGGTTTGTTATATCTTTTCGATTCAATGTTAAAAAGTGATATGGCAGCCAAAGATAAACGTAGTAATGTTTTCGCTCACAACAAACTCATTTATCTACTTACATTTGGTTTCCCGTTTAGCAGTATTAGCTATCAACTTTAATTATTTTGTTCTGAATTTCAAGTCTGACTGTCTGATTGGCCGAGATAAGTCTTTCTCAGCCAATCAAAAGATCAATTTTGCAATTATAACTTTATGACTGACTTTAGAAAGGTCAACTGGTAAAAAAAAAATTGACATTTCTTGGAAGAAATTAAAAAAAGGATTGTATCTATTGTATCTATCCTATGCTCTTTGATATTCACTTAACCGTCTTACCCTTTTCCAAATGGCTTGCAACACGCAAAGAGCGGCACTCGGAAATTTGAGCAAAATGTCGTCTCTGATCAGCCTGCGCAGACTGCACAGGCTAATCCTGGAAGGCACTTTACGACTACACTAGATTTTGTGCTACAGTAGACTTGTGCAAAACAAAAAATTACATAAAAACGGAAAGTGTCGTTTCGGATGAGTCTACGCAGGCTGATCCGAGACAACACTATACGCAAATGTTCGAATGCCTCCTTTCACGTATTGCAAGCTAAATAATGATCATTTTAACAGGAAAAAGTCTAAGACGTTGACTCCTGGTGAAGAGTTGGGGTCATGACTATTGTTGGTTCAATAAAATACTGTATAATGTTCTCCTCCAGGTCAAAGGTCATCGGGTTTTTTTCCAATATGACTTTTCTTGCAATTGGTTTGCAAATTATAAAACCAAAACGATAAGCAGCAAAATAAGTTTCAATCGATTAAAACCGCATCAAATGAACATTTCGAACAATATTACTGAACCTCAGAGATGGGATTGGGGTCGAAATGATTGTCTTTTTTCAAGTACCGCTTGTTTCAAAGATTGACGCCGCGCGTCAATGCTGTCAATTTGACACTCCCTTTTCCTCTTTGCAGTGACTTCCGGGAGTAATCAAAGGCATCGAAATCCTTTTCTCCTAACTTAACCATCAGTAAAATTGAATTATCGACTGGTCGGAATTTTGTGTAAATGTATTGTATCTAATTATATTGGGCCGAAAACTGTTTTGGTCGTATTTCGGACAGAGTTTGTAATTTTGGGCAGGATGATGGAATGACTATTACAACATGTCAATAAAGTTGAGACCGGATATGACGTCACCGAGCATATTTGAATAAGATTCTGCACAATCGACGCGTAAAGTTAATTATAGTGCATTCCCATAATACTTCGCAAAGTTCTGGCTAGAAAATCTAAAATACGCTTGGCAATAAGAATCGCTTTCAAATATCATCAAAGATTTTTTTTTTTTATTTTCTGTGTCTTACTTGTTAGTGATTCAAAAACTTCAAAAATCAGTGATAACGATTTTTTCAAAATTTGGTAGATCTATGATTTACTATTTTAAAACGCTCTCTTTAGACGAAAACACGTAATATCGCCGGTTTACTTCCAAAACCTCGTAACTACAGCTTGTTACAAGCTGTAGTTACGAGGTTTTGAAAGTAAACCGACGAATATTCTCACACTGGATACCGCGGCATTTGATCTTTGGCGATACCCGAAGATAGATAACCCAGAAGAGCCCCCTCGTTTAGAACCAAGTGTCGCTCAAAATAGATAGAGAAGATTGTTCCCGCTGGTCGTGTAATTAACCCGTCAAGTGGGAAATTTGGATTTTAAACGCGTTCTCTATTTTGTCTTGTTTTGGCTATCTTCTACTCATAGACGCCTATCGATGCCCCATATTTGACTCACATTACCTCCCGCAGAAGACGTGTTAAAACACTGTTGCAAAAAGGGAAACTGTCGGAAAGAAGCAGTTATTTTCGCCACAGTTTTTGTTTTCATACTCTTGTATAGACTCTTTGATTTATAGTGATTATTTTATAATTGAAAAATTTCGTTTACTGAAGTCGTCTGCTGCTACCTTTTTAGGACGCTGTCTTTTGATGCGTTTATTTGGTATGGGCGATGATCTGTGCAGTGTAATGCGAAAGGACACTTCAAAGGTTATGTAGCAAATACGGATGAAATCAGAAAGGGCAAACTAGGCAGGACAAAAAACCTCAGACTATTTGCAAATGGATAATTCACTACATTTGAGTGTGTTTATTTCTTCTAGCACACATACCCATTTGCGTGTCACATGACGAGCGCATTTTGGAGGGGATGTTTGGACGGTTTGAGAAAAACATATTTCATGTCATTATGGACGGTTTACGCAGTTGTTGACACTGAATCCCGGCTCGTTGATCGTGTTGTGTTCCTGTTTTCAACGTCTGAATTGGCCTGTTTGTTCTTCATAACCCTTGTCCGCGCCGACTAAATTGGTTTGAACCATGTCTGTGGAAATACATTTGCAAACATTTTCGACTTATGTCAGTCTGCGCAGTCCGCGCAGGCTGACATGGGTCGAAAATGTTTGCGATTTGTAAATCTTCCTACGCTTGTAATGGCCAAGTACCACACTTCCTCATGCTTCAGTCGCTTGTTTAACAAGACTTTTTCAATGGATCCGTAATTATCTGACGACTTGCTCGGTATACTGCGGCATCACGGAGATGCATTGGAAAACCCTTCCAAAGAGCATAGCTTACACGTATTTATTTACCGACAAATCAAAGTACTCGTTTACTGTATAGAAATAAGTCCTTTGGCCAGGATAACGACAATGTAGAATCATAATTATATTTTACTTTTGTAAGATTATGAGCAACTCAGATACCAGGAACTCTAGACTGACTGAGGAGGCGTGTTTTTCGATAATCTAATTTTCTCAGATTTTTGCTATTGATACCTTATTTGCCTTGCTGGCAATATGAATATTGATATTGGTAGTGGGAGTGTTTTGGCTTCCTATATATTTGGTGTATGATGCTTGATCGGGGGAGAGATGTGAGGACAGAGAGTGAATTAAGATCTCTGTAGAGAGAAGGTTAAGATCAGGACAGAAAGCGCTACCATCTAAATGAAGTGATAAGATCTGGAATGAGAGAACAGTTGGTTTTAATAACCAAGAAGAGTTTTACTGAGTAACTGATACATGTTTGAATATCATGTTTGAACACTTTACTTGTGTTGTAATTAGAGTAGAGTAGCAGATTCGTGTTTATGTTATATTTGATAAACTAAAATCCACCACACGATCGAGACATTAGACGCATTATGTTACACTTTCTCTGCAGTCTGATCTCGAAATCAGCCTTCACAATAGTTCTTTGTCTTGTATGGGGCCCTGAATGGCAAGACGACTAACGTTTCTAGGCCTATTGCCAAATGAATAAAAGGGAATTCTAATTCGAGGAAAAATACCGAAATATAGCAATGTGGAGGCTTCTGCAAACAGACCTCTGACAGTACTTAGGATCATTTTTGATAAATCTGAAGTTTCATAGCTATCTAATCACGGTCCATGATTTCTGCCGAGATAAAAAAAAGCGAAGGATATTGGACATACTGTATTAGGAAAACTGCTTTATCTACAAAGGCACGAAATTCCATTTTTTTTTTTCGCAGAGACAAAGAAGACCCGTTGTACCCATATAGACGCAGAGAAGCCATCTTATCAATATTGACCAATTGAAAATGTTTCTTTTAACTATCTTGAAAGACCCGCTTTATTCACATGGAAACATGAGACCTGCTTTATTTACAAAGATACAGTAATCCGTCTTTTGAGACAAAGAACACCCGTTTAATTTACAAAGACACAGAATGCCAAGCTTACTTTTATAAACATAAATGATCAACAGAAATGTGATCGACGTACATGTACTTTACTCACATAAACGTCGAATACCTGCTTTATTCACAAAGACAAGAAATTGCCGTTTTATCAGTCACAGAGATACGAAAGACCTGTTTATTCTCATAAGCATGGCAGATTTGCTTTATTCACAGAAATAAAAAAAAAAGACTCGTTGTACTTCTCATAGACATGGAAAATCCGTGACAGTAACAGAGACACAAAGAACCTGCTTGATTCTATTAGACAATAAAGACCAAGACAACCCATTTTATTTAAAGAGACAGATAACCCGATTTAATATTCACACAACAACAGAAGACAAACTTTCATCACAGATACACAGATGACCCACATTATGAACAGACACAACGAGATTCTTTTTATTGACAGAGACAGAGAAAAAATGCTTTTTTGACGGGGACGGAGAAAAACAACTTTATTCTCATAGACAAAGAAGAACTATTTTATCGACCTAGACAGGATACCCACGTTTTTTTCATTAATATATAGGGAAAATCTTTATTCATGGAGGCAGAGAAGAATTTATTCACATGAAATCAAGAGGCCTGTTTTTTCACACTGAAAGACAAGGTCGTCCTTCTTTTCAGAGCCACACAAGACAGGTTTCCTTCTCAGAGCCATGCGATCTTTGCTTTATTCATGAAGCAACACGAGACTCGCTTTGTTTACAGAGCTATACGTATAATACGGTCCACTTATTCACAGAGCGACTCACACAAAACCTGCTTCCCTCATAGAGCCACACAATATCCGCTTATTCACAGAGCCATATAATACCCGCTTTTTTATAAGAACCACACATGACCCACTTCCTTCACAGAGTCACACAATATCCGCTATATTCACAGAGCAACACAATGCCTTCTTTATTCACAGAGTCACACAAGGCCTTCTCTATTTAACAAAGTCACACAAGACCCGCTTATTCAAAGAGCCACACAATGCCTTCTTTATTCACAGGTTCACACAAAATCCGCTATATTCACAGACACACAAGACCCGCTTATTAAAAGAGCCACACAATGCCTTCTTTATTCACAGAGTCACACAAGGCCTTCTTTATTCACAGAGCCACACAATATAAGCTTCATTTACAGAGCCTCGAAAAACAAACTTTATTTATAGAGCCATCTTCGCGAGCCAAGTTTACGATCACTACGTGGATCTTACCTTGGCTGATTGAGCCCGATTTCCAGATTCCTTCGATACGCCCTCTATTGGATGCTGGTTATTACCCCCCCTCCCCCTTTACATCATATTTCTAAAAGCCAATGAAATATCGTTTTACAAATCGCTTACGAATACACATGAAGCAATAAGCAGACATCCACGTGGGTTTCCATGTTTACTTTCTATTCGAAAGGTAGCGACCGTGTTCTATTTTTATCAAAGATGAAATGCTACTAGCGATTTCATTCGTTGCAGTTAGAGATGGCTGCATCCAATGAAAAGTCGTATCGGGGGAATGTAAAAATCAAGCTTGATCCACCAAGGGTAGATTAACGTAGTGAATCGTCAGCCTTGGCTTGCGAAGATGTTACAGAGCCAGATAAGACCCTATTTATTCACTAAGCCACAAAAGGCTTTGTTTATTCGGAGAGCCACATGAAACCCTCTTTATTCACAGAGCTACGCAAGACTCGCCTTGTTCGAAGAGCCAGAATATCAACTTGGCTCCAGGGACATACAGGTAAATTCACTTTCAGCAGCATGTTTGCTGTTAAGCTTTTCATCAGAACTTCAGTTATGGCAGGGCGGTAGGTGCGCCTACTCACGGGTTCTTAAATGCCACTATCCACGACATTCTTTCTTTGCCACTGGCTGCTTACCAACCTGAACAAATTTGAAACAAATTCGAAACTGCATAGGATGCGGACTTTTAATGAAGTCAGATAAACCATCCTAGCAACATCACTGAGCAAGGACAATTTCTCCCCTTCACCAATTGTCGCTATCTTATCTCGAAACAAGGTGTTTCCATTTCTAAACAAACATTAGTCTGAAGTCCTACTCAGTATAGCGTGTTTATCACACTTTCTAGTCTTAAATTGGACCATTTATTTACTGTTACATCGCAATCTCGCGTCCAGGTTAATCTGGGACGAGAAATAACGAGATTTCAATTTGATCGTCGACGCCATATTAATTTTAAGCAAAAAGCACGAGTGCCCTATCTACATCCGTTTACTGTTTACCTCCCGCAGACGACTGCGGTTGTCATGGAGCAGACGACATTTGAAAACACTGTAGAAGAAGGAGATGTTGCTTGTAATGACCCCAAAGCGCTTTACTGTTACTTCATTACTATTGATCATCCGTACTTAAAATTGGTGTTTTTTACAAGCCGTTTTCTGACTTTTTTCGAGTGATGATACGTATTTTTCCTTATCCCTGATAAGTACCGAACAACGAAGAACAATTGCTGCTTTGGTAAGGTTATAGTATAGCATACCTTACACTTTAGACAACGATAACTTTCTGTGCTGGTAAACTTAACCCTTTACCAAACGACACAACTTTTCCCCTGTCCAAATTGAAAGAATTTGCAGACGATAATTTCAATGTGGCTCAAATGGTGCAATTATTTACTGATAGGGTAGAAAACATTGTGGGAAAAAGAGAAAATGCTGGTTACCAGCATTTTCTCTTTTTCCCACAATGCTTTCCAAAGGCTTCTTTCACAGGAGCGTTAAACGTCGGGATTGTGTGGTAAAGGATTAAAGGGTCAAACATAGCTTTAACTCTGTACCAAACGACAAAATTCTAGACCTGTCCAAATTGAATATACTTGCAGACGACAATTTTAATGTGGCTCAAATGATGCAATCTTTCTTTGATATGGTAGAACACAATGTGGAGAAAAAGAAGACAATTCTGGTTACCAGCATTTTCTCCTTTTCTAACAATGTTTTCAAAAACCTTCTTTTCCATGGTCGCTTAAATTCGGGGTTGTGTGGTAAGGGGCTGACACTTGGAAAACAATATTCTTGATCTTTAAAATAAGGAAATACAACCAATCTTTTTTTTATTTCTGTGAATGGCCTACTTCATAAGCACGGGACAAACACTTTGAAAGGCATATTACCCATAAGATACCATGGTCAAAATTTCCATGGAAACATATTCATCATGCCGAAGGTTCATGGTAATTCTTTCCTAAATATTTCGAATAGTAAACACTGTTCCTTGATTAACCCTTTACAGCACAATCCGAAGTTTTCACGACCCTAAGAAAGAAGGGTACTTTAACGAATATGCCAATTTGAGGCTCTTCCATTTCAGCAGCAAATAAAGATATGATGTAAAAGATATGGACAAATGAGGTTACAAATATCTGATTGAGTTAGAAAACATTGTTGGAAAAGGAGAAATTGCTCGTTACGAGTAATTTCTCCTTTTTTCACAATGTTTTCAAAAGCTGTCTGTAGTTGAAACGTCAAAATGAGTATCCATGGAGTAAAGAGTTTAAAAAGAAAAATGTCTTGAGAGAAGAGAGAGAAAAGGTGAAAATGCCGGTAACTGGGCTTTTCTCCTTTTCCAACAATGCTTTTTACCCCCTTTAAAAGACAATAGCCATCATATAACCCTTTCCGAAGTAAGCCCTGGTTTTCACGTGTCTCCAGTACAAGTCTTTCGAAAACACTGTGGGAAAAGGAGAAATTGCTCGCAACGAGCAATTTCTCCTTTTCCCACAGTGTTTTCTACCCTTAGAGAGAACTTTCTACCATTTTCATCAAATTTAAAATTGTTGTCGGCAAACTCTTTCAGTTTGGAAGAGACTGAAATTTGTCGTTTGGGAAAGGGTTAAGCTATTTTGAATTTGTTATCTGCAAATGCTTTGAATTTCTACAACTCTAAAAATTTGCCGTCTTTTAAAGAGTTGACATATCTCATAAGGGGAAAGGGGAAGAGGATTATTGTGTCTAATTTGTTTAACTCATTTAATACAGTGAATGATAATCTAAGTGCGTCAGCTTTTGCAGGGTTCGTAGTCACTAGCCTTTGCTTTAATTTCATTTTAGGTCTAATTCTTTATTTAGATAGAAACATAACTTTTGATTGGCGATAAACCAAGTGGCTTAGCCAATCAGAAATTGTGTTAGATTCAAATTCAGAAGATTCTTGAGAAAAAGACTACATGTGTTCTTAACCCTTATGCTGGTAAAGGAGACTCACTGATCTTAAGCGTACAGTGCAGATCAAGATCAGACTGCACGTTCTGTGCAGTCTGATCTTAGATCTGCAGTGTCCGATAAATAGATATTTTCCTCTACAGATTTATTTGTAATACATGTAGCGATATTTGGGTTTCTTACAATCTGCTTCAAAAATTCATTTCTTCACGGGGGTAATACCAAAATCGCTATTTCTGCTGTCGACCGAGCTGGTACTGCGTAAAGCTGCTGTCGACCGAGGAATACGGTTTTCGACCGAGCAGTACGGCTGTCGACAGGGGGACAAGGTGATTTAAATACGCTATAAGTGTGTAATTTTACTATATGTTTCTATATTTTTGGGTTTAAACAGTTTCTGGAATATTTTGCTATTGTTTTAAGTGTATTGGAAGTTTGGCTAATATCCTGTTTTAACACTGAGCGCAGTTAATCGTGAAAATATGTAAAATAAGTATTTTCGGGGAAATGCGTGATTCTTATTCAGTGTCATGGCAAATCGAGGGCGGTACAATGCAGATATATCATAAGTATACATGATTACCTTTTATTTGTGTGTGGGCATGAGCTTATATACATCTATGGCACCTTTTATGTTTTCGCTGATACTGCTGTCGATGATCTGAAAGTTTACCGGGTACGGTTGTCGACGTTACTGGATACGGCTGTCGATGATTGATCGAGAGTGCAACCGACAGATTTTTCTGGGAAATAACCAGTTAAACAATAAAATTTCTGTTACATTCTTCGTCAGTCATTGTGTCCTTCGAAAGGGTTACAGTTTGTTGATTCAGATGTCAGTCTAGACGATTGTGTCGCTACTAGTGCTATGTTTCATTCATTTCAACGAATAAAATGGATATATACATGCAGTTTGTACGTCCTGCTAAATGCAAAACACCGTTGTGTATCCGTACTTTTTGGCACAAGCATTTACTCATGGGTAAAAAGCAAGTCCTGTGGTTTGTGCACTCTTCAAGAACATGCAGTTAAGCAGATAGCAATGTTTAGTGTTTGGTGCGGACCGTTTAGTTCGACAATTTGGACCAACAGCTTGTAAGGAACTATTAACTCTGCAGTTATCGTGTGCGAAATCAGGTTTACATGTGAGCTGTGACGCAGGAAAATAGCAGTTATTGCATATGCGTACAGCAAAGGTTTAGGCGATCCTGTGCACCCCCACAGTCTCTTTCTCTAATGGAATCAGGTCATCATACAACATACGGAAGTAGCCAAACTTTCCATTTTCTGGATTTAGAGTTTTTTACGAAATTGTAGGGCCTGTGACGGACGCCTTGAGCACGCATGTTCAATGACTTCGTGATGGGCAGTGCACTTATACGAACAGTAGCAGCATATGTATTCAAGCATTTCGACGTTACACCAAAATGCGTCACTGTAAGTCCAGGAATGGGCCCAACTAGTATACATTAACCTGAAAATACACATATACACGTAAATAACGATTTGAGAAAAATTATTTGTTGAGAAAATGCTTGCCTTTCACAAATCATAGCAGTAAGCAGAAATCCGATGTCAGAAGCATGATATACGATGGATATCCTTGCAAGTAGGATATTATGCCATGGCTCTGTTACCATAGCAACCAAAATGCTGTTTTCTGTTCACTTAAAACTTTCAAAGAGAATATTTGCAATGGTATACATCGTATACCATGCTTCTGATACTAAAATCCTGCATACCGCTATGATTTTGTAAAAGGCAAACACTTGCATTTTCTTAAACAAATAATTTTTCTCAAATCGGTGTTATATGTGTCAAATCAGTAAAAAATTTGAACTTGGAATGATCTTGGAACATGAAGAATGGTCTTGGAAAGAGAAACATTTTGACGTAAATTCCATGTAATCCGTCCAAATTTATAAGGAAATTATAGAGGTCTAAAATTCTGTTGTGTGAGTCCAAAATGAGACTGTAAGCTGATCATCACATATGAAATCATTATCTTAATTAACATACCTATGCAATTTCATGCTGTGTGACATGGTGTCAGAAGATGCATTTATTCGGAATATAAACCTTTGTATCTTTTCTTGTTTCTGATCCAAACATAGATTTTAAGGTTTCTTTGAAACCGCCTCGGTGAGGCGGTTCTAATGATCAACCAAAACCTATGTTTTAAAGAGGCAATAATACTCATTTTAAGCCAGTTTTAACTCATTTTGTTTTTATTTTATCAAAATATAGTCATTCTTATATATCTATGCCAAATATTGCGCTTGACGGTTGCAAGGTTGCTTAGATTACGCCTGACAGAAAATGCATTTCGCGGACTTGCGGCCTTCAATGTAAACAGACTGGTCGTTTCCGGATTTTGAATCGAAGATTTTCGATATCCGTTATACACTCGGGTAGATTCGTATGATGATCATGCATTCTGTAACGTGACTATATTTGACCTTGGCCTTGATGCGGTAAATAAAGGAAAATGGATGCTTCTCTGTTGCAGCCTCTATTTTAAGACGGAGATCGAGGCCTATATGTAAGTTACACCGTATCCGACTCTAGGCGGAGACCAACGATAAATTTCCGTGAGTCACCGCCATTGTTTACAGCTTCGATCGTCAGCCAGTTTTCTTCTGGCCAATTTTCGGTTTTTCACACAAACCCCCGTGTTTCTTTTTTTCATTTACACGATATATGTCAGTAATTTATCCTTGTGTACACAAAGGACAGATTTCTGTACCATTCTATTTTTCTTTTTGAAATTTAACAGCGTTTCTGCTCACCGGCTGTAGATAGGCATCTTTAAACAAAAATAAGAAAAATAGCCCATACCCCTGCAAACCCCACTTTTCACTTTATAAAGTGGGGTTCACAGGGGTTTGAACTGCACGGGATTGTTAACGTAATGAATAGTCACTTTGAAGCAAATACGCTCAAAGTTGACGGCATATAGAAAAATTCCCAGATAATGGACAAAATGCAATCTTTGCATTCAGTGCAATTGAATTTTTTTCTTATTGATTAGAAACTCCTAACCGTTTGCTGAAAATCTGGAAAGTTTTCTTTGACCAGGTCAAAATATTTCAAAGCATGCAGCCGCTCTCTAGAGATAGCCATTGCAAATTACTCAAGGGCCATATCTGCTGAGCAACCCTACCGATTACCATGACATTTGTTGCGAATGTTCCTCTCTCCATAGGCGCTTGAAGTTCTTCGCTCTGAAAACCCCCTCAAAATGCTAACTATCAAGGTTAATATTGACGCAATCTATATGCAATTTCGTAATGGCTCATGTAGCAAAAATATTTAGAATTTTTGACCTGTTTTTGCATTTATACGTCAAGCGCATGTGCTCTTTCCGACATCATTCTTCAAGAGTATTTGCACATGTTTGCAGCCCTATTCCTTTATCAAAGTACTGAAAATACTGACAGACTAGCGAGTTTGGAACTAGTGTGTGGTTGTGGTAAATGTAAATCTTTGTTGATTTATACCTGATTGAATAAATATTGTCATATCTGGTTTCTGGGTCCGTTCCAGGTCCATCGGTTCAATCTGGTTATAAATCCAAGTTGGTTCAATTCAAATGCAGTGTAATCCATTGACTTTACCCGACGCTCTTGACTATTTTCTTCTCTAGGAAATATTACGATAAACTTCGGTTTGTTAACTTTCAATTTAAAACAGGTTATTTTGTTGAGATGAAATCTCCTGCCTAAAAAGACATCTTCAGATAGAAAGAAATAAGAGGTAAATTGTGTTTTACATGTACACCTTGCCTTTTAGTTATTTCCATAGCATAGCATTTGAAAAGATAAGACAAATATGATGCGGCCTCTAAACAATTTTAATACGAAGTTTCATGAAATTTTGTCCAATAGTTAAAAAGATATCAGTCCGTAATGGAAACATACATCAAGCCCCCCCCCCCTTTTCCGATGACACGGCATCAAATGAAAAAATGAAGAAGGAATCTTTATCGGTGGACTATCGTAAGGAATACATTAAGGATGTTTCACCAATTTTCATCAAGGATTTTAAAAGATGTCTGTCTGGACAGAGGAGCAGACAGACAGTCTGGAACAAGATCAGGCTACACAGTCTGTGCAATCTGATCTTGGATCTAAACTATAATGTTATTAATCAAGTGATTTCGTATTGGCCCAGTTACAGGTCCGAGGTCAGCCGTATTGGCCCGAGGCCGAGGATCAATACGGCTGACCGAGGACCTGTAACTGGGCAATACGAAATCACTTGATTAATGACAATTTTATTAATTAACCCTTTTACGACCCTGAAAAAGAAGCCTTCTGAAAAGATTGTGAGAAAAGGAGAAAATGCTGGAAACCAGTATTTTCTCCTTTTTCCCACAATGTTTTCTACCCTGCTGGAAACAAATACCAATTTTTGGGTTACGTTTACTTTGCCGCCTCTTTGAACGTGATTGGCTAAAAGTAAGCGCAGACGCTCATGCAAGTGAACTTTTGGCCAATCACATTCAAGGATTTCTGTATTGGTCGCGGGTCATCAATATTGATACGAGGTCAACTGTATTGATCGGAGGCCAAGTCGTATTAAGCCTGGGTCACGACATGTGTACTATACGAAGTCAGAAATGTGACTGGTATCTCGTGGACCGGTTTCCATGTATAACTTCTATATATCCAATAGTTAATTAATAATAACCGATAATGGGATATTTTTCTTTTACAAAAATATACACATCCGCCAGAATGTTTTATTTAACCTTTTTTTAAGCAGGTTGAGGAATAACTTGGATTATACAGTTGATTAACCCATTACCACAAAAATTTTAGATCTATCCAAATTGAAAGCATTTGGAGATGACAATTTCAAAGTGGCTCAAATGGTGCAATTTTGCTTTGATAGGAAAAAAAACCTGGGAAAAGGAGAAAATGCTGGTTACCAGCATTTTCTCCTTTTCCAACAATGATTTCAAAAGGCTTCTTCCTCAGGGGCGTTAAAAGTTGTTGTTGTGTGGTAAAGGGTTAACAGCAACGGATGCAATAGTCAACTATTTAACTCTTTACAAAACCAAACATTTTACGGCCCTCCACATTAAAAGCTGTTCCAGACAATAAAGTTAAATGTGATTAAATTGATGAAAACATTCTAAAAGGGTTGAAAAAACACGAGAAAAGGGGAAAATGCTTGTATCTAGTATTTCCTATTTCTTTTCCCGCAATGTTTTCAAAGGGCTTCTTCCCCACTAATGTGAAAACTTGGGATTGTGTGGTAAAAGGTTAATATACAAGACGTTAAACAACAGTTTAACATATCACTTTCGCATTCAAAATGATCTAAATAAGGAATGACTGGAGGAATGAGAAAGGTTCCCTGGCCAGTTAGGGTTTGTGTAGCTGGGATTTGCTACAAGTCACCTGGAGGTATTACTTTTAGATCCATTCATACTTTTATGTACTCCGGGGTAGGAATCAGTGATATGAGCCTGATTTGCATATAGGTCACTTACTTTACCTATAAGCAAGCATCATGTACCTTATCAATGACATCTTGTACAATCTACTGCTTTGAAAGTGGACAAGTTCAAATTGGGATGGTAGAGACTCTGCGCTTGAAGTCAAAGTTGTCGTAATGACTGAATTAAGATTCTTAAGAGTAAGGAGTATTTTTTGTGAGGCAGTATTTTGAAACTGTGGGGGTTTTTGTTTACATTGAGTCTGACTCAATCTGGATGCCTATAGACTAGCTTTGCTAGTCTAAAATCATATTTTGCAGTTTTATTCTTAATCTGATTTGACCTTTACATGTTTAAGTATTTACATCTGTGACCAGCCTTGTAGTCTGTTGTGTGAACTATATACGGGCGAGTTAAGGGTGGAGTCATTCCTGGCGACTGTTGCGACTTTTAAGACACCAGTCCGCACAAACATACAATTTTCTTCATGGCTCCCAGTGAAATCTGCCTTATAGTGGAGATTTCAGTAATAGTCATAGAATAAATCATGTATTTTAACACAGATACATGAAATGTAGTTTTCATATTTTGTCGACAGCCGTATCATTCAGACTACGAAACCATCGACAGCCGTATCACTGGTAATCGACAGCCGTATCCTGATATTTTTCAAAGGTCCATAAAATCTTCCAGAGTGCATGAATTATGCCAAACACACTTTGTTGTAGAAGCGTAAATGATACACGAAATATATAAGGCGTTTTGTTGCTTTCGTACCTTTTATAATGCATTAGATTAATGATATTCTATGTAAATTGATTTTTTTCGAAAGAATGGGTATTTTATAGTGTTTTTCAGCGTCACAACTCTCTGTAAGTGAACAGACAAATAACACGTTGTCTGTTTAAAAGATTGATAGCGTTTGTAAATGTTAATACTTACGTTTTTGCTTCTCCAAGGGCATCAAAGTCACCTTGTCCCCCTATCGACAGCCGTACTGCTCGGTCGAAAACCGTATTCCTCGGTCGACAGCAGCTTTACGCAGTACCAGCTCGGTCGACAGCAGAAATAGCGATTTTGGTATTACCCCCGTGTTCTTTGCTTACAAAGTTTATTGTACAAAGGCCTCCGACCCATACACAAACATATAAACAAACACACATTACATCATCTTCGCGAGCCAGGGTTTCTATCACTACGTGGATCTTACCTTGGCTGATTGGGCCCCATTTCGAGGTTCCTGCGATGCGCCCTCTATTGGATGCTGGTTATTACCCCCCTGTACATCATATTTTTTTCTGAAAGCCAATGAAATATCGTTTTTACAAACCGCTTACGGATACACATGAAGCAATAAGCAGACATCCACGTGAATTTCCATGTTTGCCTTCTTTTCGAAATGTAGCGACCTTGTTCTATTTGCATCCTCGGATACCCCGGGTTCCCTATTTGCTACGCTACATCGACGTAGCGTAGCAAATAGGGAGACCCTGGGGTATCCGAGGATGTTCTATTTGTATCAAAGATGAAATGCTACGAGCGATTTCGTTCACTGCAGTCAGAGCTGGCTGCATCCAATGAAAAAGCGTATGGGGGGTGTAAAAGTCAAGCTCGATCCGCCAAGGGTAGAGTAGCGTAGTGAATCGTCAGCCTTGGCTTGCGAAGATGATATTACATATACAAGACAGTAAGTGGTTAAATGGCTGACAAACAATTGGTAAAACAAATGTGCCTGACTGAAAATGTCCAAACAGTTTTTTTCTTACTTCGAGGGCATAGTAAATATACATAGCAAGTTCTCTTATAGTATTTGAATTTGAGTTAGACATAAGATTGTAAAATTTCTCTAGTGAGGAATGTTCCCTGTAAAATGATGGAATTTCGCTTATTTCGCAGGATAAGGGTGAAGAAGGGTTGGTGATCAGATATATATCGTCGGTTTTCTTCCAAAACCTCGCAACTACAGCTTGTAACAAGCTGTAGTTACGAGGTTTTGGAAGGTAACCGACGATATCATAGGTCTATATAGGTGTCTTCAATAGAAATCCTCGCAAATAAAATTTCTCATTCTTCTGCTCTTTTGTTATTGTTACCCCTACTTATTTTTCCGAATTTGGCTTATGTTTTCTGTAGTTAGTGATGATATGATCATGAAACAACCGTAACCCGAACTTCAGAGAACTTTATAAGTCCATGCTTTCGTTCTTATCCTTTTACTATATTTGTCATATGATATATATAGTATTGTTTTGTCTTTGGTGGCCTTGTATAAGATGCTGTGGAATAAAATGTTTAACCAAAAGGTTAGTCAGTACAGGCCCTGGAAAACTTGGGATCCAATTATTACTTCTGCCAGTCGAAAAGGATAAACCAGCCATTCTAAAGTCTTTTTGCAGAATCCAAGATAAGCCAACAGTTGGCCAGGAAAAAAAAATGTTGTTGAAAAACTTCGGAAAAAAGGTAAAAATTTCTATTACATTTTCCCTTATGGCCCACAATGATTTCTGCTTTTTCAAACCAAATTTCAACACATCTGTCTCATTAAATTTGTCCTCTGCAAATGTTTTTACTTGCAGTGGGCCAGTCTAAAGTTTTGGTATTTGGTAAAGAGTTAAATGCCTGTATCACATATTTGCCATTTCGCAGAAAGTTACATCACAGAAATATAATAGAAATAGTCGAAAAAGGAAAAGAAATCAAAAGTTTATATGCTGGAATACAAGCAACTTGGTTTTGTTTCAAGCAGAGACTTCCCGGAAGCTGAAAGCTCCATATATCCATATAAAGAAGCCGAAATGAAGAAAAGGATTCTTTTGCGGGAAAACGTGCCGGTCACGCCCTGAGGAAACCAGAATCAAAACCTCGCTCTCTTAGACTCAAGTTTGTGGTTTTCAACCTTTCCCCAACAATCTTTGATCTCTGACCTAACATAACATAGCAGGGAAAAACCTCAGATTCCATCGAAGGAGTTATCTTTCTCAGTGGCTTAACCATCATCGGCGTTAACACCGGGCTTTTGCAAACGGTGCAAATCAAGATCCAACTGGACAGAGCGTAAAGTCTGATCTAAGATCAATACCGCACACTTGTGTAGCCCAGTCGATGAGATAAAAAATCTAAGTTCCATCGAGTTAGTTCGGGTTTCTATATTTGGCAATAAAAATTTTAATTCATTGCGCCCACCTTAGTTATAATATAAATACAGGCGTGGAGTAAACATAAGAGAGAGAGAGACAGACAGAGAGAGAGAGAGAGAGAGAGAGAGAGAGAGAGAGAGAGAGAGAGAGAGAATAATCACTTATGAAAGTGATCACCTCTTTGACTGGTTGGGCCTTGCTTTTAAAAGAGACCTTTGAGCTGAATCAGACGTGACTTTTGAACGGTTGAATCATGCAAGGCAGTCTAGATTTCGACCCTCTTCGCTATATTACTAGAAGAGTATCGATATGTACATAAACTAATTACCAAACGATAATATTATAGACTTGTCCAAATTGAAAGCATTTGCAGACGACAAAATAAATGTGACTAAAAATTTGAAATTTGTTTTGTGAAGGGTAGAAAACATTGTGGGAAAAGGAGAAAATGCTGGTTACCAGCATTTTCTCCTTTTCCCACAATATTTTCTAAAGGCTTCTTTCTCCGGGGCGTCAAAAGTAGGGATTGTGTGGTAATGGGTTAAGTATCGCATCAACTGCACCGTAATCAACACATTCAGTTCTAGTTGTTTGTAGCTGGCAAATATATTTTTTCTTTCCCAGACAGCACGTTCCAAGAAGGTTCTGTATTGAAATTATGTGCATGCAGTATTCGACTACTTAAACGTGGATAGAGTATGATTTAAAAAAGGGTAAAGAACCCCTGGGAAAAGTAGAATTGCTAGTAATCTGCATTTTGTACCTTTTCCAACATGTTTTGTAAAACCAATGCAGAATTTTTAAACTCATGGATCACTCTTTTGTTAAAGGTAAGCAGCATTTCTCCTTTTCCAACAATGATTATGCCCTATCGAAGACGAAAATCACCAATCGTCATGACATGTGCATGCACGCATGGAAGAGCAATAAATACGAGAGAGAGAGAGAGAGAGAGAGAGAGAGAGAGAGAGAGAGAGAGAGAGAGGTAGCATGCAGAAAGATGTACAGAGATAAGAGATTTGAGCAAAGACTGAATACAACTTTATGAAATTTTACTCTGAAAGAGAAACAACGCTGACAAAGAAGGCTTTTGAAAACATTGAGGGAAAAGGAAGGAAATGCTGGTGTAATGCAGGGAAATGACCCTCCCCTATAAAATGACCCACTTGTCATTTCTCTACGTAGAGAAATGGCCTATGGTTTACTTTACTACGTAGAGGAATTACCCAGGTCATTCCTCTACGTATAGTAAAATGACTTTTAGGGTCATTTCTCTACGAAGAATAATTACACGGGTCATTTTGTGGAGGAGGATCATTTCTCTGCATTACACCGGAAATCAGCATTTTCACCCTTTCCAAAACTCTTTCTGCCCAGTCAAAGACACTATCATCAGATATCATTATAAATGTGTATGTATACCCCAGAAAATAAACTCGGCCAGAGAGAGGGAGCCAATGAAATATCTGCAGAGGCATAAAGAAAGAGAAATTTCGGCCAACACAGACTAAATGCAACTCTGAGAAAACTTTTTTTTTTTCAACATTCTGAATCATTCGGAAGCATTTCATGAAGGGATATAACAGCAATTGATCAAACAGTGTGGCAAATTTACTTGCTTTACTTAACATACATTCATTTCAAGAGTTGGGTTTTATACTACGGCAGGGCTTTCTAAAAATCACGGAACAAACGAACCAGTGAGCGGCATCTCTCCCTCAAGCCTGGTGAACTGGGATTAAGGCGAGACCTCAACGGTTGATTGATAGAGAATTTCAAACGAAGCTTTTCGATTGGCTGTCTCAGCCAATCAGAAAGACTGTTTTGAAAATTCGATGCGGTTGCAACACCCTTGGCGGATGGTGAAACTGAACGTTGTTCTGAAATAAAAACAAAATACCTTTGCGGTTAGATAAAACGACCAAACAAACGCCGTAGCTTCCCAATTTCCTCTCCGACTAATCAGATATGAGCTAACAGAATCTGTGATGTTTATTTAATAAGCTAACCTTTGGATTAAACATGAAACGAATACTTGTAAGTATTTCCCTTTAATAGCCGCCGGACAGGATGTGCTCAAACTATTGCTACGATACGGACACCTTTTGATTTTTCTGTAGTATTCATAGTTGGGCCAGGCCTGTGAAAATGTCATATAACGCAACTGCAAAAATACTCGAGTTGTGTCAGCCTGCGCAGATTTAGCATCCTGATTCTGGTGGAAACATTTTACTTTTTTAGATTATATTCAATGCATTTCAAAGTACCAAGCTACCTCATGATTCAGTCTTTTTTTTTTTTTTTTTTTTGACAAAATAGACCCGCAAAGTGCAACAACTTGCTTTACTGCCATTTCCGTCTCTTAACTCACTACCAAACGACACTATTTCAGGCTTGTCCAAATCGAAAGCATTTGCAGACGAAAAAATAAAAGTGGCTGAAGATTTGAAATTTGTTTTGTGAAGGGTAGAAAACATCGTGGGAAAAGGAGAAAATGCTGGTTACCAATGTTTTCTAAAAGGTTCTTTCTCAGGGTCGTCAAAAGTAGGGACTGTGTGGTAATGGGTTAATGATCCTAATGAAAATTGGCCTTTTGAAAAAAAAACTTTGGAAGTGTACAAAATGTTTGTAACAAGCATTTCTGCTTTTTCCAAAAGATTTTCAACCCTTTCAAAGACCGGTCAAATCACATTTGCCAGATATAATTCATCGTCTGCAATTAGCCTCTGTTTACCAAACGACAAAATTTTGATTGGTCCAAATTGAAAGCATTTGCAGACGACAAAACTAATGTGAATAAAAAAACTAAAATTGGTTCTGGAAGGGTAGAAAACTTTGTGGGAAAAGGAGAAAATGCTGGTTACCAGCATTTTCTCCTTTTCTCACGATGTTTTCAAAAGCCTTCTTTTTCAAGGCCGTGAAAATCAGGGATTGTTTGGGACATGGTCGTTTGGACAATAAGTAAATATTTCTGCGTTCTGTGCAGTCTGATCTTCATGTATGCTGTCCCAAAAGCCATTGTGTTCGTATCCTTTTTTCACGGAAAGGGTTAACAGTTATAACACATTTTGAAATATAACTTAAGCGTTGTCTGCACATGTCATATTCTTCGAAGATTCGACTGTCTTATATGACGCATCACTAGCCCCCAAAACGGGCTGACTGTAATATTACGCTCTATAAAGTATCAATGTAGAAAATAGCTTTTATCAATACATTTAAGGAGAAATGAGATCTGCTTTAGCTCTAGATTTCACTAAACTGCTGATCATAGCTGAGTGAATTGCATGAGGTAGCGTTTTATTGAGTAAACGTTTATTTTAGTTTGAAATTAAAAGTAACGGTCGTCGCGTAGGAAAGTGGTTCGGTTCTGCACCCAGGATGCCCAAATTAGATAGTTGAGTATTTATAGAACGCCTTCTAGCGGGAGATAATGATAACATAAGAGCTAAAATATAACTCTGCTACCAAAGTCAACTCAATCCTGAGTTTCGTCCCGAAGTGTTAGGAAGGTTTTCGGATTTTTAACTGCTTACCACACAAACTGTCTAGAGTTTATCAACTCCGAAGTAGAACATTTTGGAATACATTGAGGGCAAAAGGTTTTCGGATTTTTAAGTGCCTATCACACAAACTTCCTAGAGTTTATTAACTCAGATATAAAAGGATGTTTAACCTTTGAGGGAAAAGGTTAAATGGAAACCAGCATTTCCTCCTTTTCCAACAATGTGCTTTTCTTTTTATCCTATCATAGTCAGAAAACGTCCATTCACCCCCATGGATGCCATCTGTCATCTGGAAAAGAATAACCCCTATATCCTGCTAAATCGAAGAATTGAAACCTTCAAGCCGATAGAAAAAAAAACCGAATATTGATGTTTAAAAAGTATTTTTGGAGGAAATGTGTATCTCCTTATCGGACAGTGTAGATCCAAGATCAGACTGCACGTTCTGTGCAGTCTGATCTTGATCTACACTGTCCGCAAATTGTCTGTGAGTAGCCGTTTTATCAGTCTAAGGGTCCAGTCCAAAATGTTGTCGTTCGGCACAGGATTAATAGGGACCATGGAAGGCCTTACAACATAAAGAAGACGTGTTGAAATATGCCAGTTTAAAACGCGTTGCTTTCGAGACTCCAGTGTCTGGGTGAACGGAAAAACTAGTGGGTAAAATGTAGTCACAAGTGGCGTTAAAGCTGCCCGATGTACGTGTTATATGGAAAAACATAATACCTTAGAATTTATTATTGTATTGTAAACAGAAAACAAGATCTATTTCTGTATTTTGGCATATTTTACGTGTATCTTATTCATAATGTTAGTTTAACAAATGAAACTGAGCGGCAGAAGACTTAGTGTGTGGACTTACATCACTGCACAAAAAACTTTAGAGCTTTGCATAACTATTATTCTAAGAGACCCGCATGATGAACTTTTATGATAAAGATTGTGTCCCCGCTTTGACTGTTTTGCAATGAAATGCCGGAAAACATGTGATACTCTCTACAAAGGAGAATGTCGTAAAAATACAAGAGCGATTTTTACTCGAATTTGAGTTAAATAGCGATCGATTTCCCGTTTTTCTTGGCAATCATTTTAACTGAATCCCGTAGAACGGCAAAACGCTTCATTGGCACTAATTGTTAAAGAAAGATAAATAGGTAGTAAACACGATAAACAGCACCAATCAGCTCCGGATCGAAGAGACTCGTTGAAAACAACGATGCGAGACCAGGACGAAAAAAACAAAATATTCTTAAAATAGTAACAATCTCATGATAGAAATCATCAAAGTACTGTAAGCATCGGGTATTCTGCAAGACTGGGGGGTAATCATCTTCGCAAGCCAAGGATACTAGGGTAGTACCCTTGGCCGCTCGCCTCTTTAAAAATCGAAGCTCCCGCTGCGCCTTTTCATTGGATGCGATCAAAACCCATCGCGTCCAATCAAACCATCCGTAACAAGAAATCTTTCGCAAAACAGAAAACAATAATGGCGGCGCCCATCAAAAACGAAAGTTGTCGTGTTTGTGACGAAATTTGCCAAAAAAGAGTAGACGATCGATATTTAGTGAGCTTTTTTTTTGTTTACGATCAATTATGTGAAGTATTAGGACGGGTTCCATAGCCAAATGATTGCGTCTGTTCGTCTTGTTTTGGTGTGATGAATCCGAAAGCGCAGCCATATTTGATGCATAACCAACCAATTTTATTACGAGCATTTTGACTTGTCAGAAATAACATCAGCAAAGGTTACGCAACTCGTGATATTCGACAGGTGGCGCAGCGGGTGTTTCGATTTTTAAAGAGGCGAGCGGCCAAGGTACATAACGAACAAAGTGGTGTTAGTATCCTTGGTTTGCGAAGATGGGGGGTAATATATGTAGTCCTTTACGTGACCAAAGCGTTTGTGGATTTTGAATTTTTACTCGGAGCTTGGCCAAATTCTTTCTGAGGATTCATGATAATCATTGCCATAGGAACTATCAGAGCGCCTGATAGAGTGAGTGATTTTAAAGGTGGCCCTTCAGCTTTTGGGACGAAAATTTTACAAAAATGCAAAAGAATCATCCTTATACTCCCAAAGCCTTTTAATTTGCGTTCATAAAACCCCAATTGTCCAAAACCGTCCTACAACACGAGAAATTAGAGATTTACTACAGCCCAGACTGACACCAACGGGAAACACGTTCTATTTTTAGATGATCAATTCTCTCATTTACATACAGGAATACACAGACAAAGTTTAAACCTAGCGTCGAAAGAAGACATTATGGAAAATAATTATTACATGTTTGTTTTGTAATGGAATTTCAGTGTTATTAGTCACATGCCAGTCACTTGATATTCCCACAATGCTTTTTTGATTTTTGGCGCCAAATCTAAAAATAGCTTAAGAGGCTACGTAGCCTTTTAAGGGCATACTATCAAAAAAAAAAAAAATATTTGTAATTTCATGATTTTTAATTATTGATGATTTGTATTGTTTTTTTCATATAAATTTCAGTAAAATATATATTTTTTAATTTGGCGAGATGTAAAAATTCTAAATACCCACCTTTAATTTCAGTATTGAATATATTCACCAATCTTCACTAAACCCCATTTTGTGGGTACTCATTAGAATTGTCTCTTCGAGACAATTCTAATGAGTATCCACAACATAGGGTTTCAAAGAGAAATAATGGATTTAGAATACCATTACTCCCTCTTATCTGTAGCTCTGGCCATTAATCCTTTGTTGCCTTTCACCCTTCTTCCCTGAACACTGGATTGATTTAAGAATACTCCAGAAAAGAGCAAATAGGTGCAATGGTCACTGATATATCCTGAATAATCTCCAAAATGGCATTCTAACCCTTTCCCAAACAATCCCTGGGTTTTCACGACCCTGAAGAAGGATCCTTTTGAAAACATTGTGGAAAAAGAAGAAAATGCTGGTGTTTTCTACCCTCCCAGAGGAAATATCATTTTTTTAGTCGCATTAATTTTGTCGTCTGCAAATTTATGCTTTCAATATGGATCAGTCTAAAATTTTGTCGTCTGGTAAAGAGTTTAGTTTAGTTTAAACATATTTATTTTACATCGATTGAGAAACAAGTTCTTACAACTTATACTAATCTCTCTCGATTCTGCTTCCAGAGACTACACCGGTACTCGCGCCAAATGTGTGGGCCGACGAAAAATCCCAAAGTTGACACCCGCTCTCGGGTATCAAACTCTTAACCTTTAGGTTATGAAGCTGGTCAACGCTCTACCTCACGACCACGGACTCCACAAAATAGTTAAACAAAACAAGAATTCTGTTGAATAAAATGGGTTTCTAATCCACATTTACCATATTTTCCATCAAATTAAATGGATTATTATTTATTCACTAATATTTACGGAGGATACATTATGAATTGATGTAGATGATAGGTTTTGTATTTTGATAGTGTCTATAATATTATCGGATATGTCCAGCCTTCTCCAATAATTATGAATAACAGTCCCTGTTTTCTAACAGAGTGTTCCTAAGGCCTGTTTCCTCAGGTTAGCAAAAACAGTGAATTTTTAAAAGAGTAGGCTAGTACATGCTCTCCTATCATTCAGCAGTCTGTCTGGCAAATAAATGGGACACAATGAGTCAATATTGAATAAGCTAGAACGTTTGAGATTTTAGTCCATGTTTCAGGAAATAATTTGCTTTTGCCTGGCCTTAATATTTCTCTAGCCTTATATATTGTACATAGCAAAAAAAGGAGCTCAACAATTGCTGAAAAAATATCGCAAATTTGCTAAGTTTTTAAGGTGAAAGGAAAGGCAGGTACCACATCAGAGCTCCGCCGACCATATAGTAAGGGAGATAACAAATACGAGACTAATAAAGTAATATATGAGTTATTTCCCTTGTGCTGCGAAGTAAACTAGTTTAGTCCGAGACATGGCGGCAGACGACATACACGTCAGGTTATGTCTACAAGAAATCGTCAAACTCGATTTAGAAGTGAAAGCTTATATTCAAGTGAGATTTTTGTCTTTTAGAAGTAATTGGACTAATCAATTATGATAAATTTCAGATTTTACATACCGCGAAAAGGCGAAACGTAACGAGTTTTCCCACACTCTTTAAGAAAAACATGCGGAATATATTTGCCTTCATCGGTGTATCAATTTGTGTTTACATCGTGGAAGGAAAAATGTTGAGCCACTTTCTCAGATATTGCAAGCCGTACTGTTTGACAATTGTGTTCATGGCAATAATTTTAGAATACGATTTATTCTCTGATTGGCTTCACAATGTGAGAAACCAGCTGTCTTCCAGAAATCTTCTGGTTGTCGGGATCTTATCAGCACGGACCAATTTTCAAATGAGAGATGCCATCAGGCAAACTTGGCTTCGACAGTTGAATGCAAACCCAGAACTGACTGACAGGGTTTCTTATAGATTTATTTTAGGTGATGAAGACTGTGGCATCCATCCAATGAATAGAAAGAGTCCATTTTCTTGTGAGAGAAACATGTTTACGACACCAGATCACGGGTACTTGCCAATGATTACTGCAGTAGATAGGAGAATGGAATTGACTTTTCACTGGAATATATCTCTAACTGTTCATCACCCAATAGTAGTGAGACAGTTAGGTTTACATGTATCTGTAAACTTACAGGATAAACCTATAAAATTGGTTTTACATGATGTGAGGAGAGAGGTGGATATTTTATCTGCTAGATTTAGCCGGACGGATCCAGGGATGATAAAAAACTTGTACAGATACCAAACTGTAGAAGCTGTCATTCTGCCGAAAGACTTTATTGGATCTTTACTTGTTATATTAAATAACAGTGACTATAGGCTAAATCTTACCGATGTAAATTTTCTGGAGTCTGATTTCTTCGGATTGGTCGAGGTTGATTATCTGGATGGTTCAGGAATTCGTAATAGACTAGGGAAAAACAGTGTTACATTATCAACTTTTATAGCTTCAGTATTTGATGAAGGGTCATTGAGAAATAAAGTCAAAAGACAGGAGCAACTAGACCGAGATCATCAAAGTCACATGGCTTCAGTTGAATTAAAAATACAGATAGAAAAGGAAAAATTTGATGATCTGCTTTTTGTGACTGTGCTAGATGTTTATAGAAATCTGCCAGCAAAACTTCTGAAATTTCACCAGTGGGCGAGAAGTTCAGCACCATCAGAGTTCATTCTGAAAACTGATGACGATTGCTTTGTAGACCTTGATAAGATCATCGCAAAGCTTACAGATTTACAAGGGCAGAATAAAATATGGTGGAGCAACTTTAGAGAAAACTGGGTGGTAGAAAGATTTGGGAAATGGGAGGAAAGGTCATACAGAGGTTATGTTTATCCACCCTTTGCATGTGGCTCTGGTAACATTATATCTAGTGACATAAGTGAGTGGATCTCAAAAAATGCCAATGATCTCTTTACATATCAAGGTGAAGATGTTTCAATGGGGATATGGCTCAGTGCTATTTCTGTGAACTTTGTATTTGATAACTCGTGGAAATGTGATAAAAACTGTGATAGTACTGCACTAGTTATCCCTGAATTAAATTCAGATGAACTAAAATGGTTTTGGAATAATAAAGACACTTGTGGCAATCCATGTGGGTGTCAGTAGAACACAAAAAATGAACTTCATGTTGACAGCCAAAAGTGAAATACTTAGATCTATACATGTGTACAGTTAGAAGTGGATGTTGAAACTAATGACACGATTCGTTTTGAATTTGATGCATAGCAAAAGAAATATTTTTTTAACATGGTCAGTGTGCAAAGGACTATAAGTTTTGGAAATAGTTAAGTCTTTGAATGAGGCAGACTTTAGGTACAGAGTTTTTCCACTGAATAAGTATACTACTCACACTTTGATAGGGATCACTTACATTTTTCTTTATGGTTTATATGTTACAACAGTTTTGCATAAACTCTTTGCCATACTGTGAAATTCTAGATTTGTCCAAGTTGAAAGCATTTGCTGACCAAAAACCATATGCAACGTGCACTATGCTGTCTGTCATGGGGTAGAAAACATCGATCCAGCATTTTCTCCTTTTCCAACAATGTTTTCCAAAGGCTTCTTTCTCGCTGTTTTTAACAGTCGGCATTGTGAGATAAAGGTTTAAAGATCCATTTCCACTGGTCATTTTACTGATCAGTGTAGCAATTTAACATATTGTAAAACCATACATGATACATGCCACGTATAGATTTAGGGCAAATTTTGAGTAGTATATCATAATTAAATCAGAGTAAGTGGATAATTATGTGACAATGTGACATATGATTTAAAAAATCATGACTACTGGTAAACAAGAAAATTGGATTAATTTTTGAAATTGAAAGTTGAAATCAAACACTTAACCCTCTAGGATCCATAGGAAAGACAGAGGCATTTGTATATGAGGTAGGCTAAAATCATACTATAGAGAACATTGTGGCTGATCTTTCACCTAATTGCAGTGTGTTCTTATTTCTTAGCTCCTTATGAAGGTTTTAAAACTCGGTTGTACCTATTGTATCACAATTATTTCTATTTTGCAGGATATCAGAGCTTCCACAGATACAGTGGAACTGGAAGAAATCAACATTAAAGCCCAAGAAAAGATTAGACTGTTGAGGATAAAAATAGAGGTAAAACATGATCTAGTATTTAACTCATTACCACACAAGCCTGACTTTTAACAACCCCTAGAAAGAAGCCCTTTGAAAACCATGCGGGAAAAGGAGAAAATGCTGGTAACCAGCATTTTCTCCTTTTCCCACAGTGTTTCGTACCCTTCCCAGAACACCTTTACTAAAATTTTCTCATGTGGTAAAGAGTTAACTTATTACCACACAAGCCTGACTTTTAACGGCCCCTAGAAAGAAGCCCTTTGAAAACCATGTGGGAAAAGGAGAAAATGCTGGAAACCCAGCATTTTCTCCTTTGCCCACAATGTTTTCTACTCTATCAGAGGTATTTTCCATCTTTTATGCTATGTTTAAATTGTTGTCTGAAAAAAATGCTTTCACTTTAGACTAGTCTATTATTTGCTTGTGTGGTAAAGAATTTAAGTGTGAGCCCTTTCTCTGGAACAGATACCCTTATAAATAACACCTCTGCAGTGTTCTTTTAACTCTTTACCCCATAAGGCATTTCTATGGTATCTCTTCTTGACCCTAAATAGCAGCAAGGATGAAGCTGTTTCTTACCTTTTGACAGCATAGAAAACATTGTGGCAAAAGGTGAAATTGCTCATCACAAGCAATTTCACCTATTTCCAAATGCTCCTACAAGCAATGCGTAGAAATGAGCATCTATGGAGTAAAGGGTTAACTCTTTACCAAACAGCAAATTTGTAGACTGGTCCAACTTGAAAGCATTTGCAGACAACAAAATAAATGTGACTGAAATATCCAAATTTGATTTGGGAAGGTTTGAAAACATAGTGGGAAAAGGAGAAAATGCTGGTTACCAGCATTTTCTCCTTTTCCCACTATGTTTTCAAAAGGCTGCTACCTCGGGGTCGTTAAAAGTCGTCATTGTGAGGTAAAGGGTAAACTCTTTCCCAAACACTGAATTTGGGGCTCCAACTTCAAAACACCTGCAGGCAATAGATTGAAAATTGTACAAATGAACTTGAGCTCTCTGATAAGGCTAGAAAATAATATGGGACGAGAAAATAACTGGTTACCAGCATTTTCTTCTTTTCCCACTATTAAATTGCAAAAGGCTTCTTTCTCAGGGTTATGAAAACAAGAGATTGTTTGGTATAAAGGATTAAATGAGGGAATTTTAGGACATTGACACTTCCTACTGGAAAATAAGTCTCATCACCATGTAAATGGTGGTGGGGGATTTTCCCTTCCAAATTTGTTTAACCCATTTAGCACAAGTTAAATTTGGGTAAAATTGTGGGATTTAACTCGATAGGGTAGAAAACATACTATGGCAAGGAGAAAATGCTAGTTGACAGTATTTCCTCTTTTTCCCCACATATATATGTGTTTTCTTTTTAGATCCAATATATATATATATGCTTGCATAAGTCTTTGTATGTTTTCAAAGTTCTTCTTTGTCAAGGTTGTTAAAAGTCAGAATTGTAGGGTAACACTTATACCTACATGTACCCCTTGGAAGACAGCTTTTAAAAAAAATGTTGAGGAAGTTAGTAGATAATACAGATGAGCAACATTTTTTCTTTGTCTCTCAAAGTTTTCTAACCTTAATCCTTAACCACATAGGCCCTTGTTTTACCCGTTTCCCACACGACAAGATTTTGACTTATCTGAATTGAAAGCATTTGCCGATGACAGTTTCAATGTGGCTCATATGGCATGAGTTTTCTTTGATGGGTAGGAAACACTGTGGGAAAAGGAGAAAATGCTGATAACCAGCATTTTCTCCTTTTCCCACAATGTTTTCAAAAGCCATCTCTTTCAGGGGTGTTACAAGTTGTCATTGTGTGAATGACCCTTATGGAGATGATTTATGAAGACATTGCAGGAAAAGGAGAAAATGCTGGTAAAAACATATGTACATGTATTAATTACTTGTAGGAATTGGAAAGACTTGGAAAGGAGCAGGACAAGACTGAGGACAGAGAAGTGATTTTGAAAAATGTAGAAAACCACCGACAAAGGTTGACAAGGTAAGACGGCTGCATATCTGTACTTCTGAACTTTTGATTTGATAATGTTATTAAATCTTACATACTAGACTTGCTCAGCCTTGACGGCTGTTGTATTAAATTTGTCCAAAATGATAGACTTTGTCTTTGGTAGGGTAGAAAACGCTGTGAGAAAAGGGGAAAAGAGCTGTTACCATATAAAACATGTAAAGGTAAGGTCGTTTGATAAAGTGTCGTCAATCAAAATAGATACATGTATTTTCAGTCTGATAACAACAAGAACCTGGAATAGCAGACGTTTTTCCTGCAAGATCTAACTGCATGCTGTGTGATTTACAATCTATATTAGCCTGTGCAATCCATATTAGCCCAAAAGTAGACATACTTGTGATTGGCTAAGATTAGAAACATGTTGACAGACCTTTTTAACTAAAGTTCTAATTTTTGCATGTTTCAAACTTTTTAGCAACTTGACGTCACTACGCAAGACTAATTTATCTGTGAAAATGGCCATAGACAAAAATGAAAAAGAGGAACTACTCTCTGGAGGAACAAGGAAAAGGTAAATTTAATTGTTACTTTCACTAACCTTTATACTGCAGAATGACATGACCATAAAAAAACCCTAAATTCTGCTTGATGGCACCTTTACTCTTTCAAAACAGTTTTGACAAGATTTGAATTTTAATAATAAATTGTATCTTCAGATTGTAATGAAATGAAACAGGGCAGTGTTGTTCATTTAAAAGCACTATTATCCCTGTACCAAACAATCCTATTTTAACCCATTACCACACAATGACCCTAAGAAAGAAGCCTTCAGAAAACATTGCGGGAAAAGGAGAAAATGCTGGTATCCAGCATTTTCTCCTTTTCCCACAATGTTTTCTACTTTTCACAAAACAAATTTCAAATTTTCAGTCACTTTTGTTTTGTCGTCTGCAAATGCTTTCAATTTAGACCAGTAAAAAATATTGTCATTTAGTAATGGGTTAAATTACCTCAGAAAAGGGACTTAGGGGAAAAACCGAGAGAAAAGAATAAATTGCTGGTGACCCAGTATTTTCTCCCTTTTCCCAACAACTTTTGCAACCCTTTCAAAGACAACAATCATCTTTTGAGCTAGCTATTCATCTTTGCAACACACCATTCTCAAAAACCATGATGAGGTACTACAAACTCTTCATTTTAAAAGACTGAACACTAAACCTGTAGCTTGTTACCAAACAATCCATGTATTTTAACCAGCCAGATGAAAAAACTTTTTCAAAAGTTGTGAGAAAAGGAGAAAATGCTGACAATCAACATTTTCTCCAAGCCATACAGTTTTTTTTAACTCTTTACCACACAAGAAAGTTTCAGACTTGTCCAAATTGAAAGCATTTGCAGACGACAAAATAAAGGTGACTGAAAAATAGAAATTTGTTCTGGGAAGGGTAGAAAACACTGTGGGGAAAGGAGAAAATGCTGGTTACCAGCATTTTCTCCTTTTCCCATAGTGTTTTCTAAAGGCTTCTTTCTCAGGGGCGTCAAAAGTAGGGGTTAAACTTTCCTGAGACTGTCTCATTAGTTGGGCCACATGGAATATGATGCATGGAAATGCTGTTGCTATGTGCATGTATTAGTCTAATATTTCGTTGTTTGGTAAAGGGTTAATTTTGTTTTACAACAGGAACATTAACAATAAAGAAACCTTAGCCAAAGCAGCCAATGATATAACAGAAACATTGATGGAGCTTAATCAGACAATGGATGCGCAAGTGCGGAAGGGAAATCTTACATTGACAACTCTAGGTACAGTTTTGTTGTCGCATACATTATTAATTTTTTTTTTTTTATGTTTAAAGGTTTTTGATAATTTACCACAGTTACGATCCAGAGTTTAATGGCTCCCAAGGAAAAGGGCCTTTGAAAACATAGGCGGGGATGGGAGGGGAGGAGAAAATGCTGGCAACTGTATTTTCTCGTTTTTGCACAATGTTTTATACCTTTTCAAAGACCTTTTCCCTCAATGTTTTTAATAGGCTTCTTTATCAGGGTCATTAAAAGTCGGGATTGTGGGGTAAAGGGTTAAACATATTTATTTTACATCGATTGAGAAACAAGTTCCTACAACCTATACCAATCTCTCTCGATTCTGCTTCCTGGGAACTACACCAGTACTCGCGCAGATGAGTGGGCCAATGAAAAATCCCGAAGATTTCAACTTTCTTTTTCCCTTTTCCTGGTACACAGATATTTATTTTTCAAATTTCAGAATCCTCTTCAAAGACAATTGGAGACACCCATGAGGAATTCAAGTCAATGGGCAGTCAGATACAGACTTCTAAAAAACTTTTGACCAAATATGGCCAGCGGGAATTGACTGATAAACTACTCATTTTCATTGCCCTAGTATTTTTCTTTGCAACTGTGTTATATATCTTAAAAAGGAGATTGTGGAGCTGATATTTCTTGTATTTATTTACATCTTCAACACACAATGACGACTTTTGACCCTGAGGTAGAAGCCTGCTTAAAACATCGTGGGAAAAGGAGAAAATGCTGGTTACCAGCATTTTCTCCTTTTCCCACAATGTTTTCTACCCTTCCCAAATTAAATTTCGATTTTTTTCAGTCACATTTATTTTGTTGTCTGCAAATGCTTTCAATTTGGATTAGTCTATAAATTTGTCATTTGGTAAAGAGGTAAAGTATTCAGCATCCTATGCATAAACAGGGCTTTTTGCAGAGAACATGAGTCAAGATCAGATTAGACAGAATGTTCAGTCTGATCTTTGATCTTCACCGTCCCCTTTTCTTGTCAAGCCTCTACGATGAAAAATCTTTTTGAGCTGCAGCAGATTTTATTTTCAGTTGTCAAAAAGGGGGTGGGGGGGTGAATTTATATATTTGCTGTGGAAAGGGTTAACCCTTTACTCCATAGATACTCTATGCATTGCTTGTAGGAGTCTTTGGAAAACTTTGTGGCAAAAGGAGAAATTCTTGTCACAAGCAATTTCACCTTTTGCCACAATGTTTTCTATGCTATCATATACCTAAGAAACGGCTTCATCCTTGATGTTATTTGGGGTCAATCAGAGATACCATAGAAATGCCTTATGGGGTAAAGGGTTAAGCCATTAACACACAAGTCAAGCGGACAAGTCACTTACCAGTTAGAGTGTCCTCGTTCTCACAAATAGTTCCTATTTTAATCCAATGAACGTATTGAAATCAAAGGCATATTTAGTCTTTCAACTTTCTACAATACCTGTATACAAACAGGTATAATGAATATGAGTTTACAGACAATTCAAGATGGTGTGCCATCCTGTATATTACCACCTGTCCATTTGTTTCCTGTAGTCTTTCAAAGTCTCTTAGTTGTGATATATAAAGGAATTCACAGAGACAACAACTGAACTGTCTTTCTTAATCCTTTACCAAACAATCCCTGGTTCTTACCACCCTGAGACAGAAGCCTTATGAAAACATTGTGGGAAAAGGAGAAAATGCTGGTAACCAGCATTTTCTCCTTTTCCAACAATACTTTCTACCCTGCTTGAAACAAATTTCGATTTTTGAGTTATGTTTACTTTGTGGTCTGCAAGTGCTTTCAATCTGGACCAGTCTAAAATTTTGTCATTTGGTAAAAGTTAACCGACTAGACATGTATAGCCAATCAAAATACACACCATCTAAGACTCTTGTACTTTACTTGCCAGTTTAATCTGTATAAAAATCTGAATCTCTTACTAACATTTAAGAAAATGCTTCAGCAGGTCATATGAAAAAAGTACAATTAGCCTCTCTGTGACTCCCTACATAAATCACGATTTAAATCTTTACCAAATGATAAAATTGTAGACTTGTCCAAGTTCGAAGCATTTGCAGATGACAAAATAAAGATAGCTGACTAGCAGTGATTATGAAGTGATAATGATCATATTTTATATCACAGTTCAACATAACCTTGTAAGTCGTTATTTGTGTTAAGACATTTTATTTAAAAAATAAGTCACATATTACACAATAAATAATTAAAAACATATCTACTAATACTGTACATGACTGAATATTTAATTTTCCTCAAGTATGCATGTGTTTTGTGGGCTCAAATAAGGGTTGTTCCTGGTTCGATTTCTCAGTTTTGGTAATTTTTTTGCACGGATTAATGAATTATGGTACGATTCTTTCACACTGGTCAACATCGTTTCATGGACTTATTAGAATATAGCAGCCAGTGGCTTGGTAAGGAAGCTAGTAAAGAAAATCAGGGAAATCATGGTTGCATAGTTATGTACTCTAGCCCCTGAGATACAGCTGAAATAATGTTTTGAAGCGCACAAAATCCTCATACAAACAAACAGATACAGCATGTGTGTAACCCTTCACCAAACAATACAGAGTTTTAGTAAGCCTGTGGAAAAAGGTGTTTGAAAAGTTTGTGGGAATAGTAGATTGCCCTCAACTAGCACTTTCTCCCCTTTCCACAATGTATTCTACCACCTCAAAGACAATTCTCAATGATAAATGTTCAGAGATATATGTTCTTGGTACATGTGGCTTACAAGACTGCTTAAAGTAATATAACTTTCTGTTCTATAATATTATGTTTTTAGTACAAGTGACAAATTTATAAATGAAACTAGAGCTGTCACTAAATGTGACTTAATACCCTCACCAACGCTTTGACAGAAAAAAGTGTCAAGTTCAAGGGGAGATAATTCCTCAACCAGGTGGAGCTGACAATTGAAAACTGCTTTTTTGCAAATCTTCGAAATACATGTATGATCAATATATGTGTAAAGTTTCAATACAATTGTAGGAAAACTGTAGGAAAGTTCACGACACAAAACTACTAGTATTTTGTACACAGACGGACACATGGATTGACACGTGGACAGACAGGCTGATTCCAGTTTACCCCAGAAAACATTCATTTTGCGGGTGTATAAAAATAATTCTGTTCATGATAGAATGGATCAAAACAATACTTTTCTTCTCATATTTTTTCTACATGCAACAAATTACATATGAGCTGTGCTCTGCTAAAAGGAGGCTTATGCATCTGCGACAAGTATTGATTCAGGTCAGCCTGTGCAGTCCATGCATGCTGGCCTGGGCTGAAACTTTTTCCTATTGGTCAATTTTTTGTTTGTCAAAGGACCAGTCTACTGTACCTTACTACCTCATGATTAAGTCAGTTATTTAAAATAGTGGCTCCTATTGATCCATTATGATGTGATGGGCTAGTACCATGTGTAACCCATAAATATTGTATTGCAGACTCTCATTGGTAAAGTGGATTAAAGATGTTTTACCCTTCAAGTTATCCCATGTTAAGCCCTGGGAGAGAGACTTCTGAAAACTTGTAGAAAAAGCGGTAGTTTTTTTTCTTATATTTTGTTGCCTATTCAAGTCAAATTCAATAATTCGAGCCACAGTTCTCTTAAAGTCTTTTAGCAGATTCTGCAGCGAGGTTAAAACGCAAAACTAGTAAAGATAAGAAACCAGCTGAAGAACCCCGTCTTGAATTCCTTCCTCACATGTGCATTTAACAACAAAAATGTTGATATCACAGAAGTTGAGTAGAAAGCATGTCAACCAAATATGGATGAGTATGTTGGAATTTTACTCTTGATGATCGGCAAGCACTCCTGAAAAGAATAAAATAAATATCTATTCACTGTGTAAATCTTTACCTACCAACAAAATTTCAGACAGCTGTAAATGGATTTCGCATTTGCAAACAACAAAATAATTTGACTGAAAAATTAAAATCTGTGTTTGGAAGGATAGAAAACACTATTGGAAAAGAAACAGTATTTTTAAAAGGCCTCTTTTTCAGGTTTGTTTACAGTTGGTATTGTGTGGTTAAGTGTCAATAGATAGGAGGAAAGAAAAAAAAGATAGTCCACATAAGTAGACTGATCAATATAGGTAAAAACAAGTTTGGTTCAATAGGTTTCTTTTTGTAGGCTGGTTTACAGAACAGATGCTTAACACACCTTCACACCAAAGTAATACAAAACAAAGATTATTTTTCATTTATTCATACACTGTAATATTAACCATATACATGTGATTTAAAATCCCACAAAGTCTTTTAACATGCTGAGGACAAATAAGACTACTGTACAAAGGATGCAATTGACAACAGAATGTCTTAAGTTCAAGAGCTTATAACTTTTCAAGGCATTATCTCCCGCTAGATGGCAATCTATAAATATTCATCTATCTAATTTGGGCATCCTGGAGAACCAAACCACTTTCCTATGCGATAACCGTTACTTTGAATTTCAAACTAAAATAACCGTTTACTCAATAAAACGCTACCTAGTGCAATTCACTCAGCTATGATCAGCAGGTTAGAGAAATATGGAGCTAAAGCAGGTCTCATTTCTCCTCAAACGTATTGACAACAGCTATTTTCTAAATTGCTACTTTATAGAGCGTTATATTACAGTCAGCCTGCTTTTTGGGCTAGTGATGCATCATATAAGACAGTCGAATCTTTGAAGAATATGACATGCGCAGACAACGCTTTTCAAGGGTTTTGTGAGTTACTATGTTTGTGCTGTCCTTCAAAATTTCTTTTACCATGACCCTAACAGAGATAAATAGTCGTAAACAGATAGAAAAAAAGTCATTGGAATTTCATCAAAGATTTCAAAGGCATCCTTCCTCAAGTCGGTGAAAATACACCTACTTAAATTCCACAGCAGACATTCTAAAGTTGCCTCAAGCACATCTATAGCAAATAAACAAAAGTTTTCTGACAAAATGACAAGACTTACCCTTCCTCCATTTTGTTCGATTGTATGCAGTGATTCTACCACATTATCGCGGTACTTTTTGTCAGACATGTGTTTGGAGACCTGTTAGATAAATTCAAAGTATTTTCTAATTTATTAATTTTAGTTTAACACTGAACAGGACAACACAATTTTCAACCTATCTAGATTGAAGGTATTTGCAGACAACATATTAACTTTTTATCACACAACCCCGAATTTTAACGACCCTTAAAAGGAAAGCCTTTGAAAATACTGTGGCAAAAGGAGAAAATGCTGGTAACCAGCATTTTCTCCTTTTCCCACAATGTGTTCTACCCTTTCCAAATCAAATTTCAAATTTTGATTCACATTTATTTAGTTGTCTGCAAATGCTTTGAATTTGGACTAGTCCAAAATTTTGTGGTTTGGTAAAGAGTTAAATACAGCTGAAATGGGTGGGTATATCTTTGAGGGGTTAGAACACACTGTGGGAAAATATGAAAGTGATGATAACCAGTATATTCTCCTTTCCCAACAATGTTTTTAAAGGCCGTCTTTACCTGTATCATTAAAACACCCTATTGATTATTTGCTAAAAGTTAACTAAAAGCAGACTTGTTTAACTCTTTACCGGCAAAAGTTTAGACTGATCCAAACTGAAAGCACTTGCAGACGACAAAATAAATGCAAATCAAAAAGTAACAGTTGTTTCCAGCAGGGTACAAAACATTGTGGGTAAAGGAGAAAATGCTGGTTACAAGCATTTTCTCCTTTTCCCACAATGTTTTCAAAAAATTTCTATCTCTGGGTCGTAAAAATCAGGGATTGTTTGGGAAAGGCTTAAGGTATGATTATTCCAATAATGACAACTTTTTCAGGCATCAAAATATTTGGGCCATGCTCTGGGAAAAGGGGGGCTCAATACATCTCTGTCACCTTGTGTCTATAAAGCTATCACATGATCATGGATCCTTAACCCTTTACTCCATAGGTACTCATTTCTACGCATTGCTTGCAGGAGCCTTTGGAAAACATTGTGGCAAAAGGTGAAATTGCTTGTCACGAACAATTTTACCTTTTGTCACAATGTTTTCTATGCCATTAAAAGGCGTCATATACACATAAGAAACGGCTTCATCCTTGCTGTTATTTAGGGTCAATTAGAGATATCATAAAAATTTATGGGGTAAAGGGTTCATGGCCATATTTGTAACAAACCGACTGATGTATAAGGTTCGCTATTCTTTTTTCTGCACAAAATTGGCCAATATCAAAAAATGTTTCATCCAAGGTCTGCCTGCTCCGACTGCTCAGGCACACCCGAGTCGATGTTTTTTGCAGATGTATTAAGCCCCCTTTTCACAGAGCATGGCTCATTTAGAACTTGCCCAAATTCAAAGCCTTTGCAATGGACAATTCAAAGGTGGTTCAATGATTAAATTTCTTGTTGTAAGGGTAGAAATTAAGCATTAGAAAAAAAGAGAAATTGATGGTTGTCAGCCGTTTTTAATTTTTTCAAAATGCATTTAAGTCTTCAGGGTTGTAGAAAGACAGAACTATTTGAATGAAGGTTAACTCTTTACCAAACAATAAAATGTTAGAATTGTCCATATTGAAAGCATTTCGACAGGTGAGTGCAACACTATTCTAAGCGCCTGTACATTGTACAGGCACTTAGAATAGTGTTGCACTCATCTACTGATTTGTAGACAACAAAATAAATGTGACTCAAATATTGAAACTTGACTTTAAAAGAATAGAAAACATTGTGGGAAAAGGAGAAAATGCTGGTTACCAGCATTATCTTCTTTTCCCACAATGTTTTTAGAAGGCCTCTTCCTCTGGGTCATAAAAAACAGGGATTATTTGGTAAAGTGTTAAAGGTTACATAAATTGTCTCTTCAGGGTAGTGAAATTACAGTGTCATATGTATTTGATTCATGGTTAGGTAGAGTACTGAGGTAAATTATCTATCTAAAAGACTTGCTCTGTCGGATAAGGAGAAATTATTCCCCAAAACATAATCTTAAAATAGCAATACATGTATTTGGGTTTTTACTATCAAATTGAACATTTCAATTTAGTTATTCAGATGGATAAGGTTTAACCCTTCACTCCATAAATACTCATTTCTACATATTGCTTGTAGGAGCCTTTGGAAAACATTGTGGCAAAAAGTGAAATTGCTCGTGACGACCAATTTCACCTTTTGCCACAATGTTTTCTACACTATCAAAAGGTGTCATATACACATAAGAAACGGCTTCATCCTTGTTGTTATTTAGGGTTAATTAGAGATATCATAGAAATGCCTTATGGGGTAAAGGGTTAATAAAAAGGTCTTCTTTACAAAGAATAACAATTGTTTGCAGAATTAAATGAGTGTATCAGTTTTTTTTTGAGAATCGAAATGAACTTACAGGCACCAATAGTTTATTGAGATGGCAATTTAAGTCTGGTCCTACAACATTGCTCAGTTGCACTAATGCTTCTAACCCTGCCATAAATACTGTTTTATCACTGTGAGCCTGAAACAAACAAGATAAAAAATCACTCGTCACAAATCTTATCTTAACCCTTTACCACACAATCCCTACTTTTGACGCCCTTGAGAAAGACGCCTTGAGAAAAAATTGTGGGAAAAGGAGAAAATGCTGGGAACCAGCATTTTCTCCTTTTCCCACAATGTTTTCTGCCCTTCACAAATCAAATTTCAATTTTTCAGTCACTTTTATTTTGTCATCTGCAAATGTTTTCGATTTGGGCAAACCTAAAATTTTGTTGTTTGGTAATGAGTTAAACAAGTAGATCTAACTCTGTTTAGGCAGGAAAGAAGGGACATGTATAGCAACTGTCTCTGTCAATCATTAACCTTTTTTTTCTGTGTATTATACAGCTATCACAAATTTTAACAACTTGCAAATGATTGACATAAGATTCAATGACCTTAGAAAATTGCAAAATTAATAAGGGAGGTTAGGCCTTCCACTTCAGGGTCATTTAAATACAGAATTTTGTGGTGAAGTGTTCATATATGTCAGCTTCTTGTGGACAACTTTTATCCAAGATTTACACTCCTGTTATGGGAGAGAGATGTTCCCATTTTTGAATTTTTTCAAGAGGTAAATGTGGATTTTCAAAGTTATAGGGTATACTAGCTATGTTAAAGATCTGACCAGGTGACCTGGTTTTTACTTGATGTGACCCATTTCCAAACTCAGATAACATACCATTAAGGAAAACATTCTGACTAATTTTTATAAGTATTGGACAGAAATTGGGGTCTCTAGAGGGTACACAAGCTATTTTAAAAATTTGAACTGATGACCTAGTTTTTGACCCCATATGACTGAATTTCAAATTCATCCATGAAATAAAGACAAACATTCTGACCAAGTTTGATGAGTATTGTACTGAAAATGTGGCCTCTAGACTTTAGAGCATACATTAGCATTTCTCAGGTTTGACCTAGTGACCTAGTTTTGACCCCACATGACTAATTTTCAAATTTGCCCAAGAAATCAACAGGACAATAGACAATAGACAATAATTCTGACCATTTTTCATGAGTACTGCATTGAAAATGCGGCCTCTAGAGTGTCCACAAGGTTCTTCCAAGATTTGATTTATTGACCTATAGTTTTTGATCCCACGTGACCCATTTTCAAACTCATTTTGTTTAAACATATTTATTTTACATCAACTGAGAAACAAGTTCTTACAACTTATACTAATCTCTCTAGATTCTGCTTCCTGGGAACTACACCAGTACTCGCGCTGATTGTGTGGGCCAATGTTGACAACCATTCCCGGGCATAAAACTCAGGACCTTATGGTTATGAGTTTGACGCTCTACCTCACAGCCACAGACACCACACGCAAACTCATTTGATATATCATCAAAGCAAATATTCTGACTAACTTTCAAGAGTTTTGGACAGAGGTTTGGACTGAAAATGTGGTCTCTTGAGGGTACTCAAAGTTTGTCCATTATTTGACCCAGTGACCTAGTTTTTGACCAGACATGACCCATTTTCTAACTTGTCCGAAAAAAGGTTTTGACCACCTTTCAAGAGTCTGGACTGAAAATGTGACCTCTAGAGCATACACAAGGTTTCTCTAAGATTTGACCTAATCACCTACTTTTTGACTCAACATGACCAGTTTTCAAACTTTCAAACTTGTCTGAGGTATCATCAACCATTCTTGCCAGGTTTCATGAGTATTGGACACTCTAGGGTGTACACAAGGTAAAAAGTGGCATGCACAATGCATGGCAGACAGCATGATTGCAAAAGCTCACCTTGACCAGTTTGTGCTCAAGTGAGCTAAAAAGCATGGATATGTGCCCTGGTCTCCATCATATAACAGAAATAATGTAAAAAATGGCACAAAACACCATACAAGTTTTCAAAAATATACCTGAATTAATAAGATTTCTTACTAAAGCTCCTCTTATTGCAACTGTAACTTTTGGCAAGATTGGTTTGACTTGAGGCTCGGCATTCTGTACTTCTAGGATTTCTTTAAAACCAGTTCTAGCTACAAAGGCATATGGATGTACAGTTTCTTTAAGGCCCTGGTTAAAGATAAAATAAGAAAGAAATTGACAAAATCCATACATAACCGATTTTCATATGTTTCAAAACTCTATACTGTCCCTAAGCTTGGCTTCAGTTCAAAACTCTATATTGTGCTGATGCTCAGCTTCAGTTTTAAAACTCTGTGTTGTGCCAAGACTGAGCTTTGTTTTTTGAAACTGTGTGTCGTTTCAATGCCCAGTTTTAGTTTAAATTTTATGCAAAGACAGGTGTATAAAAAGCAAATCAAATTGGCAAATAGATAATGATAATAACACTTTACCTTTGTGGGCCTACAGTCACTTCTGAATATGATGTTTTGCAAATAAATAAGTATATATTTTACATTTAGTGAGCAATGGCAGTTATCTGTAATTTAGACAATCAGATGGATGGATGGATGGATGGATGGATGGGTGGATGGATGGATGGATGGGAGGAATGGGAAAGGATGACATGGGATTGGATTGGGATGGGATTGGATGGGATTGGGGATGGGATGGGATGAGATTGGATGGGATGGGGTTGGGACTGGGATGGGATACAGTGGGGTGGAGGATTGGGTGGGAATGGGGATGAGATGGGATGGATGAAAAAGTAGATGTACTGCACAGATCAAATCATGATACTGGTCTCAGTAACAATATGTTTCTGAGCTAGTGCAAAATTACTGTCCCTAAATGCAACCTTAGACAATAAAAGAGGGATATCTAGGCATCAAGACAGTTGTAAATCTTCACACATTACCTCAGCTAGGGTTACTAGCGTTGGGTCAAAAGGCACTTGTTCTGGTGGGGTACTCCATGCAAGTTTGTGTTTCACAGATCCATGGACTAATCTATAAAAAAAACAGTTCCAAAGTAACTTTTTCAACTCTACAACACAATCCCAAACTTACATAACCCCGAGGAAAAAGGCTTAAGAAAACATGGTGAGAAAATGCCAGTAACAGCATTTTCTTCTTTTCCCACAATATTTAATCTAACTTACAAAGACAAATCCCATTCCTTCTCACACAACCATTTAACCCTTTCCCAAACAATCCCTGGTTTTTACAGGTCTGGAGTAGTAGTCTTTTGAAAACATTGTGGGAAAAGGAGAAAATGCTGGTAACCAGCATTTTCTCCTTTTCCCACAATGTTTTCTACCCTGTCATAGACAGAAATCATCTTTTTGGCAAGAGTTGAATTGTCGTCTGCAAATGCTTTCAATTTGGTCTAGTCCAAAGATTTGTTGTCTGGGAAAGGGTTAATTTGACGTTTTCAAATGCTTTTATGATAAACACATAAAAAATTTTGTTATCTGGTACGGTATTAATTCTAACACAATAATATTTTATGAATCAATACAAAACGGAAAGAATTTAATAAATACAGGCATAGCATTTAATGCTGAAGAAAGAGTGATGTGATAATCACATTACAATAATAAGAAAGTATCAATACAAAACGGAAAAAATAGAATCAACAGGAAAATATAGATTATTGCTGGGACAGAAACCACTTTCCTCAAGGGACTAATTGTCTTTAAGGAGAAGATGCTCCTTTTTTCACAATATTCAGCTGTATGTGCGAAAAGTTGTTTTTACACAGCTTCAGATTCAATAAATCATTCAAATTCTTCTTATTTTAAAAACTACAGATCTTTAAAGTTCTCTTTACCACACAATCCAGACTTTCAACAGAAGCCTTTTGAAAACTTTGTGGGAAAAGGATAAAATGCTGGTAACCAGCATTTTTCCCTTTTCCCACAATGTTTTCTACCCTAACCAAACAAAATTTCAATTTTCCAGTCATATTTATTTTTTCGTCTGCAAATGCTTTAAATTTGGACCAGTCTAAATTTTTTCTCATGAGGTAAAGAGTTGAAGTAATGGTGAACAACAAGCATAATTCCAATTCTTGACATTACACCAGTTCTTACCTACAGGGCACTCCACCATTGGAATAAACAGCAGCAAAGGCTGATTGGTTTCTGGTGTTACTGAACTAAAAATATATGGCAGAAAAATTACATTAATGAAATTGAATAATAAAAATCTTCCAAATTTTTTCCTAAACTTTTGTAGAAGTTGTTGCACAATGATTACCCTCATAAACTATGACAGGAAAATAACATAAATTTTACCCAGAAACATGAGGAAATAACAGTTGTCTAAATATAATGAACAGAACTTAAAATAATTTTGATACTTTAAACATATTTTACAACTGAATAATAAAACCGTTGGACCACAACTTTTCTCAGAATCAGTCCTTTCAATAAGATGCAGTGTTGTAATCATGGGTTTGTTTGCTTTATCTTGTGTTTGATGCTGTTTTGAATATATCAGTTGTATCATACCTACTCGAGGAAACGTCCATACTTTCCTGGAGCTACGTTTACAAGTACATTACAAACAAAATATTCTTCAGAAGCCACTGGCTGTTTTTCAACCTGAATAATGTTGGAATAATATTTAACTGTGAGAGAGGAACAAATCCTGTAGCAATGACTTTCATCAATCTGGTTGATAATATGGCTGGGCTGAGAAACCATACCAGCAACCCAATTTTTTTAACCCCATTACCAAACAACCCTACTTTTGATGACCCTGAGAAAGAGGCCTTGAGAAAAGATTGTGGGAAAAGGAGAAAATGCTGGTAACCAGCATTTTCTCCTTTTCCAACAATGTTTTCTACCCTTCACAGAACAAATTTCGAATTTCAGTCACTTTTATTTTGTTGCCTGCAAATGCTTTCGATTTGGACAAAAGAGTTAAGCTGTGTCAGGCTCTGATTTACCATGTAAGCAATAATCATGGGTTCAACAGTGTATAAATAACTAAAAGGTTAAAAATGTTTTAACCCTTTACTCCACAGATACTCATTTCTACGCATTGCTTCAAGGAACCTTTGGAAAACATTGTGGCAAAAGGTGAAATTGCTCGTGACGAGCAATTTCACCTTTTGCCACAATGTTTTCTATGCTATCAAAAGGTGCCATATACACATAAAAAACAGCTTCATCCTTGCTGTTATTTAGGGTCAATTAGAGATACCAGATAGAAATGCCTTATGGGGTAAAGGGTTACGGCACAGACTATTCAACAGCTGTTTTGTAAGAATAAATTACTTTACATGATGTTGACAATGTTGCAAATACAATATATATTGAAGAATTAAAATTGCAAGATATTCACACTTAACCAAACTACACATGTTTTGTCTTCATGAGACAATCCATAGACATTTTGGTGAAGAATTACTAGTTTGGTTTGGAAACATTTTCACTTATTTAGGTCCGTAATTGATAACTTACAGGATCAACTGTTTTTGGATTCAGTATATCAGATGGTCTCTTCAGTTTACTGAGAGCCCCTGAACTACTAGAAGATGACCTCCCTGCACTGGACGGTGGTGTTCTAGAACTTCTTGAGCTGGCTGAACTTTGAGAGCTTTTACTGCGTGCACTACCACCATGGAAACTGGCCATATCAATGTCCAACTGCAAGTCTGATGACTTCTTGTTGTATAAGAATAAAACAAGCTTATAATGAGATCTCATAAAAGGTCAAGATGTTAACATGTAACCTGAAAAAGAATACCTGTCTTGACCTTTTACCGAACAATCACATATTTTGATGACCCTGACAGAAAAAAACATTAGAGTGCTTGACTCATTACCAAAGAACAATATTTTAGGCTTGTCCAAATGAAAAGCATTTGCAGATGAGAAAATAAAAGTGATTGAAAATTTGAAATTTGTTTTTTGAAGAGGAGAAGAAAACATCACGGGAAAAGGAGAAAATGCTGGTTACCAGCATTTTCTCCTTATCCCACAATGTTTTATAAAGGCTTCTTTTTCTCAGGGTTGCAAAAAGTAGGGATTGTGTGGTAATGGGTTAATGTGATTTGATGACCTTTTGTGGCTGAATGCGATTTCTTTTTTAACTTGCAGCTTATCACTTCTAAAGCATGCCTCACAAGCTGATATTATCTAGCTAAGGAAACCCATTTCCATTTACTCTTGTCTCTGATCTGACAATAATTATAATGACATGTCCAAATTTTTCATCTGCAAATGACACATTATATGCGGCTGACAAAAAAAAAAAAAATATTTGTCTATAGAAGTGTATACCGTACTGTGAGAACGGGATAAGATGCGTGGTATCTGAAAAAAATCTCACTTTCTCATTTGTTTACATAGGTTACGCTGTCGCGAAAACCAATGATACACGGGAATTTAACCAATACCGTATAATTTTCTAACAACTACAGTAGTATTCCTTATTGTGTTCAGTTTTTGTTCAGATATAAACATTGAAATTTACCTTTGGATGATATTCTAGATGAACAATACTCTTTTTTCAGGCCGTCATTCTTTGGCCTTACAACTTTCCATTCGTTCAAGGGATATAACCTTGCATACCGTGACGTCATCACTGTCAACAAAAATGGAGGAAGTGGTGGAGCTGAAAGTCTGGATACACTGAATATGGTCAATGGATGTCATACATTAAGGCATAAACGGATCCTGGAAGTGCTCCCAAAACGAGAGAGTAGTAATAAACGATTGTGCACTGGCTTACTGCGATATTCGGAGGTCGGTAAGGTGCTTTCTTTTTAACCTTCCCCATGACGATAAATTTGTTGACCTTTGACATCTACCTTGCATACATTTTTGTGTATCTGTTTACTTGTAATGCAAGTGACTCATACTCGACCACCTTGCTTATTTACGTTTCTTACAGGAATTGTGTCTGTTTGGGAAGTGTTTTTTTTATTCACGAGACTTTGATCGGGGAAAAGACATGTTATAACTGGTTAAGTCTTATCCTGGCTAAATGAATGAGTATTAAACATGAATTTTCCCATGTCAAAAGTATTTCTTTGTTGGATATATTAAAAGTTATCTTTTCCAACAGTGTAGTCAAAGATCAGACTACATTTCTATGTTTACTGTGCAGTCTAATCTTGATTCACACTGTCTGCAAAAGGTCAGGGAGTCATGCTTAACCCATTACCACACAATCCCTACTTTTGATGCTCCTGGAAAAGAAGCCTTTTGAAAACGTTGTGGGAAAAGGAGAAAATGTTGGTAACCAGCATTTTCTCCTTTTCCCACAATGTTTTCTGTCCTTCACAAAACATATTTCAAATTATCAGTCTCTTTTATTTTGTCGTCTGCAAATACTTTTTGATTTTGACAAGTCTAAAATAATGTTGTCTGGTTATGAGTAACAGCCTAAGTCATAAGACTTAATAGTAGCAAACTAGGAGCAAAGACTTCATTTTCAAGCTAATTGATTCTTCAGCTACAGATGCTGTTGAGAATTCTGGCTTCATACAATGACACATTCATTAACCCATTACCACACAATCTACAGTTTTAACAACTCTCAGAGATAAGACTTTTGAAAACATTGTAGAAAGAGTAGAAAATGATGATAAGAAAATGCTGGTAACCAGCATTTTCTTCCTTTTCCGCAATGTTTTTCTAGCCTTCCAGAGAAACGAAGCAAATATGTGAGCTTCATTTGATGTTGCGTCTGCACATGCTTTCAGTTTAGACCAGTCTATAGTACTGCCATGTGGTAAAGAGTTAACTCTTTACCAAACGAAAAAATGTTGGACTAGTCAAAATTGAAACCATTTGCAGACGACAAAATAAATGTGAATCAAACATTGAATTTTGATTTTTGAAAGGTAGAAAACATTGTGGGAAAAGGAGAAAATTTTCTCCTTTTCCCTCAATGTTTTCAAAAGGCTTCTTTTCAAGGGTCGTTAAAAGTGGGGATTTTGTGGTAAAGAGTTAAGGCAATAAAGCAAATTCTATCTTGATTTGATTTCAAAAATTTATCCCTGTGTAAATTGAATGCATTGAATTTGGCTCAAATTAGGGATACATATAGATGTGTATATACATTTCCTGCTCAAATGACGAAATTTGCTTTTTATAGAGTGGCTATCATTGTGGAAAACTGAGAAAAAGCTGTCTACCAGTATTAACTCATTACCACACAATATTGAGTTTCAATGTCTCTGTAAAAGAAGGCTTTTGAAAACTGTGAGGGAAAAGGAGAAAATGCTGTCAACCAGCATTTTCCTTTTCTCACAATGTTTTCTACCTGATCCAAAACAAAAATCATCAATCCAGTTACATTTAATTTGTTGTCTGCAAAGCCTTTCAATTTGGACCAGTCTAAGTTTTTGTCGTATGGGAAAGAGTTAAAACCCTTTCTCCAACAATCCCTGGTTTTTACGACCCTGAGATAGAAGCCTTTTGAAAACATTGTGGGAAAAGGAGAAAATGCTTGTAACCAGCGTTTTCTTCTTTTTTCACAATGTTTTTTACCCTGCTGGAAACAAATTTCATTCTTTTAATTAAATTTATTTTGTTGTCTGCAACTGCTTTTAATTTGGACCAGTCTAAAATTTTGATGTTCGGATAAAGAGGTAACTCTTTACCAAACAACATAATTTTAGACTTGTCTAAATTGGAAGCAACTGCAGACAACAAAATTAATGTTAATCAAAAATTGAAATTTGTTTTAGGAAGGGAAGAAAACATTGTGGGAAAAGTAGAAAATGCTGGTTACCAGCATTTTCTCCTTTTCCCACAATGTTTTCAAAAGGCCTCTCTCCCAGAGTTGTTAAAAGTCGAGATTGTGTGGTAAAGCTTTAACTCATTACCTAACAACAAAATTGTCGGTTTTTCCAAATTGAAAACATTTCCAGATGACAAAATAAATTTGACTCAAAAATTGAAATTTTTGCTGGAAAGAGTAGAAAACATTGTGGAAAGAGGAGAAAATGCTGGTTACCAGCATTTTCTCCTTTTCCCACAATGTTTTCAAAAGGCCTCTTTCCCAGAGTTGTTAAAAGTCGGGATTGTGTGGTAAAGAGTTAATACATGCCATACTAAAAGTGATTCAAGTAATATCATGTGACATTGAAAGTGTAGAATTAGTAGAAAAAAGTATGAAATGGAAAAGGAAGAAAAAAATGCTGGTTAATAACATGGCTTCCCCTCTACTTAGCACTCCCCCAGCTTTTATCTAATCAGAAAGGGGCTTAACACATTACCACACAATCCCTACTTTTGACACCCCTTAGAAAGAAGCCTTTAGAAAACATTGTGGGAAAAGGAGAAAAATTAATGCTGGTAACCAGCATTTTCTCCTTTTTCCACAATGTTTTCTACTCATCACAAAACAAATTTCAAATTTTCAGTCACTTTTATTTTGCCTTTTCAATTTGGACCAGTCTGAAATATTGTCGTTTGGTAATGGGTAACTCTTTACCACACGAGAAAATTTTAGACTGGTCCAAATTGAAAGCATTTGCAGACGACAAAATTAAGGTGACTGAAAAATAGAAATTTGTTCTGGGAAGGATAGAAAACACTATGGGAAAAAGGAGAAAATGCTGGTTACCAGCATTTTCTCCTTTTCCCATTGTGTTTTCAAAAGGCTTCTTTCTCAGGGGAGTCAAAAGTAGGGATTGTGTGGTAATGCGTTAAAAGACAGTCAACCCATCATTAAAGGAGGAATAGTTCACAGCATGAATGTGAATCTTATTAGAGTATACTTCACTAATCAATGTCAAAAACACTCAACAATCTGTACACTTCCAACCACATTATAAACTTCCTGTCACACAAAAGTTATCAGCTAACTTGGAAAAACTTAAAGGTAGTGAAAGTATTGAAAGTGTCCCATATTAAACCCATTACCACACAATCCCTGCTTTTTACGACCCTTAGAAAGAAGCCTTTAGAAAACATTGTGGGTAAAGGAGAAAATGCTGGTAAACCAGCATTCTCTCCTTTTCCCACAATGTTTTCTACTCTTCACATAACAAATTTCAAATTTTCAGTGACTTTTATCTTGTCCTCTGCAAATTAATGTTTTCGATTCGGACAAATCCCAAGATATTGTCGTTTGGTAATGAGTTAATCCTGAATGCTGTTTAATGTCCAAATGAATCATCATCAGCCTTGAAACATATTCTGTGCTGATAAAGTGGATTTGACAAATGGCAGTCACCTCAAAGAAGTCTTTGACTTAACTCTTTACCACACAATCCCGACTTTTAACACCCCTGGGAAAGAAGCCTTTTGAAAACATTATGGGAAAAGGAGAAAATGCTGGTAACCAGCATTTTCTCCTTTTCCCACAATGTTTTCTACCCTGCTGGAAACAAATTTCAATTTTTGAGCTAAGTTTATTTTGTCGTCTGCAAATGCTTTCAATTTGGACCAGTCTAACATTTTGTCGTTTGGTAAAGAGTTAAACCAGGGTGATAATGTTACCGTCATTCTCAGAAAGTTCTATGTCGTTTCACCCCAATTTATCGGCTCCTTTTCAGGCTATGTAATGCCTTCAAGGTTGTAACTTCATTTAGCCCTTTCCGTAATGACATATTTTAGACTCTACGAAAATTGAAAGCATGTCTCGACAACTAATTCAAAACTAATAAAAATGAATGCAAGATTAGTTCTGACTAGACAGAAAACAGGAAAGGGAGAAAAAGCAGAAAACCAGCATTCGCTCCTATTCACACAATATTTTCAAATGCTTCTCAGTCAGGGTTACTCAAATTCTGGATTGTTTGGTAAAGAATTTAACAGCAGTTTGGCTGTTTTCTTTTGGTTATTATGACTCGGGGTTTACAATTTACCAAACAATTCCTAAAGCTATGGTCACATTTACGGTCAATGCATGTAGTTGTCCGTAGTTAATTCAAACTTAGTCTGCCATATTGCTACTACGGTTAACTACGTTGAAATACTTTCAAAGTAGGTTTGAACTTGGCGATACAGATTTAGTCTAAGTAAGTTGAACTAGGTATAAGTATGGTTAACTACATTGAACTACGTGCAACATGGCTGGGGCTAACTGAGAGTATTACTACGTCTAACTATGATTAACTACACTACCCTAAACTACGCATCAACTACATCCTAAGTACATGCAACTATGGTAAAGTAATGTCAACTGTGTAAAGCTATGGTAAAATGTTGTGTTTGTGTTGGTCAGTAAGGGCAAGCTGCAGTCATTGTACTTTAAACTACTGTCACATATTACCATTATGACCATATTAGGAAATTACCGTAGTTGAACATATTAAACATATTACAGTTAACTAGGTTCAAACTACGGTCACAGTACAGTCACAACAACCTAGATAACTGTAACAAATTTTGAACATATTCAAACTATGTTCATTACTACTGTTAACTACATGTAACTATGTTCAACTACGACAGAAACGTTTAACTACGGCCATCTACAGTCATTCCCCACTACGGTCAACTATGTAAGGTGTGACCATAGCTTTAATTTCAAACGTAGTCTGCCATACTGCTTCTACGGTCAACTACATTGAATAAACATTCAAAGAAGGTTGAAACTTGGCGATATATAAAGTCTAATTATGTTGAAGTATGTGTAAAAACGTGAACTATGTTCATACTACAGCCACAGTACAGTTACAACAACTTGGTAAACTGTAACAAATATTTGAATATGTTCGAAAATTTTGTGCTTAGTATGGGCAAACCGTAGGTTCAAACTATGTTTATTACCATGTTGAACTACAGTTAATTACATGTTACCATGTTCAACTATGTTAGCTATGTTTAATTTATGGCCATCTACGGTTATTCCCCACTACGGTCAACTACATAAGGTGTGACCATAGCTTTACTTAAGCATCCTGAGGGAAAAATACTTTAATATTGTGGGAACAGGAAAAGAAATGGTGTTCACCTGTGATTTGTCCTTGATCAACAGTGTTTCCTTTCATTTTGATGACAAATTCGTCATTTCAGTCACAATTTGGATAAGTCTGAAATCTTATAACATGATAATGCGGTAAATATTAAAGTCTTTGCCACACAATCTTGAGTGTAACAACTTTGAGAAAAAAAGGCCCATGAAAACACTCTTTGATCCAATTGCAAGACACAGCTTTATTAGACATTATTTTGATTTGTTAGTTATCAGTGTTGCTTTCAACACTGTTTCAGTTAGATCACTCCAATTAGTTAGGTCAGACCAATAAGCCCTTTCAACAAATTCTTTGTTGCTAAAATGAAGGAGGGGGAGCGGGGTTCAACTCGGTCAATCTTAGATATGCAGACACGGATCCAAAGCACAAATCAGAATCAGTCACCAATGAGTTGGAAGTCCATCAAAAAAAATTTGGAAATTTAGGGGGATTCATCTGACACCCCCCTTTTCCTTTTCCTTTTTCCCACAATGTTTTCTACCCTTCCCAATTAAAATTTTCAGTCACATTTATTTTGTCATCTGCAAATGCATTCAATTTAGACTGGTCTATAAATTTGCTGTCTGCTAAAGAATTAACTCATTACCAAATGACAATATTAAATAAGGCTTGCCCAAATCAAAAGCATTTGCAGACGAGGAAATGAAAGTGACTAAAACTTTAAAATTTGTTTTGTGAAGGGTAGAAATCATTGTGGGAAAAGGAGAAAATGTTGGTAACCATCATTTTCTCCTTTTCCCACAATGTTTTCTAAAGGCTTGTTTCTCAGGGGCGTCAAAAGTAGGAATTGTGTGATAATGGGCTAAACCAGCCATCCTTTGGTTTCAAGCCCATTACAATGCCTAATGAGTTTCTTGGCATGGGTTCTCTTTTGGAAATTGCTTGAAATCGTAACAATAGTTATTGAGAAATATTCAGAGATATTGGTAAATGTCATAATTTTGATAAAAATATTTCAGAAAAAAAGTAGTTGTTCATTGTGACAGGTCATGGGGTAAAATGCTGTCGTTATTAACCCGTTACCAAACAATCCCTACTTTTGATGCCCCAGAGAAAGAAGCCTTTAAAAAACATTGTGGGAAAAGGAGAAAATGCTGGTAACCAGCATTTTCTCCTTTTCCCACAATGTTTTCTACCCTTCACAAGACAAATTTCAAATTTTCTGTCACTTTTATTTTGTCTTCTGCAATTGCTTCCGATTTGGACATGTAAACCTAAAATTTTGTTGTTTGGTTTTAAAATGAGTTAACTCTTTACCACACGTCTAATTTTAGACTGGTTCAAATTGAAAGCATTTGCAGACGACAAAATGAAGGTGACTAAAAAATTAAAATTTGATCTGGGAAGGGTAGAAAACACTGTGGGAAAAGGAGAAAATGCTGGTTACCAGCATTCTCTCCTTTTCCTACAGTGTTTTCAAAAGGCTTCTTTCTCAGGGGCGTCAAAAGTAGGGATTGTGTGGTAATGGGTTAAGAGGAAATAATCAAATGAAATGAAATATTCATCAAATTCTTTAAAATATAGTCATTTTAATTAACTAAATTAGGTTATCATGATTTTAAGGGTTTTTCAACGCAGGGGGGCTACTATAGGGAGGGCGCATTTATTCGGAGATATACAGTATTTACATGGACAAATTGTTCAGGCTTTGTGTTGTATAATTTATTTGCCAAGGATACCTTTACATAAACAAATACTGTTAGGGAGTGCATGTAATCAATAACGTATTTAAAGGTGCTTCTTACATGTTAGCACTTACTGAAATAAATGACTGAAAGAATGAGATTAATTATGGTAAGAGTAGAAATCAGTGTGGGTAAAGGTGAAAATACTGGTAACAGCATTTTCTTCTTTTCCCAGAGTGTTTTCAAAAGGTTTTCTGCTCAGGGTCATTAAAAGTTGGGTTAATCCATTTCCACATAATCCCTACTTTTGATCGATGTCCCTGAGAAAGAACTACCCATAGAAAACATTGTGGGAAAAGGAGAAAATGCTGGTAACCAGCATTTTCTCCTTTTCCCACAATGTTTTCTATCCTTCACAAAGCAAATTTCAAATTTTCAGTCACTTTGATTTTGAAATTTCAAATTTTCAGTCACTTTCATTCTGAAATTTTGTCATTTGATAATGAGTTAATAGACTTTGCAGGTGACAAATTTTGGGTGACTCTAGTGATGGACTGTATCTGTGATAGGGTAGAAAACATTGATTGTAAAAGGAGAAAATGCTGGTTCTGGCATTCTCTCCTTTTCCCATAATATTTTCAAAAGGCTTTTTCTTCTTCTATAGGGTCATTTAAGCTTGATACTGTGTAATAAGGGGTCAAGTGCATTAACCCATTACCAAACAATCCCTACTTTTGACGCCCCTGAAAAAGAAGCCTTTAGAGAACATTGTAGGAAAAGGACAAAATGCTGGTTACATGCTGGTAACCAGCATTTTTTCTTTTTCCCACAATGTTTTCTACCCTTCACAAAACAAATTTCAAATTTTCAGTCACTTTTATTTTGTCGTCTGCAAATGCTTTCTGGTGGTTGTGAGTTCGATACCCGGTTGAAGCGAACTTTCTTTCCGGCGTATTTTAGCCTCTCACCTCTGCTGAAGCATGTGAGAAAAGTAGTCGGTGGCTTTGGAAAGAAAGTAATGTAAGTGGTGAGAAAGCCAGGAAACACGTGTGCGTCACCGACCGCCATGATATGACCTTAGCTGTTAAAGTGGCGTTAAACCCCAATACAACCAAATCTACTTGGACCAATTTATATATTGTTGTTTGGTAATGAGTTAAAGCATTTGAAAAAAAATATGTGGCAAAAAAAGAACTTGCACATTATAAATAATTTTGTATTTTTGAAACAATGATTTCTCTGTGATTCAAGACTAAAACACTAGTGAACATGTGGTATAGTGGTCAGAAACTAATAATTTCTGGACTAATCCTTTACCACACAATGCTTTTATTGAATTTTAGAACAACAGCCTTAAACAGTGTGGGAAAAGGAGAAAATGCTGATCATCATAATGTCGCAAATGTATTGTATAATGTTATGCTTATTTTATTATATTTTCAGCCTCGCCTAGTAAGGAAACAATGAGTGATGAGCTGAAATGGGACTGTGAAACATGTACGTACAAAAATTTTCAAGCCTCAAAGAAGTGTGTAATGTGCAACTCTCCACGACCTCTACAAGTAATTACCGATCTAGAAAACTCTGAGCAAGATATCTACAAAGTAGCTGAACTAGATGCTTTAAACACCGGAAATGCTTCTAATAGAGAATCTGACAACAAGTGGTCCTGTGCATCTTGTACTGGTGTTAACTGGACAAATGCTCCAAAGTGTGTGTCATGTTTGATGCCAAGGAACCAAAAGCTTATGTCACCATCAAATTCTGTGCCTGACATCACAAAGTCATCAACGGTGAGGAGACAGCCAACGTCAAGTGGTGCACTGCCATCATCAGGAAGGATAACCCCAATCAGTAAAATATCTCCAACATCTCCAGGTTCATCGCAGGGTAAAGGTTCCGAACTGAACAAATCTGTGGCAGCATATGTTAGAAATACCATAAAATGGGCTTGCAAGGCATGCACTTACGAGAATTATCCGCAAGCAAAGAAATGTACAATATGTAATACACCAAAGGGACATAAATATGGTTCCATTGATCCAACTTTAAGCGAAATAGAAGTGTCCCTACAGGTCGACACAAAAAATCAGGAAAATATCCGTTCAGGGCAGAACTCACCTGTAAGTGCCAAATATTCAGTATCATCACATGATTTGAATACTGCCAATAGGAACAAATCTGGTCAGACTTCACCTTCATCTCTGTCTGGTCAGACTTCACCAAATAATAACAACAGGACTGTCAGGTCACCTTCTAACAATAGTATCCACAAACTTTCAAATGATGATCAAATTATACCGTATTCAAGTTCAGGTCAAAACTCCCCAAATAATCAGTCAGGTCAAAATTCTCCAAAGAACAACAACAGATCTGGGCATATTTCACCACAAGAGATCTCATCAGGGCAGAGTTCACCGGTAGGAACTGGAGCAGGTCAAAGTTCACCTCTTACAGCGCGGGCATCTCGTGAGAAAAAACAACATGGTAGAGGTAGAAATGAATCTGTTTTACATGACAATGGGGCAGGTGCAATAGGTGGTAATGTTGAGGAGGAGACTAGAGAGAGACGTATTCAAAAGCTTAGAAAAAAATTAAGAAATGAAGATATAATCTGGTTAGGGGCATGTGAAGCAGTAGTTAGTGGTGATCCAGGTGGGATTGAACAGTTTCTAACATCGGGTGGGGATCCAGCAAGACAACTTACAAAAGATGAAGTATTAATTTTAAACAGACCTAGTGCATTTGAAATTGGACACACTTTAGTACATTTAGCTCTGCGATTTCGCAGGGATGATATGGTGGCTATCCTCCTCACAGCCACTGATATTGCATCAAAAGGTTTTAAGCGATTACCGTCGTATACAAGTCCAGACTTGGCGGCAGAAATAAGACGGGAGATCTCGATGAACTTGAGGCAGCGCAAAGGACACTTTCCGTGTTACTTTATTAGTGATATAGCAACTTTTTCTTTACCTGCAGGTGAGTGGTAAAGGAAACCCCTTACAAATTACCTCTTAACCCTTGAAGTCTCACAACTATAATAGCCTCTGCAGCAAGTTTAGATCAAGATCAGGCTGCACAAAACATGCAGCTTGATCTTTGATCTACACTATTTCTTTTTTCACAGCTTTTTTTCTAGTATCGTGGAAAACAGGAACAACATTGTAACAAACAATATGCTTTTGGGCAACTTCAAAAAAAATGAAGCTTTTTCTCTAACATAGGATTTTGTTAATTCAAAATATAAAATTCTTATTTTTTTAATCTTATCATGTGTAGATTGTGGTTTTCCATAATCCTGCCAAGTTTCATTATTCTAACATTACGCGTTCTAGAGTTATGGACCAAAATGTATCAAAAAAAGTAACAAGTGTAACACTTTTAGTGTGACATTTTTAAAATACCCTGTTCTTCATTTGTTAATCTTGCTTACAGTTGTGAGTATATATTATCAAGGTTTACAGTATGTGTACTAAGGTATATTATTTTCAAGCTGACGTCATTTCCACCCACTTTGGAATTGTTGGAACAAATATCCTAATATTTATATACACCTACCCCTTGAGCTTAAGGGAGCACAATTTTTCATGTGCTCTGATTTTCTAAAGCTACCAGTGAGAATAGATGAAATTTAACATTCTGGGTAAGTTTTTTTTATAAACAGCAATGTATTAGAAACAATAAAAAAATGTCTTTTCAACAGACAAATACAACACCTGTTGTATAGCCTGGCTTGATCAACATGACCTAAAAATGTCACAAGTGTAACATTTGATGTTTCAGACATCAGTATTTCTTTAATCTTCGAATAACATATCACTATTTGCTATTTTCCTGATCCGGGAAGTCAAAAGATGCCAGTGATGTCAATTTTATTTAAATGAGTGAGCAGTGGACCTCGCCAGCAGGTCTCAACTGATGTCACAAGTGTAACACATTTTGAGCATGTATAACATACACATGTACAGAGCTCATTTAAATACCTACATTGCTCTAATAGTCAATGTAATACTTATGAAGCATCACAGTTCTTTCATCATGCATATTTATAGAGATTTTAGCAATTCTGTGAAAGAAATTTTAATAGATCTATAAAACTAAGATATAGCAGGAAAATGGCATCAGATATCTGTTTTATTATACAGATTCATTTCAGTTTTTTCAGTCAGATATAATGTTAAATTATTTATCTACCTAAAAGTCAAAAGATTACAATTAATTTCAAAGGAAATCTGGTGGTTTTTGCCAAAATCAGTAAGATGCCCTAAAATGTTACACTTGTGACAAAAATCATACATTTCAAGAATTAATCATTATAAATTTCTTAATTCCACAGCTAGTTAAAGAAACTGAAAAATGAACTTCAGACTTGTTGTTAAGTTACAATATAAAGGTAAATCCTTTGCCAATACATGTGAAAAGAAATTTTCAAGCTTCAAAGCATGTGTAAGAAAGTGACGAGAGAGACTTAAAAACTGACCTAGGACTAACACAGAAGTAAAAAATTAAGAAGGCTGTAATAGAAGCAAGAACTTTGTACAGAAAGTAAAACAGCAGAGAAAAAAGGATTCATCATTTGATATAGAGGTTATTTCAAAAAGAAAGCAATGACAAAAGTCTTTTCCTAGAAGAAAACTCCAAAAAATTGCCAAACAAAAGAGACACTGTGTTGATTGGAGGCATTCCATTGTTAAATGGCATCTACTTTATTCAAAGCTTAAACTGTACAAGTAATTCATAAAGGCCAATCCTAACTTTCACAGAAAATTTATCACTTTATTGAAATTGATCCCAAAGAAATGTAAAAGCTTATATCTCACTTTCAGAAGGGTGTTAACAAAAATCTTGAACAAAAATTAGGAGCCCTCAACAAGTTTGTTCAGACTAAGAACATGCCAGAAAACTGAAAACTAATTCAAGAAACTCATCAAACATGATTGTATGCTCATTTGATGATTTCCCCTTTCATATTGTGTGTTGAGAGAAAAAGTAGTTGGTTTGTTACAGATTCCATTTAACCCATTACCACATAATACCTACTTTCGAGGACCCTGAGAACGAAGCCTTTGAAAAACATTGTGGGAAAAGGAGAAAATGCTGGTCACATTTATTAAAAATATTGTCTGCAAAGGCTTTCAATTTTGACAAGTCTAAAATGTTATATTTTGGTAAAGGGTTAAATCTCTTTCACTCCTCTAAAAAGAGAGAAAATGGTGGTACACCGCATTTTATCCTTTTCCACCCAATGTTTTCTACCCTATCAATGCTCAATTCTACAATTTTACACACCTTAAATGTGTTGTAAGCAGTTTCTATTGGAGCAGGCCAATAATTTTGTTGCATGGTAAAGAACTTGAAAATAAAAACCAGGTACTGAAGTAAAATAATTATTTTTGTCATTATTACTACTTTTGTCACAAGTGTAGCATATAAGGTACCTTTAAAACTAGCCTACAGATTATGGCAGGGGCTTTAAACTTATAACAAATTGTTTTATTATGATTTGATAGTTTATAACTGTTTGCAGAATGAGAGATTCTACCACTTTCATGAGTCATTTGTGAAAAAAGTAAAACAGTATTGCCAATTTAGATAAGAATAGCTTCCCTTATCATTTTTCTTCATTGTTCCTCCTAAAGTTGAAAGGTTACTTGCAAATTGCTCTTTAATCATTTGTGATTACCAAAAGATTCTAAATGTGAAAAGAATTTGGTATTAGAATGCAAATTTTAAACAAAAACCCTTAGTTTTGAAAGTGTCACAAGTGTAACATTTTTTTTCTAAATAATGTCATGTTTTTGACACAGACCTAACAACTCTGATATTCATCATAACCAATTAAAATTTTACATATGCTTTGGCAATACCTTCATTGATATTAACATATATGTTTTTTCACTTTAGCTTGCCCATTTTACCAGTGAAAAAAACTTTGGGATGTGTCGAATGAAAATATACGGCTCAAATACTAAAAAAAATCCTATAAGAAAAAAATAAATAGATATGTGTGAGAAAAATTGTGTTAAAATGGTGCCCTAAACACTTCCCCCTAAAGCTAAATTAAAAAGATTGACATTTTTCTTAATGCCTGTGTGTAGTATCAATTCTTTTGTCAACTAACAAATTGAAAAAAATTGATGAAAAAAATATTAAAACATTAATTTTGGTCAAGTTCTACATTTTTTTTGCGTGTAGAAGTGCTTGTTCCTTGAACTTGGATGTCTCCTAGTCCAAAAAATAGAAAAAGCGCCATGATAAAACAGGTTTGAAATTTGACCCCCAATGTCACACTTTTGCTTCATATTTTTTGAAGTTGCCCTTTTCCTATGTACACTGAATTTCATACCAAAACAACATATTTTCCTTTGGTGCAAAATGTTTTTCATAGTTAATTCTTGCATTCAGAACAGCTGAAGAAAAGGTACATTTATTTGACATTGAAGGTTAACTCTGTACTTCACAGGAAAATTTTAGACATACCCAAATTGAAAGCATTAATTTTGCAGACGACAATTTTATAGTGGCTCAAATGACACACTTTTTCTTTGATAGGGTAGAAAACTTTGTGGGAAAAGGAGAAAATGCTGGTTACCAGCATTTTCTCCTTTTCCCACAATGTTTTCAAAAGGCTTCTTCCACAGGGTCGTTAAAAGTCATCATTGTGTGGGAAAGGGTTAATAGTCTTAATCCTTTACCATACAGCTAAGATTTTTAATGACCTTGAGAAAAAATCCTTTTGAAAGCATTTTGGAGAAAGAAGAAAATGCTGCTAACCAACATTTTCTCCTTTCCCACAATGTTTTCTACCGTTCCCAAAATAAATTTCAACTTTTGAGTAATGTTTATTTTGCCATCTGCAAATGCTTTGAATATGGACTATTTTAAAATTTTGTTGTGTAGTAAAAACTTAATTGTAACATAATGGCCAGGTGATATTTTTTTTTGATGTCTAATAGAATAATTGTTGCAGAAAGAGAAAATTGATTTTTTTCTTGTGATTCCGTAGCTGTCTTTTCAGCAGGAAGTTTAATTCACTTTTTTGATCATTATGAGTAATTTAACTTTTTACCCCATAAAGCATTTCTATGGTATCTCTGACTGACCCTATATAACAGCAAGGATGAACCCATTTCTTATGTGTATTTGACACTTTTGATACTGTAGAAAACATTGTGACAAAAGGTGAAATTGCTCATCATGAGCAATTTCACCTTTTGCCACAATGTTTTCCAAAGGCTCCTACAAACAATGCGTAGAAATGAGTATCTACGAAGTAAAGGGTTAATAGATTTTTGTGTTCTTCTACTGTATAAACTATTCAAATTATATCTTGACCTGTTTGCAGAGATAGAAGATTTACCACGACATGTTCAGACACAGTTGTTTGATGAAAATCTGGACAGTGATGTAGATAAAGGTAAAATTGAATTATGACTTGGATTTTTTTTGTTTGCCCAATGATTTATGATCACAGACTCTAAGGTTAGCAGTTTTTACAAAAGCAAGTAACAATAAATGACCTCAACCATCTATACTTAAGTTTTTACCTAAGTATGAACTATATTAAGTATTTCAATTACTTGCATGTGTAATCAGGAATGAAAGATTAATTCATACACACATAATTATCCTTTGTTAAACAATGAAACAGACAGTTTCAGCATTTTGACGGAAAATTAGATTTTAATTGAGCAGAAGGTCATAACTTGCACAGACACTCTGATGTGCAAACTTCAACTTTTTCTTGCTTTGCAAAGTGCAAATAGATCTATGCTTTCCACTTTCTTGAAAAGAATGTACCATACTTGGTTAAGCTATGGAGATTAAATTTATCGAGTTCTGTTTTTCATTTCATATTTTTAGCTCACCTGAGCACAAAGTTCTAGGAGTGAGCTATTGTGATAGTGCTGTGTCTGTCGTCCACTTTTTACCTTTTTACACTTTTTACCTTGTGTATACTCTAGAGACCACCTTTTTCGTCCGATACTTATGAAACTTGGTCAGAATGTTTGCCTTGATGATATCTCGGACGAGTTGGAAATTGGGTCATGTCAGATCAAAAACTAGGTCACTAGGTCAGATCTTAGAAAAACCTTGTGTACGCTCTGGAGGCCACATTTTCAGTCCAATACTCGTGAAATTTGGTCAGAATGTTTGTCTTGATGATATCTTGGATGAGTTTGAAAATGGGTTAGGTGTACGTTCTAGAGGCCACATTTTCAGTCCAAAACTCTTGAAAGTTGGTCAGAATGTTTGTCTTGATGATATCCCACACGAGTTTTAAAATGGGTCATGTTGGGTCAAAAACTAGGTTACCAGGTCAAATCTTAGAAAAACCTTGTATACGCTCTAGATGCCACATTTTCATTCCAACACTCTGGAAAATTTGTCAGAATGTTTGCCTTAATAATATCTTGGATGAGTTTGAAAATGGGTCATGTTGGGTCAAAAACTAGGTCAAATATTAGAAAAACCTTGTGTACACTCTAGAAGCCACATTTTCTGCCTGATACTCTTCAAACTTGGTCAGAATGTTTGTTTTGGTGATGTCTCAAAAGAGTTTGATAATGGGTAATTGTCGGGTCCAAAACCAGGTCACTTGGTCAAATCTTAGGAAAACATTTGGTATGCTATAGAGGCCACATTTTCAGTCCAATACTGAAAGTTGGTTAGAATGTTTTTAGAATGTTTGTCTTATTGATATCTCAAAAGTGTTTGATAATGGGTAATGTCTGGTAAAAAACTAGGTCACTGGGAAACTAGATTGAAAATGGTTCATGTTTGGTCAATAGACTCAGGTGAGCGATTTCAGGGCCATCATAGCTCTCTTGTTTCTGTAGTAAACTGTAAAGTGAAAAGGCCTTGAGAACGGGGAGTCACTGGTTTGATCTCTGGCGAGGCCAATTGCTTTCTGAGGATTGATGATACTCATTGCAACAGGAATCATTCCTCTCTAATTGTTGACCATTGGTTTGATAATGGTTATGTGGGAAAGAAGCTAGTAGCTTGGAAAAAATATTGAGCAGAGTCATGGTTTAACTCTTTACCACACAACAAAATTTTAGACTGGTTCAAATTGGAAGCATTTGCAGACGACAAAATAAGGGTGACTGAAAAATTGAAATTTGTTCTGGGAAGGGTTGAAAATACTATGGAAAAAGGAGAAAATGCTGGTTACCAGCATTTCTCCTTTTGCCACAGTGTTTTCAAAAGGCTTCTTTCTCAGGGGCGTCAAAAGTAGGGATTGTGTGGTAATGGGTTAAGAAACTACAGGGAAGCATGGATAAGTGCACTGGCCACAGCAGTATAACCTAAATTATGTTGGAAAAAGCGTTCAACACCATGCAAACAATCAATCATAAGTTGCAAGGACAAAGTGTATTCTTTTTTATTTCTGCCATATAAAATTAATATTATGATGTTAGGAGCCTGTTTACAAATAAAATCTGTATATATCTGCTTACTCGGAGACTTCACAAATAAATAAGTATAGGAAAAGTTGAATTTAAAACTCTTCAATTTTTATATTTATGAAATATTATTTGATTTTTTCATACTTTCTAAGATTTGTTCCTCGTTTCAGAACTGGCAGAGGAGTTCATCGTGAACTGGAGTTTAGAACTGACAGAGAAACTTGGGAGTCGTCTGTATGCTCTGTGGAACAGGACAGCAGGAGACTGTCTCCTTGATTCTGTATTGCAAGCAACATGGGGAGTACTGGACATAGATAATACACTGAGACAAGCTTTATCTGACAGTCTGTCTGAAGCTGCAAACAAGTAAGTATGGTATTTATCTTGAAGACGGCTTTAAAGGTGGGTATTTAGAATTTTCACATCACACCAAATTAAAAGATATATATATTATTGAAATTTATACTAAAAAACAATACAAATCATCATTAACTAAGAATCATAAAATTACAAAAAAAATTTTGTTGATTGTATACCCTTAAAAGGCTAAGTAGCCTTTTAAGCTATTTTTAGAATTGGCGCCAAAAATGAATAAAGCTTTGTGGGAATGTCAAGTGACTTGCACATGACTAATAACGCTTAAATTTTATTACATAACAAACATGTAATAATTATTTTCCATAATGTCTTCTTCGGACGGATGTTTGAAGCTTTGTCTGTGTTTTCCTGTATTTAAATGAGAGAATTGATAGACTAAAAATAGAACGTGTGTCCCATTGGTGTCAACCTGGACCGTAATAAATCTCTAATTTTTCGTGTTATCGGATGGTTTTTGACTGCTGGGGTTTTATGAAGGCAAATTAAAAGGCTATGGGAGTATAAGGATGATTTTTTTTGCATTTTTGTAAAATTTTAGTCCCAAAATCTTAAGGGCCACCTTTAACTCTTTACATAGCAACAAATTTATAATAGAGTGGTCCAAATTGAAAACATTTGCAGACAACAAAATAAGTGTGACTGAAAAGTTGAAATTTGATTTGGGAAGAGTAGAAAACATTGTGGGTTAAGGAGAAAATGCTGATAACCAGCATTTTCTCCTTTTCCTACAATGCTTTCAAAAGGCTTCTACCACAGGGTCATCAAAAGTTGTCATTGCGCGGTAAAGGATTAACTCCTTACCAAAAGACAAAGTTATTGATTCAACCAAACTGAAAGCAAATAGAGATGACAAATTAAATGTTACTCAAATGTTTGGATGAGTCTTTGATAGGGTAGAAAACATTGTGGAAAAAGGAGAAAATGCTGGTTACCAGCATTTCCTCCTTAACCAACAATGTTTTCTACCCTTCTCAAATCAAATTTCAACTTTTCGAAATTGTTTGGTAAAGTGTTAACTATTTTCACATAAAACCTCCTCTGGCAGTGTATAAAAGCCATGACTTATTATACGCCCGTCGAAGACGGGACGTATTATGGGATCACCCGTGGCGGGCGGGCGTCCGGGCGGGCGTCCGGGCGGGCTGGCGTCCGGGCGGGCGGGCGGGCGGGCGGGCGGGCGGCGTCCAGTTCTTTGTCCGGAGCATATCTCCAAAACTATTCTAGCTAGGGTTATGAAATTTCATGGGTGGATAGATCTCATCAAGGGGGAGTGCAGTGCACAAGAACCATAACTCTTGCTCACTTAATTTTTGAGTTATTGCCCTTTGTCATTTTTTATACTTGAATTTTGTCCAGAGCATATCTCCTAAACTATACTAACTAGGGTTATGAAATTTCATGGGTGGATAGATCTCATCAAGGGGGAGTGCAGTGCACAGGAACCATAACTCTTGCTTGCTTAATTTCTGAGTTATTAAACTTTGTCGTTTTTCATACTTGAATTTTGTCCGGAGCATATCTCCAAAACTATACTAGCTAGGGTTATGAAATTTCATGGGTGGATAGATCTCATCAAGGGGGAGTGCAGTGCACAGGAACCATAACTCTTGCTTGCTTAATTTTTCAGTTATTGCCCTTTGTCGTTTTTCATACTCGAATTTTGTCCGGAGCATATCTCCAAAACTATACTAGCTAGGGTTATGAAATTTCATGGGTGGATAGATCTCATCAAGGGGGAGTGCAGTGCACAGGAACCATAACTCTTGCTTGCTTAATTTTTGAGTTATTGCCCTTTGTCGTTTTTCATACTCGAATTTTGTCCGGTGAATATCTCCAAAATTATACTAGCTAGGGTTATGAAATTTCATGGGTGGATAGATCTTACCAAGGGGGAGTGCAGTGCACAGGAAACATAACTCTTGCTTGCTTAATTTTTGAGTTATTGCCCTTTGTCGTTTTTCATACTTAAATTTTGTCCAGAGCATATCTCCCAAACTATAGTAGGTGGGGTTATGAAATTTCATGGGTGGATAGATCACACCAAGGGGGAGTGCAGTGAACAGGAATCATAACTCTTGCTGGCTTAATTTTTGAGTTACTGCCCTTTGTTGTTTTTCATACTTGAATTTTGTCCGGAGCATATCTCCAAAACTATACTAGCTAGAGTTATGAAATTTCATGGGTGGATAGACCTCATCAAGGGGTAGTGCAGTGCACAAGAATCATAACTCTTGCTTGCTTAATTTTTGGGTTATTGCCCTTTGTCATTTTTCGTACTTGATTTTTGTCCGGTGAAAATCTCCAAAACTATACTAGCTAGGGTTATGAAATTTCATGGGTGGATAGATCTCATCAAGGGGGAGTGCAGTGCACAGGAATCATAACTCTTGCTGGCTTAATTTATGAGTTACTGCCCTTTGTCTTTTTTCATACTCGAATTTAGTCTGGTGCATGCCCCAGCTTTACAACTTGGGGTAAGACGGGCGTATCTTGCAACAATTTGCCGCTCTTGTTTTTAATAATACACCAATGTATTATTGTTTATTGGTCCCAGTTCTGATCAACTTCCAGTCATGAGCGTGTGAAGCCAGCGAAAACCAAACACAGCATTTTTGGGAATTTGTACTGCGATGCTTTTTCATGGAAAAATGACATTCGACAAAAAAAAAACTATGTGTGGCTTCACACGTTCATGACTGAAAATTGATAATAACCTATTGTTTTATGTGAAAATAGTTAACACTTTATCAAACAATGATATAGGAAAATGGAAAAATGATGTCACTGATGCTAAGGCATATACACATAGAAATGTTTTATTTTTATGTTCGATAAAAACAAAGTAATGTAGCAAAAGTCTCTTAAAACCAATATCATAGTGGGAAAATGTGAATTTAACTCCTATGAAGTATTTCATTTATTCTTTCTGCATAGACATCAAAAAACTATTTACTTTTGTATATGCATATTTGAAACCAAACTACTTCTGTAAACTTGGACCTGTTAACAGATTTGAGGATAAGGTGATGATAGGATATTTGTCTGTCTTGCATTTGTTTTAAAAGTGATAAATAGAATCTCACATTTGTGTTTATTTATTATCATTTTAATCAAACTCGTGGACTAAAATGCATGCAATTTATGTCAACTCAATTGATAAAAATGATAGTACATGCCATCATTTTAGCTACATTTGATTGGTTGCCTGCATTCACAACTATCTCTCAAAAATGCTGGACAGGGCGGATCAGTGATCAGTCCATGTATATATTAGCATGCTTAAAGTTGTAGTTTTTTCATGTTAACCCATTACCACACAATCCCTACTTTTGACAAGCCTGAGAAAGAAGCCTCTAGAAAACATTGTGAGTAAAGGAGAAAATGCTGGTAACCAGCATTTTCTCCTTTTCTCACAATGTTTTATACTCTTCACAAAACAAATTTCAGATTTTCTTTTACATTTATTTTGTCATCTTCAAATGCTTTGGATTTGGAGAAGCCCCAAATATTATCGTTTGGTAAAGAGTTAAGGAGTATGTACTGTTAATTGTTTCAGATTTTATCCGAAATGGAAAGAATACGAGTCCATGCAGGCCCACACAATGCATTATCCATTCAGGTATTCTTTGGAGGAAGAGCAACTAGAAAGAGATTGGGCGGTGCTTCTGTCGTTAGCCAACCAGCCAGGTACATGTAATATGTCTCCTCTTTATCAAGGGCAAAATTGTTTTAGATTTTTATTTTCACTTTCAACAATATCTTTGTTATTTCCATGGTAGACACTCACCTAACCTCGGGTTCTAATATTTGTTACCAGTTTTATTTGAAATATTCCTTGCAAGTCACTGGCTGCTCCCTCTCCACATAAACAGAATAAATACAATGTTCCAAAATGGGAGTGGAGCTAACAGTATTGCAATCACAAAATTAAAACTGCTTAACTTTTTACCAAATGACGAAATAATGGACTAGACCAAATTGAAAGCAATTGAAGATGACAAAATCAATGTGACTGAAAAATGAAAATTTGTTATGGAAAGGGTAGAAAACATTGTGGGAATAGGATAAAATGCTGGTTATCAGCATTTTCTCCTTTTCCAACATTTTTTTCAGAAGGATTATCTCTCAGGGTCATTAAAAGTCGGGATTGTGTGATAAAGGGTTAAAGAATTTTGCCAGGGCTTGATTCAGTTTTCCAATTCCAATGTTACAAACTGTGATGTGACATATCAAAACCACTGCTACTATTTCTGTCAAAGGCATGGCCCAGTTGCTACAGTGTTGAGCTTGGCATGTCCTCTACAATTACTGTTTGAGTTCATGGATGTATTTGTAATGAATATTCTAAAAAAAAAACACTGATCCCTATACTTGAATGGGTTGATCATCTGTGTGTCCATTTTTTGACATGAACATGCCAGGTATGTATGTTCCTATTGCAAACTCCTACCTCAGTTTTGCTGTCACTGCTCTGAAACTTTGTTCAAAGTTTTATGAACCACAAACATGAAGATATTTACACATTTCTCACTTTAACCCTTTAGTACCCAGACTCATTTTAACAACCTGGTGGAAGCAGGCTGTTGCAAACATTGTGGGAAAAGTAAAAAAGCAAAAATAAAAGATTTTAACTGCCGTCAGTTTTCCCAATCTGATGTTTTTTGTAAATGCATAAACTCTCAACCAATCAACAAAATTTTGGACAGGGTCAGATTGAAAGCATTTGCAGGGGACAAATGTTGGTTAGCTAGAATTATTTCTGTCTTTGATAGGGTAGAAAACACCATGGGAAAAGGAGAAACTGCTGGTTACCAGTATTTCTCCTTTTCCTACGATGTTTTCAAAAGTGCACTTTTTCAAAATTAGGGATTTGGTAAAGGGTTAAACTATCTTTTCACAGAATACAATTCAATGATTGTTACATTGACAGGTGCTAGTCTAGAGCAGATGCATATATTTGTGTTGGCACATATCTTACGAAGACCTATCATTGTATACGGAGTTAAAGTGGTGAAGAGTTACAAGGGAGAAAATATTGACTATGCTAGATTTGAAGGTGAGTATAGTTTTGAGCGTCACAGTTTGAGAGTTTTAAGTATTTCTATCACACTTATGGCTGCTCACAAAAAGATAATTGGTTGGAGAGTGCTAAAATAGTGAAATTGGTGTGAATACATGAAAACAAGAAGAGAAACATTTTGACCTTTATTTATAAAGAAATCGCTCATGACAAGCTGCTTCACCTTATATATTGATATATCTAAGAAAATGACCATTCCAATGGAAAAAAAAAGCTTACAAATTCTTTTTTTATCAGTGCTCCAAAAACTTAGGTTCTGCCTTACATTGTTCCAAGGGCCAACTGTTAAACCTTTTCTCCACAGATGCTCATTTCTACGCATTGCTTGTAGGAGCCTTTGAAAAACATTGTGGCAAAAGGTGAAATTGCTCATGACGAGCAATTTCACCTTTTGTCACAATGTTTTCTATGCTATCAAAACGTGTCATATACACATAAGAAACGGCTTCATCCTTGCTGTTAGTAAGGATCAATTAGAGATACCATAGAAATGCCGTAAGGGGTAAAGGGTTAAAATATATGGGTTTTTTTACATCTATTGAGAAACAAGTTGAAACAAGTTATTGCAAATGATATTAATCTCTCTTGATTATGCTCTCTGTAAAATACACCACATTGAGTGTGTGGGCCTATGAAAAGCCCCAAAGTTGACACTTGCTACCAGGAATTAAACTCAGGACTTATGTATATGAGTCTGAAGCTCTACCTCACAACCATAATTTTTGCAAGCCAAGGGTGACAATCCACTACACTACTCTACCCTTGGCAGATCAAGCTTGATTTGGACATTCCCCCATACGCATTTTCATTGTCTGCAGCGAGCTCTGACTGCATCGTATCAAATCGCTTGTAGCATTTCATCTTTGATAAAAATATAGAACAAGGTCGCAACCTTTTGGATAAAAATAGGAGGTAAGCACAGATACCTCCGTGGATGTGTGCAGGATCTGTAAAAAAACATAGACGAACAATATTTACAGAAAGTTTCAGTATGACCAATCAATTATCAGAGGTTTAAGGCTGTATCCCAGCACCTGACCATGGAATGTCGAAGTATGTTGTGGTCATTGCTTCATGTTGAATTATTGTATTCGTAAGCGGTTTGTAATATGATATTCCATTGGCTATAAGAAATGTGATGTAAAGGGGGATAATAACCAGCATTCAATAGGGGGCGCGTTGCGGGAATACCGAAATCGGGCTCGATCCGCCATGCAAGATCCACGTAGTGATTGTAACCTTGGCTCATGAAGATGCACAACCATGGACACCACCTGTGGTTCACTGACTATCTTAGGGTTGCTAATGTGGTTCCTCTGTTCAGCCAAAATCTCTAAGGATTAATGATAAAGTCATTATGACATTATCATTCCTCTTTCATTGAGTTATGTTGGAATTAGTATGCTTATTTGAGAAAGCTGCTCGTGGATAGGTGCACAAGTTGCCATGATACAACTGAAATAATATTAAAAATTGTGTTAAGTCATTACCACACGACAGCATTGGCTTGTCCAAATTAAAAGTATTTGCAGACAACAGAATAAAAGTGACTGAATATTTGAAATTCATTTAGTAAAGGTTAGAAAACATTTTGGGGAAAAAGGAGAAAATGCTGGTAACCAGCATTTTCTCCTTTTTCCCACAATGTTTTTCTAAAGGTTTCTTTCTTAGGCTTGTCAAAAGTAGGGATTGTGTAGTAATGGGTTAAACACTAAGCAAACAAACAGATTATTTTATTTCCTTAATTTTCAGGGGTTTATTTACCTTTATTGTGGGAGAGAAACTTCTGTTATAAAACTCCCATTGCCCTAGGGTATACAAGAGGGCACTTCTCTGCTCTGGTACCTATGGAGGGTGAGACTGATATGCCCATGGGGGCTGGGGCCCATATAGACAATGCAATGGATGAACAGATCGCCTACTTGCCATTGGTGGATAATGAGGAACATTTTCTACCCATACATTTTGTGACAGAGGTAAGAGTTGCTTTTAGTATTAAGATTTACCACTTTCAGGTTCATTCAAACTTAGTTAAATCTTTAGTAAGCAAGAAAATGTTAGACTGACCAATTTGATCGCATTTGTAGACAAATTTGGTGTAGCTCAATTGATCTAAACCCTTTCCCACACAATGACAACTTTGACGACCCTAGGAAAGAAGCCTTTTTAAAACATTGTGGGAAAAGGAGAAAATGCTGGTAGCCAGCATTTTCTCCTTTTCCCCCAATGTTTTCTGCCCTATCAATTAACAATTGCACCATTTGAGCCTCATTGAAATTGTCATCTGCAAATGCTTTCAGTTGGTCTGAAAGTTTTCCATGTGGTAAAGGTTTAATAAAAAATTTTAGATTGGTCCGAATTGAAAGCACATGCAGACAACTAAATAAACGTAACTCTGAACTTGAAATTTGTCCCCAACAGGGTAGAAAATATTGTGGGAAAAGGAGAAAACACTGGTTACCAGCATTTTCTCCTTTTCCCACAATGTTTTCAAAAGGCTTCTATCTCAGGCAGGGATTTTTTCGTAAAGGGTTAAATTGTTATTAACCCTTTACCACACAATACCAACTTTTAACGTGGACTGTGTTTAGGGTTTCCCTACCCTACCTAGAAATCTGCTGACCCTAAATTTTTTTCACTATGTTTGAAAAAAAAAAAGTTATCCATAGAATGTGATTTCTGTATATGTTCCATCTAGAAAGTTTTTAGAATAAAGAAAAAAACAAAACCCTAACTACCCTACCTACAGTGTCTCAGACTGAAAACCTGAACACAGATTTTTTTTAGGCCAGATCCTGAGGATGAAACTTTTGGAAAACACTGTGTGGAAAAGGAGAAAATGCTGGTGACAAGCATATTCTCCTTTTCCCACAATATTTTGTAAACCTTTAAATATAATTTCATTTTTTTAGTCAAATTTGTTTTGTCCTCTGCAAAAGCTTTTAATTTGGACAAATCTAAGATTAGGTGAAGAATTGATAACATTTGAAAACATCGTTCGATAAAGACAAAACAGTGGTAACCAGCATAATTATTCTCCTTTCTCACATTTTTAAAAGCCTTTATTCTAATGGTCATTGAGATAGGAATTGTTTGGTTAAGAGTTAAACTTGAAAAAGCTGGAGCATTTGTCAAGTATGCACATTTCCATGTTACAGTTTTACATCTCTGTTGATGATAGCTTTTTGAGCTTCACCATGGATCATAACTTTCACATGGGTCTGTAGAGAAAACTTTAAGCTTTTTGTTTCAAAGCATTGTAATGTGTAGTATGTACAGTTTGTAAACCAGAGGAGCAACACAGGCCATCATGGCCCTCTTGTTTCCCAATCTGCAAGGTTTTAAACTTATTCCCAAAACAGGGAAAAGAAATGCTGATATTTGTTTTATTATATACATAAACCTTTAAATGGCAAAATATTGCAAATTATTGATATTTTATTAAAAAATAATAAACAGAATAAAACAAGTTATAGGGAGGTAACCATCAACTTGTTTTTTATGAATGGCGGATGAATATTACAGCATAAAATTTTGATCAGTCAAATTACAAATAGATGCATACATACTCTGGGTTTGAGATTCTGCATGATACCATATTTGGAACTATATTTCACAATACATGTATTTAAATAGAGATTTTCCTTCTATGGTGTGTGATACTTTATTTGCATGTGATACATGTATTTGAGCCAGAAAATTTTCGGATTTATATAATAATGTAAAATATAGGTATGTATTACCTACAATGGAATGATTACAGGTGATAATCAAACATATAAATTTAAAGATCAATGAAGCCTGATCCTGGTATGATAATGGCAGTATCTCATAAAATCAGTTGGTCTTATGATTTTTTTTAAGGTACCAATTTATGCCTTTACTTAACTCTTGACCAAACAACAGAATTTTAGACTTTCAAATTGAAAGCATGGAAGACGGCAAATTGAAAATGACTCAAAAATTAAGATTTGTTTTTGGAAGGGAAGAAGACTTTTTTGGAAAAGGAGGAAATTCTGGTTACCATCATTTTCTCCTTTTCCCAAAATGATTTCAAAAGCCTCCCACCCCAGGGTTGCTAAAAGTCATGATTGTGTGGTAAAGTGTTAAATCATTTCATTATATTTACCAGACCTGTCAGGAAGAGACATTACTTCGTAAATGGATGGATTGCTTTGTGACACAAGATGGACTATTTGTTGCCATACAAAAAATGGGGAAACGCTCACTGGCTGTCAGGCAGATGGTCGAGGTCTGGTTAGATTACTATCGACATCAGGCTAACTTTGCAGACGACATGGATCAAAGAATCTCGTCCCACACACAGACTTGTTACCTTGACGGAGACAGCGATGATGAAGATTGATACGAAACATCTGACTAAAAGAGTTCTTTCATCTTACAGTAGATGGCTTCTAGAAATGTTTTTGCAAATGGAGAAATTGCTTGAACCAAGCAATTTCTGTATTTCTTCATGGTTTTGATAGATATAAGTGAAATAAACTTGATTCCATACTTATCATCTCTGCTATACAAAGCTGTTTTACAGCGTCATATGTTTCAAACTTTAAAACGAGATTTTTAATTGAGCAGATGACTTTCAAAAGAAGACCCTCCTTTTTTAAACTTTGTTTGAATGGAATGAAAGATGGAAAAGGATGTATATTCTCCTTATACCAAAATGCTTACCAGATTATATCTACATACAGACTTCCGACATGTATCTGGAATAGGAATATGGTTATTAACTCAAAATATCTTTCCAATTTTGGCCCAGTCATTAAACTGAAATAGTTTTGGTTTATTGATATTTGTTGTCTGTTATTAACTATTGCAAGACAAGCCCCAAATTTTACTCAATTTATGAATAGGCTTTTGAAAACACATTGTGAGGAATGAAGACAATCTTTGCAAGTAGCATGTTCTCTGTTTCACCTTTGTAACCTGCTCTTATGTAGCTTTGTGGAGTCAATCTTACCATTATTTTAATATGCACAATTACCATGGAGATGAAAAATGAAATTTCAAAGGAACCCTAATTATAATTTTTAATTTTCTTTCAAACAATCCATGTTTTCATTAACCAGAACAAGGTGCAATGTTTGAGTTACATTTATTTTGCCGTCTGCAAATGCTTTCAATTTCCATTTGTCTAAAAGTACTTTTGTTTGTTAGAGTTAACTTTTTTGACTTCAGTTTATGCATCCACTGAAAGGAGTACATTCAGTCAAAAAACACCAAGGCAATGTGATTTGATGGCAACTTTGGCCAGATTTCTGACGATGATCTAAGGAGGATATTCTGGTTTTTTTGTTGTTTTTTTTTGTTAGCTATATAAACTGACTTACTTGTTGGCAAACACTGGCTCGGTTACTTCTCATAAATACCACTTCATTTAATCTGATCCTGGGCTTTTCCCAAACGACAACATTTTAGACTGGTCCAATTTGAAAGCACTTGCTGATGACAAAATAAATGCAACTCAAAAATTGAAATTTGTTTTCCGCAGGGAAGAAAACGTGGGAAAAGGAGAATATGCTGGTTACCAGCATTTTCTCGGTTTCCCACAATGTTTTCAAAAGGCTCTTATCTCAGGGTCGTAAAAAACCTGGGATTGTTTGGTAAAGGGTTAAATAGCAAAATAAATAGAACTCCCACCATTATTCAGGAGGTTAGATATACTCTGGAAGTTACATGGAGGCAATTTAATTTGTGTATAGTACCAATATGTCTGTGACCATTCAAGACGTGTACTAGAGGCAGCACAATGTAATGCTAAAAACAGAAAACAGAATTTTGTTTTATGTAAATAACATTGACCTGGGGCAGTTTAGTGAAGTAGGAAATTCTTCTACTCATATTGAATTCCAAAAGAGTTTCAATTTTTATATTCCAAAACTTCTTATGTCCTAAACATGTATCTTTTATTAAATGGTCTTTGTTGTTTGGGGTAAGATCAAATTATAATGCTGAATGAACACCGAACAAAAATTTCTCTGGGGGGAGAAACCTTGAATGAAAATACTGAAATTATATTTTGATCGGACACCAAAACAAAAATCAGACATTTATTCATTATGTAATATTATGTTCACAATTTTTTGAAAAGTTTTTTCAGATTTATACCCGAATTAATCCATAAAATACCATGATAACCTTACATTGTGAATCCACTATTATCCTAGTGCTGTGGGAAAGTTTTTGAGATAGTTGTTAATTGTTAACTGTTTGACAAGATTTTATGTATATCTTGATTTTTATTACGACCATTAACTTACTCATTACTTTGTATGCTATAGCTAGACTTTTTTTATGTCTCCGTAGTTGATACCTTTGAAAAACATAGTGGGAACATTGTTTAACCCATTACCACACAATCCCTACTTTTGATGATCCTGAGAAAGAAGTCTATAGAAAACATTGTGGAAAAAGGAGAAAATGCTGGTAACCAGCATTTTCTCCTTTTCCCACTATGTTTTCTACTCATCATAAAACAATTTTCAAATTTTCAGTCACTTTTATTTTGTCGTCTGCAAATGCTGTCGAGTTGGACAAGCCTAAATTATTGTCGTTTGGTAATGGGTGAAATGGAAGCTGTAGCTAGTTACAAAGAGTTACTCTTTTTTCCATGATGGCTTTCATAGAGTTGAGAAAACAATACAAAAATTAATTGTTCCTCAAAAGTTGTGGAAAGAAAGCTATGAAAAACATTTTAGGAAAAGAATCATTTGTTTGTATTGATACTGTTTAGAATGAAATGATTAAACCTTTGTAAAATGGCAACATTTGGTGTTGTCTTAATTCATTACCAAACAACAATATTTTAGGCTTGTCCAAATTAAAAGCATTTGCAGACTAGAAAATAAAAGCGACTGAAAATTTGAAATTTGTTTTGTGAAGGGTAGAAAACATTGTGGTAAAAGGAGAAAATGCTGGTTACCAGCATTTTCTCCTTTTCCCACAATGTTTTCTAAAGGCTTTTTCCTCAGGGTTGTCAAAAGTAGGGATTGTGTGGTAATGGGTTAAATGGAAGCAGTAGCTAGTTACAAACAATACAAAAATTACTTATTCCTCGAAAGTTGTGGAAAGAAAGCTATAAAAACATTTTAGGAAAAGAATCATTTGTTTGTATAGATACTGTTTATAATGAGATGATAAAACCTTTATAAAATGGCAACGTTTGGTGTTGTCTTAATTGAAAACATTAGCAGATGACAAAATAAATGGGACTATATATATATCAGAGTTACAGGTACATGGGAGGGCTTTTCCAACTGAGGGAGGTCTGAAGAATATTTCATTTAACCCATTACCACACAATCCCTACTTTAGACGCCCCTGAAAAAGAAGTCTTTAGAAAACATTGTGGGAAAAGGAGAAAATGCTGGTAACCAGCATTTTCTCCTTTTCCCACAATGTTTTCTACCCTTTACAAAGCAAATTTCAAATTTTCCATCACTTTTATTCTGTCGTCCGCAAATGCTTTCGATTTGGACAAGCCTAAAATATTGTCGTTTGGTAATGAGTTAATGCTTTACCAATGGACAAAACTTTAGATAGGTCAAGATTGAAAGCAATTGCTGACAGCAAATAAGATGATGATCAGATGATGGGATTTTTACCAGAAAGGGTGGGAAAACACTGTGAGAAAAGTAGAAAATGTTTGGTACCAGCATTTTGTCCTATTTACACAATGTTGTCAAATGTCCTTTATACCATAAACATTAGAACTTGGGATTGTGCATTATCTCCCGCTAGATGGCATTCTATAAATACTCATCTATCTGATATGGGCATCCTGGGTACAGAGCCGAACCACTTTCCTACGCGACAACCGTTACTTTGAATTTAAAACAAAAAAAAAAAGGTTTACCCAATAAAACGCTACCTCGTGCAATTTACTCAACTATGATCACCAGTTTAGAAAAATCTGTTGCTAAAGCAGGTCTCATTTCTCCTCAAACATATTGATACGTAAAAGCTATTTTCAACATTGCTACTTTATAGAGCGTAATATTACAGTCAGCACGCTTTCGGGGCTAGTAGTGATGCGTCATATAAGACAGTCGAATCTTCGAAGAATATGACATGCGCAGACAACGGGGATTGTGTGGTAAAAAGTTAACATACAAAATTAAATACTATTTCTTTTCAATATTTTAGCCAACAGCTTGTACATATATCAAGAAACTTTAAATTTGCGTTACGCCGGCTGAAATACTGAGAAAAGAAAGAATGTGTGGAATTCTTTTGTATTGGACTTTAACCCATTACCACTCAATCCCTACTTTTGACGCCCCTGAGAAAGAAGCCTTTTGAAAACACTGTGGGAAAAGGAGAAAATGCTGGTAACCAGCATTTTCTCCTTTTCCCACAGTGTTTTCTACCCTTTCCAGAACAAATTTCTATTTTTCAGTCACCTTTATTTTGTCGTCTGCAAATGCTTTCAATTTGGACCAGTCCAAAATTTTCTCGTGTGGTAATGAGTTAAAGATACTCTGTCAAAACTGCTATTACCTGTACTTCTATTTTACCCTCAAGCAAATATTTTCTTAAGAAAGGATCTTTTGAAAACATTGTTGGAAAAGGAGAAAATGCTTATAATCAGCATTTAACCAGCATTTTCTACATTTCCCATAAGGTTTTCTATCTTTTCAAAGCAAAATGAAATAAATTTAGTCACATCTTATCAGTTTACTGCAATAGTTCCAACACGAATCATTCTGAAATATTTTAGTTTGCTAAAGACCATAGCTTAGTTAATAAGTAGTTAACTGATCTATTAAAAACTTCACTTTTGAAAAAAGAAAAAAACAGACAACAAAATATTAGACCCATTCACATCAAAGACACTTGCATACAACTCATGAAAGATACCTCGTATGATAGATTTTGTCTTTGAAAGGATAGAAAGTATTGCTGTAAAAGGGGAAGATGCTGGTAATTGCCCAAAAATTTTATAAGCCGTCTTCTCTTCGGTTGTTGAATTGGTGATCACTATCTAAAAAATGTGAAATTATACGTGTGGATAATTTTCTGTTTGACCATGTGAAATTGTTGTGGAAATAAAATTAGTATTTCCTTTGCACAAATCCCATATTGTTATATTGTTAATATTTGTTCAACTCTTTACCAAACACCATCCTTGGATACCCCGGGGTCTCCCTATTTGCTATGCTACATCGACCCCTGGGACAATTGACTAATAAAACTTTGAATCAGCCGCCGAAAATCGATACGAAACGTCATAGCGTACAGTCCACTCGCCCATCACAAAATGATGATGGAACCAATGAAAAGCCAGCATTCGGCCAGCGGTAAAGCGTGAGAAATTCAATTAATTGTCCCAGGGGTCGATGTAGCGTAGCAAATAGGGAGACCCCGGGGTATCCGAGGATGACCAAACACATTGTGGGGACAAGACTAAATTCAAAGCATTTGCATTTTTCTCAATATTTTAACAAAGGGCCAAGAGAGAAAAATGTAAAGTAAGTACGGTTTGCTTCCTTGGTACATCCGGTTGGCCCAAATAATAAAAAAAAGACAGAGAGAGAGTGTTTCACTGTGTGTTATATAATCTTGTGACAAAAAAGGGGCATTTGCCTAATGTGTCGTCTCTGATCAGTCTGTGAAGTCTGCACAGGCTAATCCGAGACAGCACTTTTCCACTGTATTACATTTTGTCCTTCAGTAGGCTTGCACAAAACACAAACTTACATAAATATGGAAAGTGTCATTCGGATAAAAATGCACAGACTGCACAGCCAGACCTTAGTTGACACTTACGTAAATGTCTGAATGACCCTTTTCCTGTGTTGCAAGCCATATTTGGCCTGCGACACGCAAAAGGGGCATTCGAACATTTGCGTAATGTATCGTTTCGGTTTAGCCTGCGCAGTCCACGCAGGGGACTGCGCAGGCTAATCGGAAGTGACACTTTCCGTTTTAATGAAATTTTCTGTTTCACACACGTCCACAGTAGGATAAAATCTAACGAAATCGTAAAGTGTCGTTTCTGATTAGCCTGTGCAGACTGCACAGGCTAAACTGAAACGATACATTACGCGAATGTTCGATTGGCCCTTTTCGCATGTCACAGGCCATTTTAATTTATCGCAGAGTAGTTTCTCAAAGTCAATTCAGTTCAAACCTCAGGTTGTTTCTAAATTCCTTGGTTTGATAACCGTCAGTCTGGTCACAAGATTCATTCCTGATGTATCAATTTACAAGCTCAGTTGGTAACGATGAGGGCTTAAAATCCACAGGATCGCAGGCTCTAATTCCAGTTCAGCTAAATTCTTTTCCAGGATTGTTGATTGTCAGTGTGACTGGATTCATACCTCCCCTTCACTGAACATTCTGTTGAAGATGCTTATGTGGCCAAGTAACCAGCGCCTGGGAAAGAATGCTGAGCAAAGAATTAAAAATGGAAATTACATATTTGAAAGCACAGAAAGTTAAACTGTTTGCAAGCATTTTCTTCTTTTTCCACAATATTTTAAAACTTTTTCAAGACAAATTCTTTGATGTAGACCACACTATGTTACCTGCACAAGTTTCATTTTGACAGGTCTCGAATTTTGTGGCCTGGTAAAGAGTATTTGGATTTGGATTCTATCAGTATTTCACTCAGTCAGGAAGTAAGTTGAGAAGTAGACTTGATGCGTAACCCTTTCCCAAACGACAAAGTTTGGACTCTTCCAAACCGAAAGAGTTTGCAGATGACAATTTTAGATTGTGAGAAAATGGCAGAAAGTTCTCAAAAAGGGTAGAAAACAGTGTGCGAAAAGGAGAAATTGCTCGTTACGAGCAATTTCTCCTTTTCCCACACTGTTTTCAACAGACTTTTACCGCAGACACGTAAAAACCAGGGCTTGTTTGGGAAAGGGTTAACTTCTTTAGATCAGAGAGTGAAATTTTAGATTTTTTAGCTCCACCGGTCGAAGGCCAGCAGGCTTATGTCATGGCCTTGTGTCCGTCCATACTTTAACTTAAATTTCAAGCATTTCTGAAACTACCCATCCAATTATTATAAAACTTCACAGAAATTATCCTGCCATGGTTTGAAAGGATTTGATTCCTTCAGAAATTCTGGTCGCCATGGCAACAAATCTGAAAAATACTAAACATCATTGAAAATCGTCTTGTCTGAAACCATAAGACCCAGGGCTGCCAGATTTGGCATTCAGCTTTATCTAATAGACCTCCACCAAGTGCCTTAAAATTAGCCTTGGGGTCAAAGTTGACCCCCTCCCAGGAATCACAAGTTTGTCATTAGGTTGTATGGTGACTTGACATAAATAATAAAGGGAAACAACTATTATTAGAGATAGTGTCTTACTATTTACCTCCCTTGATCACCAAACTGCAGTAAGATGTGATGAGTGAGGGGTATTCAATTTTTTTTTTTTTGGGGGGGGGGGGGATACAAAATGTTATATTTGTCTGAACCAAATTGAAAGCCACTGCAAAAGACAAATTCTTCATAGGTTAAATGATTATTTCTGTTTTTGATAGGGTAAGATCGGAGCACTATCTCATTTACATTCATCCTTATTACTATATAGTAAAGGAGCGCTATGGGTAAATTAGAAAATTAATGTCTCTCCGTGCTGAAGTAAAATATCATAGGACTACAGGTCTTAAAAATCCATTTAGTCAAACAACCAAATAAATAATGAGTTAGAGTAGTCCTTGAACATACAGAAAACTTATAAGTACACCCCCCCCCCCCAAAAAAAAAGACCAAACTTTTTGTAGATGCATTAAAATCGCTTTTCGGAGAGCATACCGAATGTATATTGTCGGTTTGTTAAACTAAGTCATTGTTCCTGAAAAATCCTTTTAGAAAACTGGGATTACTTGTTTAACCCATCACCACACAACCCCAACTTTTGACGCCCCTGAGAAAGAAGCCTTTTGAAAACACTGTAGGTCAAGAAGAAAATGCTGGTAACCAGCATTTTCTCCTTTTCCCTCAGTGTTTTCAACCCTTCCCAGAACAAATTTCAATTTTTTGGTCACCTTTATTTTGTTATCTGCAAATGCTTTCAATTTGAACCAGTCTAAATTTTTTTCGTTTGGCAAAGAGTTAAACAACCCACAGGAAAAAGACTTCTGAATGTATTGTAGCTGATAACCAGTATTTCCCTTTTTCCACGAAAAACAAAGTTCTGAAAGCTATCAAACACGTACTTTGGTACTAGGTCTTTGAACTATGGTAGGAAAAAGGCTAGTAACCTGATACAAGCACATTTCTTACCCACTGTTTTAATCAAAGTACTGAAAGTACTGACAGACTAGCGAATTTGAAAAAAAAATGTAGCTATAGTAAAGATAAAACTTGGTTGGTTCATACAAGATTGAAGAAAACTTGTAAAATTCAGGTTTGAGTCATTTGCAGATCCGCCGGTGTAATGCAGAGAAATGACCCTCCCCTACAAAATGACCCGGGTCATTCCTCTACGTCGTGAAATGACTTCTGGGGTCATTTCTCTACGTGGAATAATGACCTGGGTCGTTTTGTAGGGGAGGGTCGTTTATCTGCATTACACCGGTTCATTCCGGTTATTTAGTTCTGTCCGGATTCAGTCCAATCCATTGATTTTATCCAATTCTCTTTACGACGAATGTGGCAAAATGAGAAAAACTATAAATACTTTGTTAACATTCAGTTGAAAACAAATTATTTCGTTGAAATGATATATCACTAAAGATTTCTTTTTAATAGAAACATACCAGAGGTTCTGCGTGTTGCATGTACACATGACCTTTTTGTTATTGGTCCATAAAGAAATATGTTAAGACCCTTTTTCTCATAACATGGCATTTCAAAAAATGAAAACAAATAATGCTTGTTTATGGCTTTTGATAAACAATATAAATATGAAGGTTCATGAAATTTTGTCCTTTAGATCTAGTTAAAGAGATATTGGATCAGAGAGTAAAAATAAATCAAGCCCCCTTTTTCCATGATACAACATCAAATGAAAAAAGTGACTATATCAGTGTAATGTGATAAGGAACATATGTCAAAAGTTTCATTAATTTTCAAAAAGGATTTTATGAGATATATGTTCGGACGGACAAACGAACAGATAGACAGTGTATATTTACATCAGACTGCACAGACTGTTGTCTGATTTTGGATTCACACTGTCCAACAAGGGTATTTTTTTCTCCAAATTATAACTTTTTGATAAAGCATTATTCAGGTTTTGCTATCAGCTTGAAAGTTTCTTCTTACTGCAGATTAATGGTTAAGCATAATGGATTATGAAGTTAATCAACAGCACAAGATATAATTGTGCAGTAAACTGTTAAAATCTTTACAAAACGAAAAAAATCACTTGTCCAAACTCAAAGCTGTACCAGATTATGAAGATAAATTATGGCTTAATCGATGAAAACTGATGCTAAAAAGGACAGAAAGCAATTTTGGAAAAGCAGGAAGTGCTGGTTGCCAACATTTTCTCCTTTTCTCGCTATGTTTTTACGGGGCATCTTGTCCAGTTTAGTTAAATTTTGCGATTGCCTGGTAGAGTGTGAATTTACAAGACGTGAAATAATAGTTTAACTCATTACCAAACGACAAAATTTTAGGTTTGTCCAAATTGAAAACACTTGCACACGACAAAATGAAAGTGACTGAAAATTTGAAATTTGTTTTGTGAAGGGTATAAAACATTGTGGGAAAAGGAGAAAATGCTGGTCACCAGCATTTTCTCCTTTTCCCACGATGTTTTCTAAAGGCTTCTTTTTCAGGGGCGTCAAAAGTAGGGATTGTGTGGTAATGGGTTAATGCACCAGGTTCAACTACGCAATGATCTGAATAATAAATGACTGAAGATATGACAAGGGTTCCCTGGTCAGTGAACGTTAATGTTGCTGGGATTTGCTTCAAGTTACCTTGGTGTATCTATTTTTACATTCATTGGTAATGCTACTGCGTTGTGGGAATACTTGTATGTGTTTGTGTCTGATTTGCATAGGTCACTTAATTTACATAATCATCAGGAAACATCTTGTGCCTTGTCAATGCCATATTGTTCATTCTATTACTTTTTGAAGTCGACATGTTCAAATGGTGATGGTAGAGATTTTGTAGTTTTTGTAAAGTCGTCATGTATAATAGATTTAAGATAACTGATAGAAATAATTATTTTTCTGCAAGGCAATATTTGGCAACGGTGGGTTTTTTTGTTTACATGGAGTCTGGCTAAACCTGGATATTTATAGACTAGCTTCGCTAGTCTAATCAAAGCGTTGAGAACGCCGAAGTGGTATTTGTCAAGGAAGCCGTTGTGTGGAATTAATAATTTGAAACAGGAAGAGAAATATCATCCAAATATTTGCTGGAAAATCAACCAACTATGCAAATTAATACTTCTTTGGTTGAAGGGAGTATACTAAAGACAAAGATAGGATCATTTGTGTATTGATGGTCTCCCTTGATCATTAGGAGGAGGCAGGAATAATGTCCCTTGACAGTACGATGCATGATGAATAGGGAGAAAAAGCACGTGAATGATTGAACAAAACTAAGTTTGTACCTGAAAACTATTATTTTGAGAAATCTTGAGCCATTAACACTTAAAAAAATTCCCAATAATACAATAATTTATTTCGATCTGTAAATATTCATGCCCAACCAAATAGTGTAGCGCGTAATTATGGGATGAACAAGCCATGGGACGAACTGGTTTTGGAACGAAAAAACCCAGGACCAAGCAACCGTGAGAAAAACTTTGTATCATTGCGCCAATAGAAGGCTATGAGCGAGTGAAATTATTCTCAATAAAAAAAATTTCCCCGAGCGATGGTCTCACCCAGAGTATTTTAACATGCCATTTCCAATTACATATCTGAGTGCTACCGACAAAATAATATGCCAGCGAAAAAATGAATTTAATTGGGTTTATTTCCTTCGGTTTTGCACAAAATACGATACATGGTCTTCAAAATTCAATATTGAACTCATAGTGGTAGTGTTTTCGACAAATACCACAAAAACCATTCAATATTCTCTTTTGATTAAACCCTTTATCACACTATGCCAACTTTTAACGACCCTGAAGAAGAAGTCACTTCCCACAATGTTTTCTACTGTTCCCACTGCTCCGAATTTCAATTTCTGAGTCACATATATTTTGTCGTCCGCAAATGCTTTAAATATGGACCAGTCTAAAATTGTGCCCTTTTGTAAAGAGTTGATTATGTTAATTGTGGTTTATCTAGAAATAGTGAGGTCACCACCGGGTTAATCAGTTTGCTCTCGCTCAAACAAAAGTTGGGAATGTCCTAAGGTAAGAAACTGTCTAGTCTAGTCGAGATCCGACACAAACAACCGAGCCTTCTCCATGTTGAAACAGTTGAAGGCCATTGTCAACATCATATCAGTTATACCGGGGCGGCATGTGCACGTCTTTTTCCTGGATTTTCTTTTGCCAGAGCTCTGCACAATATCCTTTCGAAACCACTGGCTGCTTTCCCATACAACAATCGTCGAAACAATTGTCAGCGGTGATTCAGCATTCTTAAGAACGTTATCGGTGTTATTCTTCAAGATTTCCTGACTGTGAAAGTAACAGAACTTCTGATTGGCTAAACCATTCAGTCAGCAAATCTTGAAGAATGGTTGATGAATACGGACCCTGGATTCTCTTTTACCAGAGCTTCGCACAATATATTTTCCAAACCACTGGCTGCTTTCCCATATAACCACCGTCGAAACAAAAGTCAGTGGTGGTGATGGACTGGGAACATTTAACACCATTCAATTAAAACTCTTTACCACACAATAACGACTTTTGACCCTGAGAAAGAAGCCTTTTGAAAACATTGCGGGAAAAGGAGAAAATGCTGGTAACCAGCATTTTCTCCTTTTACCACAATGTTTTCTACCCTATCAATATACAATTGCACCATTTGAGCCACATGGAAATTGTCGTCTGCAAATGTTTTGAATTTGGTCAGGCCTAAATTTTTGTCGTCTGGTAATGAGTTATATCATTTTGAGAAATTATCGAAAATGTTCTTTGCAGATACTTAGAGACCCACTAAATAACACACACAAAAAAAAATACTTCATTGGATCTACCCCAGTTTGAGGTACAAAATCTAACCATGTAAATGACATTCAGAAATGTAATCGACCGGAAAGGACGAGCTAAAAGTGACCGCAAGGAAAAACAAAAGACTGAGATATATTATTTTATGGATCGTATTGCAGATGATGTACGGGATTTCATTTTGGTCTCCTTAGATCCTAATTCGTCCTTTACCAGATGACAAACCTCTAGACTATCCCAATTTTAGAGCAATAGCAGACGACAAATTAAAAGTTGCTATAATACTGATTTCTGTCTTCGGTAGTGTAGAAAGAACAGTGGCAAAAGGAAAAAAAAAGACAGGCTGGTTATCAGCATTTTCTCCTTTTTCCACAATGATTTCAAAGGCTTTATCTTTTAGGTTTGTTAAAGGTCAACACTATGTGATACAGAGATAAGAGGATTATTTCTTAAAATGATGGGTTTTATGAAAAATCTACAGCTTCAGTGATGTAACGATTTTTCGGGAGGGAGACTAAAACTCTAACAGAGGAATGAACATCGTCTTGTTACGATATAAGCTGCGAGTACAAAAACATGTAAGCAGAGTTTTTATTTTTGTCAATTTATATCATACGATGCACTCCAGCTTTTTTTTCCTTAACTACTTCAGCGCCAAATAATATATCAGTTCGACCTCCTTAACTAAAAAGACACTTCAGTGAAACACATAAAGATTTTTTCAGCCTTGATTACACTAGCAGGCGGTCTAAGATCAGTCCATATATTGTGATCTTGATCTATGCCGCCTACAAATGCCTTCGTTTTCGCGTTTGGCGCCGAAACAGTAAATTTACGAGAATAATGGCATTTTCACAATTTTTAATAATTTCTTGCCATATCATTGCGACAGCTCACTCATTTATACTTTCCTTGGGTTTTGTGCAAGTAGGAAGCTAGGTTTTTGCACACTGCCATTGCCTGAGGACACTCGTATGTTATCCCCCCTCGCCCCCCCTCCCAAACAAAAAGGGGGATACAAATCGAATACTGTAGCTATAGTCCCCGTAGGACCCCCTAATTTGTAGAAGTAAACACGTATAGAGACCATTTTTAAGTTTTCTTTTAATTACAAACTCTTACCTGACGACAATTTCTAGGCTCTCCCAAACTGAAAGCATATGCAGACGAATATTTCGAAATTAATACAAATAAACCCAAGTTCTTTGAAAGGGTACAGAACATTTGTAGGAAAAGGAAGAACTGTTGAGGTCCCACATCTTCTCATTTTCCCAAAAGGTTTTCGAAACCAGCCTCTCTTCGGAAAGTTTAAACTCGGGATTGTGTGGTTTAGGGTCGATTATTTCATGCTTTCCGGTAGCATATCGAGAAATAGCAGTGAAAAATATTTTTTGATCTTACACTGACCAGTACCACCAGTGAAAATACCGATTTTCACGTTCTTGTTGCCTAGGTTAATTGCGCATGCCTAACAACCAGATGGGAAATATGACGTCATATACCTTACATTTCTCGCGCTTGACGTAATATTGTAATGCGTTGCTATGCGGGAGGGGTACACCACGGGAAATAACGGAAAAGAACTGTACTGTATTTTGATAAAGCTCCTCCCAGAAAGGGTTAAAAGCATGAAATAAATAGAATATTTGTTTTTTTCGGTGAAAGATCGAAATTTATTTCATCTCGTGAACACCATCGGTAATATTTTCACTCGTGGCCGCGCCACTCGTGAAAATATTACCGATGGTGTCCACTCGATGAAATAATTTTCGAACTTTCAGGGAAAAAGACAAATATCCTCTATGTATATATTTCTAAGATTATGTATAAGACTACAAAATTTCGAAATGTTCCATATTGAAAGTATGTCCAGACGACAACTATTGTTTAGTTCAGCTAACGTGAAGTATCTTTGAAGGGATAGAAAACATTGTAGGAAATAAAGAAAGAAGCAAGAAGTCACTTTTCATGAGGAAAACGCTATAGTCTAGAAAGTTTACAAAACGAGAGATAAAAATGTGAAATACCGAACTTATGAAATGTCAGCAGACGAACTTATCACGCGGTTTTGGCTTCTGAAAGATTACATCATTTGCTCTATATCTAAACTGATGTATGCAAATGCTTTGAAATTGGATGACTCTAAAATTTTGTCGACACGAAAAGATTTAATTCTTGGACCGACAACAGAATTTTAAATATTTATGACCGTGTGAATAATTGCGCCAATATATCTACATGTATCGTCCAGTCAAGCAATGGTGCTGCCTTGAGAAGGTTTTTCTGAATTTCTTTTTAGTCGGCTGCACTTTATAAAAAACAATCAAAACAAATTGTTGTCTCATCTGAAAAATTATTTCTTTAGGGGTCGTAACCAAAGTTCAAGGCCGTGTTTTTCTTTAAAGTTTAATTGCTTACACTAGAAATATATGATCACATTATTCTTTAAACTAATACTATCTTTAAAGGCAATTATTTCAAATCTGCCTTCTCATTTAGAAAGTAACTCAATTCAAGGCTTCTATTATCAACATTTATATTCTTTTCATAGCATTAAGAGTTTCATAATGAAACATAGATCAGCCATTAAATGTCTAGAGTAAATTGTTTTCCCCGTTTTAGTACCGTCTTAACATTCTACTCTGGATTTTGCCTATCGTAGCCAATGATGGTGTCTGTGAAAAGTATGATAAGATCAGACTGCACTGACGAACAGTCTTATCTTTGGTTTACACTCTTCCAGATTATTTTAAATAGTGAAACCTTTACAATAATGCTTTGATATCAACAGATGATTCCTCAATGGTTTGTGTGAGATTTAATGCTTTACATCTCAACCATGTTCAGTGTTAGAAAATGTTTGAAGGAGCTTGCATCAATGCTATAGAGATTGGCTTTAGCATCAGCCTAAAACATCTCATCGATACATTTCAAAGAAACCCGTATACAGTCCTTAAGAACTTACAGTAAACAGTTAAGTATATAATTTTAATTTAAATGTACACAATACGTGTGGGTGTAAGGTCTAACTTTTATCTTTGATTTTACAATTTTACTGGCAGTTTATAGATCAAACCCTACACATAGAATTAGAAGAAAAATGTGTAAATGAAAGACCAATCTTCTTAGGTTTACACAAAAAAAGTATGTTAATCACGCGAACCATTTAAAAAATGCAAGTTTTCTTAATCTTTAATAAAGCATCATATATTTTTGTTTGCCATGGCTGTTTTCCTTAGAATTGTGAACTTGAATAATGTGAAGTCCTGACGATGTAGGTGTTTGTTTTCTAGTTATACATAAAAAAAATGTACTTTTTGAATAGAATGAGGAAAAATCGTTAACGTAGCTAGTTTCAGTGTATCCAAGAAGTATTTTCTTAACAGCAATAACCTAAAAAAATGGTTCAAAGATAATTCCTGTCTTGACACTTGTAAAAAAAATGACAAAAAATTCGTCTAAATATTAATCAAAAGAGAGCGTTCTATTTTCCACTTTTCTAGCTTGGGTGAAAAGTCGAAATGTAAAACTTTTTGACCCCACACCGTCCGACATAAATAATGATTAACATCAAAGCTTGCTTGCTAAATAGATTGATTATCTCCCCTGATGCGCAAATCGCGTATAAGCAAGTATGCATTTGAGCAACGGGGGCCAGTCCACCTGCTTAGTTGATCATTTTTTTTTTTGCACTTATCTATATTATGCATAACGGGGACCAGTTTACCCGCTAGAAATACATTTACCTTCCCCTGGTACAGCTTAAGTGTACATTGGTAATATTCAGTGTGCAATAAGGACGGTTTCACTTGCCGGGCTGACCGACTCCGATTTTCCAGAACTTGGTTATCTTATTAAGCAATTTGTAATAATCAAAATAAGACATAGACTTAAAGCCTATTTCTAAGACCTCTGCACCAATACTAGACATTGCTCCACAAATCCAATATTCAGGACATTGAGTTTCTTTGATTCCTCTGCCTTACATGCTCCTTCGACTCGAATTCGTCGAATTCTTGTAAGACGACGAGCAGAAACTGTGAAAGTACATTTAGTTTTTATTTAAGAAAAAAAATCATACACAGTACCATTTAACATGAACAAATAAGATGGGATTGGAAAACAAGCTTGTGGGTTATATTAATTCCTTTCCCGATGATATTTACAAAAGAAAAGTTTTTTAACCGTTGTATAAGGTGTTGTAGGTAGGGATATCTTTTTGTTTTACCCATGAATGAACATTTAGTTTTTTTGTAAGGTACCACTGTGGTTCACCATTACAGTCGCAGTGCTGGCTATTCAATCCTCAGAAAAAAGGGAAGCTTTTCCTTAGGTAGAAAACCATTTGGTTGCTAAGATGAAACGATGGACCTCAGCAAATATTTGTTCGTTTTCATCTATTGTTAGACGATTGTGCCCAAAGAGTAGATTATTTGTAGTTAATGGACAAGGGATGTTGAAAAAAAATATTGACACGAATGTGTTGTAACGACGACAGCGTCTTCGCAAGCCAAGGCTGACGATTCACCACGCTTCTCTACCCTTGGCGGATCGAGCTTGATTTTTACAATCCCCCGATACGCTTTTTCATTGGATGCAGCCAGCTCTAAGTGCAACGAATGAAATCGCTCGTAGCATTTCATCTTTGATAAAAATAGAATAATGTCGCTACCTTTCGAATAGAGGGTAAACATGGAAACCCACATGGATGTCTGCTTTTCGCTTCATGTGTATTCGTAAGCGGTTTGTAAAACGATATTTCATTGGCTTTTAGACATATGATGTAAAAGGGGGGGGGGGTTAATAACCAGCATCCAATAGAGTGCGTATCGCAGGAATCACGAAATCGGGCTCAATCAGGCAAGGTAAGATCCACGTAGTGATCGTTTCCTTGGCCTGCGAATGAATCCCAGTGAATTAAGAAGTGATCAGCTGTTTCCACCTGCCCACATTGGCAAAGAGAAGTACATTTAACTCTATCAAAGCTACTGGTTCATACATTTGAGCCATGCTCTGTGATACATGGGCCTAAACACATCATTGATGCATCATATCGCTTGCAACACGTGAAAAAGAACATTCGGACCTGTGCGTAAAGTGTCATCTCGGATCAGCCTGCGCAGTTCGCGCAGGCTAATCCGAGATGGCACTTTACGACTACAATGGATTTGTGCTACTGTATACTTGCGTAAAACAGAAAACCATATAAAAAAGGAAAAAGCAGTGTTGCCGATTGGCCTTCACAGACTGCGCAGGGCTTATCCGAGACGACACTTCATGCATGTGTTCGAATGCCCATTTCGCGTATTGCAGGCCAAATTATCAAGTAGGTATCACATAATTATCGATCCTTATTTGATTTTTTTTATCATTTTTTTTTATTTGTCTGCATCTTAGGGAAGAATAGTCTTCTGACATGCCAGAAAATCGACCGATAGTAATTAGTTTCGGCTGAGGTTAGCCTGCACGGATAGCGCAGGCTGTCCTGGATAAATACTTTTTGCAGATGCAGTAAGACCCCTTTTCACACGGCATGTTACATTTTATTGCAGGTATTTTTTAATCCTGTACCAGAGAGCGAAAGGTTAGATTAATCCATATTGAAAGCATTAGTAGATGTTGGTCATATCTTGGTATTTGCCTTTGAAAGGATAGAAAATATTTAGAGAAAAGGGAGAATATGTCAGTTACCAGTATCTTTTCTTTTTCCCACACTGTTTTTTCAAAAGCCTTCTTAGAACTTAGTATTGCGGAGATGTAGTTTGATTTGTTTTTTTCAGCCACCCGTCTGTCTGTTTGCTTGCTTGCCCGTCCGTTCGTCCGTCCGTCCGTCCGTCCGTCCGTGTCCCTACGAGCATTACATTGTGAGGTTAGGGGTAACTGTACATTTAGTCTCTATGGGGTTCATTCCGTCCATCTGGTAGGTATGGGGTTAGGGCTAGTTGGGTTAAAAAAATGCTCTTGTGGGGTTGCATTGGGTTACATTGAATAAAGAGGAATTCGATCCCACAAGGTCCGTCTCGTAAGACCGTGCATCCGTCCGTCCGTCGTCTATCTGTCTGTCTACCCGTCCGTCCGTCCGTGACAAATTTACTCTTAGAGTGACCTAAAATACTTAGCCTAGTACTTAAAGCAACACTTTATTATACCCCGGTTTCGTAACGCTAGAAACTGAAGAGCTTCATAAAAATGAAATAATCCTCTTCCAAGAAGGCAATAAATAACGTTTCGTGAGGTAACAAATACCAGTACAATGATTAACCTCTTGTGTTTAAGAATTTAAGAGTCTGCGGAATATTTTTGAACGAGACTGAAGTATATTTGGGAGGAAAAAAATGTTTCTGAAAGAAGGTTACCCATATTTGTTAAATGTGACCCATCACGCAGAGAGGGCCCATCTGAGAATTCTGTACATCAATCAGATGAAAACAGATCAACGACAGTGCACGTCAGTTTAAGTTGATAATTCAAAAATGATTGCATAGCAAGGTTCAATGACCACTTTTCACACAGAAAATATCATACACGCCAAAGAGTGTCAACCCTGGTCAGACTGCGCTATTTGCGCAGTCTGACCAGGGTTGACATTTTTCGCAGTTCCCAGAAGGTCCCTTTTTGCGTGACAGGTAACATTTTTTAATATATCTGCATATAATGCATTCTCTGTAAAAATATGGTTTAATGCAGCTGCAAAGAGTATCGACAGCAGTTCATAAAGGCTGACCTGGGTCGTAACAGTTTGCTATTGCTAAATATTTTGCTTGATAAAGGACCAATCAGCTTCATGATTTAAACGGTTCTAGACAAAAAATGGATCCTTGTCATGTAACGACTTACTTGGTATAAGTATTACACAGATTAGACCACAGGCCTCTGAAACTCCATCGGTCTATAAAGGGATTAAAAAAATCATTATTGGGCACCGTTACTATAAATAGCTCACTGGGGATTCCCTCTCTTTTGTATATAATTGAATGCAGTACGGAGGAAATCCCCGAATAAACTATTTATAGTAATAGTGTTAATGAAAGTTTGTAATATATTCAGTGATACACAGTGTATGCACCAATGTGCTATGAATGTTCGATGATCGACCAAGGATAATTGTGGTGTTCTGTAATAGACCAAAAGGGCTGAAATAGGCCTGTGAATTATGATGTATATAACTCATACACAAACAAAAATGACACCAAACATTTGTGCTGTACAACGTCATCAGAGAAATTGATGGACCTGTGGATTTTTTAATGAAGGTGACTTAAGATCTCTTACATAACAGTAAAGCCCTGAGTTTGCGAAATAACGTCCAGCAGAGGCTCTAGAATTTTTTTCCAGCGTAGTTGAACGTGATGGAATTTGACCTATTCCTTTGGTATTGATAAGAAATGAATAGATAGAAATTTGTGATCTGTTAAAAATGTAGACATGTTTAGTTTGAGGTTTCCCGCCTATTTGCTTGCAAATTTAAGCCGTCTATTCTATCTTAAGGATATTTCTTGTCTCAGTCTATTTTTCGAGAAATTTAATATTCGTTGTGAGGCAGTTTTGAGGTTTCAGTCTATTTTTCAAGAATTTTTTATACTTGTTGTAAGGCAGTTTTGTGGAGGCATTAATCATTCCTGTATCTTCGTACCAAATGCCCCCACCGCCCCTTGATGCCTACCACACAATCTCTACTTTTGACGACCCTGAGAAAGATGCCATTAGAAAAGATTGTGGGAAAAGGAGAAAATGCTGGTTACCAGCATTTTCTCCTTTCCCCACAATGTTTTCTACCATACACAAAACAAATGGTAAATTATTTTCTGTCACTTTTATTTTGTCGTCTCAAAATGCTTTCGGTTTCGACAAACCTAAAATTTAGTTGTTTGGTAAAATGAGGACAAATGTCTAATGTATGTCTATTCCTTTCACAATTTATACTAGTTACTTTTTCATGGATACATAGCTGTGCCATTCTACAGCTTTATTTTTTCTTACAATATTTTCTCTCTCTAACTGAAACCGGAATCTTTGCGATAGCACAAAGCCGTAGTGTGACACCATACAGACATGTTTGATTGTGGCGCCGCGTGAGCGGCGGCACTGTATTTTCATTCGGTGGGAAAAAAGTACCTATGGAAGTAGCCATAATTATTGTATATTCGGCTTCGAGTCATTTCATAACAAGGTCATGTCTTATCTAGGCCATTTCGTACAATTCTGGTCATTTCGTTGCCGCCTTTTCTTTTCATTTTGGTCATTTTGTACTTACTTCGATCATTTCGTTCCCACTTTGGTCAATTCATATTCAGTTTTTAATATCAAGTTGGTAATGTGGAACCTAGTTGTAATACTATTTTCTTGTGCTGTTTCTAGAATGACAACTGCTTTTGTACATAGCTGCAAATGAAATTATGTTAAATTTCGGCGAATAATGGCTATGATTATGTCTAACCTTTATTGGTTCTTTTTTTTTTTTAAGTTGAATTCTAAGGATTGTTTAAGACTTCTCAGACCATTTCTCACCGAGTTCTTCAAATATTTATATTGTTCAGTTTAGAATACAGTAATGTGCCTTTTCTTTTTTATTTTCAGAAACAACTGATTTGTGGCACCATTGATGTTATGCATCAATATTTACTTTGTATTGCAACTTTATTTTGCTTGGCAATATTTTTGTGAATGAACCTAATTGCCTATACTCCCACGAGGGGAGACAACCGAGGTCAAAAGCCGATAATTGATCTCTACTAAGTTCAGAGTTGCTAACGACCCCTGTATTCAACAAGGTGGATAGATCAGCACATAGACGTTTTGATATTGTTTTTCAAATCGGTATATAGATTTACCAACTGTCGACAGAACTTATGCAAGAGATTTTTTTTTCTGACAACGAGGAATGAACTAGAAAATATACTAGAAAATATCGTGGAAAAGGAGATAATGCTGAGAACTGGTATAGTCTTCATTTCGTGCCTATTTCCTTTTGGTCATACAAACACGGGATTGTTTGGCAAACATCAACCCTTTACCCCATAAGGTATTTCTATGGCATCTCTAATTGACCCTAAATAAGGATGGAGCCGTTTCTTATGTGTAAATGACACCTTTTGATAGTATAGAAAACATTGTGACAAAAGGCGAAATTGCTCGTCACGAGCAATTTCACCTTTTGCCACAATGTTTTCCAAAGGCTCCTACAAGCAATTTGAAGAAATGACTATCCATGGAGTAAAGGGTTAATTTACCTGTATAAAAGTCATGCCCTGTAAAAAGCTTGAAGCCACATCAGCCTGCGCAGTCCGTGCACGCTGACATGGGCCAAACTTTTTTTGTCAGTTTTCTGCAAGCCTGCAGTCTATTTCATAATTCAGTAAGTTGATAGAAAAAAATATTATATACCTAGCAGTGAAATCCTTGAATTTCCCAGTGTAATAAACTTTGATATCATCACCAGTGACGACATCAACTTTCACTTTCACTTCCTGCCGCAATTTAGGAACTACTTTAAAAAAAATAATAATAGTATTAATAAGGTATATAATAAATAGAATAGTCAACTGGTTATTTTTGATAACTCGGATGCGTCGTTAGGCGTTAAAAAAACTCGTTCTTCGCACTCGTTTTTTCAACGCCTAACAACGCATCCTCGTGAGATATTTTTCATATAAAAAATAACCAGTTGATTATCCTCTATATCCATTATATGGATCCATAATCATATAATGAATTGCTTGGTATTAGGGATCACGGGGATGCATTAAACCCCCTTTTGTCAGAGAATGACACGTATGACTGGGACAGCTTTCCTGATCGAAGAAACAACTCAGCCAATCAGACTGTTAGTACTTAATTATGCCCTTGAACTCTTTACCAAACGACAAAATTTTAGATTTGCCCAAATTGAAAGCATTTGCAGACGACAAAATAAAAGTGACTGAAAATTTGAAATATGTTTAATGATGGGGAAGAAAACATGGTGGGAAAAGGAGAAAATGCTGGTTACCAGCATTTTCTCCTTTTCCCACAATGTTTTCAAAAGGTCCCGTTTCACAGCGCTGTACACCGAGCATGTTAAAGAACCAGGCGAAGCTCTCAGTAGTTTCGACCTGTATTCTTTCTCAGGGTCGTCAAAAGTAGGGTTTGTGTGGTAATGGGATAAAGGTGGCCCTTCAAATTCTGGGCAAAAACTTGGCAAAAGTACAAAAAAAGTCATCCTTATACTCCCAAAGCCGTATATTTTTTCTTCATAAAATCCCAGTAGTCGAAAACCATCCGACAGCAAGAGACATTAGAGATTCACTACAGCCTAGATCGACACCAACGGGAAACACGATTTATTTTTACATGAGCAACTGGCTCATTCATATACCGGAAATACACATACGAAGCTTCAAACATTGCCTCCAAAAGAGACATTGTGGAAAATAATTACATGTTTGTTATGTAATGGAATTTAAGCGTGATTAGTCATGTGCCAGTCATTTAACATTCCCACAATATTTTTTTGATTTTTGGTGCGAAATCTAAAAATAGCATAAGAGGCTAGGTAGCCTTTTAAGGAAATACCATCAACATTTTTTCCGTATAATTTCATGATTCTTAATTATTGATGATTTGTATTGTTTTTTCATATAAATTTCAGTGATTTATATATTTCTTAATTTGATGTGATGTGAAATAGCCACCTTTAACGAGAAATCCATATTTTTGCTATATCATTTTTACATGTAAGTATGTATCAATCAATATGTCATTGACAATACATTTACAAGGACTTTTCAATGTCAAATGTTTCCATTTCTACTGCAGAGGTTATTAAGTAATCGAAAATGAAACCTTGTTTAAAGGATAAAATGACAAAGCCTACAACAAACAATCTGGTCTTTTTGGGAGATGAGCATTGAAAACATCGTAGATGAAGAGAAAATTCTGGTCACCAAAGCATTTAAAAGCTCTTTCCGCCGGATTGTTTGGTAATGAGTTAGATCTAGTGACAACCAGTTGCAAGGTAAAGTCCAGTACTTGGAAAAAGATGTTAATGCATCTACTTGATACAATCAGACATAAGTTACGCATCATCAAAACTGACCAGCAATAGCCCATGTGCTTAGAACAGCATTACATATGCCCACAATTTGCCATGTCTGGGTTTCAGAAAGCTTTCTCGTGATCATCCTTTCATTTGGCTCATAAATCAGCCTGTTACTTGTCTAGTAGGTCCGTGCATAGCTTAAAAATATACCAAATAAAAGGTTATCCATTATGGAAAATATGACTAAATTTGTCCGGGTGATGCTTAACCCTTTCCCAAGCAACAAAATTTTAGACTGGTCCAAGTTAAAAGCACTTGCAGGCAACAAAATAAACGTAACTCAATAATTGAAATTTGTTTCTAGAAGGGCAGAAAACATTGTGGGAAAAGGAGACAATGCTGGTTACCAGCATTGTCTCCTTTTCCCACGATGTTTTCCAAAGGCTTCTATCTGTGAGTCGTAAAAAACAGGGATTGTTTGGTAAAAGGTTAACGTATGTCTGACTGTATACTTAATCATCCGTATGTTATCGTTTTCCCACAGTGGTTTTCCCCTGTCCTGTCAAAGACAGATTCCAGCATTTTTGACTAAATGTAATGATTCGTCTGTAAAATGTTTTTACTTCGAACAAACTTAAATTTTCAACAGAGCCAGTCTTTTTTACCCTATTCAATCGATTGTCTGCAAAGTGCTTTTAATACAGTTAAACTCAAAATAACAAAATCATTTTGATCGCATTGAACCTTTGGGCTGCTTTGCGCCACTTACAGTACCATTTGCGGACAGTGCAGATCAAGATCAGACTGCACAGAACGCGCAGTCTGATTTTGATCTACTCTGACCGACAAGGATTTTTTTTCTTAAAAAATTTGAAGTAGTCACATTCGGGCTTTTTACTATCGGCTTGAAAGTTTCGTTTAATATTTATCTCATTTCCAAACGACAAAATTTTAGGTTTGTCCAAATTGAAAGCATTTGCAGACGACATAATAAAAGTCACTAAAAATTTGAAATTGGTTTTGTTAAATGTAGAAAACATTGTGGGAAAAGGAGAAAATGCTGGTTATCAGCATTTTCTCCTTTTTCACACAAAGTTTTCTAAAAGCTTCTTTCTCAGGGTCGTCAAAGGTAGGGATTGTGTGGTAATGGGTTATTAAACCATATAAGGGTTAATTTCTAGATTTCTCGTCCGCGAAAGTTTGAGGTCGAATTTGTGGTCTGAAAAAGGGGTCAAATATCATTTACGGCGAGCCGATGTGGGTATGTTACAGGTCGCTACAAGCTTTTGGCCCTGGAATCGATTTTTTTACCGCAAGGAGAGGGGACGCTGCAGCTCTGTATAATCGAGTGTTGTCTCGGTATGTGATCGGATTCTTTTTGCAAATTTGAATACATGTAACAGATATGTAAGCGTTATTTATTCATTTATTTATCATTTTCTTTCTGTCGGTCTTTCTTTTCTTTTCTTTTCTTTTCTTTCCTTTCCTTTCCTTTTCTTTCCTTTCCTTTCCTTTTCTTTTTCTCTCCTTTCCTTTCCTTTCTTTTCTTTCTTTTTTTTTATATTTATTTCTTTACTTATTTCTCATTTTCTTTCTTTCTTTCTTTCTTTCTTTCTTTCTTTCTTTCTTTCTTTATCATTTGTTTCCGTCTTTCTTTCTTTTTTTTCTTTCTTTCTTTCTTTTTTATATATTAATTTACTATCTATTTATATTTTTTGTTGTAAAATTTCCCTTTTTTTTCCATTTAATGTGTATATCTGTAAAATAGATACAATATACACAAGTAACTTTGATACTTACGCAGGGGCATCTCTCAACTCTACGACAGGTTTTACACTTTTCAAAATTAAAATCATTCTTAGGCGACAAATAAAGTATTTCGAGGACGTATCACAACAGAATTGGCTATACTTTGACAATTTTCAAGTAAAATCTTTACAAAACCTAATAGTATGCAATTTTTGTTTCTTTCAAAACTAGCCCTTAACCCTATCCCAAACAAGCCCTGGTTTATACGAGTCTGCAGTAAAAGTCCTTTGAAAACACTGTGGGAAAAGGAGAAATTGCTCGTAACGAGCAATTTCTCCTTTTCCCACAGTGTTTTCTATCCTTTTTGAGAACTTTCTGGCATTTTCTCCAAATCTGTAATTGTTGACTGTAAACTCTTTTGGTTGGAAGAGTCCAAAATTTGTCGTTTGGGAAAGGGTTAAATCTATGTAAGAGAGAGAGAGAGAGAGGGAGAGAAAGAAAAAATAACGAGTCATACTATATTAAATTGGGGTTTAGTGCATCTAAAAACAAACAACAAACAAACAAACAAACTAAATGACGCATATCAGCCTTTGCAGACCAGTTCTTTGTTTGATTGATGTAGTCTTTGAGAGGCTTCAAACAAAGTAGGAAGAGGAAAAAAAATGCTTGTCCCCAGGATTTTCTCCTTTTCCCACAATGCTTTCGAAAGGCCCTATCCACAGGGTCGTTAAAACATGGGATTGTCTTGTAAATTCTTAAAGACCACTTCAGAGTAATTATTTGAAAATCAAATTTCAATCGGTTAATGTATCGAAGCATTTTTTTTTTTTCGGCTAGGTTCATGCTAGATTTTGGCCAAGCTTAGTAGCAAACTCGGCAACGTGCACGGCTTGAAATCCAGGGTCGGAGGTTCAATTTCCAGCTGGGCCTAATTCTTTCTGGAAATCGATGGAGATCATTTCGACAAGATTCATCCCTGTTCAATACTTAAATATCGTTTTCATAATTGTTATCTGCAAACATAGCCAGTGGTTTGGAGAGAATATCGTGCGAAGTGCTGGTTAAAAAAAGGCTTGGACACCAATATTGAACATTTTCAAAAACAGGCCTCGTCAATCATGATAATGTTAATTTTGATCCTCACTTAGTTATGTATGTACCAGAATCTGAAACCTTTGCAACATATCTAGACTATTCTCACTTTGCTCTAAGCTTTGAATTCTTACTTTGTCCACGCCTATTCCTACTTTGCGCACAGACCATATCTGACCACAATACGATGTATCTCCCTTGAGCAATTCTAGAATTTTCCGGTACAATTCCGGAATCGGCGGACAAAGTAGGAATTCCTCTTTGCGCAGGACAATTCCGGAATTGCCCCGATTCTTACATTGCGCAGAACGTATACATTTCACCATAGGAGTTATTCAGAATTTTTTGGCCATGGATCAAAATCTTTATTTGAAAAGTGACAAATACTAATAAACACAATTTCCGCTGGACTGTTCCTCTCAACCAAACGACATAGTTTTCTGAGTTAAGACAGCAAAAACCGTTTAACAATCGGGAACACTGTCTTTTGTCATAAGACCAGATATGACGTCACCCGACCAATTTGAATACTATCCCATGAAAGAGAATAATCATGTGTTTACGATCATGTGACATTAATACAAATCTTTTTGCAATTTCAAGAATAAATCTAAAAAATACCTGTAAGGTAATACCATGTCTTCTACATTTTTCTTCTCTATGTATAGATAACCGCCTTCTGAAGGGGTCTCAAGCTCGCCAAAGGCTCGCTTTTTAACATATTTGGTTTTTGGCTCGTTTGACAAAACTGATCTCAATTGCCTGCCTATGTCAGATTTTATATTTTTCTGGTGCTGTACTGTGAAAAGTGAGATGAACTGTTTATAATCCAATTTTCATTTCTAATTCGATACCATTTGTCCAAACCCATTGGGGTTTTTAACTTATTAAATGACTAAATTTTAGGTTTGTCCAATTCGAAAGCATTTGCAGACGACAAATTATAAGTGACTGAAATTTTGAAATTTGTTTTGTGAAGGGTAGAAAACATTGTGGGAAAAGGAGAAAATGCTGGTTATCAGCATTTTCTCCTTTTCCCACAATGTTTTCTATAGGTTTCTTTCTCAGGGGCGTAAAAAGTAGGGATTGTTTGGTAATGGGTTAATAAAAACAATATGTATATATAATTAGCGGCACTGTAGATTAAATTCGGCAGTTCTACCAGAGAGTTTCTCTCCTTAAGTAATGGCTCTTGGGGCACAGATGCCGCGATTTGTGCCAAATCTTCTCTCGCCTCTTTTTTTAATCGCTTTGCTTTGTCTTGATTTCCACACGCCGTCATTTCTGTGTTAATCTAGTTGTTACGTCTTTTCGTCTCTGTGCAGTTAATTTTTGTAACAGTTACACTTTGCTGTATGTATATTTTAAACCAGACCACAAACTGTAGACTTATTTAAACTGAAAAAAAAAAACGGCAAGCTCAGAGTTCAGTCTGGCTATAGAAAATGTGTCCTGTCGTCGCAATGACATACTCGAATGGATTTGGACGAGCTGGGAAACATACCGGAGACTTTAGGGTTTTAGGTTCTTTACGTTACCGAGGGAGCTTTCGGGGCCAGCACTGCTTTATCGTGTTCAAATATTTGCTTAAAAATTCGCAAAAATCTGCTAGTGAGTACAGACCCTATTAACTAATACATTTAACTCTTTACCACACAAGAAAATTTTGGACTTGTCCAAATTGAAAGCATTTGCAGACGACAAAATAAAGGTGACTGAAAAATAGATTTTTTTTCTGGGAAGGGTAGAAAACACTGTTGGAAAAGGAGAAAATGCTGGTTACCAGCATTTTCTCCTTTTCCAACAGTGTTTTCAAAAGGAATCTTTCTCAGGGGCGTCAAAAGTAGGGATTGAGTGGTAATGGGTTAATCTGCGACTGTTAAATGCGTCTCGATGTATTTTTGTCGGAAAGAGTCGGTTAAGATCTGACTGTACAGAATGATGGAAAACAAGGTTAGATAGATGCAGATTAAGTCGATGCACTGAGTATAATCCATGGAGCTTCAACACATCGGAAAGTAAACAGATTAAGGTAGTGGACCCATAATATTTCTAGTGCAGCATGGCATAAAATTTCTTGACAGATGATACAGACAGATTTATATAGATATAATACTTTTACATATTTTTAACCGACCAGAAATTCCCATGGTGTCTATCTTGAAATTATTTGTAGATACTTTTGTTAGTTTCCAGAAAAGGGTGGTAATTGTCATGTCACTTTGTAATGAGAATATAGTGGTTTTAGATTTATAAATGATAATTCTAGGAAGGACAAAAAGGAATAGGTGACTCGGTGAAAGTGATACAATAATACTCATTTTTAATCTTAGCAAATTTTGTGGGATAATATTATAGTGGAAATAGCTGTTTTCTATTACGGGTCCACTTTTTTAAATTTACACTTTACCAGTTGACAGAATGTTCGACCTGAGAAAAATGAAAAGCATTTATAAACAGTAACTCAAACATGTCTGAAAATGATTTTTCTATGAAAGGTTAGAAAATAATGGGCGTCAAAAGGGTAAACAAACTAACGAAAGGATTGCTGGTTATCAAGGGTTTTGTCATCTAGCCGTTAAATCTCAGGATTGTGTGAAAAGGAACAAGACGAACTCATCTCCACATAAGTAAAATTTAGACATGCACAAATTGACAAACAAACGATCTGTCAAACGGGGCTCAAATGGTTTGTCTTAACCCTTTCCCAAACGATAAATTTTAGACTCTTCCAAACTCAAAGAGTTTGCAGACGACAATTTCAAATTTAATAAAAATGGCAGAAAGTTCTCTAAATGGGTAGAAAACACTGTGGGAAAAAGAGAAAATGCTCGTCACGCGCAATTTCTCATTTTCCCACAGTGTTTCCAAGACTTGTACTGCAGACACGTAAAAACAAGGGCTTGTTTTGGTTTAAAGAGGAGGAAGCATCGAAAGAAAAAGAAGAAAATGCTGTTTTCCTGCGCTTTCTTCTTTTCCAGTGATGTTTTCAAAAATCAAAATCCTGGTCATTAAAAGATAGGGCCGGTGTAATGCAGAGAAATGACCCCCATTACAGAATGACCTACGGTCATTTCTCGACGTAGAATAATGACCCATGGGTCATTTCTCTACGTCGAGAAGTGACCCCCGGGTCATTTCTCGACGTAGAATAATGACCCGGGTCATTTCTCTACGTCGAAAAATGACCCATGAGTCATTCCTCTACGTCGAGAAATGACTCGGGGGTCATTTTGTAATGGGGGTCATTTTTCTGAATTACACCGGCGCCGTTCAATATTTATAAAAGGTTTATTTATCGGAATCAGTCCCTATCTTGGCATGTAGTCATTGGCCTACTCGGCGAATACGCTTCTTGTCAAGCTAAATCCACCCAATCCCATTTACAGATTTAGATATAAATTGTTGTCACTTGTAACCGGATACAGCTTACAAACGTCATACAGATGATAACTTTTCAATCCGTTGTGCCGGGCTACTTCCGCTTGTTATACATTTCTCATCTGACGTTCCTTGTTGGAGGTGGTCTGTTCTTTCCGTATAGTAGTTTGAAGCATGTTCTCGGTCATGTACTACTAGTTATGCCACTCAACAAAGAAAAAAAAACCTAGCTCTATGTCCATTGTGCCTTCACCTAGTGCAGTAATAATATGATGGCATGGTCGCTTTGCTATATTGAACTCTGTCTTTTATTATGAGACCACATATGACGTCATCGAAGTACCGTTTTGGTAAGATTTCACATTTATAACCGACGCTTCTTATTTGTCATGAGAAATTTACACGAGCCACTGTAATCTCGTTGTCTGCTCATGTCATATTCTTCTCAGATTCGCCCTGCCTGCAATGATGGATCCCCATCCCATATCTATGGGAAAAGTAGGGCATAACCGAAGCTGTTTCCCAATCCTGTAAAGGGCCTGTGTTGATAAAAAAGGCCTTCGCATAGGTTACGTGCTAGCTGATCACAATGAATCCCACCAGGTAGCATATAACTGAGTGAACTTTTATTGTGTAATTCAAAGTAAGGGTTTTCGCTTTGAAAAAATACTCCGGTTCTTTACTCTAAATGCGCAAATCAGCCATCTAGCATAAGGTAGTGATTGTAATCTATTAGCGCAAGAATTATTAATAAATTGACCTTCCAAGCTTCCCACGAAGGAAATGCCACCAGACGATATATTTTCCCTGTTATTTTATGGATAGTTTATCCGATTATTGAATAATTATTGCACTGTATAGAATAACATATACCATGTACAGTTTGTGTCGAGTTTGGTAGGATGTTGCTAACTTTGAAACCTTTACCCATACCCCGTTAAAGTGGGCCTATTTACATGTATCTTTTACCATAAATCCAGCTGAATTCAAATTTGTTTCAATCAGTCTGACAGAAAAAATTCATTGGTATCAGGTGATAGTACAGTTAGATAGAAGTCAAATGAGGGTGGGTGCCAGAAACAAAAGTGATGCAGATTTTTTTTTCCAGACCACATTTCGTTACCCCACCCACTGAAAGTGCATTAAATTAAATTATTGTGTTCAAACCACAAAATTTCAATATCTACAGGAGTATATTGATTACAAATAGGTCTACTTGACAGTGAAGCACATAAGCAATGGTAAAATTTAGTTTTTACAGGAGAAGACAAACTACATCGGGTGGCCTGGTGTTACCCCACCCACCCAATTTGCATAATATTCATTAAATATCATGGACAACTTTGTGTTTCACTTTCTTGTGAAAGGGTTTGATGAAAACTAAATGCTTACCATTGTACCAAACTGCAGCATTGTATACATATTATGGTATTGCTTATCTTTTACCTCACCCACTAATGTATATGTCGTAGCCCAAACTAGGCAGATCCGAGATCTGCCTAGACCAGACTGGAATTCTATTTTGGTCTGTGAATAAATCTAGCCAGTTATTTTTACACATTCATTGTGAAGACTGCTAGGAACATTTATTAGGTATTTTACGCCATGTGAAATTGACCAGACTTGATTCAAAGTCTTACATAATTGTGGATTTTAATAGGCACCATAAATTTAAAAGATTTTGTCAAAAAGATGACATGTTTCATTGTTTGTTTCATTATTGTGAACATAGGAAAAGTTCAATTTACATTATAGGCAAATTGTGGGTAGGTACGTTTATTAGCATATAAAAAAAAATAGAATCTGCACCACTTTCAGATCTGGCATCCATGTTTAAAGTGCCTCTAATAGGTTATTGTAACTCACTGTACCGTTTAAATTTTTCAACAAGATGGATCGAAATAAATAAGGCCTTTTTAGGCCAGGGAATCCCTCTCAAGGGATTCCCTTGCCTATAGGGATCGTAAGCTGCCTATTCAGACAAAAATGTTGGACGGTGTGTCCACTCTATATCGCTGAGTCCGCCAAAACAACTAGTTTCCCAAGTATATACAGAGATTGCTTATCAAACGGTGTAAATGCTTTCCTATCCTCAAAGCTTTCATCTGCAAAATGCCATGGAATTGCAAGGGTATTACGACCCTTTAATAACTGACGAGTGTGTGTTTTTTATCCTGTTTTTGTCATTAACACTGACCTAATAAACTTAGCTTTATCCGACAGTTATGTATTCCTACGCGCTATATACGATTAATATCTATAACGCTCTCTCTTGCACTCCGGATCATTTACATTCATGTATGGTGAGAGTAACGAACGACAACTCTGCTCGGAATTTGTCTATAACGTTGTGTTGACATTTGAACATATGTGTCACAAAACGCTAAAATGCGATTGTAAATAAAGCAAACTACATATAGAATATTGGCCCGTGTTATGTTTATCACTTTTTCTTATGTATATCGACTAAATCTAGGGTACTTCAGCGGAATGCTGGAGAAATCGGCCCCTGGAGAAATCGTCCCCAAACTGCTTGGCCCGTGTTATGTTTATCACTCCGGAGAAATCGTCCCCTGGAAACGATTTCTTTGGTGAAATCGTCCCCAAATAAAATTTTAGAAAAATCGACTCCAACATCAAATTTCATCCATATCGTTAATCAAGTTGTCTATAAGATAATTTTTGAAAGTTCGTTGTCTTTAGTATGTACATTATGTGTATTAGTTACCTTTATCCAAGCGTTATTTGGTAGTTTTGTCATTGTTTATACTGCCTATTTCACATTGATAGGATGTATTTTACATCTTTTACACCTGTCACAAATAGATTACATCTGTGTGATTCTAAAAATGTCTTTGATTGACTTTGATTTGAAACCAATTAAATGCTTATAATTTTTTTCTGTAGTCGTTCGCTTGTCATTTAATGTATTTTTTTTATCTCTCTCTCCACAAGTGTCATATGACATAACTGTGACCATTACCATTTAGCAGGGGCATCTGTGTCTCTGACACACATATTTCTAGTGTTCACTAGGGCTCGTGTGCATCCGAATATTTCCGGTCCATAACTTCTACAATTGTGGATGGATTTCAAAATAATTTGGCACAATTGACCTCCATCACGAATAAATGTGCCATTTGAAATATCTATTGAAGTAGGTTGAAGATCAAGGTCACACTGAAGGCCAATTTTTCGTCCGAACCATAAGTCCTACAGTTTTGGATAGATTCCGTTATAAATTAGCATAATGCATTGTTCTCCATCATGAGCAGAAGTTCCCTTTGAAACATTTATTCAGGTCCAGGGTCTAGGTCAAGCTTGAGAGTCAAGTGTTCGCGGGCTTGACACAGGTTGTCCTTGGACAACGATTATGAATTAGGATTAACGTCTTTTTATATTATGTAGATATAAGTATCGAAGCTCAAGTCACCGTGACTTGTCCGTAAAATAGGCAAGTAAAATAGGTAAACTGAGCCTAATCATTTTCCCAAAACAATCCAACCTTTTCACACTATTTTACTGAGAAAATATTTTGGCTAAAAGAGAATTTGCTTGTAACAAGCAATTCCTCCCAATTTCCCCAAAATCTTACTTTTCAATATACACGAAGAACTACTTTGGATTTTCATCTACAACTTCCTTCAAATATGACCAGTTCGAAATTTCGTCGACTTGTGGAAGGTAGAGACAACATGACCAACTGCCATATCACTCCAATCTTTATTATTCATTACATTTTACATTGATATCTATCTTACATGTATTTTCATTGAAATCAATAAAAATAAATATGTTCTTGCGTCATGAATGTAAAAAAATAACGTCATTCAGGACTACAAGACATCACATGTCTCAGAAAATTTAGACGCACCGATTGAATAGTTCAATTTTGACTTGGGCTTGTTTACAAGCACGACAGATTACTAAGTATTCTAAGCCATTATCAAGCACCCCATAACTGTGAGCACATGCCTAGCTCTGGCTTAATTAGTTTCTAGCTGGTGCTTTCTAGTATCAGTTCAAAATTTCCTGTTAAAACTAAGAATTCCAGGGGCTTAGTGGAATCCGCTTGTATCCCTGTCCGTCTACCTGTTTGTATTAATTAAAATTGACCTCTTGTATTGTTTTGTATCCTCAATTTCCTGGCCTTCAGTACTATCAGTACTTTGATTTTTATCTAGGCCTCAGCCTATTTGGAATACTATCAAGTACGAGGTAAAGCGTAAGAAAGAGGGCGGAGGACGGTTGTATGTTATGGAGAGCTGTACTTCTAACGATAAAAATGACTGGCATTTAAAGAAATAATGCGAAAGAGGCACTGTAATGTTAATGTTCAAACTTCTCCTGTCTTCCAAAATGAAGAAAAATAATGAAAATGAACTACTACGACCATTTTTCCCTCATTTGTGTGTGTATCAGACCTCTCCAAAAGTGTTGAGTTTAAAAGACAGACTGCCACAGAATTTGCTGTCTAATTCTATTTCTTCTAGCGCAATAGTTCTGATACACAATCTGTTTCGTCGTGGTTTTGTAAATAAAGCGAAATAAAAAAAAAAACTAAACAGAAGATAGACGTGGTTTATCTTTATAAATGACGAATTTCAGAAAAGATTTAATTAGTGATTTGCCATGGGTGCAAATAACCTCTCTAATTATTGTAGTGTTTTTATTAAGCAAATATTCGAAGCAGAAGAAAAAATAAGAATTTCGTTAAAAAAGAGAATGAAGACCGCCGAACAAGAACATGCAACTTAAAAAAGCGACAAGTATGTCAAATTACCGTCATGTAAAGCATATGAGGTTTCTAAGGCCAGTTTTCTTTGCTCGTTTGTTTACATGTACCAAAATATATTGAAATTGAAAGCTAATAAACTATGTGCAAACATTGCAAATATTGATGCTGACCTCTTTTGGCTTCTTTTTTAACCCTTTCCCAAACGACAAATTTTAGACTCTTCCAAACTCAAAGAGTTTGCAGACGACAATTTCAAAGTCGATAAAAATGGCAGAAAGTTCTCCAAATGGGTAGAAAACACTGTGGGAAAAGGAGAAATTGCTCGTTACGAGCAATTTCTCCTTTTCCCACAGTGTTTACAACAGACTTGCACTGCAGACACGTAAAAACAAGGGCTTGTTTGGGAAAGGGTTAAAGAATCCAACTTGTTGTAAGCTGAGTTAGAGTTATCTTTTCGAAATAAGATGTTAATACAACTCATAGTTGGACAAGGATCAATTTCTTACTTTAAAGAAAAAAAAATCTGAAAATAAATTTTATTCACTTTACCGAGTAATTGGTTTTAGGGCAACGCAGAAGTATATCAAGTTACCAATTAGTGCAAGAAAAGGATTATCACTTACCATGTCTACTCGTTACAGTAAAAAATTAGTGCAGTCGGATCTTGGTTAACCCTTTACCCCATAAGGCATTATTATGGCATCTCGAATTGACCCTAAATAGCAGCAAGGATGAAACTGTTTCCTATGTGTATATGACACCTTTTGATAGCATAGAAAACATTGTGGCAAAAGGTGAAATTGCTCGTCACGAGCAATTTCACCTTTTGCCACAATGTTTTTCAAAGGCTCCTACAAGCAATGCTTAGAAATGAGTATCTATGGAGTAAAGGGTTAACAGTTGCTGTTTTAGTACATGAATGAGCCGAAAACGGGTCCATATAGGACTGTTTTTTGACCAGTTGCAAACTTCTATTCATTTTTTTCTCTAGACTAATAGTAAGAAGTAGGTCTGAATGCTAAAGAAACCTACGCCCAAAAAACTAATGAAGCCTTCTATGTGAGATGTAATCTGCCTACAGCATGAAGAGCTAACGATGTGATAAATCAAACAGCCTGTACATGAAAGAAATTGAATTTCTGTGTACAGAAATTTGAGATGATGTTCTCTTAAAAATTATCTAGTCACTGTCTTAAAAAGTCAGGCCAGTCGGAAGGAAATTTCATTTGGTCCAGCCACTATGGCGAGCAAACATGCCCCCGGGAAAATTTTTGAAAATAAGACGCTCTCTAGTGCATTCTGGCGCATTTTTTTTTTAATGTTTATATTACGCATTTAAGCCATGCTGGGGGGGAAGGTCCGAGGGGCATGCTTCCCCCACAAAAAAATTTTGAAAAATAAGACGCTCCCTGGTGCATTCTGGCGCATTTTGTGAGGTTTATATTACGCATTTAAACCATGCTAGGGGGGTCAGGGGGCATGCTCCCCCGGAAAAATTTTGAAAATAAGAAGCTGTCTGGTGCATTCTGGCGCATTTTTTGAGGTTTATATTGCGCATTTTTTTCCGAAAATTGGTCTGGCCATTTTTCATTTTCGGCCGAAAATTTGGTCCGGCCATGGCCGGACCGGCCGGACCGCTTCCGACGGCCTTGAAAGTACGTGCTTCTCGCGAATCTTCTGTAACGTTACAATGTAAAATGACTTTTTAGTCAAGTAACTTTTCTATTCAAAACCTAGAAACTATATATATACATTTGTGAAGATTGAAACATTTGATAATTATCCAGATACTTCAATATTCATCACCATTTCCAAACAGGAATTAAAGTGATTGGCTAAAAGTTGTTGCATTGCATTCAGAGTACGAGTAGTAATAGAAAAGGGTCAAATGGTTTTGATTGGACAGAAATGATGGGGAAACTGATGCGAGTAAAGTGAAAAAAAGACACATAAGGAAGATAGTCAAAATTCCATATATTGTGGCACAACCTTCCCCAAACGACGGTTGTAAAATACACATACAATTCTTTCGTCATTTCTAAAATGTGCAGAAATGATTAGATCATAACTCAGCCAGTGAAAATAAGAATCAAGGCTATTTCAAAAGCCACAATGAAAAATGAATGAAAAGAGGTACAAAGATTTCTGTTTTCCCCTACTGACCATTTTCAAGTACATTCAAATCTGTCTTGAAATACCACGAACTGTGCAAATTTCACAAATGAAGACTTTATCGCGTAAACAAAAATTGTAAATTTTCAACTTGAAATGGCTACTTTTCCCACAAGGAAAAGGATTTTTTAAAATGTTGTGGGAGAAAAAAAAAAAAGGCTGAAAGCTACATGTTAGTATTTAATCTTTGTTTCCACATATATTTCTTCCCTAAGAACATTTTCCTAAATTGTGCCACGTTTTAGTCTGATTTTATGCAAGTGGTTTTGATTTAGACCAGCAGGTTGGAAGAAATGAATAAGTAGAATAGCAAGATATGTAGACCAGGATAAGCAGTCGAATTGTTACATATATGGCTTGCAACGGACATTTGCGTAAAGTGTCGTCTCGGATCAGCCTGCACAGTCCATGCAGGCTAATCCGAGACCGCTTTGTGCGACCACATCAGAGTTTGTGCTACAGTGGACTTGCGCCATACCAAAGTAACATAAAAAAACGGAAAGTGTCGTCACAGATTAGCCTGCGCGAACTGCGCAGGCTAATCCGAGACGACACTTTACGCAAATGTCCGAACGCTCATTTTCGCATATCGCAGGCCAATTATTATCAGAATCCAATTGAAAATCTAATAGACACTTACGTTAAGGAGCCATCACACCATTAGGTTCTGGTCAACGTTCTCTGAGCATTTCAATCGTTCGATTTTTGAGCGTTCTAGAATTAGGATTTCACATCTGGCGTATTATTAACGTGTGGCTAACGCATGACTAGCGTCTATCTAACGTACGAGAAGCGTGTAACAGCGACCAAATAAGATACCTCTGATACCTCCATATGCATGGACGTTCAGGAAAGGCTCGAATGACGCTCAATGGACGCCAAAAGAACGTTTATTTCACTTTAGTCACACGCTGCGTGCGCTAGGAGACCGTTCAGCGGTCGTTGACAGGTCGCCAGTAAGTCGTTCAGTACAAAGCAAACGATTAGTAACAAGCAAGTAACGCTAGAGTAACGACTGCCTATCGATAATCGAACGCGTGCAATGCTCGATGAACGTTAGTAAAACGTTCTACAAACGTTCTTTAACGATCTTCAGCGTTTAAATTAAACATTGAAGAACGTTTGTGTCAGTGAGAACTTTTGTGCATGTTCAAAACTTTTTTTCCGGACTAGCGTTCTCCGCCGATTCCCGGCGATCACTGACAATAACCGACGTTCACTAGCGTTCACACAACGCTCTTCTGGAGCTATCCCAGCGACCATGGGCGACTAACAACGTTTCCTCAAACGTCAGATAACGTTGGCCAGAACGTCATGGTATGAAGTCCTGCTCTTTTAGATCCAATCATGTTTCAAGTATGAACGAGTTTTTAATTTGGTTTTGAGGCGATTTCCAAATATTGCCCTACTTGTTATGAGAGTGTAAAGCAAAAATAAAACCAACCCAAGGCTGCCATGTTCCCCATTGAATTTTAAGGAAAAAATCATTCATAAAAATCCTTGAAGTTATATAATGAATCTGGCATTCTCTTTGAAAAGAGGGGTTAATGCAGCTTAAAAAAATATCGATGCATGTTAGCTCGCTCATTTAGGGCAGGCAGGGACGGACTGAAACTGTTTGCTTTTTGTCAATATTCTGCGTTTAAAAGGACCATTGTACCTCAGAATTTCTTCGTGCGTTAAAAAAAACAAAACAAACAAAAAAAAAAAACGGAGTTTACAATTCAGAGGTCCAGATAACAGTGATGTGTTTTTCTAAATTCATTATTTCTCTTCGAAAACCTATGTTGTGGGTACTCATTAGAATCGTCTCGATGAGACGATTCTAATGAGTACCCACAACATAGGTTTTAGGGGAGAACAATAAATATTTTCAAGATTGAAATGAAAATCAATCCTTCTAACTGGAGTTCTGTTATTAATCCATGTTTATGTGTTAACATATTTATCTCTTTACCACGCGAGAAAATTTTAGACTGGTCCAAATTGAAAGCATTTGCAGACGACAAAATAAAGGTGACTGAAAATTTGAAATTTGTTCTGGGAAGGGTAGAAAACACTGTGGGAAAAGGAGAAAATGGTGGTTACCAGCATTTTCTCCTTTTCCCACAATGTTTTCAAAAGGCTTCTTTCTCAGGGGCGTCAAAAGTAGGGATTGTGTGGTAATGGGTTATTATGATGTATACGTCGATGCATTTAACACCCTTTTGCCAGAGCATGGCTCAACTGTTTTTTGACGTCAGGTCTGCCAACGGCTGTCATGTTCTTTGTTTGCAGACGAAATTAAAATTCTATGAACAATAGAGATGCAGCCAAGGATCATCCACTGCGACAGAGAATGAATAATGATCAGTTTTTTTGACGTGTTGAGTTTCTTCAAGAAAAAAAAAAACCAACGAGTTATTGAAGAAAATATTTCAAGGCAGACTCCTGTTGTTCGTTTTTTTTTTGAGGAAGTTAAACGACATTTTTAAAGCCGGTCAGAAGGCTTTTGCTTTCAAAGAAGTCCACTTGGACTTTAATAGAAAAACAAAAGCTTTCAGTCGGGCTGAATGCATTTGGAAAAAAGTATCGACCAGGTCAGCCTGTGCTGTTCGCGCAAGCTGACCAGAGTCAATACTTTTTTGCTATCAGTCAGTTTTCTGCTTGTCAAAGGGCAGGTGTACCTTGGGAATTAGTCAGCTGTTCATCTTCGCAAGCCAAGCCTGACGATTTACTACGCTACTCTACCCTTGGCGGATCGAGCTTGATTTTTACATTCCCCCGATACGCTTTTTCATTGGATGCAACTAGCTCTAACTGCAACGAATGAAATCGCTCGTAGCATTTCATCTTTGATAAAAATAGAATAAGGTCGCTACCTTTCAAGTAGAAGGTAAACATGGAAAGCCACTTGGATGTCTGCTTTTCGCTTCATGTGTATTCGTAAACGGTTTGTAAAACGATATTTCATTGGCTTTTAGAAATATTATGTAAAGCGGGGTAATTACCAACATCCAATAGAGGGTGCATCAGAGGAATCTTGAAACCGGGCTCAATGAGCCAAGGTAAGATCCATGTAGTGATCGTAAACTTGGCTCGCGAAGATGTCAGTTGTTATATATAATGCATTTTACCGATACATAGTTATGTGATTTTTGCTTGGTATCACACATCGCACATGCATATCACGAAGGTGTATTAAACCCCATTTCGCAAGAACAGGCCCCTTTGTTTCATAGAACCCTTTATCTCTGTCGATCGAAAGGATTTTGTATTAATTGAATTAGAGAAAAGAAGACATGCATGTCATAATCAATTGGAAAGACTAAATCCTTTTGGCGAAGGTCAATTACTTTCTCATTCAGCCAAGCGTTAGTATTGTATTTTCAGAAAAGTCCACTGATCTTTTCTTTTTCTATGCCAATCGGAGGCTCATGTTGTCAGAGTTCTTGTCACAACTCGGCCGATTCCATATCTACATCTAACCTCGTCTGTATAACGGTAGTTTTTATTTGAAATGCCAATCACGTGATCTTATACATGGCGGCGCCACTGTCAGTCGTTAAGCAACGATATAAACAGCCTCGATGGAGTTATTTACGCATATCTTTCGTTGAAAACGTCCAGCGCAATTGATAACCCGCGTTAAAAGATGTATGTTTGAACTGTAAGAAAAATTTTGATAGAAAACTGAAACTCAAGCTTTCTGTTTTTCTACGAAGAGCCTTATAATTTTCAGAACGGTCAGCCGGCGTATTTCTTGCAATGAAATATAAAGTTTAGGTGCATATCAAGCTACCAGATACAACCGAGGGATTAAATGGCTACCATCACCCGAGGTATGACGAATGGTCATCAGAGAAAGTCAAGAACCTCCTGATGGCTTTTGCTTTCAGAAGTCTAAGGACTTTTTGTCTAAACTAATGAGAAGACTTCATTTCTTTTTTTTTTTAGCGATGGTCGGTTTTCTGTCGAATCCAATCAAGAAGCTTTTGCTTTCATTTTTAAGTTTCATTTGTCGTCTGCGAAAGCTCTCAAATTGAACAATTGTGAAATTCTATCGTGTGGTAAAGTATTAATTTGGTAACATTTATCAGCACTTTCTTATATGACAAGGCTTTCGAACACGATTGTAAAATGTTTTCCCCTCTTTTCATAAAAAAAGTTCATGTTTGTCGGAAAGCTTTGTTTCATCCATATAGAGACAATTACCCGGCCCGTTCCCAAACCACAGGCCTCTGTTTGTCTTTGACAAACTTCATCTTATATGATATGTAGAATATGTAGTGGCCTTGTCTTCAGAATAGTCTAGAAACAGGAAGAACATTTATTGGTTTTTCCCTAGTGGATATTTCTATAAAAAGATTGTTAGTAGAGAAGCTATTTTTTAATCCATGATGTCATCTTTGAAGAAAAGACTGATCTAGAATTTTCCAACCTGATATAACTAGGAGTGAATTACATGGTGATGTTTAGATTTTGAAGTTAGACTTATAGCTGGGAGGACAGAATTAGTGAAAAGTGTAGGATTTGACAAGGGATTTACTTCAGTAAGTTGGAATTATCTTTTTATTAAACAGGTTGTTCCTATCTACTTGCAAGTTAAACTATTATTGATTTAGGTTTTAGGAACCAGAAACTTCATTCTTTTTCAACATAATTTTTAATTTTGAAGGACTTATTCTAATTCTTGTTCTAAGATTAAGAATTGTCAAAATTTCATTCAAACTTAAAGTTCTCTTATTGTGCTCTGTTGTCTTTTTTGTTTATTACTAAATATTATTAATTGTTAAAGGCTTGTTGCTGGTTTTCTTTCTTGTTACGTTTGGCTCGTAACCTCTATCATACGGAATATTACGTTGCAGTAACTTTCCTGGCACTTGTGTTTAACCCTTTCCCAAACGACAAATTTTGGACTCTTCCAAACTGAAAGAGTTTGAAGACGACAATTTTAGATTTTGAGAAAATGGCAGAAAGTTCTCAAAAAGGGTAGAAAACACTGTGGGAAAAGGAGAAATTGCTCGTAACGAGCAATTTCTCCTTTTCCCACAGTATTTTCAAATGACTTCCACTGCAGACAAGTAAAAACCAGGGCTTGTTCGGGAAAGACTTAATTCGAAAAGTGTGAGAAAATATGACATCACGCGACTACAACTTTCGACGACAACATTTTGCAATTTTTGACATTTTCTCGAAAAAGGCAAACTAAATGAGACACTGAATTAACATTGTGGTGGGTAGTTTTTGTGTTGTTTTTTTTTTTCTAATAAATGGCGGATTTATATATAATATTATAATAAAACCTAATAATGCTATGTATTAGGTTAAGATTGTTGACTCCAACCAAGTGCTTATGTCCCCAAAACGCCGAAAGCTTTACGAAATTCAATTAGTTGAAGGAAATTGTAGATTTAGTTACAAGGTATTAGATGCACCTTTATCTTGCTAAATGGATAAAAATGAAACTTTCAAGCACTTAAAAAAAAAGATAAATGTTACCATTTCAAAGTTGTTTGCTTGGGTGGAAAATATGTCTGTATCTGACAGTGGGGATCCAAGATCAGACTGCACGTTCTGTGCAGTCTGATCTTGATCTACACTGTCCGCAAAAGGTCGGTGAGTCGCTCTTATCAGCCGAAGGGTTAATCATTGAGAAAAACGAGCGTGATGTCAATAAAAGGAGCTTTGCCCAGTTCTTTACGAGAACTTTAACGAGTCCTATTAACACAGGAATAGTTCTTCTATGGTAATTTTATGCCGAAACTTACCGCTATCAAGAGGGATGGGTCATTTTTGATAAGTCGGTTGGAAGTTTTCTGGACAAGGTTTACGTAGGCCTCTATCTGGCTCTGTCACACGAAGAGACGGTTAAAAACAAAGATACATTATTAGTTGTATGGTCAGGTGGCAGGGGACTTGGAAACTTGTTCACGGCTGTGGTTAATCATGTCGCCCCGAGCCGAAGGCGAGGTGGCGACATGATTTACCACAGCCGTGAACAAGTTTCCAAGTCCCCTGCCACCTGACCGTACAACGAATTTATTATACTGCAAAGTTTTACCCTTTTAAAGCGCGTTAAGCGAAATTTTCCTGTTTTATAATTTCACGAATAGAGTATGCTGACAAAGTAGAAATTCCCTTCTGTGTGCCCCAATTCAATGAAGACTGACGTCACTGGAAATTGACGTCACTAAAACGTGCATTTTGGTGTATAAATGTGCAGTCTGGTGATCATCGACGCCGCCATTTTGTATGATGTATTGCACGTGTAGTGATGTTTACTGGGCACTCAAAAGGGAAACTGTTTTTACGTGCTTTTTGCCAGGGAACATGATATTATGTTCCCGGCATGTTAACCAATCAGATCACGAAAAATTTCTTTGCAGTATATAATGTTAGTTGTATGGTCAGGTGGCAGAGGTCCTGGAAACTTGTTCACAGCTGTGGGCTTGGGGCGACATTATTCACCACAGCTGTGAACAAGTTTCCAAGTCGCCTGCCACCTGACTGTAGAAGGATATTTTTTACTGCAAAGGTTTACCATTCTAACGTTTATTAACCCTTTCCAAAACGACAAACTTTTGGACTAGACCAAATTGAAAGCATTTGCAGACGACAATTCGACTCTTGCTGAAAAGATTATTTCTGTCCATGATCGGGTAGAAAACATTGTGGGAAAAGGAGAAAATGCTGGTTACCAGCATTTTTTTCCTTTTCCCACAATGTTTTCAAAAGGCTACTATTCCAGACCCGTAAAAACCAGAGATTGTTTGGGAAAGGGTTAAGCAATTACTTTGTTTGAAAAATTGAGTACGCTGACGAAGTAGGATTTCCCCTCTGAGTGCCCCAAGTCGAAGAAGACTGACGTCACTGGGAAGTGACGTCTCTGAAATCTTGGTAATACGTGCTAAAGCGTGCAGCTTGGCGCATAATCTTGATTTTTCTTTAAGATAGATTCATATCAGATAGCGTCGTAATGTCCTTTAGCAAGACAGTTATCGTTGGTCCAGAGTTTTATCATTGTATTACGTAACATTCAAAAAGTATGACAGAAATGCCTTCAAAACGGTTATAAATACTTTAAAGTGAAATACTGTTGTTGTTTGTTGTTGTTGTTCCATTTTAACAGTTTACCCCACGGCTGCTAAGTGAAATTTGGTACTCATTTGCACACAGTGTAAATTAAGATCAGACTGCAAACAGACAGCAATCTGATCTAGGATCTACAAAGTTCGATGACATGGTTATTTTTCCCCTTAACCCATTACCACACAATCCCTACTTTTGACGCTCCTGGAAAAGAAGCCTTTCGAAAACATTGTGGGAAAAGGAGAAAATGCTGGTAACCAGCATTTTCTCCTTTTCCCACAATGTTTTCTAGCCTCCACAAAACAAATTTTAAAATTTCAGTCACTTTTATTCTGTCGTCTGCAAGTGCTTTTGATTTGGGCAAGTCTAGAATAATGTCGTCTGGTAAAGAGTTAAGCGTTCTTCGAAATCAGAAACATAGCTTTTATAACTTGCTTGAAATTCTCGTTTAACTGGTTTAGCACTTGAATCGTCAGCATAGAAGGGTCAATAAATTTGGTTCAAAGCATTTGAGCCATGCCCTGGCAAAAGGGGGCTTAATAACTATCCGTGATGCATCATAGCAAATAAGACATCGTTTATATCATAAAATACACCTGGGCCCGTATTCACCAACCATTCTTGAGAATATTCTTAGTCTTATTCTCCAAGGTTTTCTAAATATTGTAAGTAACACAACTTCTGATTGGCTAAACCGAATGGTTTAGCCAATCAGAAGTTGTGTTACTTACAAATGTAGAAAATTCTAAAGAATAAGACAAAGAATGTTTTTAGGAATGGTTGGTGAATATGGGCGCAGGTCAAACAAGCGACTAATTCGCGGCGTAAAATTCTCCTCAGACACGCAGAAAATTTGAAGATAGCGAAAACATTCGGCCCATGTCAGCCTGGGCGGACTGCAACGGCTGACGTGAGTCGATACTTTCGCAAATGCATTATTCCCCCATTTCACAGAGCATGGTTCATTTACAAGTATTATCCACCATGTCACGGCGCTTAAATGGGTTGAAAGGTTTTGTAATTCATGAATTGTCCGTATGTCAAAGGACTATTTTACCTCATGCTTCAATTGGCTGTTTGATTAAAATGATCTTATAGATCAATAATCATACAGGGTGACCCATAATGAGTGCAACCCATATCATAGTCAATAAAATCGTGAAAAGTAATCCAATTGTTTTATGTTGCAGATTCCACTAGAGGAGAGGATATCAACAAAAGAAAAAAAAACAGCCAGTAATAAAAATGCCTTGGACAACTGAACAGAAAAAATTGTGTTGAGACCTATTTTGAGACGAAATGGTTCAAATCAGTTGAAGGGTGTTTAACTTTAACAACTATCCTGATAAAAGTCAGATTTACTGATGGATAAATAAGTTCAGGAGATCGGAAACTGTGCAAAAACTGAGCCCATTGGTAAATTTGACTTTTATCAGGATAGTCGTTAAAGTTAAACTCCCTTCGGAATTTTGCCTGCACTGATTTGAACGATTTCGTCTCAAAATAAGTCTCAACACAAAATAATTTTTGTTCAGTGGTCCAAGGCCTTTTTAGTACTGGCTGTTATTTTCTCTTTTTGTCATCCTCTCCTCTAGCGGAAACTGCGACAAAGAGAATTGGATTACTTTTCACGATTTTATTCGCTATGATATGGGTTGCACTCATTTTGGGTCACCCTGTATGATGACTTGCTGAGTATAATGTATTGCAGAGGTGCATTTAAGCTCCTTTTCCTAGAGTGCCACTCACTTGCTACTCATATTCTATGGTAATTCTATGCCAAAACTGTCTGGCCATTGGCCTTTTTTTTATTATTTTCTTTTTCAAGAGTATCATCCCATTAACTGTACACTGAAACGAACTTCTAAATGTCCACTTTTAAGCTGTAATTTCCCATTGACGTTTTCTCGCGTCTGATGTCTATAAAAGGGACAGGTTATTTATTTTCATTTTTTGCAGAATAATTGACCGGTTTTAAAACATTTCTGAGCCAAATACTTGAAAGAATTCATTCAATTTTATCGCGGAAGAAACTTATTTGTCGTTCATTCACTCAAGATTGTAAATTGAAATATCAAGTTTTTGAAAACGTCATGCTTGTTTTTTTTCGGATAACCTTCTTTCACACAAACTAATTTTCATGTTTTTCTTATTGTTCACAAAAGTTCAGTATTTTATGCTTTTCTTTTTTAAACTGTTTTGGCTGGTAGACACCACACATGCACAAACAACTAGTTTTCTTTTTTTGAAAAAGAGAGTAATTCTGTTGACAAAATCAAGAATCTTTTCATCACAATACCATGGATAACGTCCAGATGTATGTCAAAATGTGTTTTTATTAAAATTTCTTTTACTTGCTCCAATTTATAGGAGAAACAAGAGTGGCCGTTTAAAAGTTTGTTTCAGTGTATATATATGCTAACCTACAGGGAAAACATACTGCTGCAAAAAGAAAAAAAATACAATGCTCTGTGTAAAAGAAGCCTAGCGTATCTGCAAAAAAAAATATCGAAATTTGACTCTGCAGGCTGACCGGTATTGAAGCTTTTTGCTATTCGTATATTTTCTACATGCAAAAGGGCCAGTCTGTCTTATGATTCGGTTAGTAGATGGAGAAAAGCAGATTTTATATGTCCAAAATTACATGTATTTGATTATTTGGATGGTATGATATGTCATGGAGATCCAGTAAGCTCCCTTATGGCAGAGCGTGGCTCAAATAAAACAGACATAGACATAGACATATTTTATTCGACATAAGCTTGTACAGCTTCTAGTCTATACATAAAAATTGTTACAATACTTATACAGACAAAAATGGCAATGAACTAATTTACAAATGAATTCGTAACATGTTACTTGTGGGCTGACATTAGGAAGAGAGTTAGATAAGTGACACTGGTGAAAAGTAATTAATTAAACAAATATTAACAAATCTGGTATAACTACTTACGAATGAAGACTTGTCCAATTTGAAAGTATTTGCGGGTTGCAATTCAATTGTGACTCCAACATTTGGAGTCGACAATTTAATATGGTTGAAGAGCAAATTGTTTTCATGAGATAAAAATAGACCGGTCCTTGAACTACACTAAACTGATGTGAAGAAAAAAAGTTTCGGCGCCGGCCAGCCTGCGCAGACTGCGCAGGCTGGCCGGCGCCGAAACTTTTCGCATTTGCATTAAGCTCCCTTTTCACAAAGAAGGGCTCTTTTGTATCCGTCATACGCAAAAATCACCTGCAGTTGTTGAATTGGACGATAATTATGCCAAAGACAGCAGCCATCACTTTATATATTGTGAATTAATATTCATAATTCAGCAATGTTGTTTAATTGGCTTTTATAGTTTAACCCATTACCACACAATCCCTACTTTTGACGCCCCTGAGAAAGAAGCCTTTTGAAAACACTGTGGGAAAAGGAGAAAATGCTGGTTACCAGCATTTTCTCCTTTTCCCACAGTGTTTTCTACCCTTCCCAGAACAAATTTCAATTTTTCAGACACCTTTATTTAGTCGTCTGCAAATGCTTTCAATTTGGACAAGTCTATTATTTTCTTGTGTGGGAAAGGGTTAAGGCACATTTAAATTGAAGTAAACAAAGTACTGAAGGTACTGTTCCTTTACAATGGTGCAGTTCGAGCCAACACTAAACACTACAAGAACAGTAAACTTATCCCTTTCAAAACAGTAACATTTTAGAATCGTTCATATAGAGAGCGCATGCATATGACAAATTACGAGTAAATAATTGCGTATGGTGCCAAAACTTCACCTTTTCCCACAAATGCTATCGAATTCCTTTTCTTAAATTTGTGTCGAATGCCTCTTTCCTCGTTAAGACAAGGGATTGCTTTTGAAAGGGTTATCTTGTGCTCCGGGCGAACAAAGACCAGCGAGACAAGATAATGATTTATACTAACTAGTGCATATTATATTGATTGATACAGATTACGAAACCAGTCTAGAGCTGAACGCTTTAAGTGCCTGTTACAACCGTAACTGCTCTTGCGTCCAATTATGATCAAGATCAGACTGTACAAAACAGCCAATCTGGTTTAGGATTTATACCTTATGCTATATTGAGACATTCTGACTTACACATATTTTGAATTGTAATTAGTTAGTCTTTGTTTCAGTCTCTAAGTCTAGGTTGTTTGTCTGGTCCGCTAAGGATTAATTATCTCGTTAGAAATAATCTGTATTAGCGGAGACTGACTTTTCATAGGAGACCACTTCACTTGTTTAACCCCATACCATGTGCACCAGTAGTCAGATGACTTCTAAGTACAATTAAAGTCAAAATCAGGCTGTACAGAATGTGCAGCTTGATATTGAATGTACACTCTTCGATATTAATTGGGAATTAAAAAAGTAATAGAAATAGTAGTATGTCGATGTTTTGCTTAACGAAGGAAAATCCATTTCATTTAAAGGTACAATGACGGTTAATTAGTAAGATTTTATCTTCGATTTTTTTCCATTTTCTCTAAGCTACAAACGTCCTTGGAATCATAGTGCAATCAGAACGAACTCTTCGCACACGCTGTGACGCACGTAGCAAATGTGAAATTAAAACTTTTGTAGTAAAAAATAATGTAAAAGTTGCTCATATGCCATAACTTGCTATAGTTTTCGGCCGAACAAAAACACATATGTGTTTTTCTAATGACGAAATATCTTCGTAGGAGGATAGAAAGACTTACGAAGAAGTATTATCGTCAGCTCAACGAGGCTTTAAGTGTATAATATTACGCTCGGGCCTTCGAAAACAATCAGGAAAATATTATAATGAATCATTTTGTTTTCAGAGTTTCAGCAATTGTCTTTTTCATTTGGGAAAGAGACCAAGAAACCTCGACTACATGTTTTTTCTAGCATTCTGCCAACGTGGATCAAATCTATTTGACTTTAATACAAATATTTCGCGAAGGCTCCATTCACATGTACAAAATTTACATCTACATTGTATACGTATTTTATTTTATGTTGGAAATAGAAACACACATACGTAAATTATTTGTTCAGTGTTGAAATCCCCGAAGGTACTTATAGTTTTCGCGAAAGACTTTCCCAGTGACTCGTGGGAATATTGCACGATTAATGATGTCGTATCTAACCTCATAAAGATAAACGGTGTTTTCCATTGCATACCAACCGTCTCCTACGTCAAACGCCAAAATATTTTGTCAGCCTTTGCTACATTTAATCGTTCAATTCCGTTGGTACTTCAGAGGAAAATGCAACACCATTTACTAGTGTTTAATTCGAAATTTTGATTCACGGAAAAAAAAAAAAGATAAATGAAAAATCCCCTTTGAAAGCAGTTTGAGACGGACCCGTTTCTATTATACTCTGTTTTAAGCCCTTTTTGTGCAAGCATTTTTAGAAATTGTATAAATGTATTGCTGATTGGTTCTCACATCTGTGAAGTCAGGAAACATATTTGCTTACATATGTAATGCTAAAATCTATTCAAATGACAAATTTGTTAAATGGAGTATGAGTGCTAACATGTATACACAGCACTTGTAGCCTGATCTTTAAATTTATACATTTATCTTTAAAAAGCTTATAAGATATTCTAACAAATGGGGCTATCTTAATCCCCCCCACACACACACAGCTAATTTTATTTAAGTGCTGAGCTCAGCTCTGCCCAGAATGGATGCCTGGCGATATTGCATCATCTGTGTTGGGTTGCGGTGTTTTCATTTAGGTACAGTGTATATCAGCTAAAGATAAAGCATTTGACATCCCCTGTGAAACGGAATTTTAATGCAAAAGGTATCGACTCATGTAGTCCGGTCTGTTAACTCGATTTTTTAGCAAAATGTTTACACTCCGGACGAAAGCAACAAATTTTGCATACAGTTAATAGACATCATTCCGAACCATTTGCGCCTGGTGTGCCCGATTTTAGTGGCCTAATTCATTATTTACTGCCTATTATATATTCGGATAGATGTAGTGTCCGAATACTCTTCCTTTGTATTTTATCAGCACACATATATTAGTATCTCACAATGATTTGATCACTGAGGGTCGATCAAAACGCTTTCAAATTTAAGAGAACTTCATTTCTTTATCGAAAATTTGTTTTTTTGTTTACTTTGTAGGTGGATTTTGGTTTATTTTCAATAATAGAGATATGAATAAATCCGAAATGATACCCAGAATGGGCATTTTAGTAATTTTTCACTTGTATATGAAATTCCGAAATTTTTGAAATGTCAAAAAAACCTAAAACGGCTGTACCGGTAGTTTAATAAATTATCTTTTTCGAAGATACCCACAAAAAAAAAAAGAAATATCGTTTTATCAATCTTTACTTCTTTAGGTAGACTTCAGAGAGTAAAGCAGTACCATAAGCGCTATTTTCTGTCGGGCGTGTTGATAGAACTTTTAGTATGCAGACTGCACTAACCCTTAGGCTGCCAAGCGCGACTTAATGATCTTTTGCTGACAATATAGACTAAGATCAGACTACGAAGAACGTGCAGTCTGATCATAGATCATCTACACTGTCCGATACGGAGATATTTTTTCTCGAGATATTCCTCTGAAATAACATTTTGGATTTTACGATCGGCTTTAAAGTGTCATTTGATTAGTAGGATAAGGTTTAATAATTTGAAAACAAATCCCCCAGCCCATTCCAAAAGAAATAACTGCAGATATACAGTTAAACTGGGGCCGATTAAATCAGGTTACATAATAATGCATTTGAAAACCGAAAAAAAAAGATGCTCGGGCAGAAAAATGCATCTTTTAGGTCCAGTAATTAGAACACACTTATCCCCTGTAACAGATTTTAATCATTCCAAACCTTTACAAGTGATATCAACGTAAGGCTGAACGGGATAAACACTTAATTATAACACGTGTGTTTTAGTCGGTGCTCTGCTCGAAGTTCTGTTTTTTCTAGAAGAAATGGGAGGTTTGAGATTTGAATTGAATTTTGTTATTACGATAGTTAATTTATAAGGTAGTTCAAACAGGAACATGACAAAAATGCAGCTATAGAGACCTTAAACATTATTTCAAAGTCAGGATTTTCGCTGTAACTTGAAAATGTATAATATCCCATTTTTTTGGTAAATAAACTGTCTCTGTCTATTTGCAGAATACTGGAACGATTCTTTTTTTAAACAAAAAATATTACTTTAATAGTTTAAATAAATCAAACTACCGATTCCTGGATTTCGAGCCAGTACATTAAAAAACTTAGCCACGGAATTCGGCAAACATTAGTTGATCAATCAGACATAAAAATATAGGAAAGGTCTACTGCAGTTATATTAATGTTATTTTTCTCCCTTTTCCACAAGTTCTTACAATACTGAATCTTCATCAACTCTTTACCGAACGAAAATTTGAGACTTGTCATAATTGCAAGCCTTTGAAGACAATTTGAATGTGACCTGAAAAAATGAAATTGTTTGTAAGAAGGATAGCAAATGGAAAAGGAGAAAAAGGTGGTTACCAGAACTTTATCACTTTTCTACAACATTTTTAAAAACTTTATTTCTCAGGGTCGTGAAAAGCTTGTGTTATGCGGGATAGGGTTTTAAATAGTTACGGTGAATGTTTTCACCCGACGACGTCCATATACTTAGTATATGGGCGACGGACAAAAGTCCACTGGACAAAAGCCCACTGGGCAAAAGCTCACTGCTAATTTTGACAGGGAGGACAAATGCCCACTGCTTATAAAAAGAAGTGTATAAAAATAATTTTTTAATCATTTTTGTAGAAAAAACACAGAGATTTAATGATCAGGCTGATCAAATTGCTTTTTTTTTTCTTCTCAATGTTTAATTCTCTGCAACATTTCCCACTCTTATAACAATCATGTGAAAGAAGAAGAAAATGCTGCTTATCAGCATTTTCTGCTTTTCACATAACGTTTTCTGCTATTTGTAGAGACAAGTCACATAGTATATACGAAACTTATTAATTCCATACATGATTAGAACTAAAAGTTCTATTGGGCTATTGTCCCAGTGGGTTTTTGTCCTGGTGGGCTTTTGTCCAGTGGGCTTTTGTTTCATTGGGTTTTTGTCCTATACCCAGCATATGGAGACGATAGAGTAAAGGTGGTTCAAATGGCTGTAATTATCCTTGAAAAAGTAAAACATATTGTTGAAGCTGGAGAAAGATTGCTTTTTTTTCCCCAAGATTTTCTCTCACACTTTGAAAATTCATTTTTCACAGATATTTTTTAACTATACATTGATTACTTTTTTTTGCGGGGGGTGGGGGCGGTGTTGAGGTTGGGGATGTGAGACAAAAAATAGAAAGTGGGACAAATCAGCACGTCTGCCCCCTTTTTTTCGGGTCGCCAAAACACGAAATACTTTGGTAAAAGGTTAATTAGCTGTCCAGTGTCTAAAGAGAGACAGGGACAGTCCATTTACTGATATTACAGCACTATTATCAAATCGTCTTTGTTGCGTTTTCAGGCATGTTCCTATTGACGAATAACTTTATGTTATAGATCATGAGCAAAAGAAAAGTGGCTTCAGATCAAATTTCAAATCTTCCATACCGTCTTCACAAAATATTTATTCAAACTTCATTTTGAGCATTTAAAGATGTGAAAAATGGGTAAAGGGTTAACTCGGTGTTCATTTGATCTCGGTATCGCACTGCAGGGTGGGTGACCCTTAGAAGAGTTGTAATGTACTGACTTCTTACAGATTTACAAGCATGTGTCACATTAAACTGACTCTTCCGTATCTTTTGTTTTATATTAATTAATTGTGGTGATCATTAATGGACGGGATTTTGAATTATACACAGGTTACAGAGGATTCATTCTTAGTCTCTATATGCTCTTTATTTCAATACGATCTCATAAAATGCATATTTTTTCTGTTTATGATTATTTTTTTTTTCAAAAGCAATACCACGAAATATTACTAAATCGTGTTAGAATTGATTTCCTCTAGATTTTTTGCTTTGTCATTTTCTTTTCAGTGTGAATTTGTCCAAATTTAAAGGATTTGCGAACGGGACATACAGCATTTGTCACTGAAAAAAAAAAAAATGCTCTGGATTAAAAAAAAATATGCGTTATATCAAATGTAATCGGCAAATCGTCTATTGCATTGTATGCGGAAATCTGAAGGCAATTTGATTTGTACTGCCGATCGACCAAATTCAAAGGAATCCTAAACGCGAAATTCAAAGTCAGTTCTTTTTAAGTACTATATAAAGTGCAAGTAAATGACAGGCAAATGGGCGGACAGATAAACACACAGATACGAAAAACATATAGAATATTCATAAAATCAATCCCTAAATACAGATGTGCCTTTAAAATGGCAAAATACTTCTGAAACACCGTTTTTTGTCGATCATACATTGTGACTAAACGGGAAACAACCAAATTACTGTTCTACAAAGGAAGAGTATTCGGACAGTACATTTATCCGAATTTCAAATCGCAATAAAAATTGATCTAGGGACTTAAAATCGGGCACACCCCTTTTTTTCGTTTTAGAAACGTATTGTTTACATCATATAAAATTTTCACACTTTCGTCCGGCGAGTAAACATTTTTGAGCTAACAGACCGGACTAATGTACACAGGCTGACATAGAACTAAACTATTCGCATTTGTAAATTTTCTACATGCACAAGGTCCATTTCATACTTCATCGACCATAGGGTTTGTTGACAAAGGAGATAATTATGATGGATCCATGTGTTGTCTTTGGGTTACAACTTGACTTGTATAAAATGTGTTACAACATGTATTGCCATCACTTGCAGTCTGCAGCTTTGTATCAAGCCGTCTGTCTGTTAAGTGCTTAACAGCGTTCTTGACAATCTTATTGCCGTAATCAGTGTGCCTAGCCATGCTTTTCTGGAGGTTCTTCTCTCTTTGCAGGACACTTTTCTTGATCAACTGGTTGGTTTACCACATAAATATTGAAACAATAAAATGTGGTGAGAGAGAAATAAATCTTGCCGCAATAACTGCCATCGATCCTGGGAACGTGAATTGGCATTGTGTGGGATTTTAAGCATCTTCGCGAGCCAAGTTTACGATCACTACGTGGATCTTACCTTGCCTGATTGAGCCCTATTGCGAGATTCCTGCGATGCGCCCTCTATTGGATGCTTGTTATTACTCCCCTTTACATTATGTTTCTAAAAGCAAATGAAATATCGTTTTATAAACTGCTTACGAATACACATGCAGCGATAAGCAGACATTCACGTGGGTTTCCATGTTTACCTTCTATTCGAAAGGTAGAGACCTTGTTCTATTTTTATCAAAGATGAAATGCTACGAGCGATTTCATTCGTGGCAGCTAGAGCTGGCTGCATCGAATGAAAAAGGGCATAGGGTGAACGTAAAAGTCAAGCTCGATCCGCCAGGGGTAGAATAACGTAGTGAATCGTCGGCCTTGGCTTGCGAAGATGGATTTTAAGCAGCGAAACTCTTGTTTCAAGCCCAGTATGTAGAACGTTTCTAACCAACCTTACCGGAATCAGCCCTATTTTTTCCCAGACATTTTCTTGGATCTCCTTCTGGCAAAATCTAGATATACAGTAGGCAGCAGAGAATCAGCTGCGAAATCTTTAACTCTTAACTGCGTGACAAAATCATAGACCCATTCGAATTAAAAAAAAAAGCAGACAGCAATTAACTCACACACCTGGCTCGAATGATGAATGCTATCTTTTGAAAAAGTAAAGATATTGTTGGGGGAAAGGAGAATATTAAGGTTACCAGCATTTTCTTATTTTCTCAAAATGTTTTCAAAAATATTCTTTCTATGGGGTCGTTGAGACACGAGATTGCTTGGTAACGTGCTAATTCAGCGAGGACCCTCTATTTGACATGTCTGGCTGTAATGATAAAGTGTGTTCCAAGGGTGACAACCTACGTCATAGCAGAGGTGTCGGAATAGCCGCAATTTTGTGTGAAAAGTACAGCATAATTACTTTAAGAAGATATATATATCTGAAATTTACTTACAATACCTACGTCATCTGGTGACAGTAAAAATATTTGTCCTATTCGTGAAATCAAAATGCCATGAAACAACGTTGTAGCTCGAAATACTTTAACACAATTATTCTTAACGGCACTGTATAAGACATCTATTTTTAGATCGCACATGTGTCACCGGTTTCGAAAATCGTGCGGAGGTAATTGCAACATCAACGAATCTAATGAACAAAATATTAATATATACTAAAGAAGAAAGTTGTCACCTACCATATATATATATGCACTACTTTATTTGGCCAGATCTTCAATAACAATAATGTACAAGCTGAAAAACTTACCTTTTTAAAACGAATATGGCGGATTTAAAATGTCTCCGATGACGTATGCTATGACGTAGGTTGTTACCCCTGAGTTCTAAGCCGTGATCAAAAGTTAGATTAAAGATAATTAAGCGTACGGAAGAAAAACTTTGTCTGTGTAGCTGTACATATGAAACTTTAGAAATGTTTACATATGTTTTTTTTTTTTTTTCAGACAAGAAATGGTAACAAATTACTAGAACCGGCTGCAGTAAACAAAACATCGAATAGTCTATTGGTGCCACAATGGATGGGAACCAAAGTACCTTGCCCTATACAGAAAGGGAAGAAGATAAAGACTATGGCAGGTATAACAACAATATTATAGTCAATGCCACATCATATCCAGGTGTAGAGGATTTCGAACATTCACCTTCATATATTACAATCTACGTTACAGTGATTAACGCTATAATCTTCGGGGTTGGGACAATCGGAAATGTCCTTGTAATCTTGGTTGTGTGTAAAGTGCGGTCCATGCGCAATCCGACGAACTACTTCCTGTTTACGTTGAGCATCGCTGACCTACTCGTGTTAATGGTGTGTCAACCAGTGGCTTTGATGGAGTTTTATGCCAAAGAGAGGTGGTACTTAGGGGAAATAATGTGTAAGTACAGTCCTTTTTTTTATATGGCACATGCTCTGTGATCAGGGGGCTTAGTGTGTCTACAAAAAGTATCGACTCAGGTCAGGCTGCGCATTTTGCTCAGTCAGACCTTGGTCGAAACCTTTTGCTATTGGTAAATTTTCTGCGTGTCAAGGGACCATTTTACCTCAAGATCCGGCGGGGTGTTAGACAAAGTAGATTTTAGGGATACCTAATGACGTAATATCTTGTTTAGTACAGTGCATCACCGAAATCCAAAATGTTACCTTTTAACCCATTACCACATAATCCCTACTTTTGACGACCCTGAGAAAGAAGCCTTTAGAAAACATTGTGGGAAAAGGAGAAAATGCTGGTAACCAGCATTTTCTCCTTTTCCCGCAATGTTTTCTACCTTTCACAAAACAAGTCTTAAATTTCCAGTCACTTTTACTGTGTCGTCTGCAAATGCTGTCATTTTGGACAAACCTTAACTTTTGTCGTTTGGTAATGAGTTAAGTTAGTTTTGGCAAGAATGGTAGAGCCAATAATTTAACAGGTATAATAAATCATTTCAGGTCATTCAATTGAATGATTTGGTATGTTCAAAACATTGGCTCAAGCGATAAACCTTCGGAGAATATAGGACAATCAGTTAGGAACGCTCGGGTATATAAACAAGTCAATAGAAGCCAAATCAATGTTCAATACATAACATTTTATACCACTACTGGAGCAAACTGAAATGAAGGAAAATACCTTAGGCAAGCCATTTTTTCTTTAAGTTTCAGTTACGATACGTGACCAACAAAGGAGAGGCTACGTGCCGTTTTGCCGCGATAAGGCTTCATTTCTATTGAACACCGAGTTTACGTTAAAAGTGCATTTCACTGCTTTCGTTTCCAGAGTAGATCAAGATCCGCCTGTACAGAACAGTTAGTCTGATTTTGAATTTACTATGTCTGCCTTCCTGAGATATTTTGGAACAAAAGCAATCTAGACGCAGAGTTGTCTATTTAGTGCTTCTATGTTGAAAATTTATTTGTGTTCTATTTATTTCGCGCTCTCAGGCATCAAACTACAAATTTTTTGACTTGTAGACATATCATGAAACTGTTTTATTTTTGTTGTAAGTATAATGAAAATATGTACGAGAAAGGAGGAAATACTTGTTACCACCACTTCCTCTTTTCCGATGATGTTTAAGAAAAAAACAGAACGCTATTCTATTCTTCAAAGCAGAAAAAATGGGTTAACTTCATAAACAATTAATAAACATCCTGTTAGACCGAAGCCAGACCAACAATTTTCCCAAGGACATTTTCATTTGTCATGAATTGGATGATAGACGTGTAGAAGTCTTTCATGATCCGACTGTTTATATAATTGAACGCTTAAATTAGCTCCTAACACGTAAAACTTATCACACAATCTCACGTGTTGACGACGCTAAGAAAAAAAAGCTCTCATAAACATTCTTGGAAAAGGAGAAAATGCCGATAACCAGCATCATTTCCTTTTCCAACAGTGTTTTCTAACCTATACAGGATAAATTCGAGCATTTGAAAATAAAATCTATTTTGGTCTGTAAATTCTTCCAACATATTTTCTACCTATGCATGCTCTATTTACTGTTACATCAGTAAAACGGTTTGATCTGGATTTGTACCGTCCAAAATGTAACAAAAGTAATTCTCAGCACCTGGATCCATATTCACCAACCATTCTTAAGAACATTCTTTGTCTTGTTCTTCAAGACTTTCCAACTGTGAAAGTAACAGAACTTCTGATTTTGCTAGCCAATCAGAAGCTCTGTTTCTTTCACATTGACAAAATTCTGAAGAATAAGACTAACAATATTCTAAAGAATGGTTGGTGAATACAGGCCCTGATGACCTTAATTCCGACAAACCAACTCAAGTAAGCAGTGCTTTGGGAAAATGTGAATTTTATCTGCTAGATACATTATACTAAGCAAGCCTTCAGATTAAAAGGATCCATTGAAAAGAACTTCCAATCTAACAACGGAATGGGTCATGAGGTAGAATATACACACAGAAATTTAGAAAAAAAACAAAATTTTGGTCCCATGCCAGTCTGTGCGGACTGCTCAGGGTGAAATGAATCGATACTTTTTTGCAAACTTGGCGTATTAAAGCTCCGTATGACAGAGAATAACCACGATACCTTCTCATTTATATCCGGAATTTGTTGATAACGTATAGGAATCCTTTCAATAGCTTTATATAATGAGATTGTGAAGGCTTTTAGCACCAAAGGACAAGGTTCACGTAGGCCTCTATCTGGCTCTATCACACGAAGAGACGATTTGAAACAAAGATATATTATTAGTTGTATGGTCAGGTGGCAGAGGACTTGGAAACTTGTTCACAGCTGTGGGCTTGGGGCGACATTATTCTTCACAGCCATGAACAAGTTTCCAAGTCGCCTGCCAACTGTCTGTAGAAAGATTTTGTACTGTAAAGGTTTACCATTCTAACGTTTGTTAAGCAATTTATCTAGTTCTCTAGTTTATTTTTTGACACATGAGTTTTTGAAAAAAATGGAACAATTATTGATGTGCTGATTTCAGAGGCTCCTTCTGGCGGCAAGGTTCGCTGTCCGCATCTATTTTTTTTATACAATTTTACCAAACGTGCATTACATTTTATTTTGACTATGAATACATTCGTTTGTATTCATGAACGAGTGGGTGGTTTGAAAACATCTGTCTTGTCGAATCATTTATCGTCGGTGTACTTCCAAAACCTCGTAACTACAGCTTGTAACAAGCTGTAGTTACGAGGTTTTGGAAGTACACCGACGATATGATATAATATATGTATTCTATAGAAGAGAATCAATTGCACGAATTTTGTTAAGCATATATATTCCCTTTATTTCAGTACAACGAGCATATAAAATGATGAGACCTCCTAAGTGTAGATACATGCAAATCGAGACTGTTTCTTGTTTCCATTTTATATCTAGCTAAATTCGGGTTAAGTTCTATTGTTTTTAATTTCAGCAGCACAAATGCAACTTTACCTTTAACTATGCATTCATATATCATGATAATCTGACAACAGATGCGTCGAAAGCATTGCTTCATATCAGCCTACATTAGACCAACCTCATTACTTTTTTCACAGTACAACACATGAAACGGTTCGATATATCAGATTAACAGCATGTGTTTGTGTGTGGATGAGCGTGTGTATGAGTATTTTTTAGACGCAGTTTTGCTAAACTTTATCATGGATACAAAAGTAGTCTGGCTACGCACTGACACCGGTTACATTAATTCATCCATGTCGATGTCAGATTGAGTGGTAATAAAATTGTTTTGCTTTCGTGGATTTTCTTTTACCAGTACTCCGCACAATATTCCTTCCAAGCCACTGTCTGCTTTCTAACATAACCATCGTCGAAACAATAGTCAGCCGTCAGAGAGGAGTGAATCCTTTCACAATGACTATCACCATTAAGCTTTAATGACCTTAAGAAGAAAAGCATTAAAAATCACAAAGGAAAACAATGTTGATCACCAGAGAAATGTCACCATATCGTCGGTTTGCTTCCAAAACCTGGTAACTACAGCTTTTAACAAGCTGTAGTTACGAGGTTTTGGAAGTAAACCGACGATATAGTTAATCTGTCGTCTGCAAAAGCTTTGAATTTGGACAAGGCCAATATTTTGTCGTTTGGTACAGAAATGGTATACAATGGAAACCATGAAAGCCAAAAGCTTTCAATTTGGACAAGGCCAATATTTTGTCGTTTGGTACAGATATGGTATACAATGGAAACCATGAAAGCTGTCTTTGTCTAGTCGATGTGGGTTTGAGCAAATGCTAAGATCGAGCAATCTGCAAGGTCCAGGTCCGATACCATTAATAGGCCTACCTGTTGGGTGTGTTGATTTTTGGGTGTGTACCTTGGCAGTAGGCTTTTATAGTGGAACTGCAAGCGAGTACAGAGCTCCAATATTCTCATCTTTTCCTTTGTCGTAAAATGGTTCGCACATTAATGCATCAGCCAGAAGTTAGAGATTGTTTTGCTGCCAATATATTGATGATGTATTTGTACTTTATCTCGTAGGTGTTATTTATGGGTTCCGAATGACGCAAAGAAACAATCCTGGTGAAAAATAAACCGTCATACAGTAATACAGCAATGCTGGAAATACTTCTCTTGAGAGAGGTTAACATTTAAATCTGAACTTTTTTCCAGTCGAATTAACTTTAGGCTTCGTAACCAAAAAAGGTCTTGAGTGCGATACCCGGAAGCGGGTATCAACTTCGGAAAGTTTTCATTCGGCGCGAGTACTGGTGTAGTCCCCAGGAAGCAGAATCGGGAGAGATTAATATAAGTTGTAAGAACTTGTCTCTTAACCGTTAACCAAACGACAAGGTTTCACACTGGTCCAAACTGAAAGCACTTCCACACTACAAAATTAACGTAACTCAAAAATTGAAATTTGTTTCCACCAGGGTAGAAAACATTGTGGGAAAAGGAGAAAATGCTGGTTACCAGCATTTTCTCCTTTTCCCACAATGTTTTCAAAAGGCTTCCTTGTCAGGGTCGTAAAAACCAGGGATTGTTTGGGAAAGGGTTAAACTGTAGCTTAAGATTAGATCGCAAAAAGAACCTGCAGTCTCACACGGATCACTACTTTATTTTTGACCCGAAGTCTTTCCGGGGTAAACTTGAATATGGGTTTTCATTTATCTTTAATCTGTGTAAGACAACGATCGCATGTTTATTTCTTATATAATCTGAAAAGTAAGTAATGTCCACATACGCAGAAAACAAAGACCTAAATGGATTGTTTTTGTCTGTGAAGTATGGAATCCGTATTCAGTCGGATCTTTTCATGTCGAAATTGTCAATTAAAATTTGTCTTTTTTTGTCTTTTTTATTCAGTGAATGTCACACACAGCTTTTCTCAGCACAGAACAAACTAAAATTTTTAATAGCAAAATTTCCTTTTTTTTTTATGAACACTTAAGCAGAGGAGAGGCTACATTATGTTGTGTTAGTTGTAACTCTTCGCATAATAGGCCAAAAACAGTACCCAAAGATTTAGTTTTCCACCTCATTCAGCGCAGGTTGAAAGATCGAAATTTATTTAATCGAGTAAACATCATCGGCAATATTTTCATGAGTGGCGCAGCCACGAGTGAAAATATTGCCGATGATGTTCAGGATATGAAACAAATTTCGATCTTTCACCGAAACTAAAAAAAAAATATTCATGCCTTTAGCTCCTTTTTGTGGGAAACTTACCTCAAAATAAGGTGCAGTTCTATTCGGTTATTCCCCGTGGCGGACCCCTTCCGCATAGCAACGCGTTACAATATTACGTCAAGTGCGAGAAATGTAGGGTAAATTACGTCATATTTCCAGCTGGTTGTGAGGCACGCACACTTCACCTAGATAACAAATGTTTCCGCCTTCAATTGAATTGTCAGAATATAAAACTCTGTATTTTCACTGATCGTAACTATGAAATATCGAAAAATATTTCACCGATATTTCTCGATAATCTACAGGAAAGCATGAAATAAATAAGGTCACACTTTATTATTTTCGACGGGCCACCTTTAAAATCAATTTGAAAGTTTTGTTTTCATATATATATAACAGGAGGTTAATGGTTAAGTACATTCCCTAAAAGTGATACACAGCCTCCAAATGTATTATCAGATTTGACGAGAAATTTTGAAAAAGCTGACAGGGATGTCACATATAATCAATCACTTTACACACGTCGAATATGTATGCGGGATCACAATTATGCAACTATGTAAGGTGACACCATGTTTGGACCCGTTAACCATTCCAAGGAAACGTTCTTTGTCGTATCCCCAAAAGTTTTCTAGATTTGAATGTACTATACTAACTTCTTACTGGCTAAACCAACAATTGGTTAAACCAGTAAGAAACTGTGTTACTTTCAAATTTATAACGTCCAAATTACACCAATAACTTCAGTTGACCATCTAATTTATTTATGCTTGCATTACGAAAAAAATTGTAGTCTCTATATCAGTTTCACAACAATTTATATTCACGGTAGAAGGATATAAAAAGACCCGTCTATGAGTGCTTATACAGGCATATCATTGGTCTCACACGGGTTTCCAGGAATCAACAGTGTGAACGTACATGTCAACAACACTTGTGATTTTCCAATGGTAGTCTATCTATTACAAGAGAAACCTTAAAAATCGTCACCTTTTAACCTTTCGAGTTCAAAGTAATCAAGTTGCCTTTTGGGAAAAAAAAAGTTTAAGAGGAGTCTGTGCCTACGCTGGCTGACATGGTTTGATTATTTCTTTCATGTGCAATGAACTCTCTTTTCACAAAGCATTAATGAAAAAAGATCCAAGGAGTCATCTATCTCTTTCCTCCCGGAAAATAGTCCATCCACACACTGTATAGCTTGATACCATTGTCTTTTATAACAAAGGAACCCGTCTTGTTGTTTGTCCCGGATAGAATTTTTTTTTCAAGAAAACCCAGCAGAAAGAAAAAATAATAGATAATTTCTATTTGTAAATGAACAGACACACATAAAATTTAAGCCTTGATGAAAATATGACTAGCTAATGGATGAATGAATGAATGAATGTTGTTTTATGGCGCATCGACAGCTTTGGTCATTTAGCGCGCAAGTTTGTATTAAAAGTTAATAAAAGTGGAGTTGTTTAAACTGAATAAAGTATGAATACGTTAATGACAATAAAAGAATTGAATTAAGAAGTATGCATAAAGGGCATTATCGAGTTACAGGGCAATCCCTATATACTCAAAAGTTTTAAATGATAATAAGATTTAAGATTGTGATAAAAAGGTTTGAAGTAAATGTTGGATTGATAAAAAGAAGTTTTTTAAATGAAAAAGAAATATGTGTCATTTATAATGTGCATAAAATGACTGGTTAATTAAAAAAATATTGATGGACAAAAGTAAGCAATGCGGATGTTGTTGTCCATTGAAATGTAAATAATAACATTATTAATTAATAGTACAGAAAAAATATAGAAGCTAATCTTTTAGTCGACCAAAGTGTAAGTCGCTGGCAGAAGACCATGGGTTTCACAAGCGGGTAAAGAGAAAACAAAAGGTAGAGGAACCTTTCAACTTTTTACTAGTGGTAAAATTCGTTTTTTGAAAGCAACTAACAGTTGGATAGACCGTCATCTTCACAATAGTTTCCATATTTTTATTTTCATGATTGAAATATAAATGTATCACAGGCATAGTTACTTTTGGCCGCAACTGGGCCTTCAAGTATGAAAAGTAACACAGCGATTGTCTACAGGAACAGAAATAAATCGATATAAAACAAAACTAAATGACATTTTTCCCCAAACTCTCGGTGTCAGCATTAAAATCCGTATCCCTTAACTTTTGTTGACCTAAAAAAGTGGGAAAGAGGAGTGAATGAGGAAAAAATGTGAACATGCAAATAAGCATGTCATTTATCTCAAGAGGGTTCTCAGTAAATTAACATCTAAAACTTGTTTGTCAGCTATAGTGACGATTTCCCACTGGAAGGCAAACAATTACGAGGAAAACATTGTTCAAAACCCTCAATTTTCTACACTTAGGGTGCAGAAAGGTTATTAACCCTTTACTCCATTGATATTCATTTCTACGCATTGCTTGAAGGAGCCTTTTGAAAATATTGTGGCAAAAGGTGAAATTGCTCGTGACGAGCAATTTCACCTTTTGTCACAATGTTTTCTATGCTATCAAAAGGTGTCATATACACATAAAAAACGGCTCCGTCTTTGCTGTTATTTAGGGTCAATTTGAGATACTTTAGAAATGCCTTATGGGGTAAAGGGTTATGCTCTGCAAAAAAGATGGTTAAAAGCGTCTGCAACACGTAATAGCTTATGTCAGCCTTCTTAGTCCGCGCATCTGTATAAAGTAACGACTTTGTCCGCACAGGATGACACGGGTCTATACTTTTGCATGTAAATTCCATACATGTTCAAGGATCAAAATATCTCCTGATTCTACCTGTTGTTAGACAAACTGGATTTTATTGATCTATAATTTTGTGATGATGATTTGCATAGTTCCATGCATCACGATGATACATCAATCCCCCCTTCCTCTTTCCTCTCCCCCTATCTCAGCCAATCTGATGGCAAGAATTTTTATTTAGAACGCTTTATCTATTTAGAATGGTAAGTGGATATCAAACCTTTGACTTGAATTATTTTAAAATTCTATTCCAGGTAAGCTAGCACCATTACTGGAGAACGGTACGCTACATGTTTCCATTCTGACCATGATTGCGATGACAGCTGAACGATTCTACGCCATTATTTACCCGTTTAAAAAACAAGCCAACTGTTCGGACAACATCACCATAAAGATAATAGCCGTTCTGTGGGTTTTTGCATTCATTATAACATCTCCGTTTCTCTTTATAACAAACCTAGAAGACGCCATGTTTTACGACGGAAGTGACGTCAAAGTATGTCGATCTCATGTACACCGTGTTTGGCATCACGTCTTTATAATATTTATATCTATAGCTTTCTTTGTATTACCATTTTTCATCTTGGTTTACATGTATGCTCAAATTATACGCCAACTAATGGTTGAGAGCCTGTGTATGACGGACACTAGCGCAAAACTTACTCACCGTTCTCGGAAGCAAGTAGTGCGCATGCTAATAACAATTATGGTTTTATTTTTCATTTCAATGTGTCCCATTAGAGTAGTTAGTTTGTGGCAAATATATACACCCGTGGAGACATTACACAATCTCGGAATAGAGAATTACAACAATATCTTATGGTTCGCGAGAATAATGATGTATGTGAATAGCGCAGGAAACCCCATTGTCTACTGTCTTGCATCGACAAAATTCAAAGTGGCTTTCAAGCGGATTTGTAAAGACTGTGGGAAGAAAAATTCTAGTTATTCAAAAAGAGCATCATCTGAGTCAACAAAAGTTTTTTTCAGGCGAAGCAGAAAGCGTTTGTTGAAAGATAACGAGAACGAGTGTGACAGCAAATCTAGTCCGACTGGGAGAGACGATGAAGCCATTGTGTTACAGATTAAATTTTCATATGTATAAGGAAGTTCTACACTTTGCATTGTTATGTTTTATGGTTTAGTTGTATGCAGTAATTTAGACACACGAACAACTAGAAAAAAAACACACTGATGTTCTCCTTTTCTCGCCCATTCTGTGTATAGATAAGAGCTGACCATTATAGTGCCCAGCTCGACCATAAATATTGTGCATAGCTGTCAATATCACGGCGGCAAGTGTAACTACATGTATACTTCCTTAAATGGCACCATGACATGCTGTCAGTGACAGCCACAGCCATTCCCCAACACCCACATACAGGAGACAAAGACGTGCGTGAGCTGTGTGATATGTGTGACACAGCAAATCTTGAATGGCCTAGTTAACGGAGAAGCATACAGGAAATGTAAAATCCACGTCAACGGCTGAGCATGGCCCACAGTGATTCATTATACAAATGGCCTTCATGTACAAAACTTCTATGTGGTTTGATTGACATGATTAAAAGAAAAATGTTCTTTTTTAACAACAACAACTACAACAACAACAGAAACAACAACCACAACAACGAAATTCCAACAACGTTTTTATTCATGGTGTTTCATTTTTCTATCAGTTTCCCGTTTCCATTTCTTGTATTAACACTCAATTTTTCATTTTTTTTCTTTGACACTTTCTTGTCATTTCCCTGAAGACAGAGTGTGAAGAATTGAGGCCAACAATATCCTCACCTTCTAACCTTTTTTTTTTTCAAGCAGTCATCCCGCTTTCTACATTTTGTCGCTAGGAATCTAATTTTGATGAACTCTTTATGTAGTAAAACAGACCGACAGACCGACACGCAGACAGACAGACACTTTTTATGTACCATGTCAACACATTGTGAAATCTTTTGAAATAAGATGGTTTGTGGTTGTCAAATAAACTTCTTTCTTTTATTCATTCTTTTTTGATGCTAGGTCACCAACAGAAGCAGAAGAAGTGTGATCTGGATCAATATTTGCCACAAAAAGGCTTAGTATAATCCGAGTTTTAAATGTGGGTATTAAGAATTTTCACATCACACCAAATTAAAAAGTATATATGTCACTGAAATTTATATGAAAAGCAATACAAATCATCAGTCATTAAGAATAATAAAGTTACAAAAAGAATTTTCTTTTTGTGGTATTCCCTTAAAAGGCTACGTAGCCTCTTTAGCTATTTTTAGATTTCCCGCCAAAATCAAAAAAGCATTGTGGGAATGTTAAGTGACTTGCACGTGACTTATGACTATTAAATTCCATAACATAACAAACGTGTAATTATTTTTCATAATGTCTAGAACTTCGGATGCTATGTTTGAAGCTTCGTCTGTATATTTCCAGTATGTAAATGAGCGAGTTGCTCATGTAAAAATAGACCGTGATTCCCTTCAGTGTTGACCTGGGCTGTAGTAAATCTCTAATTTATCTAGCTGTCGGATGGTTTTCGACTACTGGGGTTTAATGAATGAAAATTATAATGCTTTGGGAGTCTAACGATGATATTTTTGTATTTTTGTATTTTGTAAAATTTTCGTCCCAAATTCTGAAGGGCCACCTTTAATTACTAATATCGAACGATACACTTTTGAAATCATACAGAAAAAGATATTCCTGTAGAAAAGTATGGTCTTTCCCTCTGATAGTCATGATTGTCCCAGGATAACTGTGAACGCAGAACATCAGGGTATTATCTAAAACAGGGAAGTCAACATCATTCAATCATTTCAATCAAAGAATTTGGTAAGTGATCAGTTTACCACCCGTAGACGACTTTGGTTTCTCTAGCAGACCACTTATAAAAAATCAGGTAACGAGAGAAATTGCGTGTGACAAGCGTTTTTTCTTTCTCTTAACTCATTACCACACAATCCCTACTTTTGACGACCCTGAGAAGGAAGCCTTTAGAAAACATTGTGGGAAAAGGAGAAAATGCTGGTAACCAGCATTTTCTCCTTTTCCCACAATGTTTTCTACCCTTCACAAAACAAATTTCAAATTTTCAGTCACTTTTATTTTGTCGTCTGCAAATGCTTTCGGTTTGGACAAACCTAAAACTTTGTCGTTTGGTAATGAGTTAAACACATGTTTTCAGCTGATTCCATGTAATAAGCACCAATAGCTCAAGCAGGTTTCCAAGAGTTATGGATTCTTTACGCTCCGTCACAAATTTTGAGAACATAAAGTTATCACAGGCACTTGAGTATGACCAGAATTGTTTACGTTACACCGACCTACTGACCGGTCAATAATTTCGGTATGGCTGACAAAGGATATCTTTCAACTGGAATGAAAAGCGTAGCTCCCAATACGTCAGAAATCTTTCTGTATTGTTTATTTTTGTTGGAGGAATATCATCTAGAAAGCACGACACTTGACTTGATTATTTGCTACGTATTTCACGCTGTTGAAAGGGTATCTAAGCTCACTCGTGGCCGAAAGGCTTGTATGCTTCAAGGTAGAGTTTTAAGCTTATTTGGTTGCTATCGCAAGTAACCAATGTGAAGCGAGTATAAAAACTGGTTCCCTACAACGACATAATAACTTACTGTGCATAATGTATCATCTTCGCGAGCCAAGTTTACGATCACTACGTTGATCTTACCTTGGCTGATTGAGCCCGATTTCGAGATTCCTACGATGCGCCCTCTATTGGATGCTGGTTATTATCGCCCTTTACATCATATTTCTAAAAGCCAATGAAGTATCGTTTTACAAACCGCTTACGAATACACATGAAGCGATAAGCAGACATTCACGTGGGTTTCCATGTGTACCTTCTATTCGTCAGGTAGCGACCTTGTTCTATTTTTATAAAAGATGAAATGCTACAAGTGATTTCATTCATTGCAGCTAGAGCTGGCTGCATCCAATGAAAAAGCGTATCGGGTGAATGTAAAAATCAAGTTCGATCCGCCAAGAGCAGAGTAGCGCAGTGAATCGTCAGCCTTGGCTTGCGAAGATGATGATGTTTTTGCAATAAGTTACACTCGTCTTAAACAGTCTGTTATATCCCTAATGTGTTTGCCTCTGAAAAGATTGACTGTATGCTTATTATTTCCTCATGTTTGGAATTCTGATAAAAGAGACTCCAGGAACGCATGGTTAGGTGCACTAGCTGCGGCGGTATAATTGTAATAATGTTGAAAACGGTGTTAAACACCATTCAATCAATCAAGATTCATTCAACCGATTCTACATATAACACTCCACGCAAACGTGGACGTAGTTTTCCTACTAGAACATGGAGCATGGACTACATACAATCATACTTTGGGTAGAACTATGATCTAGATGTTTGGTTTCGAGGTCTAAAAAGTCCGTATTACCAAAATGTTTTTACATGTATTTCATGTGTCTATTTTTAGAAATGTTATGGGTAAAAAAATTGTCGTCATTTAAGCTGGGTGGAATTATTTCCCCGTCAAAGTGAATATTTTCCTCCTGCCGAAAATCTGGAACTACTTTTCTTGAAAATATCGCTTATCCGGTTAATTGACTTGAGATCAATAGTTTTAAAAGTGGCATTCATTGACAAAATAATCAGAGGAAATACAATATATAATTCATTTCATCAGATTTTGGTTAATATGGGAAAATATTTACCTAAAAAAGGGAAAGGTCCGCGAAAATAATTCGTGCCTTACGGCACTCGTAATTTTCGCATACCTTTCCCTTTTTCGGCAAATATTTCCCTATATTAATCAGAAGCTGATGAAATAAACTCTGTTTAATCATTTGATCCACAAAGCTAACTCAACTAAAGCGCATTTGTCTGCTTCAGGAACATCTTACCTCTTTGGACCGATATCCCCCGCCGATAAAAGCTATCATGACTTTTGTTATTTACAAACAAAAGGATGAGACTGGTCAGGAAACTGATCGATGGCTACTCGGAAGGACAGTAACGGGCAATTGCGTACCTTCAGTCTACGCAAGGGGATTACACTTTGCAGTTTACTGTACATACGAAGAACCAAACAATTAGAGCCCACGGTTGCTTTGCTGTAATATCGAACAAAATTGGACGAAGATCGTACTGCACGCACTGTGCACTCGGAATTTGATCTAGGCTGTTCTTCAGAGATATTTATTGTGAAATTAAAAAAAAAACAAACGTGATATGATAAAAACAATCGCTACATAATCTTGCCCGTGTTATACAGACGGAATAAAAAGGATTAGAGAAAGGACTGATTTGCTATAACCGTTATTCTGTTAAAAAAGTAGATTTATAATTATTTTTTTCTTAACCCATTAGTAAATGAAAATATTTTAGACTGGTCCAAATTAAAAGCATTTGCAGACGACGAAATAAAAGAGACTGAAAATTTTAAATTTGTTTTTGTGAAGGGTAGAAAAAATTGTGGGAAAAGGAGAAAATGCTGGTTATCAGCATTTTCTCCTTTTCCCACAATGTTTCCTAAAGGCTTCTTCAGGGGCGCCAAAAGTAGGGATTGTGTGGAAATGGGTTAAACTGATAGTGAAAACCCAAATTTACTAAGTTTAAGGAATTTTTGGTGGAACAATAAGTCCTTATCGGACAATCTACATCAAAGATCAGACTGTACGTTCCGTGTATTCTGATCTTGATCTACACTGTCCGGAAAAGGTCAGCGAGAAGCATTTAGTAGCCTCAGAGTTAGCATTGAAGTATTAAGCGTAAAGGAGTAATGGTTTGTTTGTTACAAGCAGCTGATTCTTGCCACACCAGAGTTTCTAAAGCCTTCAACTCAAGCAAAATTAATGGAAGACATTGCGTGAAACGACTTTTCCCTTTTAATGCTTATATGTAACGATTAAAACCAATCGCTTTCTTTTTCTAAGGAATCATCACTGAATCTCGTTGTCTTGTTAGCACAACCACCATTATGTACAAAGGTCAACCCAATGATGTGTGAGGCTGGGCTGTTATCCAAGAAAAATTTACATCAATATACAATGCCTTGCTCTTGCCGTCCAATAACTTTTCTTTGATGGATGTCTGACGTCTAATTTGTGAAAGGGTTTTGGATCCAATTTTATGTGTGAATGGAAACGAATATCCCCGCTTTAACAGGCTAGACCAATTAACAGACGACACATCCACAAATCCCAAGCTTTTTGGACATATTGTTTGTTTCTTTGCCTTGGAAAATGGTCAAACCTTGCCCCTCATGCTCGTATGCGTGTACTAAAAAGCCAAACGACGTGTCTTGAGGATAGTTTCGACAACGAGCAGCAATTTATTACTGAGATTCAAAAAAGAAAATGATGTTAAATGGGTGTGTGCATGTGTGTGTTTTACTTTTGATTTCTACAAGGGAAAACATTCGAGCGAGAGGAAGAACTACTTGTCACAAGTAATGTTTCCTTTTCTCACCATTTTTTCAGAAATGGGTGGACGCACGTATTTGCGAAATCGCAAAAATTTCCACGTTGCAAAACATTCCACTAATTAATGCAAAGTCCGCACATACTGTATTATTTCCTTTTCTCAATATGTTTTTTCCGTGTCAAGAAAATATCGGTTGAATGGCTATTTGCCGTAGTTTGTTCTCGCCGAATGCTCTTGGAAACCTTACGCCGACCTGTCTACGACTTAATGGCGATGATGCTGTGAACTATTAAACTCAGATAATTCTATCGATGATCGCCAGCACTTAGCCGTAAATATCTGCAGTGACGCAACAGTGACGTAAACACCACAAGGTCGAGACAAAACCTTCATTTATTTCATGCTTTCCGGTAGGATATCGAGAAATAGCAGTGAAAATATTTTTCGATCTTACACTGGTACCACCAGTGAAAATACCTATTTTCACGTTCTTGTTGCCTAGGTAAATTGCGCGTGCCTCACAACCGGATGGGAAATATGACGTCATATACCTTAGATTTCTCGCGCTTGACGTAATATTGTAATGCGTTGCTATGCGCGAGAGGTGCGCCACGGGGAATAACGTAAAAGAATTGTACTGGATTTTGATAAAGCTCCTCCCAGAAAGAGTTAAAAGCATGAAATAAATAGAATATTTTATTTTTTTCGGTGAAAGATCGAAATTTATTTCATCTCGAGAACACCATCTGTCTATTTTCACTCCTGGCTACTCGTGAAAATATTACCGATGGTGTCCACCCGATGATATAAATTTCGATCTTTTACGGAAAAAAACAAATATCCTCTATATACTTGATCGTTTTGTCCCCATTTTAGGCTTAATAAATGTAAGTTTATCGAAACGACGACACGGGCTGATCATCGCTTATTCATTTACCATCAAAACAGAAAGAGTTTTGATACATCTGAATAGAAAACAGGTTCAGAATGAGCAATCTTACTCTCCGATGACATAATATTGGAAGTGTCAACAATATTCCTGTGAACTATGTCATAGCACTAATGTGACGCAATGTTATCACGTGACGTACCCGAAGACCTGGTTCGAATATACACGAAACATAACGAGGCGGTCTCGATCATTGGCGTCCCTGAAATCAACAGGCGTCTCTATGCCCTCTTCGCACACATATATATCATGGCAACCAATGTAGCAACTGACACGTTCGAGTTTTCTCCGATCTTAAATTTGTGTGTTGTGATGGGTTATCCGATATTTTTTCGAGTTAAGTCTTTAACAAACGAAAATATTTTAGACTGGTCTAAATTAAAAGTATTTGTAGACGAGAAACTAAAAGTGACTGAAAATTTGAAATTTGTTCTGTGAAGGGTAGAAAACATTGTGAGAAAAGGAGAAAATGCTGGTTACCAGCGTTTTCTTCTTTTCCCACAATATTTTCTAAACGCTTCTTTCTCAGGGGCGTTAAAAGTAGGAATTGTGTGGTAATGGGTTAAAAAATGGTGAAATTACCTATTTTTGAACTTTACTGGGGCTTTAAGCTGTACCGTTTTTCATTCCCAGACTTAAACCAAGAAGTAAGTCAAAAGCCAGCTTGTACAGCCACATCCGAAAAACTAGAAGGCCCTGAAGGGCCTGAATATGCTCTACTGGCAGAGAATTAAATTTTGCTTTTATGCTACGCTCGTACTTTATGATTTATGAAGGAAAGAGACAAAAAAAAGTGTTCTTGCAACTGGAGCTGAACCCATTTAGACAGCTTATTTAGCTAACCATGCTGAATTGAACAATTTACTGAAACAGTGAAACAAGAAATGAAAGTTTTCAAATTGAAATGGCTACTTTTCCCATACTGTTTGCTTGATTCTTTTCAAAATCAATAGGGTTGAAGGTATTGATAAGATAAACAAACTCTGCAAGTTTCATGGGAATCTGACCAAAAATACAGACTTTATCGCGTAAACAAGAAATGGAAATTTTAAACTTGAAATGGCTACTTTTTCCATACTGTTTATCGGATTTTTTTTTTTTTCAAAATCTATAGGGTTAAAGCTTTTGATGAGATAAACAAACTGTGTAAGTTTCATGGAAATCTGACAAAAATGAAGACTTTATCGCGTAAACAAGAAAAAGACTAACGGACAGACGGACGGATGGACGGATGGACGGACGGGCGACGGAAACCAAGCCATGACATAAGCTCTGCTGGCTAAGGTTTGCTGCAAGGCTAAAAAAAGTCGTCTGTAGCTCGTTATGATTTACTCTTTGCCAGACGACAAAATTTACACCTGTCTAAATCAAGACCAGACAAATAAAGTCTGGCTTAGAATGTCATTCCTCTTTAAAAGAGCATAAAAGACAATTCAAAACGAAGAAAAAAAGGCTGGGGGGGGGGGTACCGTTATTTCCTCCTTTCCCCACCATGCATTCAAAAGCCTTTATCCTAAAGGTCATGAAAACATGGTTTAAAGGCTTGGGACTGACCAACGTACAGTCTGATTACAGGAGTGTACTTTTTTGACTGGGTATTTTTAAATCTTTGAAGTTCTTTGGAAAAAAATGAAATAACTATGGTAATTTCGTATCCATTACCATTATCAATACCATTACACTCTCTTCATTTGAATCCTTTTGAAGATAAGTTTATTACCCTTTCCCAATCATATGCAAAAATAGGAGATCTAGTGGGAAGATTAAATCAACTCTTTACCAAACCTTTTAGACCGGTCCAAATTAATTTTAAGCATTTGCAGACGACAAAATTAATTAATTACCAAACGACATAATATTAGGCTTGTCCAAATTGAAAGCATTTGCAGACGACAAAATAAAAGTGACTGAAAATTTGAAATTTGTTGTGTGAAGGTCAGAAAACATTGTGGGAAAAGGAGAAAATGCTGGTCCAACAATGTTTTCTAAAGAGGGTTCTTTCTCAGGGGCGTCAAAAGTAGGGATTGTGTGTTAATGGGTTAATGCGACTCAAAAATAAAAATTTGTTTAAACGCCCTGAAAACCAGGGATTGTTTCGGAGAGGGTTTAAGGACACACGGCAAAGAATGGCATTTTTTAAACACCGGTACAGTGAATGACTTCCATGTACGTAATTTTGTATTACTTCAGTGAATGAATTACGTTAACACTTGTACACCGTATTCAGCAAAAAAAGACCGGAATTTCCATTAGCTCTGTCTGTTTCTGGAACATTATAAAAACCAAAAGAGAAGTCTGTCTGCGTTTAGACATCAATTTTTGTAATGAATGAATGAATGGGGGTTTCATGGCCCGTGGACAACAGTGGTCATGTTGGGCGCACCTACAAGAAATGAAGAAAGCGATCAAACAAAAGAATTATGAAATCATAAAATCTAAGTTGTGAAAACACTAAAATTACAGGTAAAAGTAATCATCTAAAACAAGAAAGGTCAAAAGAACCTAAAATTATATCTTTTTATTTATAGAGAGAGAGATGTATCTCTCTTTCAGAAAATCAAAAACGGACTCGATCAGTATCGAACAAGGTCGTCATACTGTCGACATCAAAAAACCCTTTGTCTTATAGGTGCAAGATCTACACAGTCGACAAGTATATTTTTAATTACCGAAACAGCTGTACTGGATTTTTATTTAATTTAACTTCCAACAAAAAAAAGTTAAAAAGCATGGATTTAAAAATATTGTCCGTTTTTTTCCCCTGAAAGGTCGATATATATATTCCATCAAGTTAACATCATAGGTAATATTTGCACGAAAATATTACGGATGAGTTCAATCGATGAAACTAATTTCGATCTTTTACCTAAGAAAATCTTTTGTATGTGTACAAGTATGCATTGATAGAAACTCAGTTATTTTGAAGTTGTAATACGCAAAGCTGGTATTTTTCAAATTGTAATTTACAGCACATGTATTTTGTTTGAAAACTTTCAGCACTTCCAGCACTGTCATTCTTATTTTTCCACATGTTTGTTACCTCTAGGAAACACATCACTACTAATAGAACTTATTTTTCTATCTCACTGGAACAAGATAAATATATCCCATAATTATCTTGTCTCTTTTGTAGCTTATAGGCATTTTTGTAAAAATATTTCAGTACATTAAAGTTGGATTTTTTTGCGCTATTAATCCTTGACGCAGCGTAAGAAGCACTGTAAATTAGACATTGAACACTCAGGTCAATATACACTGCCTCCACCAAAAAGGACTTCTCATAAAAACTAGTTGCAGCTGTATACTGAACTAGAATTTAAAATGTCGCTTTCCAGATAAGTCTTCTTCTGTCTTTTCTGTAGACGTGAAAGCAATTGACATGGCCCTTGATCTGGTTGAGCAGTCTGACTCTTACTCGCTTTATCATCTTTTCTTATTCATTGTCCTCACTTCAAGCTTTGCAATACTAGAAACTTGAGAATCGATCTGTTTGCGAAGTCCTTGAACACATTTTACTTTTGATTCAGTCTAAAAGAAGTCTTCTGCTGGATCTCAAATCACATGGGGATAAGGGTAATGAAAAGGCTGACATAACTGCCAAATGAGCATTTTCCCTTCCCCAATCCAATTACAAAGTTCCATACACAAATATTAAACCTTCTGTTTTAACCTATATATCCACTCTTCTTGGCAATCACCATGGGATGCTGATATGTTTAACAAGTTACACTACATTAAACCGGTTCTAGGTGAATGATACTCCGTTTACAGGTCCATTCGCCGAGAGAGTTGCCCGCTGCAGAATCGGACAAATAGAGGATCTTACATGAGTGTTCATGTATTATCGTTTTTATCAAATGAGTTGACTGAAATTGTATGACGCGAGCCTTGGCGAGCGTCAAATACATTTTAGTCAACGAGTTTGATAAAAATGATAACACATACACAAATCTAAGACTGTATTTATCACGAAAGACAGTAAAATACCCCGCATCATCACTTTCAATCTCTATACAGTTCACGGGTCCATGTTTACATTTGTAGTTTGGCTTCCAGTATGTATATATATATACACAAGCAGATAGTTCTTTGACATTTGCACCAAAGAAAAGTGAAATAGTTTATATAGATTGGTTAAGTTCAGCTATTTCTGCAACAAGATTGATTTTAGGAGACTTTCGCTGCATTTCTTTGTTTTTATAATACACGAAAATCAAAAACTTTCCACGCGTATACGTCTTAGCAACAGTGACGTCATTTTTCCCTCGAAAAGGCGTAACAGTACAAATTCCCGCACAAACTGTGGTTGGTGTCTCTTGCTTCACGCGTTTGTGACTGAAAACTGATCAGAACCGGGATACAAAAAACGATAATACACTAGGGTATTATCAAAAACAAGTCATGGGTTTAATACACTGCCGGAGGAGGTTTTATGTGATAAATACGTTTAAGACATTCGTAGCTGTGAACACCAGAGTGCATACATGCAATGCATCCTTTCTATTGAACACAATTTGCCTTACCGTGTTGATCTTCATCCAATTCGTTCCAAGCACTTTAATGCTTACAGTGTGAATGCTCTCTTTCATTCAGTCAACACTAAGGCAATTATTGCTTTCCTTAGGAAGATTGGACTCTATACAAAACTGTGGTACTGTGTTATAAAAACCTTTAATTCCTATTAAGACTCGTTTCTTCCTATCACTGTATATACTATCTAGTTATTTCCTTTACAGAATAATTCCATTACACATATTAATTCATTATTTATTCATTACTCATATTTTTACTTTTTACTTATATTTGTTTTACTTGTATATTATATCTTGAATAATAATATACATGTATCGTAGGTTAACTTAAAAAACTCGTAATGATGATTTTAGGTTGGAGCTTACCAACTTTGATTGGAATGCTTTAAAAAAATGAGCATGTAAATACGTATGCTAAGAATATCACAAATTCTATCTTACAAACCGCGACAATTTTTATACCCGATAAAAATGTACTCGTAAGACCGACCCCATGAACCTCCATGGATTACAAACCAAATCAAATTATAAATAAGAAAAGCAAAAGACTGTATAGCAAGGCGAGACGAAGTAACAAAGAACATCATAGGTATAAATTTAGAGCGTGACGAGATGAAATCATTACTGTTTGACGTCAAAGAAAAGAAGAACAATTTGATATTTTAGCATCTGAACTGAATTCTAGGTCTTAGACTTCTCGTGACTGGTGGAAAATTATAAAATAATTTATGCACCCACCTCAGGCTAAAACCTCACAGGTACTTTCTCTTGTTGATGAAGGGAAAGATATGTTAATAATACTTGATGAAACTGAAAAGACTAACTTTCTTAATGATTTTTTTGCAAACCAGTCAAGTGTCGATGACTCGGTTAAATCTTTGCCAGCTAATTACTATCCAATTCACTATGTTACACAGTAGGTTTTATTTAGGGCACCCCTGATGAAGTTTACAATGTTCTGAGGAACTTTAATGTAAGGGAAAGCCTCTGGTCCAGATGGAATACACAACAGGATTCTTCTTGAACGAGCACCCCAACTTGCTTACCTTCTGTGTGATCGTTTCAGTGCCTCTCTTAATTTATGTGCTGTGCCTTCGTCATGAAAATGTTAAATGTCTGTCCCATCTTTAAGGGTGTAGACCCACCCATCTATTCAATCTAATTGTAGACCAGTCTCTCGAAAAAAATCATTTTTTATATTGTCTTTTCCTATCTTTCACAATCCATGTTTTTACTCCGTTCCAATCTAGTTTTCGCCTGGTGATTCCACGGTTAACTAGTCACTATTACTTTATCACAATATTTCTAAACCTCTGGACAATGGACATGATTTTCATATGGTATTAGTTGATGCGAGTAAAGGATTCGTAAAAAGTCTGGCATAAAGGTCTTTTATTTAAATTATATCACGCTTGGGTTGAATGTAGACTTTTAGAATGGTTTCCTAATTATCTTTCAAATAGATATCAATGGGTTGATCTCAATGGGATCTACCTCTGCTTTAAGTATTTTAAAAGCAGGTGTCCCTCAAGGGTATGTATTAGGTCTGTTATTATTTCTAGTTTATATTAACGACATAGTCGATAACCTGGAGTCCAATATAAACCTTTTTGCAGATGACAGTAGCCTATGTCTAGAGATTTATTATCCTGATTCTTGTTGGACTGAATTGCAATCTAATATAAAAACAAGATTAATGACTTGGCTCAAAAATGGATTGTCAAATTCAACCCTCTAAAATCATAGTCGTTGGTTATTACACGTAAAAATATAAAACCTAGATATCCTGACTTATTTATATATCAAATACAAAGACACAAAGGTCCAAAGTCACAAGCATTTAGGCCTATATTTATTTGACGACAGTACATGGGAATGTCACATCAAAAACTCCGTGGACAAAGCTTGGAGTAGAATAAATATAATGCGTCGTTTACATAGGAAAACGCTTCAAAATAATTGTTTTTCCTTTGTACGTACGTCCCTTAATTGAATATGAAGGTGTAAGTATGGGATAACTACTTAAAAAATATTTGAAAGAAAAACTTGACAGAATTCAGACAGAATCTGCCAGGATAGAGACTGTCGGTACAAAATTAGCATCCCTTGATGATGTTGCCAAGGAGGCAGAATGGGAATCCTTGCTTGACGGATGGCGCAAGCATAGAGACTGATGATATATTTTAAAATGGTCAAAGGACTTAAGTCCTAACAACTTAAAAGCTCATTACTACCTCAAAGTGTCGGTAGCATAACCTCATACAGCCTCCGTGGTTATCAAAATCATCCAATCCCACAATGTAGAATTGAGCTTTACATAAAGTATTTCCTTCCCGCAGTCAAGTACTATCTGAATCGGGACAAACCCAATCCCAATAAGCTGTACTTTATTTGAAAAAAGGAAGCTACAGGCTTTACATACAAAAATCAGGAACAACTGTAGCTCTCTCTCAATCGCCACTTATTTCTGTAAAATACTGATGATTCCCCTCTTTGTATTTGTGGTGGGATTGAGTGTCAATTTCTTTTTGTAACACTGAATCTTCCCTTGCTATGATATTGAAACCAGTTTGTTAGTTTACCACCCAATGTCATGTAGTATATTCCTGTAGCTGAGAGAAAATAAAGTATATTGTATTGTATTGTATATTATTTGTACGAATGAAGATTTCTTTTTTGAATGTAATGATTATGATGCCACTAGGACTATTTTATTTAATGCAATATTTGGTAATATTGATCTTGAGATGTTACTTTTTGGGAAAATGTAATTTCTATTATATCGTGACAATAACAAAGTTTTTCTTGAAGTCAATTCAAGAATAGAACTTATTAGGTTAAGAAATCGATTTCCAGTACGATAATTTTGTTTTCTACCAATATATACTATAGCGGAAAAAAGTTCCTGTGCATTGCCATTTCGCACATAACTGAATTAGAAAGGGAGGTTGTTGTCAATCTATTGAAATTCAGTAAGTATTTAGGTTTGAACAATTTGATAATGAAGCAAATTTGTCTTTACCAAAACTTCCGTAAGCACTACAGCCCGTCAAATGATGTGACGTTTAAACACTGAGTACAAACAAGTGTTTTGTGTGGCCACCCTTTGTTGCAATGCATTCTAGGCATTGATTTTGCGTGAATTGCTTCAAGTTTTTCAGTGTAGCCTCTAGAATGGCAGTCCATATGTGAGACGGGTCTTTTTCCAGTTCAAGCACGGTAACAGTTTGGTTGGGAAGGCGCCGGCAACGTCATTCTATAGTGTCCCACAAAGGTTCTTTTGGTGAAAAATCTGACGATATAGGCATAGGAAGGATATGAATATTGTTTTGTCTAAAAAAAAAAAAACATCTGACGCGAGCAACCTGTATACAACAGTTGTAACGCTGGAACTTGATGTTTACGTGGTTTGAAAAACGGCAAAACGAAGGAATGTGTGATAACGTCTCAGTGCTGTAGCGTATGATGTCGTTAAGTTACTATAGAAATGCACAGTTGGTGTCTATGAATTACAGCTTTTCTTCCCAAAAGGATAAGCAATACCCTGCCAAAAAAAACAACACGTTTGTCTAAACATTTTTCACGGGGACGTGGATTGATACGACATCGCCCACTTTACTGCCTAAATGGAAACGAGACTATTGAAAGGAAAAGCAGGATATTTGCCCAAGTTTGTCTCCTAAATCGAATACGTCGTCTTTACCACGCAAAACATGTTGCTCGTTAATGACGACGTAATATATAGGGCGTATGGTAGGGCGTATCGGACTCATACCGTGCTCTTGCTGGGAAACTTGGCGACCGGACGTAAAATGTACGTTTTTTAAAAAGTTTGTCCACTGGTCGGCCAGGGATTAAGGATGCTGGGGACATTTAATGCTGCTGTCTGAAAGCGTTTCCTAAGACGCTGTTGGCGTGTATGGATGTCTTTACGTCTTGACGTCATAGGGGGTCTCCATGACGTCGATGCATCTGCAACGCTGCCTGAATATTTGTAATGTCTCCATACAGACTGTACGGTGTTTCTGTGCACTTTAAATCGTCTAGCAGCTTCGATTCGTGCTTTCTCTGTTTCAAGCATGCCAACGGCTCGTCAACGTTCATTTTCGGATAGACATGGCGTCTCTCATTTGCATAAAAACCCAAAACAATTTTGTTTTTCTGACTCTCACAAAGGTACTGAAAGACTACCAGGGGATAAGAATGATAAAAATACTGGGAAACTTAGCTACCGGACGTAAAATGTACGTTTTCAAAACTAACGTCTGAGAAACAATCGCGTGGTTGCACAGAAGAACTCACTCATGATTTAACAAGTCTATATTTGAGGTCAATTTTATACAACGGTTTGGCTGTTTCTTACCTACACAAGTCCTTTTTATACCTTATTATGAAAAATGCACAGGAACTTTTTTCCGCTAGTATAGAATTTTATCAGGAATACTGACGCTTACTATATATATAGAAGGGAACAAAATTTATCTTTTCACCGTGTAAAAGTATTTTATGAACATGTAATTTACATTATCTATCTTACACTGTCTCTTCCATTATCTTATCTTTCCCCTTTCTCTTCCTGTACCTACTTCTCAGTCTAACTCATTTCATATACCCCCCATTCCTAGATAATTAATGATGATATTATTATTTCTTTTCCCTGTATAGTTTATTAGCTTCAAGTCCGCTTGTTTAGGCTATCAAAATGGAGAAGAACATTTATAAGCACTGCTTTCGTTCTTATATATCCATATTGCATAAAATTTTGAACTGTATTTGTAAATTATTTTTTACATTTTAGTTGAATTTGCAAAATAAACTATCTTTAACTTTAATAAATTTCGGTCTTTCACCGAAAAAAATACTAATATCCATTATTATATATAAACCGTGCTGAAAAATAAGACAAAGATAATAACGATTTCAGTGTTGCTTATGCCCTACCTAGAATGTCTACAAAAAGTGAACAAATTTGATCAAAGGTTGAACTTATTTATATATGTTTTGCAGATTTTGATCTCCAGTGGGCGAAAAGGCTTTATAATAGAGTTAGCTATTACAGACTAACAATTCATTTCTGTACTAATTGCCTCCAGAATGCTGGAAAAAATTATGGGAATCGTGGAAAAAGGCCAGATGTCACACAATAAAACCATTCACCCAAAGCACCTGACAACAGTAAACGTGAGACGTATACTCTTTGAAAAAAGATTGAAGATTAGAAGAAATTATTGAATATGCAAGGTATGTAATATTTTCGGAAAGGGGGGGGGGGGGCGGCGGGTGGTACAGACAAAGCATATATATATTGTAAGGATAAAATCAACATTAAGTGACTACTACTGTTTTGGTGGAAGGGTGAGGCTCATAAAACAGATGGTGCAAAAATACTTTCCCCACTAGGATTCAAATCTGCTATCTTCGAAACAGCATCATCGCATCACGACTCTTTAGGCGGATGTTTAGAGAGTCTGGATGTGTGTCATTGCGCTCTTTTTAGGGTTATTCTCCCTTGTTACGCAATAACGTCTACCCCGTAGTTAACAGGATCGGTAAAAATCCTTGTTGTGGCGCTACATTTTTATTCGCGTTTGAAAAGTACATATCAAGGCAGCCATATTGCTTACTCGGCTTTAACGCAATTCGTAGTTATAAAGTAGATCATTTCGTACCTAGGTCACGTCGTACAATTTTGGTCATTTCACACCCAGCTGTACTACTCTCTGTCTTGGTTATTTCGTAATCACTATGATCATTTCGTACCCATTTTGGTCATTTCAGTCCCAGGTTTTAGTTTTAATTTTGTAATTTAGTACCACCAGTTTTAATACTGTTTTTGTGTTGTTTGCCGAATGAAACTGCTTTTGTGCATTATAGGTCCAGTTGATCAATGTTAAATTCGCCGAGGAAAGGCTTATGATTGTGTCTTCTTACCATTATTGTCAAGTTTTTTTACTTGTATTCTAAAAATTGTTAAGGGCTTCTCTCAGTTCATTTCTCACCCATTTCTGCATAGATTTACTTTGGACAATTGGAAATGCTCTGTTGTGCCTTATTTAAGAAACAAATGATTTGCAGCGCGATTGATGTTACGCATCAAAATTTACCTGTATTTACGTGTTAGAACAGGTGTTTTATGATCGACACAGTAAATTATATACAACGGTTTTTGTTCAACCCTTTACCAAACAATCCCTGGTGTTTTTTTACCCTAACATAGAAACCTTTTGAAAACACTAATTCGTTTTTTCCAGCAGGGTAGAAAACATTGTGGGGGAAAAGGAGAAAATGCTGGTTTCTCTTTTTTCCCACAATGTTTTCTACCTGCTAGAAACAAATAAAAATTTCTGAGTTAATTTTATTTTTGTCGTCTGTATATGCTTTCAGTTTGGACCAGTCTAGAATTTTGTCGTTTGGTAAAGGGTTAAAACTCCGTATTATGGATCTTCTACACCCTAGTATCTAATTGGGGATTCGTCAGAAAAACCCATTTAAAACTGTGCGGACAAACGAAAAAATGGTGATGATGATCAGCACTTTCTTCTCTAGCCATGAATTTTTCTTGTTGTCTATCGATGACAAAATCCCATCATTTGAGACAGGTGCTTCGTTGTGTCCGAAAGCCCATCTTCGCAAGCAAGCCAAGGTTACGATATCGCACACTGTGGGGATCTTACCTTGGCTGATCGCTATTGGATACTCCTGCTTATTATTTTTCCTTTACATCATATTTCTTATATAACCAATGAAAAAATATCGTTTTACAAACCCGCTTACGAATACAATAATTCAACATGAAACAATGACCACAAACGTACTTCGATATTCCATGGTCGGGTGCTGGGATATATATATATATATATATAGCCTTAATAAACCTCTTGATAATTGATTGGTCATACTGTAACTCTCAGTAAATCTTGTTCGTCTGTGTTTTTTTTTTTTAAAGGTGGCCCTTCAGATTTTGGGACGATTTCTTTAAAAAGATACAAAAAATTCATCCTTATACTCCCAATGCCTTTTAATTTTCATTCATAAAACCCCAGTAGTCGAAAACTATCCGACAACAAGAGAAATTAGAGATTTACTACGGTCCAGGTCGACACCGACGGGAACCAAGGTCTATTTTCAGATGAGCGACTTGCTCATTTACATACCGGAAATACACAAATGACGCTTCAAACATAACGTCCGAAGAAGAAAATTATGGAAAATAATTACTTGTTTGTTATGTTATGGAATTTAAGCGTCCTTAGTCATGTGTGCCATTCACTTAACATATTCTCTCCCACCACAATGCTTTTTTTTTTGTTTTAATTTTTGGCGCGAAATCTAAAAATACCTTAAGAGGCTACGTAGCCTTTTTAAGGGAATACCATCCAAAAAGAATTTTTTTTGATAATTTTATGATTCTTAATTATTGATGGTTTGTATTGTTTTTTCATATAAATTTCAGTGATATATATATTTTTTTAATTTGGTGAGATGTGAAAATTCTAAATACCCACCTTTAACAGCCTTGGGCAGTTTAAATAAGTACCTGCAGCAGGTAGGTACTTAAAGGTCAGGTTGTAATTAATTTTTATGGTCCTTACATATCGAATATTAGTTAACAATTTTACCAGAATATAACTCCACATCCATCTTTTCAATCATCTTTCCTTCTTTTTTTTAACCCTCGTGTTTTTTTTTCTATTTTCTTCACTTATGTTTTTTCTGACTTCTTTATACATATTGCTAAACCGGAGCTTGGAGAGAAACTATATAAGCTTAGCTTTCGTTTCGATCCATTTTATAGAATTATTCTTGTTTATCTGATTGATATATATTTTTATGTAATAATATGTAATTCTATGAATGAAATATGTTTAAACTAAATAACCACCTTTTATGGGGCAATTAAACCATTACAGATCCCTGCACACATCCACGAGGGTATCCGTGCTTACCTCATATTTTTATCTGATAGGTCGCGACCTTGTTCTATTTTTATCGACGATGAAATGCTACGAGCGATTTGATTGGTTGAAGCTACATGTAGCTCTCTCTCTAAGTGCATCATGAAAATGCATATCGGGGGAATGTCGAAATCAAATCACGATCTGCCACGGGTAGAGTAGCGTAGTGGATCGTCACCCTTGGCTTGTGAAGATGCCGAAAGCCTTGAGTATGGACAAAATCTAACACCGTGCTGTCGTCATGTGAAGAGTTTAACCCTTTACCACACACAGTGCCAACTCCCAAGACCATGGAAAAGAAGCATTTTTGAAAACATTGTGGGAACAGGAGAAAATGCTACTGACCAGCATTGTTCCCTGTTCCCACAGTGTTTTTCTACCCTACCAAAGAAAGACTGCACCATTTGATCCATATGAAAAATAGTAGGGATGGCAACGGTTAGTAAATTTGCCAACCGGTTAACCGTTCAATCTTTCCATCGGTTAACCCGGTTAACCGAACGACCATGTAAAAAAAAACATGTAAGATGAATGTACCTGCTCGATATGTCAACATTGACAACCGGTGCGTAAGTAATGCATTCCCGTAATATTTTACTATTTCTTTACTCTGGTGCAAAAAGACAGCCATCTATCAACGATCTGTCTCTCCCCCTCCCGGCAATTAAATCAATTTTCCACAATGTTTTCTATAGAGGACTAGAAATTATCAGGCCATTTCAGTGTTTCCACTACGCAAATTATTGCGTAAATCACCTAATAGAACTGAAATTCACGTAAAAAAAGGCTGGTTTCACGCAAGAACTCACGTTAGAAAGAGTAAAAAAAAATTATCTGCTTAACTTGTGTAAAAAATACCAGGATTTGACGTTACATGCAACCACTTTTTTAATAAATTATTGGCAAATCAGGCGGAAATACCTATCCATAAATTAAAACAAATAAAAAATATGCTTGATGCAAAAAAAAACGGAACCCATGACAGAACAAAATGTTCCTTTCGACATTGTCCGATCAGAGTCACTTCAGAACGTCTTTTCAGCTTTTTAATGATTTTAAGCAGTAAATTTCCATAGATATATATTAACAACAGACGTTTGGGCTGCATCGAATAAAAAATAGTGGCAACACTGCTATTTACAACTTTACAGAATCTACAAACTGAATCATACACATGATGGTACGATTGTTATTAATCGTCAAACGAAGCGGCCATCGGCAAGTGGTCCGGTGTTAGCCATCGCCTAAACGACAGGTGTAAATTTTAGACTCCCAAATTCAAAGCCTCTGCACTGTACTATGAATTTCGAAGATACTTCATAGATGTGATAATGAACGAACGAAGAGAAACCCCTGTACCTGCTTGAACATATATGCTGATTGACTTTATAAATTTCAATACCTCTTACGCTGATTGGTCAATCCATGCATATATATTTGATTGGGGGCGGGTACTTATGAAATATATAATCCAAGCAAATTATAATATCGATAAGCCAGTGCCTTTGATCCAAAGAGGACACGTGTTTGATTGTTTATTATCGGAGACTGGGGACTAATTAGCGAATTAACAATGTAATATTGCACAGACATGTCAAAACTGTATATATATCACACCTTCGCCGCGTCTTGGCGACATGGATGTGCGTATGGTGCACATTTGGTTGTCAGAGCCGGCAAAGTTAACTCTTTTTTTTTTTTTTTTATTATTATAATGATTATTTTGGTAAACTTTTGATAATAATTATATATTCGTTTCCTGTTAACCGGTTTCCAATTTCCTAACCCGGTTAATCAGTCATTCGATCGGTTAACCGGTTAACCGTTGCCATCCCATGTTTTCTAAAGGCTTCTTTTCTCAGGGTCGTCAGAAGTAGGGATTGTGCGGTGGTGTCACATTAAGGTTATGAAGCTTAATAAGTTTAAGTTTTAAACGGAGTTTGAGGGTAACGGGTTATGCGTGTGTATGTGAAGGGGGTTAGGTAGAGTGATTGCGTACACTACATGAGGTTTAGACGTTTTTAAAAATGTTGTATGAGAGTGAAGAGTATTGGGTGTGTGTGTTATTTGTGTGTAAAGGGTTATATTATGCTTAGTACTTGTCATGAATTGTGTTCACTGGTATGGCCAATCAAAAAGAATTATTCTTGTCTCATGGTGCACGTTGATTGTGTGTGTATCATGGGATCAAGCTAGGTTTTTGGTAGATGGATATGAGTAGCCCCACCGGGGAAAAAACAGCATTATTTTTGGGATCTATATTCATTACACAAAAAAAAGAACTAAACCTTTGGTACAGTATTTAAGAGTTAAGTTGTAAATTGACTGCTTTGGAACCATATTTAATACAAACACAAGACGGCCATTGGCCTCGCTCACCTTACTTAGACTATAGCTTATCAGTGAAATTCATTTCTTTGAACAAATTTGGTAAAGCTTCATTCACCCAAGGAACATCCCTGCCAAATTTCATCAAGATTGGGTTAGGAGATGTTGAAAGAAATTGTTGACGGGCGACAGACGCCGGACATAGGGGCAATCAAATATCAAAGCTTTACACCTTCCAGTTTCAAAGAAGTTTAAATTTTCCTTCTTTGTCCTATGTTCGAATTTGTGTAGCTGGGCCAGTTTTAACCAAAAGCAGCATCCTTGGAACAAACTTGGTAGAGGTCCACTAAAAGATGCTACAAACCAAACTATCAAAGCTCTCTACACCTTCCCGTTTAAGAGAAAAAGAAATTTAAAATTTTCCTTCTTTGTTCCTATGTTTCCAACCTGTTACCTCCGAGGCATGGCCAGTTTTGACGCCAGCGACATCATATGACCAAACTTCGTAGAGGTACACTAGGAGATTCTGCATACCAAATATCAAAGCTCTGCACCTTCAAGTTTCAGAGAAGAAGATTTTTAAAGTTTCCTTCTTTGTTGCTATGTTCGAACCTGTGACCCCTGGGTCAGGGCCAGTTTTGACCCCAAGGGCATAATATGAACAAACTTGGTTCTAGTGTTGGAGAAGAATTTTGAAATTTTATTTCTTTGTTCCTATGTTCAAACTACTTAACCCCGGAGCGGGGCCAAAATTGACTCCACGGGCATGATTTAAACAAACTTGGTAGAGGTTCAGAGAAGATTTTTAAAGATTTCGGTTTTATTCTTTTTGTTGCCATGGCAACCAGAGTTATATGGCTGGAATTAAATTCTTTGAACAATTGTGGTAGAGCTTCACCTAAGGAACATTCCTCCCAAGTTTCATGAAGATTGGCCCAGTGGTTTAGGAGGAGAAGATGTTTAAATAAATTGTTGACGGACGACGGACGCTGGACATAGGGCGATCACAATAGCTCACCTTTAGCACTTTGTGCTAAGGTGAGCTAAAAAGGGAACTAGACATTTGGTACTACTGTGATAGGTGGAGTAACTATTTTATATGTACATGTACATGTATGTATTTGGAATAATTAAATGTTCAAAAAATGGAAATCCAGACTCTTGATTCATTCATTCAGGGTAGTGTCCAAACCAACTCTCGGCCGTCTTGTCACAATCATGTGGAGGAGATCTTCCATGACGCAGATGATGAGGAAGACATCAGGGAAGAAGTTAGCTTTGTTGAGCTAAGTTATATACTTCACTATATCCTTTTCAACCCTGGATAGGCATAATTTGCCGACTAAAGAGCATTGATTTGGTTGGGCTAATGAGGAAGAGGCCTGGAATTGGTTTTTCCCCCATTGGTCAACCTATTGTCTTGATTCAGACCAAGAGCCGGTAGTGGTGACACTTAGCCCACATAGCTTACTAATCTTTATGGCAACTGGATTTACTATTAAATGCTTTTTTTCAAAAGTTTGTCAGTCTCAAACACGTAGTGGGCGGCACAGCTGTCAACATGACCATTATGGCGCCTGGGTTTACTATTAAAATTATTTTTCTTCATTTCTAACTAACCAATAACACACCTCACAACTCTGTTATTTTCCCCTAGCAAAGTTTTATTTAACTTATAATGATATGATCATTTAATAACCTTGTTAACCGTTACCTGAAATTTGGAGAAGAACTTTATAAGCCTATGCTTTCTTTCGTTCTAATCCGTTTCTTCAGTTGCTTGTCATAAGATTGTATTTCATTTTCTCTTGTAAAAATATGTACTGTTGAATAAAATATGTTTAAACTAAATTATTTTTCAAAAGTTCATTAGTCGCACACAAATGTTTTCTACCATGTTTTGTTCACAACCAAATGTTTTCCAAAGATGGTCAGTTAAAGATGAATGTTTTAAAAAATTTGGCAGTGAAAATGTTCTTCCTTCAGTTCCATGACCTTGAATGACGTAGACACAAAGGTTGTGGATCATGTGGAGGAGGAGATCTTCCATGACGCAGATGATGAGGAAGACATCAGGGTAGAAGTTAGCTTTGTTGAGCTAAGTTATACTTAACTGTGTTCTTTTCAACACTGGATAGGCCTAATTTGCAGACTAAAGAGCATTGATTTTGGTTGAGCTAATGAGGAAGAGGCCTGGAATTGGTATGAATGAATAGTGTTATATGGCCCGTCGACAACTTAGGTCATATTTGGCGCACTTACTTAGTAAACAATAATGCGAGGTGAAAATAACATAAATGTGCAACAACATAAGACACACATGATAAATGAGGAATGGATGAAACACGAAATAATGCCCCTTTTGTCGCCTTTTACGACATGCATGCTGTCACCTTTGTTCCGCCAGATGAAATGGCAGATGTGACGATCGCGGGACTGCAGTGGTTTATTCTTATACCCCCGATTAAACCACACGGGGTCCCATAGGCCAACTGATTCCCATTCCAAACCCTATTTACATCATGAAAAAAAAAAAAAAAAAAAATAGGATTTGGAATAAGAACTACCCAGCCTGCTGCAATCCTATGAATTACGAGGAAAGCAGCCGTTTGTCTCTAATTTTAGTCGCCTTCTACGACTTGCCATAGAGAAAGGCCGAGGTCCTATTCTATAAAGTAAAAAAAACCCGGGACCCCACGGGGACTGGAATTGGTATTTTCCCCCATTGGTCAACCTATTGTCAGTGATTCAGACCAAGAGCCGGTAGTGGTGATACTTACACTATGGTCACAATGTGAAACTGCCGCCTGCCAATTTTTAGACATCGGTGGATTCTTAAAATTAGATGCCACCGGCCGATTTTTTACAAATCGGTGAGAGTGGTCATTAATAACTGCCAGTAAAAGGCCCCCTGGCGGGTTCCGGGCGGCGGCAGGCAGTTTAAGTTCGTGGGGTGTGGGGTGTCATCAGGGTGTCGTCCGGTGGCAGTTAGGCGACAGTCCTGCAGCCGTCAGATTTTACCTGCCACCGCCCGGCGACCTGGCGGACACCGACCATTTACAACTGACACCGGCCGGTGATCGGGCGTTCGAACTGCCACCGACAGGCACCCGCCCGGTAATCTGACGGCGGCAGGCTGGTTTACGGGGAATATATATATAGCTAGATTGCTCTCGTATCACTACAAAGTGTTCATCATTATTATCAACCACAAGACAAATAGATCTAACTTTTAAGAATTTTTTTCCTTCCAACAAGTTGCTCCCTAAAGGCAGTGGCAAGACAAAGCGCCAGCACCGAAGCGCAAGAGACTAGAGCCCAACCCAGCAATATGCAAGTCTCTAAGTCGCCCTGTTGCTGTTAGAATCGCCATGACGACAATTTCTTATTGTAAATAGCCTTGGATTTATATTCAGGGATCCGGGAGTCTGCACTAGGCAGATCGCTATCCTGCCACCTACCAACACCGACAGCTGCCTTCCATCTGCTTTTCAATCTCCGCCCTGCCGCCGGCAGGTATTTTTAAATCGCACGGTGTCATGTCAGTAGCATAACGGTAGCATAACGGTAGCAGGCCGGATGCTGGAGAGTGGCAGTCAGTTCCTACCGATCGTAAAAATCGCGCTGCCGCCCGTCTGCCGCTTAATTGCCACCGCGCGACCACGAAATGCACCCGGCCGGCGCCCTGACGACAGCCACAATTGGAAAAAATCGGCCGGTGGCAGTCAGAATTTTAACTTTTTCTTAAATCTTGTGAACAGCGGCGTCCTAGCGGCGTCTAAAATGCCGCCTGCCGATTGTGCCTGCCACCGAGCTGTCACCGGGCTGCCACCGGCCGAATTTGAGTGAAAACTGGCAGTTACAACGCCGGCAGGCGGCATTTACTGATTTGTGACCGTACTATTAGTGGCCCGCATAGCTTACTAATCTTTATGGCAATAGATTTACTATTAGATGTTTTCAAAAGTCCATCAGTCGCAGACAAATGTTTTCAAAAGTTTGTCAGTCTCAAATACGTAGTGGTCAGCGTAGCTGTTAACCTGACCATTATGGCGACTGGGTTTACTATAAGAATTAATGTTTTCAAAAGTTCATCAGTCGCAGACAAACGATTTCTACCATTTTTTTTTTCACAACCAAATGTTTTCTAAAGTTTGTCAGTCACCTACTGTAAATGTTTTCCAAAGTTCGTCAGTTACAGACGCATGTTTTAAAAAAAATTGTCAGTGAAAATGTTCTTCCTTTCAGTTCCATGACCTTGAATGACGTAGACACAGAGGTTGTGGATCATGTGGAAGAGGAGATCTCCCATGACGCAGATGAGGAAGACATCAATGTAGAAGTTAGCTTTGTTGAGTTAAGTTTTAATTAATTGTGTCCTTTTCAACACTAGACAGGGCTAAATTGCCGACTAAAGAGCATTGATTTTACTGAGCTAATGAGGAAGTGGCCTGGAATTAGTCTTTTTCCCCCATTGGTCAACCTAATGTCAGTGATTCAGACCAAGAGCCGGTAGTGGTGACACTTAGTGGGCCGCATAGCTGACTAATCTTTATGGCAACTGGATTAACCATTAAATGTTTTCAAAAGTTCATCAGTCGCAGACAAATGTTTTCAAAAGTTTGTCAGTCTCAAACACGTAGTGGGCGGCATAGCTGTCAACCTGACCATTATGGCGACTGGGTTTACTATTAAAAGTATTTTTTCAAAAGTTCATCATTCGCAGACAAATGTGTTCTACCATTTTTTGTTCACAACCAAATGTTTTCCAAAGTTTCACAAGTTACAGATGAATGTTTTCCAAAGTTTGTCAGTTAAAAATGAATGTTTTCAAAAATTTGTCAGTGAAAATGTTCTTCCTTAAGTTCCATGACCTTGGATGACGTAGACACAGAGGTTGTGGATCATGTGGAGGAGGAGATCTTCCATGACGTAGATGATGAGGAAGACATCTGGGTAGAAGTTAGCTTTGTTGAGCTAAGTTATACTTAACTGTGTCCTTTTCAACACTGGATAGGCCTAATTTGCCGACTAAAGAGCATTGATTTTGGTTGGGCTGATGGGGAAGAGGCCCGGACTTGGTCTTTTCCCCCATTGGTCAACCTATTGTCAGTGATTCAGACCAAGAGCCGGTAGTGGTGACACTAAGTGGGCCGCATAGCTGACTAATCTTTATGGCAACTGGATTTACTATTAAATGTGTACAACAATTTTTAGGTTACAAGCAAATGTTTTCCAAAGTTTGTCAGTTAAAGATGAATGTTTTCAAAAGTTTGTCAGTGAAAATGTTCTTTCTTCAGTTCCATGACCTTGAATGACGTAGACACAAAGGTTGTGGATCATGTGGAGGAGATCTTCCGTGACGCAGATGATGGGGAAGACATCAAGGTAGAAGTTAGCTTTGTTGAGCTAAGTTTTACTTAACTGTGTCCTTTTCAACACTAGACAGGGCTAATTTGCCGACTAAAGAGCATTGATTTGGTTGGGCTAATGAGGAAGTGGCCTGGAATAAGTCTTTTCTCCCATTGGTCAACCTATTGTCAGTGATTCAGACCAAGAGCCGGTAGTGGTGACACTTAGTGGGCCACATAGCTGATTAATCTTTAGGACAACTGGATTTACTATTAAATGTGTTCAACAATTTTTCGGTTACAAGCAAATGTTTTCCAAAGTTTGTCAGTCACCTACAAATGTTTTAAAATGTTTGTCAGTCTCAAACCACAGTATTGATTAAAACCAAGTATTGTATATACATACATGTACGAGAGGTGATCAGAAAGATTAAGGACCCGTGCCACGATCCAAATATTGTTACATACAAGAGGGTCAAGATGGCCCTGGATCGCTCACCTGAATTTTTGAGAGGACCATAACCATTTTTTTTTTTAAAGTATTGAAATTTTGTAAACATTGCCATGGCAACCAAAGTTTTTGATGGAATCAAATTTATGAACAATTTTAAGAGGACATCCCAAGAAACTTTTAGCAAAGTTCGGTCCAAATCGGGCTACCATTTTTAGAGGAGGAGATGTTTAAAGAATTGATGACACTGCTGGACGCCACTCCACCAGCAGATTAAAATTTTGCGAACAGTTTTTTAAAGGGTCATCCATGGAACATCTCTGTGAAATTGTTTCAAAATCTGATCAGTGGTTTCAGAGAAGACTTTTAAAGAATTTCTTGGAAAATTCCACGGCGACCAGTATTTCATGGAAAATTCTGTGACCAGTATTTAAAGAGGACCTCGCAAGGAACATTCTAGCCGAGTTTGGTCCTAATTGGTCAAGCGATTTATGAGGAGATGTTTAAAGATTTGTTGACGGCGATTGAGGCAAAGACACCCCCCCACCCCCCCCCCCCCCGCACCACCACGGCCATGTTTTTGAGGGATCAAAATTTTGGGAACAATTTTTGAAAAGGGTCACCCAAGGGCCATACCTGTGGAATTATTTCAAAATCTAACCAGCGGTTTCAGAGGAGAAAAGTTTTTTACAGAATTTATTGGAAAATTGCATTTGGCTTCCATGGCAACCAGGGTTTTAAATGGAATCAAATTCCGTGAACAATTTTTAAGGAGGACCTCCCAAGGAACATTCCAGCCAAGATTGATCAACATCAACCAAGCAATTTATGAGGAGAAGATGTTAAAAGGAACTGTTGACAATGCATGACGGACGACACACTACGGGCACAGCGTGACCCTAAAAGCTCCCCTTGAGCAAGATGTGCTCAGGTGAGCTAAAAACTTTGGTTGTTTGGTTGTATTGGGGTTTAACGCCACTTTAACAGCTAAGATCCTATCATTGCGGTCGATGACGCACATGTGTTTCCCGACTTTCTTACATCGGTACTAACACAACTTGCTTTTCAAAGCCACCGACTACTTATCTCACATGCTTCAGCAGAGGTGAGAGGCGAAAATACGCCGGAAAAAAAATCGCCTCAACCGGGTATCAAACTCACAACCACCACGCTTACCACTGAGCCACTGAGTGGACTAAAAACAACTTAAGAGTGTTTACTAAATACAAAAGAATTCTTCTATTCACTTATTCATTCTTGATTTCCATGTGCAAACCACATATGCGAGCACGTCACATTACACTAGTATCAAGCACCCCAGAACTTTATAGCAAGGATTAGCTGCTCTCTGCTCTCGTTGTGCATGCAACACAGAGTCGTTCAAAACAGTACCTAGTCAGAGGTCACATGGTGTTAGGACTAAATTATAACAGGCGTTTGCTAGTGTTTCTATGTTGAGTTTCCTGTCCAAGTGCGGCTTAAATTTGTGAGAGTTAGGGCGTTATATTTGTGTTAAGTAACTTCACTCTGCAGGATTTTAGGCTGTATTTTTGTATGGTGTTTATGAAATTTACTTTAATAATATGGGCAAAAAACTCAGTATTGTCTATAGTATTTATAAATAGAACATGATGCTTATTAATTATTATTATTAATTAGTGTTTTATGGCGCATCGACAGCTGTGGTCATTTAGCGCGCATGAAGGTAATATTTAGAAATAGTAAAATAAAATGCTAATTTGAAAATCTATATTTTATCATAAAAATCTATCTCTTTTAAGTAATCTAAAATGTTATTCTGTTTTACATTAATTATTATTAATCAATTATTAATTGGTGTTTTATGGCGCATCGACAGCTGTGGTCATTTAGCGCGCATGAAGGTAATATTTAGAAACAGTAAAATAAAATGCTAATTTGAAAATCTATATTTTATCATAAAAATCTATCTCTTTTAAGTAATCTAAAATGTTATTTTGTTTTACATGTAAAAATAAATTTTGCAAACTATCAACATTAAAATGTTTTGACCGTATACGGTCGAAGTTTTTATAGTTTAATAAAACATGTTTTATAGTTAAAGGTTCATTACAGTTTATACATTGTGGTGCTCTCTCATTATTTAAAAGATGTAAATGGGAAAACCTTGAGTGTCCCACACGACATCTTGTTAAAATTACCTGATCTTTTCGGTTACAATAAAATTCATATTTATCATTAAAATTTGGCTTGATCGCTAAAAGCTTGTTGTTAAAACATTGTTGCCATTTCATTTGACATTCTGATTTTATAAATTCATTTATTTGTTGTTTTTTGTCAGTATAAGGAATTTTTATGTTGGCTATGTTCATTTTTATAGCATCCTTTGCTTCTTGATCAGCTATTTCATTACCTTTTATATCAATGTGGCTGGGTACCCAGCAGAATATTATTGTCTTTGACCTACATAAATAATTATATTTTCTTAAAAATTGTTGAATCAATGGATTTGGGTTATCAGGATGTTTCAAAGATTGTAAAACTGACATTGAGTCAGAAAAAATTATGAATTTCTTGTTATTATTGTTTTGTATTGAACAGAGAGCAATGTTTAAAGCTACAGCTTCTGCTGAAAAAATAGAGCTATAATCTGGTAATCTTAATTTGACAGTTTCTTGCTTGTGTACTGAAGCACAACCAACTTTGTTATCTTGTTTCGAACCATCAGTATATATTGAAATGTAATCTTTATACAGTGATTTGATTTCTAAAAATTTATTTTGATAAAATAATGGATTTGTAACCGATTTCTTATTTACATTGAGATCAAAAATAATATTTGGTGGATCTATGGTCCACGGCTCTTTCACAGGAAGTTTAAAGGGCTTAATATTCTTTACATTTATATTTGATTCATTAAGAAGAGGTTCAACTCGTAGACCAAGTGGTTTGATAAAATTAGGTTTATTTTGAAAGAGTATTTTGTTTGGTGGATTAAAAATGTAACCGGATGATTGGTCCCGGGTTTTATTGTTTCTGTTTCAATTTGAATTTCGCCGGGAACATGCTCACGTGACTTTCTTTGTTTTGATTGCCGAAGGATGGAAAAGCAATGATTGTATCTCTGTGGCGTGAAAAACCTTGTATTTTCCTGACTAACATGAATGGATGACGTGTGATGGCTTAGTGGAAGAGTGGTGATTGATAAGGCTGTTAATTCCACAAATTGGTAAGTAATTTATGTACTTGTCCTGTGTTTAAGATATTTTTGTATGAAGTATTTACTGTATAACAATGTATTGAGTTAAGAACAGGACCAGGTATTTACTGTATAACAATGTATTGAGTTAAGAACAGGACCAAGGTATTTTTCCTATTTTTTATTTCAGACTGCTACTTTCATCTTTTACCAATACATTTTCCACGTCAACTATGATTGCTGATCAGTTAGGAAGAAGTAAATTAATATCCAAAAAAATCTGTTGTTGTATTTCTGGACCGCAAAACCCACCCCTACAACCTTCACTCTACTACAGTAATTTTTTTCCATACTTGTACCAAAAGAGACCAAGGTTACAAAAATGTCATTGTAAACAGGATTCTTTGCATTTGAAGCTATTTTAGTTACATACTGTAATGATAGTTTTTTCCTTCTATCATATAAGGATGGTTCCTGAGCCTCTGAATATAAACTTGTGACAGGTGACGTACGGAAAGCTCCTAAAGCTAACCGAAGACCCTGATGATGAATAGTATCCAACTTTTTTAGATAACTTTTACGTGCAGAGCCATATATAATACATCCATAATCCAGTTTTGAGCGAATTAAAGATCTGTATAGATTTAAAAGAGTTTTCTTATCTCCTCCCCAATCAGAGTGAGAAAGTACTTTTAAAACATTTAAAGCTTTTTGACATTTCAGTTTCAAAGCATTTATATGTGGGATGAAAGAAAGTTTTTTGTCAAAGATAACTCCTAAAAACTTTGCTTGATCTACAATTGGAATTGGACTATTATATATTTTTAGTGATGGATCCAAGTGCCATCTGCGCTCTTGGCAGAAGTGTACACAGTTTGTCTTTGTCTTGGAAAATTTAAAACCATTTTCTATAGTCCATTTCTCAATTTTATCTAAATTATTTTGAAGCTTAGTTTCAATTGTTTTCATATCTTTGGACCTGTAACATATTAAAAAGTCATCTACATATAAGGAACAGTTCACATCGTCATCTAGACATTTTACAATATTGTTAATCTTGATGTTGAACAGTAGGTGAGAGGATACTTCCTTGAGGAACTCCCTGTTCTTGTTCATAGTCATCAGAAAAAGATGTGCCAACCTTAACTTTGAAACATCTATTTGATAAAAAGTTAGAAATAAACTTTGGTAGATTTCCCCTTAATCCAATTTTATGAATATCTTTTAAGATGCCATGTTTCCAGGTGGTATCATAAGCTTTTTCTAGATCAAAAAATATGGCAACTACATGTTGTTTCTTTACAAAAGCATTTCTGATAAAAGATTCCAATCGTACCAGTTGATCTGTGGTGCTTCTGTTTTTTCGGAATCCTGATTGATGTTCCGATATAATATTATTGGATTCAAGGTAAAAATTAAGTCTGTTGTTAATCATTCTCTCCATGGTCTTACATATACAACTAGTTAATGCTATGGGTCTATAATTTGTTGGATTTGTATGATCTTTATTTGGCTTAGGAATTGGAATGATTGTAGCTTTGGACCAACTTTTCGGGAAGGTGCCTTTTTCCCATATAATGTTAAAAATGTCTAACAGGGTTTGTAATGAAATAAGAGGTAAATGTTTTAAAAGTTGATAGTGTACTTCGTCTGCACCTGCAGCAGAATCGTGAGCATTTTTTAGAGAATTTTCAAGTTCCGATAGTGTGAAAGGTAAGTTGTAGTTTTCATTTGTATCAGTTTCGAAATTAAGATCTTCCATTTCTGCTTCTTGTTTATGTCTTTTAAATTGTGGTTTATAATTTGCAGAGGAAGAGTTTGTTTTGAAAGTTTTACCAAGGATATTAGCGATTTCTTCTTTACTTTCGTAGTTTCTGTCGTCTACTTTAATATGCGAGTGTTTCATGGTTTGATTTTTTCCATTTATTTTCCTTAACATATTCCAAATGGTTGTCATGGGAGTTCTAGAATTAAGTTTAGAAATAAAATCTTTCCAAGAAGATCGTTTTGCTTGCTTGATAGTGCGTCGAGCCTTAGCTCTCATAATTTTGCAAACATTTAAATTTGTTTTTGTTGGATATTGTTTGAAACGTTTTAAACTATCTTTTCGTTTTTTAATAGCCTCTTTACAATCATCATTAAACCATGGCTTTTTCTTCTTTGAAGTATTTGTTGAAATCTTTGGGATGCACTGATTCGATATATCAATTAAAGTTTCCGTGAAAGAAAGCATTGGATCTTCTAAATTTTCAAAATTGTCAATCAGTAATTTTTCATGGCAAAGAATATTGAATTTTTCCCAGTTAGCTTTTTTAAAATTCCATTTTGGAATTTTCTCATCTTCTATTGTCTCAGTTTCTTGTATAATGATAGGAAAATGGTCACTTCCATGAGAATCTTCACATACTTTCCATGCATAATCAAGGTACAAAGAAGGATGGCAAATTGAAAGATCTATTGCTGTAAAAGAACCAGATCCCGGATGCAGGTATGTATGTTGATTGGAATTTAATAAACATAGATTATTCTCTGCAATGAAATCTTCAATAATTTTACCTCTATCATTGGTATCTGAACAACCCCATAATTCGCTATGTCCATTAAAATCACCACATATGATGTAAGGTTGAGGTAGTTGTAGTAAAAGATTTTCTAAATCATTCTGATCTATTCTTTTATTTGGTGGGATATAAATAGAGCATATAGTTATAGTTTTATTTAAAGATGCTTTTATTGCTATTGCTTGTAGATTTGTGTTTAAGTCTATCTTACGATGAGGTATCGTAGAATGTATTATGATAGAAGAACCACCTGATGCTCTTTGGCAATCATTATGTATGTAGTGATAGGATGAATAATTGCGAATTTCCAAGTTGTCATTGGGGGTTATAAAAGTTTCTTGAAGACAACAAATTTGTGGATTTAATAAAGATAAAAGAATTAGTAGTTCATTAAAGTTGGCTTTTAGACCTCTACAATTCCACTGTAAAATTGAGTTTTGACCCATTATACTTGTATATTGGGAGATTGAATGAACTTAAAAGTTATTTGACTGAGGAGTCAATTTCTAATTCCATATCTTCTAAATTTTCATATTTATTTGCCAGCTTAATAGGATCCTGTGACCCTTTCTTCTGTCTGTTTGATTGTTGTTTATCTTTTTCTTTGTTATCTGGTTTATTTTTCTGGCTTTTATTTGGTGATGTAGGGCAAGAATTAGATGTAGAAGCTGATCTTGGTCTGCTAGAGTTCTTTGTTTGGTTAGTTTTTGAACCTGTTTCAGAAGTTTGAGGTGGTTTCACAGATGGAGACGTAGATTTCGAGGAAGGTTTAGCGCCTCCCTCAAAATCCACGGGATCATACTGCGTTCAACATGTTCTCGTCAGAGGCTTTGCTGTTGCTGACTGAACTATCTTAGAGTATCTAGGTTCAAAAGCTGTCTCATATTGTTTTTTTGCCTCAAAGTATGAAATCTTTCTGACTGTTTTAATTCTCATAATTTCTTTTTCTCTTTTCCAGACTTCACAGTCGGTTGATCTTGCACTGTGATCTTTACCACAATTTACACATTTGAAAGCTCTTTGGCAGATGCTAGATGTGTGTTTGGATTCACCACATCTATCACAGATTACTGCATCTGTGAGCTTGCAGTTGTCTTCATGGTGTCCAAATTTTTGACAATTAAAACAGCGCAAAGGATTTGGGATGAACTGTTCCACTGGTACTGTACGATAAAAGATTCTAATACTCTGAGGCAAAGTGGTCGTGTTAAAAGTGAGGAGTAGTGTATTGGTTTCAACTTGAACATTGTCTTTTTTAATTTTGAATCTCTTGCACGCAACAACTCCTTGCGGTGCAAGATATTCAACAATTTTTTCTTCAGTTTCTCCTTTCAGGACTCTGTCTTTCACAATTCCTCTTGATTTGTTTAATGAGTTGTGTTCTGAAACTGAGACTTTCAAGTTGTAAAACTTTTTAACTTTCAATAAGGATTCAGTTTGACTTGCTCGTGATGTTTCAACAAGTAGAAGTTCGTTTTTTAATTTTTTAACTGATTTTGGAGTGCCTATTAAACTTTCAATTTGTTTTTCTATTATGAAAGGAGACAGAGATGTAATGGGCTTTGACTCCTCACTTTTGATAACTAAGAACTTTGTACTGTTTACGTAAGATGTTTCGTTTTCGTTATTCGGTCGGGGTCTTTTGTTTTGGGAAGCCATGATTTTGACATTTTAATTTCAATAGTTATGCGCTCCACCCTCCTCGGAGCCCTACAAGGGGACGTCTAATGGAAATGGGTTTCCTATTTCCGACGCCAGAGCTACATAGCTATCATACTTAACAAACCTTAAGTGAAGAGAAACTACAGGTCTATTAATTAGCCCATCGGCCGCCGCTTTATAAAGGAAAACAATGTAAAAGATAAGAAAAAAGAAAAAATCTAACCCGGTTGGTATCATAAGATACAAAGAAAGAAATATAGATAAAAGTATGTAATCCTAAAAGCTAGACACGACCGAGCCGATTGAGACGGGTCGGGCCTAACCCATCCCTCTCGTCTATCCGAGGCCAGGGCCAAAGCAGTGTGTTGAGTGCTGGAGATCCCTGGGCACTCTCAACTACCAGGTTCCCCTTTTCCGGCATACGAGATGCCACCCACGGCAAACAAGTGGCTTCTGAATCAAAGATAGAAATCTTTTATCAGAAGAAAGTTTGCTCAATGTAATATTTTCAATGTAGAAAGCTTTTAGATATAGAGTGTTAGCATGATATCTTTAATGATTAGATCTAGTAACTTAGAGCTTACCAGAATTCCTATTATAGATTTCTATTTGAACGTAAGGTTCTTAATTCAGGTGCTTCAAGTTCTTTAAACATATAGTGCTAGAGATTGGAAAAGGTGTTGACGAATACAAGAACAAAACATAGATGTTATACACAGATGATGTTATATTCTTCGTCCAGTGTGCTACCCACTGGCACAGATGATACACACACAAATGAGCATGTTAGTATATGAGATAGGAAAGTATATAGGAAAGATATGACATCAAAAAATGAAAAATAAAAAATCATTTTTGGAATTAAATTGTTTTGGAAATCCTTTGATCTGAATTTGTATTGTTCTTTAGTCACTTTTATGTTTAATTTTGGGTTTGTTTATTTTATCTGGAAATATTTAACTGTACTGAATTTAGTGTTTTTGTTTTCATAATTAAGGTTTATCTTGTTATTTATTTATTTATTTTTATTTACTTTTGTTTGGATTATTTTGGACCTGTTTTATTATTTTTAGTTCTATTTATTATCGGTCTCCTCTGTTTCTGGGGACTTTTACCACCCATATGCCACAGAGGCGAAGGCAGCCACCAATTTCTAAGGCCCCGAGTGGCGGGGGCCCAGAACATGATGCAGAAAAAAAAAAAAGCGTGAACAGAAAAATATATGATATATATATCTTTACTAAATGCATTAGAAAGGCTGGCTTTATCAGTTGAAGGTTATGTTGGATGTTACCATACACTGCTTTGCAGTTTATGCTTTGTAGTTTATGCTAAAGTCACATAAAAATTGGTGGCGCTGACATGTCGGCGGTTCCCCATTTCTTTTTAATTAGAAAGTCAACTACGACAACATTTTTTTATCCTTTTTTGTAATTTAACTGAAAACAATGGCTGATTATGTGCAATGTTAAGTCATGGTTACATAGCAATACTTACCTAAATACTACCCTTCCAAACCCACCCTCGTCTTAGATTTAATAAATTTTGGTAAAATCTCTAATAAAAATTTAACTACATAACCGACAAAAAATATTCCAAAAATTAATTGCTCAGACTTTCTTACCTGAATGGGCAGTTTCCTTGCTCTGTTCAGTATGCAGGCAATTAAGGTGATGTTGTAGACGTTGTTAGGCGAGAACTGAGCATAATAAACACTATCTTTGATTCAGGAAACATTTTCTTGTAACAAAGAGACATGGTACAATTTTGATTCTCCTAGTTTTAAGTTATAACTTGGGTCAATGTCAGCTAGCCTATTTCTGATAGGAGGAGTCATGTTTTTTTCTGTATGAATCTTTGGGGGAGGTTCGGATTCCCTCCAATGTAAGTCAGGTTTGGACAATTGTAGGCAAGATCTCATTTTAGGCAAGCAAATTACTGGTATGAGTCCAGGCAAACATGCATTATAATGTTCTTTTTTACTGGTATGGGTCGAATACCATAATGAACTATTGTAGAAATTGCTATACTTCTGACAAACTTGGGTTAAGTGTTTTTGTCAGATTGTTAAATGCTACATCAATTAATTCATTTATGCCTCTCAACAAGAAAAGGCAATATATGCAGCTTTTATTGACCATGCAAGCAATATAAGTAGCTTTCATTGACTTTGCAAATTAAACACAGCTGCCCCTGAATAGATCGACAACTTTTCTAGCTTGCCTTGATCCGTCATTGGTGACAGCATAACATCTTTATTTGTATACTATTTCCAACCTGCAATTTACCTGGATTTCAGCTAGTACTATGGTACCTTGTATAAAATATCTTGATTATAGTTATTCTGACCCCTGACTCATACTGGAGAGAATCTTACCCTTCCCAAATATTCATGGATAGTGAAACAGAAAACCAAACATACACTGCAGTAATGAATTCCTAACCAGATTTATATTTCATGTAAACTTACTAGTGCAGCAAAATCACCCATTTAGCCAGGACAACTTGTCTGAGCAATTCAGTTCAAAATACACCATTAATTGCAATAAAGTCTTTCCCATATTCTTTAATGTTATCAACCTACCAATTGCATTTTTACAACCCTGACAAAAAAGCCTTTTGAAAACATTCTAGGAAAAGGAGAGCATTTTATCCTTTAACCACAGTGTTTTCTACCCTTCCCAAGACAAATTTCAATTTTTGAGCTATATGTATTTCGTCATCTGCAAATCCTCAGTTTTGACTGGTCTACAATTTTGTCGATTGGTATAGATGTCAATGCTGTTACTAAAGGAACAGAATCTATGTAAGTTTAGCTTCACTTAAGCTATCTATGTGAACGTCACATTTAAGGAAAAGCCAGAAGTCTTTTCTGTAGTTTTAGTTACATACAACTGTATTTCAGCTACTTGTAGTTATTAGCCACAAATGCTATGTGTGGTTTTTAGATATGTTACAATTATATTTATCATTTCAACTAGATACCCGTTTGAATAAAATCTTCCATCAATGTGATGATAAAGGATGATTGCATGTTATGTGAAACCCCTGCATGTCATCCGATTATGGTAGACATGTGTTAATTTCTTTTTTATGATCTGGTAAGTAGTTGCACAGTTCAAGAGATTGTGAAGGTTAAACGAATATTATGATACATGGATGGACAGAGAGCAATACAGGCAAACTTAATGCAATCAACATGTCTTTCCAAAATGAATTTATGGGAGACATAGCCACGTACATCAACTTGTCGTTGCAACAAATGGCTTTGAAAAACTTTTCTATACAATACTGGTTCATATATGGAGTACCACTATAAGTCCACTTCAGCTAAATAATGTCAACGTAGTTATGATGGCCCCTCAGTTAAATTATGTCGACAGTTATGATAGCCCCTGCCAATTTTTAAAGAACATTATCCTTGATATAATATTTAATATAATCTATTTCATAAAATATTATAATATATCGATGGCTCAGCGCGAAAGGGTTGTAACTATGATTTTTTTCAAAATCCACTTTTTTGCAAAAAATGCATGCATAGGCATTGATACATAAACTGTCAAAAAGGAAAGTCTGGGAAACTTCCAGAAATTCTAATATTTCAAAATTTGTCCTAAGGTTGTAACTCAAACTGTGCTTAGGTGTTTACGAGAAAGGGTTGTAACTCAAGTTACAACCCTTTCACACTGAACTTTATGATACTGCACTTTTCATTATGATGCTACAACTCCCTTGATAACAATAGATAGTGCATTTAAATTCAATATTTTTATTATCTAACTGCAGACATGTACTTGTTTGACAATTATTTAAATTTTCATTGAAGTAAAGGTAGTGTTTTGACTAAAAAAAAATTCCAGAAATTGATAGAATTTTTAACGTAGATCCCTCTTTGTAATTAAAAAATGAAGACCTAGTGCAGAGTTTTTTTAAGCTTTTGGAGGAATGATACTTCATTTGAAGGCAACCCCAAGTCTCTACATCATTTTATTGTTTTTTCAGTCCCATTTCCTGCCTTCATTTTTGAAAATCTCTCATTTATTTTTTTCTCTGTATTTATCTATTTCTCTCCCACTGCAACACTTTAAATCTTTACCAGATATGACACCTTTTGATAACCCTGATAAAGAAACCTTTTTTTTTTTTGAAAACATTGTTGAAAAAGGAGAAAATGCTGGTAACCATCATTTTCTGCTTTTCTCACATTGTTTTCTACCCTTCCCAGAACGAATTTCCATTTTTGAGACCTAGTTATTTTGTCTGCAAGTGCTTTCAATTTGGACCAATCTAAAATTTTGTTGTTTGGTAAAGAGTTAATGAATAAACATGTATTATAAAGCATTTTGCAATACATGTACTTGTCTTTAGAAAACATTATAGGAAAGGGATAAATTGCTTATAACAAGCAATTCAACCTTTTCCCATGATGTTTTATGCTATATTTCTTAAACTTTGTGTCATTCTTACATAACTGAAATTGTGGCCTACAAATTTTTGTATATTACAGGAGCCTAAAACATTTTGTATTGTGAAGATTTAAGCCACGATCATACATTTTTCCATTTATATACACCTGTGTAGGGAGGTGCAATATGGAATTAACACTTTCATTTTGCTCTGGTAGATTTCCAATGGTCCCAGAAGGATTTAACTTTGGGAAACTTCATCCCAAAGCCAGCATCTTCTATCTTAAGATATTCCTAAAAGAGTGCTAAATAAATACTTGTGTAAGGAAGGAAAAGAAAAAAATTGCCTGTATCAAATAAGTTTTTTTTTTTCCCACAGTGTTTTCTACCTCATCAGAAAACTGAAGTATGTAAAGTTGTGATTTTTTATCTACAGACTTTCAGTTTGGAAGACTATTTATCTCAAGTTCAAAGTTCAAGTTCAAAGTAGTTTATTATTTAAGGAAAGGATTAGTGTTTTGAAAGAGTTTCAATACTTGATTGAATTTCATTATTAGTATTTTCCGGACTTATAATAATTATCTAGGTATAGATGCGACGAGGACATGAAAGATTTAAGGGCTCAGACTGTGTCTGTATTCATCAACCATTCTTACTAACATTCCTCGTCTTATTCTCCAAGAATTTTTGAATGTGGAAGTGACCAACACAACTACTGACTTGTTGAACTATTTGGTTTAGCTAATCAGTAATTGTGTTACTTTCATATTTTTTAACATTCTGAAGAATAAGTCTAGGAAAATTCATAAGAATGGTTGGTGAATATGGATCCAAGACACCAGTGTGTTGCCAATGCTGCCACTGCAATCATAAAGTTCAGTAAAGCCCCAATGGGATTGTGGAACACAAATTTTCTTAATATCATTTTAAGTACTGATGATGATATTTACTTGACACTAGAAAATCATCATAATTTGGAATATCTCCCTCATCAAGACTGCACAATTGTATTGCAACCCTCTATCCCAGTTATAATTGTATGGTTGATGACAAGACCAAAGGACTATTATAACAAGAGATGTTTGTAAAACATCTATGCCCCCCTAATGGCATCCAATGTGATTATAAACTATTACGTTCAAAATGTAAAAACGAACAAAGGGTAATTACTCAAAAAATATTAATGATAAATTAACAATTCTTGGGCACTGTACTTCCCATTTAAGTGAACTATCAACTTTTAAAGTTTCATGATTTTACCTCACATACTTTTTGAGTTATGCTCCGGAAAAAAAATAAGTATGAAAATCAACAAAGGGCAGTAATTGCAAAAATATAATGGGCAGAGTTATGGTTCTTGTGCAATGCACTTCTCCTGAATAAGATCTATCCACATATATGGTTTCAAGATCATACCTGAAAAACCTTTTGAGTTATGCTCTGGACAAAAATTAAGTATGAAAATCAACAAAGGGCAAAAGCTCCAAAAATATAATGGGCAGAGTTGTGGTTCTTGTGCACTGCACTTCTTAATAAGGTTAATCCACCTATAAGGTTTCAAGGTGATACCTGAAATACGTTTTGAGTTATGCTCCAGACAAAAATTAACTATGAAAATCAACAAAGGGCAATAACTCCAAAAAAATGATAGGCAGAGTTATGGTTCTTGTGCACTGCACTTCTCCTTAATAAGATCTTTTCACATATAAGGTTTCAAGGTGATACCTGAAATACTTTTAGAGTTATGCTACGGACAAAAATTAAATATGAAAATCAACAAAGGGCAATAACTCCAAAAATATGATGGGCAGAGTTATGGTACTTCTGCACTTTTCCTTAATGAGATCTATCCACCTATAAAGTTTCAAGGTGATACCTAAAATACTTTTTGAGTTATGCTCTGGACAAAAATTAAGTATGAAAATCAACAAAGGGCAATAACTCCAAAAATATGATGGGCAGAGTTATGGTTCTTGTACACTGCACTTCTCCTTAATGATATCTATCAACCTATGTAATTTCAAGATGATACTTGAAATAGTTTTTGAGTTATGCTCCGGACAAAAATTAAGTATGAAAATCAACAAAGGGCAATAACTCCAAAAATATGATGGGCAGAGTTATGGTTCTTGTGCACTGCACTTCTCCTTAATGAGATCTATCCACCTATGAAGTTTCAAGGTGATACCTTAAATAGTTTTTGAGTTATGCTCCGGACAAAAATTAAGTATGAAAATCAACAAAGGGCAATAACTCCAAAAATATGATGGGCAGAGTTATGGTTCTTGTGCACTGCATTTCTCCTTAATGAGATCTATCCACCTATGAAGTTTCAAGATGATACCTTAAATAGTTTTTGAGTTATGCTCCGGACAAACTTGGTCTATGGACCGACGGCCCGACGGACCGACGTACCGACGGACCGACGGACCGACCGACAAGTGCAAAGCAATATACCCCCATTTCTTCGAAAGGGGGGCATAATTATCGTAGTATGAAAATGCATGTGTATTTAGAATGGGAAGATGGGTGCATCAAGTTTTGATTTGAGCAGTGCACAGTGGTTTAAAAATATCATTCTGTTTTATTCAAGACCTAGCAAATTCTCTGTTATTGGAATAATCATGACTTTAAGGGAACCCCATTCAGCTGCCTGTAGAATATTCATATCTGCTGAGGATGTAGTAACTGCTGTCAGTGAATCTCCAAGTTTCCACTGTTTCTGTGTAATTTAGATAGTTAAATGATTGAAAATTGTATTGCAGATACATATGATAGTTTTCCATTTTTGCAAAATATTAATGAAAATCTGTTTTAATAATTCCATCATAGTAACAATTCAATAGATTCCAATGATATTGGCAAAGAAGATGGATATTGGTAGAAGTGATAATACTGATGATTGAGATGATCATCCTACCCAAATATCAAAATATTAATCAGATTCAGACAGTGACATTATTCCATTGACAGAAAAAATTCAGAGGTCCCCTTCACTTATTACTGATCAGAACATTTTAGAGGGCTATGACGGCCCTGTATCAGTCCACTGGCTAATAAATAAAAACCCTACATGCCAAACATTACAATACTTGGCTATTGGTTTTGAAGTAGAAGACATAAACTTTTCCCTATAAAATCCCATGAGAAAGTTATGACCTGAGGGCAAAGAGCTATAATTATAATAATATAAACAAAAAGATTTTTTATAAAGTTTCCTTAACAGAAGGACCTGTAAAACATGACACCCATGAAACTGGGATAAATTTGATAGCTCTAGTTCTTATGGTATATAACAAGAAGATTTATAAATCTAAGTTTTTACTATGTAAGTTCATGTAGAACTTGTGACCAAGGGGGCTGGGTCAATTTCGACCCCAGACTTTAATTTTGATCTCCTTGGTAGAAGCTCATTGAATAAAGCTACATGCAAATTTTGGTTGTCCAAAACCTTATGGCTAGGTACTAGAAGATAGCGTTTCCCTATATAAGCCCATGTTTAACTTTTGACCCCTGGGACAGGATCATTTTTTAACCCAAAGCTATGATATGAAAAAACTAAAGAGAGGTCTTTTAGGTAAAGCTACATGCAAAATTCGATAGTCTTCGGCATTATGGTTTGATACAAGATTTCTAAAGTTTTCACCACACAAATCCTTGTAAAACTTGAGGTCCTCAGGGTAGGGCCAACCTTGACCCCAGAGCGATAATTTAAAAAAAAAAACTTCATAAAGATCTATTACATAAAGCTACATGCAAAAGTTTGTAGCATGGAGTCCTGTTCTTTCAGACAAGGAGAATTTTGAAGGTTTTAATATTTTTTAGTTTTGTTGCCATGGCAACCAGAATTTTATAAAGAGTCAAACTCTGTACAGAAATTCTAAAGAGAACCATAGAAACAGGATCATTTTCTGTGAAGTTTCATCAAAATTGAATGGGCTGTTTCTGAGAAAAAGATGATTAAAATAAAAGTCAGTCCATGCATGCAGACACACACACACGTAAACACCTGTGACGGACTGAGTGCCATGACATAAGCCCACTTTTTCAGTGAATGCGGCTAAAAACTGAAGCACTGAAATTGATTTATATACTGAAAAACTTTCTAGTATCAGAAAGAGAAATGCTGATATATGGAATATCTAAAAAGAGATGCAACAAGCAATTTCACCTTTTACCACAATGTTTTCTACCTTACTAGAGAAATTTTTATCATTTTTACTGAATTCAAGGTTATTGTCTGCCAACTCTTCAGTCTGACACAGTCTATCACATGTTATTTTGGTAGAGTTAGAATAAATGTTGAGTGTGAAACGGTTGTAACTTTGAGTTACAACCGTTTCACACTGAAAAATATTGAGAAAATATCTGTTTTTGAGAGGGAATAAGGTTGTAACTCATACTTTTATCAAAATAATCTTTCTTGGACAAAATATTTTGAAGTGAGTGTTTTAATCATGTTTATTGACAGTTCATAATCATAATTATTTGTTTTCAGTCAATAAAGTTGATTAATGACAAAAATAAACAGTTTTTTGTCTCTCCTGTAAAATTTTGTAAAACCTAGTTACAACCCTTTCGCGCTGAGCCATCGATATGTTCTTATGCAGACATTAACCTCTGCGTGTGTGAAACCTTACCAGGGTCCAGACTTTGGCTAGGTTCAAACTGTGGTAATTTTCCTCGTGATTCACCTGGTATTTAGACACAAGTCAAACAATGTGACATCTTGCTTTGTATAATGCATCACAAAGTTGCATTAAGCCCCATTTCCCAAGAGTGCTGCTTACAGTATCAATATCTATTCAGTACAAGAGCCTTTATATGAAGTTTTATAAGCGGTACATGTTCCGACAATTCCAAATCCAACACAACTTTAACCAACCCATCTACACTAAGAATAAGCATGAAGAAAAGCATAGAGCAATGTAAAGCAATAATGAGGAAAGCAAAGGACTCCATAACAATGAAATGTGGTTCCAGTGAACTTTGCTTTATGCTGATCTAATTCTACATAAAGTTTGAAGTTACTACCTTTGGTTTTTTGCAAGTTATGCCCCAGATAAAATCAAGAGTTGAAATTTACAAAGGACAATAACTAAAAACATTGTTGGATTACAGTTATGCTTCTTAAACAATGCACTTCTTAATGTGATCCAGCTGTGTCGAAAAATTGAAGTTACTAGCTCCTTTACGTTTGAAGTTATGCTCCGGACCAAAATGTAAAGTTAAAATTTACAATGGGCAATAACCCCCAAAAATGTTGGAATATAGTTATGGTTCTTGTACACTGTACTTCTCCTTTAAGTGATCTAGTTGTGTGTGAAGTTTGAAGTTACTGGCTTTTTTACTTTGGACTTTTTTCCGGGGCAAAACTCCAAAGTTAAAATTTACAAAGGGCAATAACTCAAAAAATTGTTGGTATATAGTTATGATTCCTGTACACTGCACTCCTCCTCAAGGTGACCTATTTGTATATGAAGTTTGAAGTCACTAGCTTTCTTACTATGGAAGTTATGCGCCAGACGAAACTCCAAAGTTGGAATTTACAAAGAGCAATAACTCAAAAAAGAAATGGAATAGAGTTTTGGTTCTTGTGCACTGTACTTCCCCTTAATGTGATCAAGCTGTGTGTTTAGTTTGAAATTACTAGCTTTTTGACATTGGAAGTTATGCCCCAGACAAAAGTCCAAAGTTAAAATTTACAAAGGGTAATAACTCAAAAAATAATTGGAATAGAGTTTTGGTTCTTGTCGACTGCAATTCTCGTCAATGTGATCTAGCTGTGTGTGAAGTTTGAAGATACTGGCTTCTTCACTTTTAAAGTTATGTCCCGGACAAAAATCTAAAGTTAAAATTTACAAAGGGCAGTAACTCAAAAAACAGTTTGAATAGAGTCATGGTTCTTGTACACTGCACTTCTCCTTAATGTGATCTAGCTGTGTGTGAAGTTCACAGTTGCTAGCTTTGCTACTTTTGAAGTTATGCTCCAGACAAAAATCCAAAATTAAAATATAAAAAGGGCAATAACTCGAAAAACAGTTGAATAGAGCTATGATTCTTGTACAATGCACTTCTCCTTTATTTGATCTACTTTGCAAGTCATGCTCTGGACAAGATTTTGTGATGCACGGATGGACGGACAGACGGACCGATGGACAGACGGACCAACGACGGAAACCACACCATGACATAAGCTCTGCTGACTTTCAGCTAGTAGGGCTAATAACAAAATTGAAAATATAAAGATAGTACATGTATACGGAAACTCAAACCCAGCAAAACTTTTTACAAATAGGACAAGTATGAATGTCTTGCACCCACTGTTCCTCCTATTGTGTCCATACTGCCAAGATAAAGTGCATTGCAATCAGAGATTTTTCGCACACAATGATGAAACAACAAGATAGCCATAATGGCCCTAAATCGCTCAGCTGAGTCTATGGACCAAACATGAACCATTTTCAATCTAGTTTCCCAGTGACCTAGTTTTTTTATCAGACATTACCCGTTATCAAACACAATCGGGCAAACATTCTGACGAAGTTTCATGAGTATTTGACTGAAAATGTGGCCTCTACAGCGTACAAAAGTTTTTTTAAGATATGACCAAGTGACCTAGTTTTTGACCTGACAATTACCCATTATCAAATGCTTTTGAGACATCACCGAAACAAACATTCTGACCAAGTTTGAAGAGTATCAGGCAGAAAATGTGGCCTTTAGAGTGTACACAAGGTTTTTCTAATATTTGCCCCAGTGACCTAGTTTTTGACTCCACATGACCCATTTTCAAATTCATTCAAGGTATCACCAAGACAAATATCATGAAGAAGTTTCAGGAATATCAGACTGAAATGTGTCCTCCAGAGCATACACAAGGTTTTTATAACATTTGGCCTATTGACCTAGTTTTTGACCCAACATGACCCATTTTCAAACTCATCCAAGATATTATCAAGGAAAACATTCTGACAAATTTTCAAAAAAGTGTTGGACTTAAAATGGGGCATTCAGAGCGTTTACAAGGTTTTTCTCCCGCCCAGGTGGCTCAGTGGTGAGCGTGTCGGACTCATGACCTGGTGGCTGTAAGTTCGATTCACGGTTGTGGCAAACTTTCTTTCTGGCGTATTTTCGCCTCTCACCTCTGCTGAAGCAGTTGATGGCTTTGGAAAGAAAGTTGTGTTAGTACTGGTGTGAGAAAGCCAGGAAACACATGTGCGTCACCGACCACCAGAATATGACTTTAGCTGTTAAAGTGGCGTTAAACCCCAATACAACGAACCAACCAACAAGGTTTTTTCTAAGATTTGACCTGGTAACTCAGTTTTTGACCCAACATGACCCATTTTCAAACTCGTCCGAGATCTCACCAAAACAAACATTCTGACCAACTTACAAGAGTTTTGGACTGAAAATGTGGCCTCTACAGCGTACAAAAGGATTTCTAACATTTGACCTGGTGATCTAGTTTTTGACCCAGTGGCGTTAAACCCCAATACAACCAACCAGCAACAAGGTTTTTTCTAAGATTTGACCTGGTAACCTAGTTTTTGACCCAACATGACCCATTTCTAAATTCGTCCAAGATATCATCAAGACAAACATTCTGACCAACTTTCAAGAGTTTTGGACTGAAAATGTGGCCTCTAGTGTGTACACAAGGTTTTTCTAAGATTTTACCTAGTGACCTACTTTTTGACCCGACATGACCCATTTTTGAAATTTTTTGAGATATCGGGGCAAACATTCTGACCATCTTACATGAGTATCGGACGGAAAATGTGGCCTCTAGCACGTACACAAGGTTTTTCTAAGATTTGACCTAGTGACCTAGTGTTTGACCCGACATGACCCATTTTCGAACTCGTCTGAGATATTAAGGCAAACATTCTGGCCAACCTTCATGAGTATCAGACTGAAAATGAGGCCTCTTGTTTGAATGATGTTTTACGCCTCTTTCAACAGTATTTCAGTCATATCACGGTGACAGTTCAAATATTCAAGTTTCCTGGGTTTCACCAGTACTAGGCTAGGCTCTGAAGTGTCTTGCCCAAGGACACTCCTGTGAAAAAAAACAAAAAAACAGTGGAGCCAGCGAGTCTCGAACCTGGGACCTCCTGGGCACGAGTCCTACGCTTTACCACTGAGCCACAAAGGACCCCTAAATGAGGCCTCTAGAGCATACACAATGTTTTTCTAAGATCTGACTTAGTGACCTAGGTTTTGACCTGAAATGACTCCATAATCCTCCGAAAATTCATCAAGGCAAACATTCTGACCAACTTTCATGAGTATGGGGCTGAAAATGTGGCCTCTAGAGCATACACAAGGTTTTTCTAAGATTTGACCTAGGGATCTAGTCTTTGGCCCAACTCCAGACTCGTCCAAGAATTCATCGAGGCAAATATTCTGACCAACTTTCATGAGTATCGGACTGAAAATGTGGCCTCTAGAGCATACAGAAGGTAAAAGTTGACGACGGACGACGGACACGGCACGATCACAATAGCTCACCATGAGCACTTCATGCTCAGGTGAGCTAAAATACACTAACACCTTCTCTAGCTTTTCTAATAACAGTTCTGTTGAGCCAAATACATGTAAATTTAGAAAACTTTAACAATGGTACAGCTGAAAAACTGACAGACAACTTTGACCTACCTTGAGTCCATATTCATCCCGAAATTCCCACAAAGGCAAGCTCATTCCCTCCCTGCAAAGGATTTCAATAGAGTAAAAATAAACTTTAAACGAAACTTATCATTCTACCTGTATAATTTTAGCATAAGATCAGTACCTACGTAAAAGACATACATCATTATACCGCAATAACTGAGTGTGTTGTGTTTAACACTATTTAACCCATTACCAAACGACAATGTTTTAGGCTTGTCTAAATTGAAGGCATTTGCAGACAACAAAAAAAAGGTGACTAAAAATTTGAATTTTGTTATGTGAAGAGTGGAAAACATTGTGGGAAAAGGAGAAAATGCTGGTTACCAGCATTTTCTCCTTTTCTCACAATGTTTTCTTAAGGCTTCTTTCTCAGGGGCGTCAAAAGTAGGGACTGCGTGGTAATGGGTTAAATGTATCATTCCAAACAATAGTCTTTCCAAGCTACTGACCAATAGGAATGAATCCTGTTGCAATGACTATCATCAATGCTCTGAAAGAAATTGACCAAACCAGGGATTGAGTCCACGACATCCAGTCCTCAAGTAACCCTGCTTACAGACTACAGGGATCAAGCTAGCCCAGAAATTTAGGGAAAAGTGACTTATCCCTCCTGAGAATTTAGGAATCTCAAAGGTGATGTAAGATGGTTCAAGAGGTTTTATCATTTTAGTTTTTGGTTACTATTAAGAATAAAAGCTATGCTGCCATACTGAATTACGTTTAGTTAATTACGTAACTAAAATTTGAATTTTTTTTTGAAGCTGGGTAGAAAACAGTGTGGGAAAAGGAGAAAATGCTGGTTACAAGCATTTTCTCTGTTTCCCACAACGTTTTCAAAAGTCTTCTTTCTAAAGGTCGTAAAGGGCATGATTGTGTGGTAAAGGGTTGAAAGACAAATTTTTGGTTTCGAGTTTTATGTTCTGTGTTGTCTGCAAATGCTTTAATTCCAACGAGTCTAAAATTTTGACATTTGGAAAAGACTGATACCAAGCAAAACTTTTGCTCTGGATTAATTCAACCCTTCACCACACTGTCTTGAGTTGTAATGACCCAGAGGAAGAAGACTTTTGAAAGCATTGTGAGAAAAAGAAATAATGCTCTTTACTGGCATTTCCTCCTTTTCCTACTTAGTCCAAATCCCTATCCATCTCACTCCTCTGTCAAGTTTCCTGGGTTTCACCAGTACTAGGCTAGGCTCTGAAGTGTCTTGCCCAAGGACACTCCTGTGAAAAAAAACAAAAAAACAGTGGAGCCAGCGAGTCTCGAACCTGGGACCTCCTGGGCACGAGTCCTACGCTTTACCACTGAGCCACAAAGGACCCCTAAATGAGGCCTCTAGAGCATACACAATGTTTTTCTAAGATCTGACTTAGTGACCTAGGTTTTGACCTGAAATGACTCCATAATCCTCCGAAAATTCATCAAGGCAAACATTCTGACCAACTTTCATGAGTATGGGGCTGAAAATGTGGCCTCTAGAGCATACACAAGGTTTTTCTAAGATTTGACCTAGGGATCTAGTCTTTGGCCCAACTCCAGACTCGTCCAAGAATTCATCGAGGCAAATATTCTGACCAACTTTCATGAGTATCGGACTGAAAATGTGGCCTCTAGAGCATACAGAAGGTAAAAGTTGACGACGGACGACGGACACGGCACGATCACAATAGCTCACCATGAGCACTTCATGCTCAGGTGAGCTAAAATACACTAACACCTTCTCTAGCTTTTCTAATAACAGTTCTGTTGAGCCAAATACATGTAAATTTAGAAAACTTTAACAATGGTACAGCTGAAAAACTGACAGACAACTTTGACCTACCTTGAGTCCATATTCATCCCGAAATTCCCACAAAGGCAAGCTCATTCCCTCCCTGCAAAGGATTTCAATAGAGTAAAAATAAACTTTAAACGAAACTTATCATTCTACCTGTATAATTTTAGCATAAGATCAGTACCTACGTAAAAGACATACATCATTATACCGCAATAACTGAGTGTGTTGTGTTTAACACTATTTAACCCATTACCAAACGACAATGTTTTAGGCTTGTCTAAATTGAAGGCATTTGCAGACAACAAAAAAAAGGTGACTAAAAATTTGAATTTTGTTATGTGAAGAGTGGAAAACATTGTGGGAAAAGGAGAAAATGCTGGTTACCAGCATTTTCTCCTTTTCTCACAATGTTTTCTTAAGGCTTCTTTCTCAGGGGCGTCAAAAGTAGGGACTGCGTGGTAATGGGTTAAATGTATCATTCCAAACAATAGTCTTTCCAAGCTACTGACCAATAGGAATGAATCCTGTTGCAATGACTATCATCAATGCTCTGAAAGAAATTGACCAAACCAGGGATTGAGTCCACGACATCCAGTCCTCAAGTAACCCTGCTTACAGACTACAGGGATCAAGCTAGCCCAGAAATTTAGGGAAAAGTGACTTATCCCTCCTGAGAATTTAGGGAGAAGTTTTGTGGAGCAAGGGAGAAGTTTTGTGGAGCAAGGGAGAATTTTTTTTTTGCTTACCTAAATTTTTCATAAGACAACAAAATTTTAGCCTGGCTCAAATTGAAAGCCGTTTGTCTTTCGTGGACTAGAATACACTGTAAAAAAAGAAGAAAATGTTGATTACTAATTTTTTATGATTTTTCCACAATGTTTTCATAGACCTTCCTCTTTACTCCTTACTGCGCAACAAAATTGTAGACTTGTCAAAATTGAAAGCATTTGCAGACAACAACATGAATGTGACTCAAAAATTGAAACTTGACTTTAGAAGAGTTGGAAACATTGTGGAAAAAGGAGAAAATGCTAGATACCAGTATTTTCTCCTTTTCCCACAGTGTTTTCATAAGGCTTCTTCCTCTGGGTTGTAAAAACCAGGGATTGTTTGGTAAAGGGTTAATGCTTAAAAATTGTTGACTGTGTGCTAAATGGTCAAAGAAATTGATGTGCATCTTGAGATATTTTTAAGATAACTTGCTTTATTTTACTTGACTAATTACCAAACGACAACATTTTAGGTTTGTCCAAATCGAAAGCATTTGCAGACGACAAAATAAAAGTGACTGAAAATTAGAAATTTGTTTTGTGAAGGGTAGAAAACATTGTGGCAAAAGGAGAATATGCTAGTTACCAGTATTTTGTCCTTTTCCCATAATGTTTTCTAAAGGCTTCTTTCTCAAGGGCGTCAAAAGTATGGATTGTGTGGTAATGGGTTAAAAACATGCTGCAGGTACTTATTTAAACTGCACAAGGCTGTTAAAGGTGGGTATTTAGAATTTTCACATCCCACCAAATTAAACAAGCAATTTCGTTGAAATGATATCCCCCGCAGAAAGAGAAATGTATAAGAGGTATTGTGTTTTGCATGTACATGTGGCCTTTTTGTTACTGGTCCATAATGAAATTATACATTAAGCTCCCTTGTTCCATGGCACAGGATTTCATTACATAAAGAAATATAAAAGAGGTCCATAACAGGATTATATATTAAGTACCCATTTCAGGACTTGATATATGTGGGAGAAAAAAAAATTGTATCCACGGACTATCCAATGGAAAACATGCATTAAGTTTCATCAAATTTTGTCAAGGATTTTAGAAGATATCCCTCTCACAATATAAGCTGCTTCCATTTCAAGCAGGTAGCTAGAGACTAAAGTGTTGAAATTTGTAGCACTTGCCTGGGTAGCTGAATGGATATATGGTATTACTTGTGATCTAAAAGGTTTACGAACAGACTGATGCATGGAGAGACGAATGCACAATTGGTCACTGGCTTTGATCAAGCAATAAAAATATGAAGTTCTATGAAAATATGTGCAAAAGTTGGAAATACACTGATAAAAAATTAAATTTGACATGAAGTCCCCTTTTTCCATGATACAGTGATAAATCGCAAAACCCTGACAACATGTACTAGGTTGCATGATCTGTGAAAATCTCATCCAAATCTATTGAGATATGTCCAGTAATTGAAGAGATTCTGGTGAAAAATGAAATTTTAACATGAAGCCCCCTTATTCCATGATGCAGCTACTAATCCCTAAACCTTGACAATATGCCGTAGGTCACATGATCATGTGAAAATTCCATCCAAATCTGCCAAGATATGAGGGAAGCCTTGTATTAGGTCACATGATAATGTGCAAATTCCATTCAAATCTGTCAAGAAATATGGGACGAGTTGCATTCACAAGAAATGAAATAAAACATGAAACCCCCTTTTTTCATGATGCAGCTACAAATTACAAAATGTTGACAATATGCAATAGGTCACATGACAAGAAATACTCTGTCAAAATTCTATTCAATTCCGTCATGAAATGTGGAAGGAGCTGCCTTCACAAGAAATGGAATGAAATATAATATGAAACCCCCTTTTTCCATGACACATTATTACAAAACAAGGGCAAAAAACTAGCACTTGTCCCAGAACAGGATAAATTCATCAAAGGGTAATCAGTCAAAAAAAGCCTGTGAATCTAAATGGAAATGTGCGAACAAAAATCCAAAGTAAGAATTTACAAAGGGCAATAACTCCAAAAATACTGAAGATAGAGTTATGGTTCTTGTGCACTGCACTTCTCCTAAATTAGTTCTATATGTGTGTGGAGTTTCAAGTTCCTAACTTTTATACTTTTGGAGATATACGCCAGACAGAAATCCAAAGTAAAAATTAACAAAGGGCAATAACTCAAAAATTACTGAAGACAGAGTTTTTGTTTTTGTGCAGTGCACTTCTCCTTAATGAATTCTATAAGTGTACACAGTTTGAATTTCCTAGCCTTTGTACTTTTGGAGATATGCTCCGGACAAAATTCCAAAGTGAAAATTTACAAAGAGCAATAACTCAACAATTACTGAAGATAGAGTTATGATTCTTTAACACTGCACTTCTCCTTAATTAGTTCTATATGCGTGTGATGTTTCAAGTTCCTAGCTTTTATACTTTTGGAGATATGCTCCGGACAAAAATCCAAAGTTAAAATTTACAAAGGGCAATAACTCCAATAATACGGAAAACAGAGTAATGAATCTTTCGCACTGCATGCCTCCTCAATGAGTTCTTTATGTGTGTGAAGTTTCAAGTTCCTAGCTTTTATACTTTTGGAGATATAATCCGGACAAAAATTCAAAGTATAAATGTGCAAAGGGCAATAACTCCAAAAATACTGAAGACAGAGTAATGGATCTTTCTTACTGCATGCCTCCTCAATGAGTTCTATATGTGTATTAAGTTTCAAGTTCCTAGCTATTATACTTTTGGAGATATGCTTGGGACAAAAATTCCAGAAAAAAAGTACAAATGGCAATAACTCCAAAAATACTGAAGATAGAGTAATGGTTCTTGTACACTGCATGCCTCCTTAATGAGATCTATCCATTTGTGAAGTTTGAAGTTGATATCTCAAATACTTTTGGAGATATGCTCCGGACAAAAATCCAAAGTTAAAATTTACAAAGGGCAATAACTCCAAAAATACTGAAGACAGACTAATGGATCTTTCACACTGCACGCCTCCTCAATGAGTTCTACATATGTGTGAAGTTTCAAGTTCCTAGCTTTTATACTTTTGGAGATATGCTCCGGACAAAAATTCAAAGTAAAAATGTACAAAGGGCAATAACTCCAAAAATACTGAAGACAGAGTAATGAATCTTTTGCACTGCACGCCTCAATGAGTTCTATATGTGTGTGAAGTTTCAAGTTCCTAGCTTTCATACTTGCTCCGGACAAAAATCCCAGAAAAAAAGTGTACAAAGGGCAATAACTCCAAAAACACTGCAGATAGAGTAATGGTTCTTGTACACTACATGCCTCCTTCATGAGATCTATCCACTTGTGAAGTTTGAAGTTGATATCTCGAATACTTTTGGAGATATGCTCCGGACAAAAATGTGGGACAGACGGACGGAAGGATGGAATGACGGAGTGACGGAAGGACGGAAGGACAGACGGAGACTATTACCATATCCCCCGCCGCCTTTCGGCGATTAGTGATTGGCATGTGACTAATGACGCTTAAATTACATAACTTAACAAACATGAAATTATTTTCCATAATGTCTTCTTCGGACGCTATGTTGGAAACTTTGTCTGTGTATTTCCCTTATGGAAATGAGCGAGTTACTCATCTAAAAATATATGTTTCCTGTCGGTGTCAACGTGGGCTGTAGTAGATCTCTAATTTCTCTTGTTGTCGGACGGATTTCGACTACTTCGGTTTTATGAATGAAAATAACAAGGCCTAAGGAGTTTAAGGATGATTCTTTGGTATTCTTGTAAACTTTTCATCCCAAAATCTGAAGGGCCACCTTTAAAATAAGTGCCCACAACATCAATTTCTATGGAAAAATAAAAAAAACTTTCCTTATTATTTTTTTTTCCAAATTCAACTCTTATCTTTCACATTGGTTTACCTACTTAATTTTCTACCATTCTGTCACTCCTTTCATTCTAAAAATACATGTATAATCACAACATACCTGTTGGCGACCAGGCTTGTCACAACTCTGTCACTGCTCTTTCTCTCTCAAAGAAGTAACAAATAGGTAGCAAATAGGTATTATTGGTCTGTAACTGCAACAATTAGAAACAGTGCATAGGAATCTCAAAGGTGATGTAAGATGGTTCAAGAGGTTTTATCATTTTAGTTTTTGGTTACTATTAAGAATAAAAGCTATGCTGCCATACTGAATTACGTTTAGTTAATTACGTAACTAAAATTTGAATTTTTTTTTGAAGCTGGGTAGAAAACAGTGTGGGAAAAGGAGAAAATGCTGGTTACAAGCATTTTCTCTGTTTCCCACAACGTTTTCAAAAGTCTTCTTTCTAAAGGTCGTAAAGGGCATGATTGTGTGGTAAAGGGTTGAAAGACAAATTTTTGGTTTCGAGTTTTATGTTCTGTGTTGTCTGCAAATGCTTTAATTCCAACGAGTCTAAAATTTTGACATTTGGAAAAGACTGATACCAAGCAAAACTTTTGCTCTGGATTAATTCAACCCTTCACCACACTGTCTTGAGTTGTAATGACCCAGAGGAAGAAGACTTTTGAAAGCATTGTGAGAAAAAGAAATAATGCTCTTTACTGGCATTTCCTCCTTTTCCTACTTAGTCCAAATCCCTATCCATCTCACTCCTCTGTCTTCCAAATGGCCCTTTTCCACAATGATTAAATGAAAAATAAATCCAAATAAAACATTATAAATAAGAAAAACTTCAAACCTACTTTTTGTGATATCAAAAAACGTTGATCCCAAAGCTCAACTCAAATTTTCAGTGTAGACAAAACGGTGCTAGCCCTTCCAACTGAATTTCTAAAGTGAATAACTCATCAAAAGCTCGTGCACAAATGGATTATGGCGGGAAATTTAATGCATCGCTGATTTCAACCAAGTGATGAAAAATGACAATTAAATATAGATAAATTAAGGGAGATAACCATGTACAACTGACAAGGTTCTATAAGGGTTATTCCTCTTTAAATTTGAAAAAAAAAGTCGATATGGCTACAGAAAGACAAAGGTTGATTTACTATTTTATTACCCAACACGCATAATCTTCTTTCATGGTTGTTGTCATGCTAGCTTGGTCTTGGTTTTGTC